>CM077673.1:100384498-101584498 GCA_039707655.1 Elymus sibiricus
GCTTCATTCGTGCTTTTGGGGAGCACATTATCTTCTGGAAGAATGTCTTTGAAAAGACTCAACAACTGTGTGAAGGCCTTGTTTGATAGACCGCTTTCTGCTTTAAATGTGAGAAGCGTCAGTGTGACACTCAACTTGGAATATTTCTTTTTGCAACCTGGATACAAATCTTTCTTGGAGGCCGCATCAATGCTTGGCAGCTCCTTGTACCCGGCTATATCTTTATCTGGGCCCTCGAAATCTGCAATCATAGCAGCAAAATCTGGCATATCATCAAGGTCGGTGTTGTCTGCTTCACACTCTTGGTTTTTCTTTGGGTTTTTTGGCATGCCAGTCTTCTGTCTGTAGCTTGACGTCTGAGCCCCGAGGTTAAATTCATCACCCATGTGACTCTGATCGGGGTTTGGCACCTCGCCGACAGGCAGGTTATTACCTTCATCCATAACTGGCTCTTCACCATGTTAGTCCATCTTGTGTATCCACCCATGAACCCCCTTTTGTATAAGTGTAACTTGACCTCATCAATTGGAATTGACACCGTATTACTACAATCCTTGCATGGACAGAGGACGTAATATTCTTTGCAAATTCTCTTCTTTGTCTGTTCAGACAAAGCCATGAACTCCTTCACGCCATCCCTATACCTTGAGCTTGTCCGATCCCCCATCCATTTAGATCGTTCCATCTGCAAACGTTGCATCCTTAATGGATGCACAAAGATGGGTGAATAAATCACAAGATTTTATTTTCAAAATTTATGGAGGGCGCTGCATAATGTTACCCAACCGTGCAATGACACTAATCAACCAATCAATTTACATGCATCGTCAGTAGTGCCATTATATGAATTTAATACATTAATTAGTCCACTCAAGGAAAAGAATACCTTAATTAATTAGCAGCGGCACAGCGAGACAGCAGGGTCGAGGAGCAGAGCTTAGTGGGGCACTTGTGTGTAGTCCGGGCTCCACTATCCCGCCTACGACCGCGAGGGACGTGCTCTAGTCACGCCGGCGCCGACCACGAGGATTGAGCTCCTCTTATATCTCCCGCCGCCGACCGAGGATTGACCTCCTGTCACGTAGCCACCGCCGACCGAGCATTGACCACCTGTAACGCCGCCACCGCCAACCTACCGAGGATGGACTCCCTATAACGCCGACACCGGATTGACCTCCTATCCATCAGCCGCTGCCTCGGTCGCCGCCGACATCTCTATTAGCATAACATTTTTTTTGGATTTCCGGAGAGCGGCTATTTACCGCACCCATATGTACCGGGAAGCACATCACAAACGGTCATGTTACGGAAACCGTGTAAAACGCACGTTCCATCTCACACGATTTGATTTGGGAAACCGTGTGCCGTATACAACAGAATGTGATAAATAGTTCACCCGACCGTTATCATCAGATCCCCATAGTTTCCCCGTCTTCCCCAAATCCCAAAATAGCTTCCAAATCCCTAGCACCCAAATTCCCTAGCGTGGCGCTGACATTGGGGAAATGCGGACGAGTGGTGCTGATGGTTTCAGTGCGGCTGCACCGGTTCGTACAGTCGCTCTTGGCAGCGCCATTGGCGGCGCAACCACGACGACAGTCACCGCCGAGCACTTGCCTAAGGTCACCAGGAGGCCGGTGTACTAGGAATCCGAATCGTCTTGTGAGGTCCCAATCATTCCTCATCTTTTTAGCATGACACACACACAGGAAATCGATCAAATGCTGGATCCAGAGTTTGACTCCAGCAGACTCCCGCAACATGAGTTCGATTCCGAGTTTTGCGCCACTGAGAAGTACCAAAAGCTGGGTTGTGTGCACGGACACACTCCCACTCGACGTGTATGCACGGAGGGATTCGACATTGGCAGACGGTTTCTCGGTTGCCCCTTAGAGGTTAGTGATAAGTTCATCCCTTTAAGTTCAATTAATGCCCCCACTCATCCTGATTATTTAACATTCGCAGGGATATGAGGCTTGTGCCTTTGTTAACTGGCTGGATGATGAATGGCATGGCAGGTCTCGGAGTGTTATCACCAAGCTTGTAGAAGATAATGTAAAGCTGAAGAAGAAACTGACTAATCTGGAGTGTACAATCATTACGATGAAGCGAGAAAGAATCAATCACAGGCAACAGATGAAAGCAAGAGACAAGAGGGAACTAGCATGTGTAGTTGTAGTTGCCGCATTAGCCATCTTCTATGCGCTGTTTGCAATGATCATTAGGGGTTTCGTTTGATTATTAATGGCTACATCAATAAGAAGAGCTCATCTATTGCTTACCAACTCTCCTATGTTAAATGCTTACTATTTCACACCCGTTGTGTTTCATATAAGCGTGTGCGTAGTTAAACAATGCATCTAGCGAACCGTGTGAACTCCTAAAATGTACACATGTGAAACGTTTGGCATATTGAGAACTGCACAATAGCGGGAATTTAGAGCGACGGGCCGGGTGCACACAATTGCGGTTGATTATATCGGAATTCTAACCACCTGCCAAGGCGCCAATATAATCTGTCAATCCCCCACTTCAATTGCCATTCCTCTTGTCTTCACACCACGCTTTAGTTGCCACCATCTTCATCGTCCCGGCTAGTCACTCTACACTTCCACGCACTCTGCAATCTTGCTTTCTCGCCGGTTGTTTAATTACGTAGCGCAGCAATGTCGACCGACAGCGAGGACGACGGTTCCGCCAGTCTGGGGTCAACCACAGAATCATCACGCTTGTCTTCCATGAGTCCGGCATCAAGCCCTGACCTCCATTTTATCCGGCTCATGGAAGGGACACCGAAGTCATCGGACGACGGCCAGACGGACGAGGAGCCACCGAAGGACGAAGAAGACGACAACGATGAGGAGGACAAGGAATGGTCAAACAAGGAGGAGGACGACGAGGAGCCTCCAAAGGACGAAGAAGACGACGATGATGATGAGGAGGAGGAATGGTCGAACAAGGAGGACGACGAAGAGGACATCAACGACGATGGCGATGAAAATCCAGCGGTCAGCGGCAAGAAGCGTCCACGCCAAGACGATGGTGCGGGGCCATCTAACAACAAGAAGAAGTAAAACAGACTGTAATCCTTAAATCTGTTGTCGTTTGCTCATATTTATTCCTTAACTCTGTCTAGTTTCTCGATCTCATCGCAAACGGTTAAAAATACAGATTCGTCGGTGATCATTCACAATATCGCACACATTTGGTTTCTTGAATTGTGTGCCATGTCGAGCACACAATTCAGAACAACAAATCGTATGTGTTGTCCAGAATTATAGCACACAGTTCTGATTATCGAACTGTTTGCAGCCTATCACACACACCTTGTTACGCCGCACCGTTTGTGTTCTTACGTATCATCGCAAACATTTCATATGAGGGACCTGTATGCCGTATATCACACACATCTATATTTGATTAACCATTTGTGCCATTTCGCCTCATCACAAATAGTTCTTAAAAGTCAACTGTCTGTCGTAGATCGCACACGCAAATATTTTATGAATCATATTTGATGGATCCTACATCGCACACAGTTCATGTCATTGGCGACGGAACTTGAACTATACCGTTTGCGATTCATGCATCGCACACCGTTTCGTCGAAGGGTCTCTGGTTGCAGTGTCGCGTTAGCAGCATCCTGCAGTAGTGATGACCTATGATCAAGTATTCTTGCTTGGCTCCTAAGTCAACATACTCTAATATAGGTGACCTTGTCACCTACCATCATCTTGATGTAGTATCAAGCTTGTTTGGTTCATCTTATAGTTGCATGCTTTCTTGGAGACACTCAATCTCCATCTTGATGAAAATTCCATGCAAATCTTTTTGAAAATTCCTTGCAAATCTTTTGGAAAAAAATCATTGCAAATTCTTTTATTCTATTGAGACTTTCTGAAAAACTGCTTTTGACAAATGGCAACTAACACCGCTGTAAAGTTTCTGGAATGCCTTCGGACCCTCCGAACAAAGTAACTCGGTCTCACCGACATTGCAGATAAGCTGCACATACACACATCGGTGCCACCGATTAATGTTGCCTCAGAGCCACCGATTTTTCCATCATGTGTGACTGTTTGTCAAACAAAATCTCAAACGTTCAAGGATCCCTTCGTTAAAGGGGGAGAAATCATAAAGTCTTCAGATATCTGTAGGGCGAGAAATTATCTTCAAGGATCCCTATGTCTCAATGCTCTCTATGACCCTTACTCTCAAGGATCCCTTACCCTCTAGCCCTTTTTTGGAAATTAATGCAAAAGGGGGAGAATTATTAAAGCTTATGCTTGTTAATAGGGGGAAATATCAAAAGCTTATGCCTACCTAAAGGGGGAGAAATAATTCAAGGGGGGAAATGTGAAGAAAGCTTATGCCCCAAAGGGAAATATCTATGAAGGGGGAGAACATTTACTAAGAAAAGAGAGAAGACCACATTCTTACCATCATTTTAAGGAGAAAGTGCATATGATCTTGTGTTAGACTTGTCTCACCCTATCTACTCCAAATATCTACATGCTAAGATTCAGGGGGGGAGGAAGACTTACAAATCCATATTTAGGGGAGAAAGCTCTAAATGCTTTTGGAGACATATCAGGTTTTATGAACTTTATCTTCTATATGTCGTCCATATCTTGGTACTTTTGAACTCTGTTGCATTTGGATGAGTAGAACACTCTTGTGTTCCCTAACATTGTTTTCTCAAGTGTGTTTCTACTAGGGAGACTGCTCAAGAACTTCAAGGTAAGTATATGCATCATATCCTTGGTCAAGATGATCTCTTGCTTCTTGCATATATTGTTTGCAAGAGTGAAGTCTTGAACCTGGAAACATCTCATTCATATCTGTTTGATGCATATAGCTAAGGTTCACATGACTCATCATATCCCTTCTACTATGTGTGTGCTCGTGCATTCCAAAGAAACTATCCTCTAAGAGGGATTGCACACATTTAGGGGGAGCATGTCTTAGTCATGTGTCTCTTAAAGTTTTCATATATTCTTGCATATCTAAATTTGAAGGTTTGATTGTATGTTGTCATCAATTACCAAAAAGGGGGAGATTGAAAGCACATATGCTCCCTTGGAGGTTTTGATAATTCATGACAACATACATTGTCTCTTGGACTAATAGTGTTACCAAGTTTATTTCTGATGAAGTCCACAGACAAGATTGCCCATGGAATGTGTGGAGAATACCCAAGGAGAAAAGAAGAAGAAATGGAATAGGATTGGCAAAATCAACAAGCTTGAAGACTCTACATTTTACATTTTGTGAGAAATCACTCTTGAGTCCATAGGAAAGCCAATACTATTAAAAGGGGATGGGGTGTCTATGATGATCTGGTTGCTCAAGTGCTTAAAGATTAGTCATCAAAAATACACATGAAATTCTCCCACAAATATTCTGTCCAAAACCAAATATCCAAAATCGGTGCCACCAACAATTACCATTCGGCCCTACAGAGTTTCACTTAGCAGATTCCCGTGCCAAACCCTAGCATCTCGGTACCACAAAGTTTGTAGAATCGGACCAACCGAGTTTTGGACCAACTCTTTGGCTAGCTGTTTTCAAGAATCAGTAGCACCGAGTTTTGAGAATGGATCTCACTGAGTTTTGGACCAACTCTCTCGTTAGCTGTTTTCAAGAATCGGTACCACCGAGATTTATATATCGGTCTCACCAAAAAGCCGAAAGTTGCCACATTTTGTACTAGTCAGTGCAACCGAGTTTTTACTCCAGTTTCATCGAGTTGGGCAATAATGTTGTAAACGGTTGGAGTTTTGGAGATGCCTATATATACCCCTCCACCTACTCTCACTGGTAGAGGAAGAACTCAGAACGCATTTACACTTGCCCCATCCATTTTTCTGAGTGAGAACCACCTACTCATGTGTTGAGATCAAGACCTTCCACTCCAACCATACGAATCTTGATTGCTGCCCTCCCCAAGTTGCTTTCCACCCAATCAACCTCTTCTACCAAGCCAAATCTTTGAGAGAGTGATTGTGTGTTGAGGAGACTATCTTTTGAAGCACAAGAGCAAGGAGTTCATCATTGTTACCACATCTATTACCTTTTGGAGGGTGGTGCCTCCTAGATTGGTTTGGTGTCGCTTGGGAGCCTCCTTCTTCGTGTTGAGAAGTTGAACCAAGAAGTTTGTACGGGCAAGGAGATGGCCTAATTCATGAAGATCTACCCATAGTGAGGCTAGTCCTTCGTGGATGGAAGTCGTGATGGAATAGACGAGGTTGCTACTTTGTGGACCCTAATGGGTGGAGCCCTCTATGGACTCTCTCGAGTGCTACCCTCCGTGGGTTGAAGTCTACATCACCGTGGACGTACGATAGCACCACCTATCGGAACCACGGGAAAAATCTCCGTGTCATCTATTGAGTTTGATCTTACTATCTCTACTCCTTCTTACATATGCTTGTGTTTACTTTCCGCTGCTATACTTGTTGACTAGCATGTGTAGGGTGCACTAGACTTGTTAGAATTGCTAAAATCAGCCAACCATTAAAAGTGGGAAAAGGCTAGGTTTTTAACTCGTCAAGTAGTCTATTCACCCCCCTCTAGACGTCCCTTCTCGATCCCACAATTGGTATCAGAGCTTTGGTCTCCATAGCTTTGGTTTTATCACCATTGGAGGAAGATGGATGTGTCTAGTTTGGGGAGTCTTTGTTGTAGAGTGCCCATTCTCGATGGGGAGTACTATAGTTAATGGAAATATGAGATGCTTAAGCTATTCAATGAATTCCATTTGAGCAAGTATGTTAAGGGCCCTCATGTGCCTCCCATTGATCCTTTACATCCTTCACATGAAGAAGAAATTGACATGCTTCGTAATCTTAGAACTGTTAATTTTATCATTAGAGGATTGCCAAGACTTGAGTTTGATCAAATGAGAAACTTTGAGTGTGCCTATACTTTGTGGAGTGATTTAGAGAATAGATATCCAAATTACTCCTTGAAAAACCTTGATGTCATTCTCCATAAAACTATTGCTTTTCACAAAATGAAGCCTAGTGATCCAAATTTTGAGGTTATCTATTTGAGCTTAGAGACCTCATGCGTGCTAAAGGAGATGTCATCACTATCAACAACATCATTGTTGAAGCCATTCGCATTCATAATCTTGAACATTGTCATAATCACAACCTTAACGAATATCTTGTCTCTTATGATGAGGATATCCCACTTGATGATGACGATGTGGAACATGGCTACTATGATGAAGATGAGTTGTTCGACATCGAGTACGAGAAGACTATGGAGAATCTAAGTCTCATGTCGAACTTCAAGGATTACATGTCCGGAGGAAAAGAGTGGATTCTCGACAGTGGATGCACCGATCACATGACCGAAGATAGAGACATGTTTCAAGAGATCACACCAAACCATGGACCATGGAGGTATGTGACTTTTGGAGACAACTCCAAGGGTAAGGTACCCGGTCTTGGTAAGGTGGCCATATCTCATGATAGCTCCATTCAAAATGTCATGCTTGTTGAATCCCTTGGTTACAATCTTCTTTCTGTATCTAGACTAGCCGACTTTGGTTTCAATGTGCTATTTACTAAAGTTGATTGCCAAGTGTTTCGACAAGATAATCATAGCATGGTCTTTACCAGTTTTCGTAGAGGTGATCTATACATTGTTGATTTCACTAAGAGATCCAAACCTCGTACTTGTCTTATTGCAAAATCTTCAAAAGGTTGGCTTTGGCATAGAAGGCTAGGACATGTTGATTTGCATAATCTAGACAAGCTCATCAAAGGTGATCATATACTTGGTGTTAAAGATGTTATCTTTGACAAAGATAGACTTTGTAGTGCTTGCCAAGCTGGAAAGCAAGTAGGTGGAAGTCATCCCGTAAAGAATATCATGACTACTAGGAGACCACTCGAGTTGCTTCACATGAATCTCTTTGGTCCCAATGATTACAAGAGCCTCTGTGGAAATTCCTTTGGTCTAGTTATAGTAGATGATTTTTCCAAATTTACCTAGGTATTCTTTCTTGATGATAAGTCGCAGGTGCAAAAGATCTTCAAGAACTTTGCTCGCAAGGCTCAAAATCAATTTGAAGTGAAGATCAAGAAAGTTCGGAGCAACAACGGATCGGAGTTCAAGAACACCAATGTGGACACCTTTCTTGATGAAGAAGGGATTTCACATGAGTTCTCGGCTACATACACACGTCAACAAAATGGAGTCGTTGAGAGGAAGAACCGTACTCTTATAGAGATGGTTAGAACGATGCTCCACGAATACAAGACGCCAAAACACCTTTGGGCAGAAGCTGTGGAAATAGCTTGCCATGCTACGAACAGACTCTACCTTCACAAGCTTCTCGGTAAAACGGCATACGAGCTACTCACCGGTAACAAGCCCCAAGTTGGATACTTTCAGGTATTTGGCTCCAAGTGTTACATTCTTGATAAGCATCGTCGTTCTAAATTTGCTCCTAAATCTCATGAAGGTTTCCTACTCGGTTACGGATGAAACTCTCACACTTACCGTGTCTACAACAACTTCACACGAAAAGTTGAAGATATGGTAGAAGTGAAGTTTGATGAATCTAATGGCTCGCAAGTCGAACAATTGCTTAATGATGTAGGAGATAAGGAACCTTCGGAAGCTATTCAAGATTTTTCCATCGGCAAGATTCGTCCCATGGAGGTGAAGGAAATCACTTCATCTAAACAAGTGGAAGCTCCAACCTCGCGTCAAGGCGAACCTCGAAATGGCATGTAAGCGTCCACAAGCGGTACACGACAAGATGAAGAGGAGGAGGAAGTTCATCACGATGATCCACCACAACCACCTTCACCACCACCTCAAGGAAACGACACCTTCAACAACAATGAAGAAGAAGATGAGCAGGAGGAGGAAGCTCCACCATCCAACAAGCAAAAGCTACCATGAGTTTGAGCAAGAGTAAACAAAAATCATCCCTTAGATCAAATCTTCGATGACATACAAACCGGCAGGATAACTCGCTCTAAAACTTGTTTGGGTAACTTTTGTGAGCATTACTCATTCATCTCTAGTATTGAGCCTATGAAGGTGGAAGAAGCGCTTGAGGACCCCGATTGGGTGAATGCCATGCACGAGGAGCTACACAACTTTGAAAGGAATGAAGTGTGGACACTAGTGGAGAATCCCAATAATGAGAAAAACATCATGGTAATGAAATGGGTGTTTCGAAACAAGCAAGATGAAGACGGTCAAATGGAACGCAACAAGGCACGTCTCGTGGCTCTAGGCTACACTCAAGTCAAAGGTATGGACTACGGTGAGACCTATGCCCCCGTTGCTAGACTTGAAGCTATCCACATTCTTCTTGCTTATGCTAATACCCATGATATCACACCTTATCAAATGGATATTAAAAGTGCATTTTTAAATGGTGAAATTGAAGAAGAGGTATATGTTAAACAACCCCCTATTTTTGTGAACCCTAAGAAACCTAATCATGTTTACAAGCTTCGCAAACCTCTCTATGGTCTTAACCAAGCCCCACGAGCTTGGTACAAACGCTTAACGAAGTTTCTTATTGAAAAGGGTTTTGAAATTGGTAAAATTGATGCAACCTTGTTCACTAAAACAGTTAATGGTGAATTATTTGTGTGCCAAATTTATGTGGATGATATTATCTTTGGATCTACTAACCCACACTTTAGTGAGGAATTTGGAAGGTTGATGTCCGAGAAGTATGAGATGTCTATGATGTGTGAGTTGAAATTTTTCCTTTGTTTGCAAATCAAGCAAACGAGAGAAGGAGCATTCATCTCTCAAACCAAGTACACCAAGGACTTGATCAAGAAGTTCAACATGCAAGAGTGTAAAGGTACGAAAACTCCTATGCCTACTAGTGGACATGTTGATCTTACCAAGAAGGACAAACCGGTTGATCAAAAGGTATATCGATCAATGATTGGTTCATTGCTATATCTATGTGCCTCCCGACCCGATATCATGCTTAGTGTGTGCATGTGCGCTCGATATCAAGCCGCTCCTAAAAAGTGTCATCTTAAGGCCGTGAAAAGAATAATGAGATACTTGATATGTACACCAAACTTTGGCATTTGGTATCCCAAGGGATCTTCTTTTAACCTTGTTGGCTATTCCGACTCGGACTATGCCAGAGATAAGGTTGATAGAAAATCCACCTCAGGTACATGTGAATTTCTTGGTAGATCTCTTGTGTCTTGGTCATCCAAGAAACAAAACTCGGTATCTCTACCTACCTCCGAAGCGGAATACATTGCCGCCGGATCATGTTGTGCGCAATTACTATGGATGACGCAAACTCTTAAGGATTATGGAATACTGTGAGACATGTTCCATTGTTGTGTGACAATGAGAGTGCTATTAAGATTGCTCATAATCCCGTGCAACATTCTCAAACTAAACATATTCAAGTTCGTCATCATTTCATTCGTGATCATGTTGCCAAAGGGGACATTAATGTCAAACATGTTCGCACCAACAAGCAACTGGCCGATATATTTACTAAGCCACTTGATGAGAAAGTCTTTTTTCACTTGGGGAGTGAGTTGAACATCATTGATGCTTCAAACTTTAGCTAAGACTCACTCGGATGCATGCAAGGACATGAGCTTACATGACTATTCCTTGATACCTTTGACATAATATCTTATATCTTGGAAATCTATGCTCCCTTGTATTGCTACTAACCTTTTGTAGGTACTTGGATGAACTACAGTCCACAAGATTGCCAACAACTCCAATCATAACCAATCTTGTCAAAAGCCAAGTATCAACATCCCTATGTTGTGATGGAGGAAGAAGACAACACCAAACATATCCTTGACCTACATATAATGAAAATCAAATTCTTGTCATTTGGATATATTATGTTCTTCCTTGCATGACTAACCTTTGTAGGAGGACCTAGCTTCAAAGCAAAGAATGGTTGCTCCCAACTCAAGATGATCTTCATCAACTTCAAGCATCCACAACAACTCCTCCCACACGTCATGTCATCTACATCACGCCAAGGTATGTGATCATATCCTTGAAGAAGATTTACTCCAAGTCATGAGCCAAAGAAATTCAAGTGATACGAAAACATTAAAATGCTTAAATGAAAAATGGTAATCCCATTTTGAGCTTAACGATGAGTATGAATTATGATCAAGTATTCTTGATTCACCGACCATCATCTTGATGTAGTATCTTGTTTGGTTCATCTTATAGTTGCATGCTTTCTTGGAACCACTCAATCTCCATCTTGATAAAAATTCCTTGCAAACCTTTGTGAAAATTCCTTGCAAATATTTTCAAAAAAAATCATTGTAAGTTATTTTATTCTATTGAGACTTTCTGAAAAACTTCTTTTGACAAATGCCAAATAACACCTCTGCAAAGTTTATGGAATGCCTTCGGACCCTCCGAACAAAGTAACTCGGTCTCACCGACATTGTAGATAAGCTGCACATACACACATCGGTGCCACCGATTCACTTTGCCTCGAAGCCACCGATTTTGCCATCCTTTGCGACTGTTTGTTAAACAAAATCTCAAACGTTCAAGGATCCCTTCGTTAAAGGGGGAGAAATCTTAAAGTTTTCAAATATCTGTAGGGGGAGAAATTATCTTCAAGGATCCCTATGTCTTAATGCTCTCTATGACCCTTACTCTCAAGGATCCCTTACACTCTAGCCCTTTTATGGAAATTAATGCCAAAGGGGGAGAATTATCCAATGTTTTTCTTGTTAATAGGGGGAATATCAAAAGCTTATGCTTACCTAAAGGGGGAGAAATAACTCAAGGGGAGAAATGTGAAGAAGGCTTATGCCCCAAAGGGAAATATCTATGAAGTGGGAGAACATTTACTAAGGAAAGAGAGAAGTCCATACGATCTTGTGTTAGACTTGTCTCACCCCACCTACTCCCAATATCTACATGCTAAGATTCAGGGGGAGAGGAAGACTTACAAATCCATATTTAGGGGAGAAAGCTCTAAATGCTTTTGGAGACATATCAGGTTTTATGAACTTTATCTTCTATATGTCTTCCATATCTTGGTACTTTTGAACTCTGTTGCATTTGGATGAGTAGAACACTCTTGTGTTCCCTAACATTGTTTTCTCAAGTGTGTTTCTACTAGGGAGACTGCTCAAGAACTTCAAGGTAAGTATATGCATCATATCCTTGGTCAAGATGATCTCTTGCTTCTTGCATATATTGTTTGCAAGAGTGAAGTCTTGAACCTGGAAACATCTCATTCATATCTATTTGATGCATATAACTAAGGTTCACATGACTCATCATATCCCTTCTACTATGTGTGTGCTCGTGCATTCCAAAGAAACTATCCTCTAAGAGGGATTGCACACATTTAGGGGGAGCATGTCTTAGTCATGTGTCTCTTAAAGTTTTCATATATTCTTGCATATCTAAATTTGAAGGTTTGATTGTATGTTGTCATCAATTAACAAAAAGGGGGAGATTGAAAGCACATATGCTCCCTTGGAGGTTTTGATAATTCATGACAACATACATTGTCTCTTGGACTAATAGTGTTACCAAGTTTATTTCCGATGAAGTCCACAGAGAAGATTGCCCATGGAATGTGTGGAGAATACCCAAGGAGAAAAGAAGAAGAAATGGAATAGGATTGGCAAAATCAACAAGCTTGAAGACTCTACATTTTACATTTTGTGAGAAATCACTCTTGAGTCCATAGGAAAGCCAATACTATTAAAAGGGGATGAGGTGTCTACGATGATCTGGTTGCTCAAGTGCTTTCAATCCCTATGTCTTAATGCTATCTATGACCCTTACTCTCAAGGATCCCTTACCGTCTATCCCTTTTTGGAAATTAATGCCAAAGGGGGAGAATTATCAAAGCTTATGCTTGTTAATAGGGGAAAATATCAAAAGCTTATGCTTACCTAAAGGGGGAGAAATAATTCAAGGGGAGAAATGTGAAGAAGGCTTATGCCCCAAAGGGAAATATCTATGAATGTGGGGGACATTTACTAAGGAAAGAGAAGAGACCACATTCTTACCATCATTTTTAGGAGAAAGTGCATACGATCTTGTGTTAGACTTGTCTCACCCTACCTACTCCCAATATCTACATGCTAAGATTCAGGGGGAGAGGAAGACATACAAATCCTTATTTAGGGGAGAAAGCTCTAAATGCTTTTGGAAACATATCAGGTTTTATGAACTTTATCTTCTATATGTCTTCCATATCTTGGTACTTTTGAACTCTGTTGCATTTGGATGAGTAGAATACTCCTGTGTTCCCTAACATTGTTTTCCCAAGTGTGTTTCTACTAGGAGACTTCTCAAGAACTTCAAGTTAAGTATATGCATCATATCCTTGGTCAAGATGATCTCTTGCTTCTTGCACATATTGTTTGCAAGAGTGAAGTCTTAAACCTGGAAACATCTCATTCTTATCTGTTTGATGCATACAACCAAGGTTCACATGACTCATCATATCCCATCTACTATGTGTGTGCTCATGCATTCCATAGCAACTATCCTCTAAGAGGGATTGCACACATTTAGGGGGAGCATGTCTTAGTCATGTGTCTCTTAAAGCTTTCATATATTCTTGCATATCTAAATTTGAAGCTTTTATTGTATGTTGTCATCAATTACCAAAAAAGGGGGAGATTGAAAGCACATATGATCCCTTGGAGGTTTTGATAATTCATGACAACATACATTGTCTCTTGGACTAATAGTTTTACCTAGTTTATTTCAGATGAAGTCCACAGAGAAGATTGGCCATGGAATGTGTGGAGAATCCTCAAGGAGAGAAGAAGAAGAAATGGAATAGGATTGGCAAAATCAACAAGCTTGAAGACTCTACATTTTACATTTTGTGAGAAATCACTCTTGAGTCCATAGGAAAGCGAATACTATTAAAAGGGGATGAGGTGTCGATGATGATCTGGTTGCTCAAGTGCTTAGAGATTAGCCACCAAAAATACACATGAAATTCTCCCACAAATATTCTGTGCAAAACCAAATATCTAAAATCGGTGCCACCAACAATTTCCATTCGGCCCTACCGAGTTTCACTAAGACAGATTCCCATGCCAAACCCTAGCATCTCGGTACCAGCAAGTTTTGAGAATCGTACAACCCGAGTTTTAGACCAACTCTCTAGTTAGCTGTTTTCAAGAATCGGTACTACCAAGATTTATATATCGGTCTCACCGAAAAGTCAAAAGTTGCCACATTTTGTACTAGTCGGTGCAACCGAGTTTTTACTCCGGTTTCACCGAGTTGGGCAATAATGTTGTAACGGTTGGATTTTTGGAGATGCCTATATATACCCCTTCACCTCCTCTCACTCGTAGGGGAAGCACTCAGAACACACTTACACTTGCCCCCATTCATTTTTCTGAGAGAGAACCACCTACTCATGTGTTGAGATCAAGACCTTTCACTCCAACCATATGAATCTTGATTTCTAGCCTCCCCAAGTTGCTTTCCACCCAATCAACCTCTTCTACCAAGCCAAATCTGTGAGAGAGTGATTGTGTGTTGAGGATACTTTCTTTTGAAGCACAAGAGCAAGGAGTTCATCATTGTTACCACATCTATTACCTTTTGGAGGGTGGTGCCTCCTAGATTGGTTAGGTGTCGCTTGCGAGCCTACTTCTTCATGTTGTGGAGTTGAACCAAGAATTTTGTCAGGCAAGGAGATCACCTACTTCATGAAGATCTACCCATAGTGAGGCTAGTCCTTCGTGGACGGAAGCCGTGATGGAATAGACGTGGTTGCTACCTTGTGGACCCTAACGGGTGGAGCCCTTCGTGGACTCTCGCAACCGCTACCCTCCGTGGGTTGAAGTCTCCATCAGCGTGGACGTACGATAGCACCACCTATCGGAACCACAGGAAAATCTTCATGTCATCTATTGCATTTGATCTTGCTATCACTACTCCTTCTTACATATGCTTGTCTTTACTTTCCCCTGCTATACTTGTTGACTAGCATGTGTAGGGTGCACTAGACTTGTTAGAATTGCTAAAATCTGGCAACCATTAAAATTGGGAAAATGCTAGGTTTTTAATTTGTCAAGTAATCTATTCACCCCCCTCTGGACTTCCCTTCTCGATCCCACAAATACCTAGAGAGGCAAGCATAGAAGCGCTCTCGAAGTGAAGTAATAGTAGTATATGTAGGACTGTTTCGGTCTACTTGTTTATGGACGTAATGCCTATATACGCATAATCATTGTCGTGATTAACATGGCATAACTATGTGCTATTCTGTCAATTGGCCAACAGTAATTTGTTTACCCATCGTGTGCTATGTTCGAGAGAGAAGCCTCTAGCGTAAACGATGGTCCACAGGTCTACTTAATCCTATTGCTAAAAACTCAATTTACCTTGTTGCACTTTATTTACTTTTGTTATTAATATCATCTATCTATAATAATTAATCCTTGCAAGTAACGAGTTCAAGGGGCTTGACAACCCTGTTGCCCGTGTTGGGTGCAAGTGTTTGGTTTTGTGTGTGTAGGTGTTGACGATGAGAGTTTGTGTGGTTCTCCTATTGGTTCGATAACTTCGGTTCTCACTGAGGGAAATACTTATCTCTACTACACCACATCACCCACCTCTTCGGGGAAAACCCAACGCAGTTTACAAGTAGCATGAGTGAAGCAAGGGGTCGGGCGTATGAGGACCTCTACCATCGGTTAGACACGAAGGAAGGCAAAAGAGACATCTATAAGATGACCAAGATCCGACAGAGGAAGACGAGGGATGTTGACCAAATCAATGCATCAAGGACGGAGCAGATGACCTCCTAGTGAAGAACGAGGAGATTAAGCATAGATGGTGGGAGTACTTTGACAGCTGTTCAATGGGGAGAGTGAGATCTCTACCATTGAACTGGATGACTCCTCTTATGATACTAGCAGGCATTTTGTGCGGTGAATCTAGGAGTTGGGGGTGAAGGAGGCTTTAAAAAGGATGAAAGCCGGGCGAGACCATCCGCAAGTACATCCAGTGCTTCACCCAGGTGCGTGATGTCTACTACGCAACCTTCTTCTTGTAGACTCGTGTTGGGCCTCCAAGCACAGAGTTTTGTAGGACAGTAGCAAATTTCCCTCAAGTGGATGACCTAAGGTTTATCAATCCGTGGGAGGCGTAGGATGAAGATGGTCTCTCTCAAACAACCCTGCAACCAAATAACAAAAAGTCTCTTGTGTCCCCAACACACCCAATACAATGGTAAATTGTATAGGTGCACTAGTTCGGCGAAGAGATGGTGATACAAGTGTAGTATGGATAGTAGTATAGGTTTTTGTAATCTGAAAATATAAAAACAGCAAGGTAGCAAGTAACAAAAGTGAGCAAAAACGGTATTGCAATGCTTGGAAACAAGGCCTAGGGTTCATACTTTCACTAGTGCAAGTTCTCTCAACAATACTAACATACTTGAATCATATGTAAATCCCTCACGTGCGACAAAGAGTTCACTCCAAAGTCACAAATAGCGGAGAACAAACGAAGAAATTATTGTAGGGTACGAAACCACCTCAAAGTTATCTTTTCCGATCAATCTTATGAGCTATCCCTATAAGTGTCACGAACAGCCCTAGAGTTCGTACTAAAATAACACCTTAAGATACACATTAACCAAAACCCTAATGTCACCTAGATACTCCAATGTCACCACAAGTACCCATGGGCTTGATTATACGATATGCATCACACAATTTCAGATTCATCATGTTCAATCCAACACAAAGAACTTCAAAGAGTGCCCCAAAGTTTATACCGGAGAGTCAAGACGAAAACGTGTGCCAACCCCTATGCATAGATTCCCAAGGTCACGGAACCCGCAAGTTGATCACCAAAACATACAACGAGTGGATCAATAGAACATCCCATTGTCACCACGGATATCCCATCGCAAGACATACATCAAGTGTTCTCAAATCCTTAAAGACTCAATCCGATAAGAAAACTTCAAAGGGAAAACTCAATTCATCACAAGAAGATAGAGAGGGGAAAACTCCATATGATTCATCTATATTAATAAAGCTCGCGATACATCAAGATCGTGCCATCTCAAGAACACGAGAGAGAGATCAAACACATAGCCACTGGTACATACCCTCAGCCCCGAGGGTGAACTACTCCCTCCTCGTCATGGAGGCCGCCGGGATGATGAAGATGGCCTCCGGTGATGGTTTCCCCCTCCGACAGGTGCCGGAACGGGCTCCCAATTGGTTTTTCGTGGCTACAGAGGCTTGCGGCGGCGGAACTCCCGATCTAGGTTTGTTTCTGGGGGTTTCTCTATTTATAGGAATTTTTGGCGGTGGAAACAAGTCCGGGGGGCCACGAGGCGACGACAAGCTAGGGGGGCGCGCCCTAGGGGGGTGGGCGTGCCCCCCAGGCTTGTGGTGGCCTCGTGGCTCTTCTGGCCCAACTCCAATGCTCCCTGGGCTTCTTCTGGTCCATAAAAAATCACCGTAGATTTTTATTCCGTTTGGGCTCCGTTTGATATTCCTTTTTTGTAAAACTCAAAAACACGGAAAAAAACAGAAACTGGCACTGGGCTCTAGGTTAATAGGTTAGTCCCAAAAATAATATAAAGTTGTAGTAAAATGATTGTAAAACATCCAAGAACGATAATATAACAACATGGAACAAGCATAAATTATAGATACGTTGGAGACGTATCAGCATCCCCAAGCTTAATTCCTGCTCGTCCTCGAGTAGGTAAATGATAAAAATAGAATTTTTGATGTGGAATGCTACCTAACATGTTTATCATATTCTTTTCTTCTTTGTATAGCATGGACATTTGGACTTGTAAATTATTCAAAGCAATAGTCTAGTTTTAACATAATGACTTCAATACTCAAGCATGTCAACAAGCAACCATGTCTTTCAAAATATCAACACTAAAGAAAGTTATCCCTAGCCCATCATGCCCAATAATTGATCCATTCATGAAACACACTCAAATATTAGCCACGCCCAATGCTCAAGTACGATCATAGTGCCCCCTAGTTGGTGCTTATAAGAGAAGATGGAGACTCAAAGCAAAAATAAAAATTGCATAAAGTAAATAGATAGGCCCTTCGCAGAGGAAAGTAGGGATTTGTAGAGGTGCCAGAGCTCAAAGTTTTAAATTGAGAGAGAAAAAATATTTTGGGTGGCATGCTTTTCCTGTCAACGAAAACGACAAAGTAGCTCACAATACTTTCCATGCTAGATACATTATAGGCGGTTCCCAAACAGAATGGTAAAGTTTTTACTCCCCCTCCACCAATCAATCACACTCCACGGCGAGCCGAATCCACGGGTACCGTCCATACAAACAACAATCCTGGGGGAGTTTTGTTTCATTATTTTTTTGATTTGATTTTTGAGCATGGGACTGGGCATCCCGAATACCAGCCACTTTCTCGTGAATGATAGTGAATCAAAACATATCATGAGAATAACACACCTAGCATGGAAAAATATTGGATACTCCCCACCGTTTCATGAGCGGTACGGGCACACAAAAGAGAAAATTTATTTTGAAAATTTAGAGATGGCACATACAAATTTGCTTGGAACGGCATGGAAATACCGCATATAGGTACGTATGGTGGACTCATAAGGCAAAACTTGGTTTAAGGATTTTGGATGCACAAGTAGTATTTCTACTTAGTACAGATGGAGGCTAGCAAATAGATTGGGAAGCAACCAAACCAAGAAACGAAAATTCACATAAGTGAGCATTGAACATGACTAACACCGAATAATGCACCACAAGTAGGATATAAATTCATTGCATAACTATTGACTTTCGTGCATGCATAGGGAATCACAAACCTTAACACCAATATTCCTACTAAGCATAATTACTCACTAACATGACTCACATATTACTATCATCATGTTTCAAAACTATTACAAAGAGTCAAGTTTAATTTGTCCCATGATCTTCATGAAAGTTTTTATTATATCCTCCTTGGATATCTATCACTTTGGGACTAGTTTCATATATTTCCATTGCTTTTTCGACAAGCGCAAATAAATTTAAATGAAGCACATGAGCATAAAGATTTCATCCCTCAAAAAGGTACAAGTGAAGCATGAGAGGAAATGACAAGCTACTCACAAAAGATATAAGTGAAGATCAATGAGTAGTCAAACAATTAAGGAGCTATGTGAGGACTCTCTCTCCCTCAATAAATATTTTCAGATCTGAGTATTTTATTCAACAGCAAGCAAAAGAAAAATAGCACTCCAAGAATAGCACGCATCATGTGAACGAATAAAAATTTAGGCTCAACATAGGCTAACCGATAATTGTTGATGAAGAGAGGTGGGATGCGTAGCATCCCCAAGCTTAGATGCTTGAGACTTCTTGAACTATTTACTTGGGGTGCCTTGGGCATCCCCAAGCTTGAGCTTTTGTATCTCGTTCAATCCTCTCATATCATGGTTTCACCTATTCTCAAAAACTTCATCCACACAAAACTCGAAAAGAACTCGTGAGATAGGTTAGTATACATAATAATAAATCAACTCTTTATGTACTGCCAAGACAAGTTGCATAATAATTTTCAAACATTAGGTACTGTATACTATCATTTCCACAATTTATATCTACCAATATAGGCTATGGAAACTATAGGATAAGTAGATAACGAAACTAAGACAGCAATCTGTCCAAACAGAACAGTCTGTAGAAATTTATGAAAACAGTGTACTTTTGTAACTCAAAAAATTATGAAAATTTAGTACATGCTAAATAATTTATATGACAATACTGTGTAAAAATTTCAGGAACTTTCCACGTTCCAGTAAAATATGAAAATTCAAACACTACAGCCAAAGTTTCTGTTTTTACACAGCACTCATCAAAACATGCAATGCAAGCATCCTAAGGCAATTCATGGAACTTTTTATTGAAAAACAAGATTATAAATAAATCCTAACATATAACAACAAAATAAAATGATGCTCCAAGCAAAACTCATATTATGTGACGAATAAAATATAGCTCCAAGTAAGATATACCGATAATGTTGAAGACGAAAGAGGGGATGCCTTCCGGGGCATCCCCAAGCTTAGGCGCTTGAGTCTTCCTTGGATATTACCTTGAGGGTGCCTTGGGCATCCCCAAGCTTAGGTTCTTGTCACTCCTTATTCTCCTCATATCGGTGTCTCACCCAAAACTTGAAAACTTCAATCACACAAAACTTAACGGAACTTGGTGAGATGGGTTAGTATAATAAACAAAGATCATTCACTTAGGTACTGTCAAGACAAGATTCATAATTTTTTCCACATGATACCTACTGTATTCTATCATTCCCATAATTTATACCACTAAATATAAGCTACGGAAACACTAAAACAAGCAAACTATGCACGCAAAACAGAATCTGTCAAAAACAGAACAGTCTGTGAAGAACTGTAGTGTAACCATACTTCCCTGTCTCTAAAAATTCTGAAAATTTAGGAAAACCTGAAGAATTTGTATATTAAGACTGTGTAAAAAATTCAGATCAAAATCACGTTCCAGTGAATTTACAAAATTCCTGGATTGAGAGCAAAAGTTTCTGTTTTTGCACAGAATCAAGTCAACTATCATCCACACTATCCAAAAGGCTTTACTTGGCACTTTATTGAAACAAAAGCTATAAAACATGATTAATACAGTAGCTTAATCATGTTAACACACCAAAACAGAAATTAAAAGTGTTGGGTTGTCTCCCAACAAGCGCTTTTCTTTGAAGCCTTTTAGCTAGAAATGATGATTTCAATGATGCTCACATAAAAGATAGGAATTGAAACACAAAGAGAGCATCATGAATCTCATGACAAGCACATTTAAGTCTAACCCACATCCTATGCATAGGGATTTTGTGAGCAAACAATTTATGAGAGCAAGAATCAACTAGCATAGGAAGGCAAAACAAGCATAACTTTAAAACTTTGAACACATAGAGAGGAAACTTGATATTATTAAAATATGTAGAAGCATAAGATCCTCTCTCATAATAATTTTCCAACATATTTTATTGTTTAGGGGGAATTACACTTACTTGTTTTCTAGTACAAGTCGCTACCGTTTTTGCTATGACTTTTTACTACCGACCGACGTCAATCCCCGGCGCTGAAGGAGCTCCTGAACAGACTCGCATCATGAAGGAATTTCACAATATAACCAGCACATAAAGCATTCTTTTCATGATCTACAAGCATAGAAAATTTGTCACTCTCCACATAAGCAACTTTCTTCTCATCAATAGTAGTGGGAGCAAACTCAACAAAATAACTATCATGAGATACTTGATTGACATAACCACTTTGAATATTAAAATCATGATGACAAGTTTTATGGTTACTATCAATCTTTATAGCATACATGTCGTCACAATAATCATCATAAATAGGAGGCATGCCATCATCATAATAGTTTTGCTCATCAAAACTTGGGGGACAAAAAATATCATCTTCATCAAACATAGCATCCCCAAGCTTGTGGCTTTGCATATCATTAGCATCATGGATATTCAGAGAATTCATACTAACAACATTGCAATCATGCTCATCACTCAAAGATTTAGTGCCAAAAATTTTAATAACTTCTTCTTCTAACACTTGAGCACAATTCTCTTTTCCATCATTTTCACGAAAGACATTAAAAAGATGAAGCATATGAGGCAACCTCAATTCCATTTTTTTTGTAGTTTTCTTTTATGAAACCAAACTAGTGAAAAACAAGAAACTAAAAGATTCAATTGTAATATCTAAAGATATACCTTCAAGCACTCACCTCCCCGGCAACGGCGCCAGAAAAGAGCTTGATGTCTACTACGCAACCTTCTTCTTGTAGACTCGTGTTGGGCCTCCAAGCGCAGAGTTTTGTAGGACAGTAGCAAATTTCCCTCAAGTGGATGACCTAAGGTTTATCAATCCGTGGGAGGCGTAGGATGAAGATGGTCTCTCTCAAACAACCCTTCAACCAAATAACAAAAAGTCTCTTGTGTCCCCAACACACCCAATACAATGGTAAATTGTATAGGTGCACTAGTTCGGCGAAGAGATGGTGATACAAGTGTAGTATGGATAGTAGATATAGGTTTTTGTAATCTGAAAATATAAAAACAGCAAGGTAGCAAGTAACAAAAGTGAGCAAAAACGGTATTGCAATGCTTGGAAACAAGGCCTAGGGTTCATACTTTCACTAGTGCAAGTTCTCTCAACAATACTAACATAGTTGAATCATATGTAAATCCCTCACGTGCGACAAAGGGTTCACTCCAAAGTCACAAATAGCGGAGAACAAACGAAGAAATTATTGTAGGGTACGAAACCACCTCAAAGTTATCTTTTCCGATCAATCTTATGAGCTATCCCTATAAGTGTCACGAACAGCCCTAGAGTTCGTACTAAAATAACACCTTAAGATACACATCAACCAAAACCCTAATGTCACCTAGATACTCCAATGTCACCACAAGTATCCATGGGCTTGATTATACGATATGCATCACACAATTTCAGATTCATCATGTTCAATCCAACACAAAGAACTTCAAAGAGTGCCCCAAAGTTTCTACCGGAGAGTCAAGACAAAAACGTGTGCCAACCCCTATGCATAGATTCCCAAGGTCACGGAACCCGCAAGTTGATCACCAAAACATACATCGAGTGGATCAATAGAACATCCCATTGTCACCACGGATATCCCATCGCAAGACATACATCAAGTGTTCTCAAATCCTTAAAGACTCAATCCGATAAGAAAACTTCAAAGGGAAAACTCAATTCATCACAAGAAGATAGAGAGGGGAAAACTCCATATGATTCATCTATATTAATAAAGCTCGCGATACATCAAGATCGTGCCATCTCAAGAACACGAGAGAGAGAGATCAAACACATAGCTACTGGTACATACCCTCAGCCCCGAGGGTGAACTACTCTCTCCTCGTCATGGAGACCGCCGGGATGATGAAGATGGCCTCCGGTGATGGTTTCCCCCTTCAGCAAGGTGCCGGAACGGGCTCCCGATTGGTTTTTCGTGGCTACAGAGGCTTGCGGTGGCGGAACTCCTGATCTAGGTTTGTTTCTGGCGGTTTCTCTATTTATAGGAATTTTTGGCGGCGGAAACAAGTCCAGGGGGGCCACGAGGCGACGACAAGCTAGGGGGGCGCGCCCTAGGGGGGTGGGCGTGCCCCCCAGGCTTGTGGTGGCCTCGTGGCTCTTCTGGCCCAACTCCAATGCTCCCTGGGCTTCTTCTGGTCCATAAAAAATCACCATAGATTTTTATTCCGTTTGGGCTCCGTTTGATATTCCTTTTCTGTAAAACTCAAAAACACGGAAAAAACAGAAACTGGCACTGGGCTCTAGGTTAATAGGTTAGTCCCAAAAATAATATAAAGTTGTAGTAAAATGATTGTAAAACATCCAAGAATGATAATATAATAGCATGGAACAAGCAAAAATTATAGATACGTTGGAGACGTATCAGTGCGCAACAAGATCCCGCGGGCTTCTGATGCCGCAATCATTTCTGCATTCTCCTCGGGCGTCATGGATGTCAATATGCGAGAGAAGCTCGCCATCAATGACGAGCTCGACATCATCGCTACGTTGTTTGATCTCGCTGATCGGTGCGCTAAGGCTGAGGAGGGCCGCCTCTTCGCCCATAACGATGCAGACACGGCCCTCGACGCCGCCAAGGCCAAGAACAAGGACGTCAAGCGCAAAGGCTCTATCGTGCTTGCGACGGAGCCTGAGCAGAAGCGCGGTCACGACCGCGATGGATCTCCCAAGAAATTCTTTTGCGCCTACCTGAAAGCACATATGCTCCCTTGCTGGTTTTGATAATTCATGACAACATACATTGTCTCTTGGACTAATAGTTTTATCTAACTTATTTCAGGTTTAGTCCACAGAGAGGATTGGCTAAAAGATTGTGTGGAGAACCTCACCCAGGAAAGGAAGGAATAGGATTGGCAAAAGCTTCAAGATCAAGGACTCTACATTTTATATTTTGTGAGAAATCACTTTAAGTCCATAGGAAAGCCAATACTATTAAAAGGGGATGAGGTTATGATGATCTGGTTGCTCAAGTGCTTAGAGGTAGCCTCCAAAATACTCACCCACTTTCCCACACATATCATTTGTCCAAAGCCTAAAATCAAAAATTGGTGCCACCAATATTCCATTCGGATCCATCAAGTTTATCCAAGACAGAAGCCAAACCAAACCCTAGCATCTCGGTACTACCAACATTCCATTCGGTGCCACCGAAAATGGTGACCAACTTCCTGGTTAGCCAGTTTCTAGATTCGGTCCCACCGAGTTTGGCCAATCAGTACCACCGAGAAGTTGGACCAACTTTCTGTTAGCCCATTTCTCTAAATCAGTCCCACCGAGTTTGAGGAATCGGTCTCACCGAGATTTGGTAACTGCCTAGGTCACCCATATCGGTACCACAGAGATTCATATATCGGTTCCACCGAAAAGCCTAAAGTTGCCACATTTTGAACAAGTCGGTGCCACCGAGTATTACTTCGGTTTCACCGAGTTGGGCAATAATGTTGTAACGGTTGGATTTTTGGAGCTGCCTATATATACCCCTTCGCCACCACTCACTCGCAAGTGAAGCACTCAGAACAGATCTCCACTTGCCATATCCAATTTTCTGAGAGAGCCACCTACCCCTGTGTTGAGGTCAAGATCATCCACTCCAACCATATGGATATTGATTTCTAGCCTCCCCAAGTAGCTTTCCATCCAATCAATCTCTTCTACCCATGCCAAATCTGTGAGAGAGTGATTGAGTGTTGAGGAGACTATCTTTTGAAGCACAAGAGCAAGGAGTTCATCATACTACCACACCTATTACCTTTTGGAGGGTGGTGCCTCCTAGATTGGTTAGGTGTCACTTGGGAACCTCCATCTTCGTGATTGTGGAGTTGAACCAAGAGTTTGTAAGGGCAAGGAGATCGCCTACTTCGTGAAGATCTACCTCGAGTGAGGCTAGTCTTTCGTGGACAAAAGCCGTTATGGAATATTCGAGGTTGCTACTTCGTTGACCCTTATGGGTGGAGCCCTCCATGGACTCTCGCGACCGTTACCCTCCGTGGGTTGAAGACTCCATAAACGTGGACGTACGATAACACCACCTATCGGAACCACGGGAAAAATCTTCGTGTCTCCATATTGCGTTTGATCTTCCTATCTCTACTCTCTTACATTTGCTTGTCTTTACTTTCCGCTGCCATACTTGTTGACTAGCATGTGTAGGTTGCATTAGACTTGTTAGAATTGCTAAAATCTGCCAACCAATTAACTTGGGAAAAGGTTAGGTTTTTAATTTGTCAAGTAGTCTATTCACCGCCCCTCTAGACATCCCTTCTAGTGATCCCACACTACCACAACATGAGCTCCCACAATACCGAAGACTGCCACGAGCTCAGGCTGCTTCGCGAGTAGGGCAGAACCTCCGCCCCAACCGCAACGATCGCGGTGCGCGTCACGGCAGTGTCCGCTGGGGAGACCGCAACAACGACAATAATGGCAACAATCGTCAAGGCTGGTGGGACCCACCGCAGTGCGCCAACCCTCAAGCCGACGACACTCCTCCGTGCCCCAATACCAACAACCGCAACCTGCCTGACAAGGACGCTGGGGGCTACCATGAGCCTCATGGGATGGCGTGCATCCTGGGCGGATCATAGGCCCCCGCGTCCAACCGCCATTTCAAGATGTTCTCCCGCGAGGTGAATACTGCCCTCCCGAGACTCGAGGCCTTAGGGTCCATGAAGTGGTCGCCGTATACAATTACCTTTGACTCCAAGGACCACCCTAAGTCCACGAGGATTGTGGGCACCATCCCCATATTGTGCACTCCCACCATCAACGGCATTGGTGTCACCAAGACACTCATCGATGGTGGTGCATGCCTCAACGTGCTCTCCACCGAGACCTTCGAGCACCTCCAGGTGCCTTATGAGCGCTTGATGCCCATGAGGCCCTTCTCAGCCGTGACTGACGGGTCCACTCTGCCTCTCGGGCAAGTGCGGCTTCCCGTCACCTTCGGCACCCCCACGAACTACCACACGGAGTTCATCGACTTTGACGTGGTGCACATCGGTCTACCCTACAATGCCATCTTGGGCTACCCCGTGCTCGCCAAGTTCATGGCCGTGACCCACCATGCCTACAACATCGTCAAGATGCCAGGCTGCGGCGGTGTCATCAACATATGCTGCGGTGAGAAACAGGTTCTGCGCTCCATCGAGCATGCCTACAAAGCCGCCGCCGCCGCATGTCCTGCTGACGAGGACGATCTCGAGCCTCCTGAGGCCGCACCCGCGAACAAGAAGCAGCTGCTCTCTCAGGAGCGGGCTGAGATGAAGAAAGTGCCGCTGGACGGGAGTGGCTCCGGGCCCACAGTCACCATCGGCAACGGCCTCTCTTCCAAATAGGAAGGCGAGCTCGTCGCCTTCCTCCGGGCAAACGCTGACATGTTTGCTTGGACAACATCAGATATGCCTGGTGTACCGAGGGAGGTGATCAAGCACCACCTAGCCGTGTGTCCCAACGCATGTCCTGTGAAGCAAAAGGCACGGCACCAGATGCCAGAGAAGCAGAAATTCATCATTCAAGAGACCAAGAAGCTGCAGGAGGCAGGTATCATCCGTGAAGTGATTCAACCCGAGTGGATCGCCAACCCTGACGTGGTGCAGAAGCATAGTGGAGAAGAGCGCTTGTTTGTCGACTTCACCGACCTCAACAAGGCCTACCCCAAGGACCACTTCCCACTGCCGCGATCGATCAGATAGTGTATTCCACCGCTGGATGTGATCTGCTCTATTTTCTGGACGCCTTCTCAAGCTACCACCAGATCAAGATGGCCAAACAAGATGAAGAGAAAACTGCTTTCCTCACCCCTGTGGAGTGTACTGCTACATCTGCCTTCCTTTCGGCTTGAAGAGCGGAGGAGCCACCTTCCAGAGGCTGATGCACACAGGTCTTGGGCCCCAGATGGGAAGGAATGCAGAGGTGTATGTGGACGACATCGTCATCAAGACTCGTGATGCAAACACCCTCATCAAGGACCTCGAGGAGACCTTCACCAACTTGCGCAAGATCCGCCTCAGGCTCAACCCCGCCAAGTGCGTCTTCGAAGTCCCATCAGGCAAGCTACTTGTCTTCCTGGTCTCCCACCGCAACATCGAAGCAAACCCCGAGAAGATTCAAGCCATCGAGAAGATGCGGCCTCTTGAAAACCTCAAGGAGATGCAAAAGCTGACTGGATGTGTGGCCTCACTTGGGCGTTTCATCTCCAAGTTCGGTGAGAGGGCTTTGCCTTTATTCAAACTCTTGAAGAGAACATGCCCCTCCAAGTGGACTCCCGACGCTGATGCGGCCATTGAGGACCTCAAGAAGTACCTGACAAGTCGTACTGTCATGGTTGCCCCGCGACCTCGCGAGCCTCTGCGCTTATAGTTGGCAGCAACCCCCAAACGGCCAGCGCGTCCCTGAATGAGAGGAGCAAGTCCCCGCCAAGAAGAAGCCTGCAACATCTGAACCCCCTGAGGCAGAACCAGCGCCTCCCGAGGCCACTTCTCCGACGCCTGCCGAGGGCCTCTCGGAGCCTCATGAGGACATAATGGCGCCTGCCGAAGTACCTCCTCAAGAGACTGTTGGAAATATGCCTTAGAGGCAATAATAAATTGGTTAGTATCATATTTCCCTCTTCATGATAAACGACTATTATCCATGTTAGAATTGTATTGATCGAAAACTCAGATACATGTGTGGATACATAAACAGCACCGTGTCCCTAGTGAGCCTCTACTAGACTAGCTCAGTGACCAAAGATGGTTAAGGTTTCCTAACCATAGACATCAGTTGTCATTTGATAACGCGGTCACATCATTAGGAGAATGATGTGATGGACAAGACCCAAACCGTAAGCATAGCATTTGATCGTATCACTAAGTTTATTGCTACTGCTTTCTTCATGTCAAGTATCTGTTCCTAAGACCATGAGATCATGCAACTCCCTAAAACCAGAGGAATTCCTTGTGTGTATCAAACGTCACTTCATAACTGGGTGATCATAAAGGTACTCTACAGGTATCACCGAGGGTGCCTGTTGGGTTGGCATGGATCGAGACTGGGATTTATCACTCCATTTGACGGAGAGGCATCTCTGGGCCCTCTCGGTAATACAACATCACAAGAAGCTTGCAAGAAATGTGACTAAGGAGTTAGTCACGGGATATTGTATTACGGAATGAGTAAAGAGACTTGCCGGTAACGAGATTGAACTAGGTATGGAGATACCGACGATCGAAACCCAGGCAAGTAACATACCGCTGGACAAAGGGAACTGCATACGGGATTGATTGAATCCTTGGCATCGTGGTTTGACCGATAAAGATATTCATGAAATATGTGGGAACCAATATGGGCATCTAGGTCCCTCTATTGGTCATTGACCGTAGAGGTGTCTCGGTCATGTCCACATGATTCTCGAACCTATAGTGTCCGTACGCTTAACGTTCGGTGACGATATAGTATTATTGGGTTATGTATGTTGGTGACCGAATGTTGTTCGGAGTCCCAGATAAGATCCCGGACGTCACGAGGAGCTCCGGAATGGTCCGGAGGTAAAGATTTATATATGGGAAGTCATATTTTGGCTACCCGAAAGGTTTTGGGTTTTTTCGGTATTGTACCAGGAAGCTTCTAGAAGGTTCCGGAAACTTCCGGAGGAGTCCGGAAGTCCACCAAGGGTTCCACCACATCCCAAGGGTTTGCTTGGGCTGAGGGGAGTCGCCCTGGCCATATTGGGCCAGGCGCATAAGTCCCTCAAGGACCATGTGGCTTGGGAGAGGAGGAAAGTCCACCTGTGTATGGAAAGGGAGGGAATTGGACTAGGAGTCCAACTCCTCCAACTTGGCTGCGCCCTAGGGTTTGGAGGGGTTGTTCCCCATGCCCCTCCACCTATATATAGAGGGGAGGGCGCCCCAACAGGACACACCAAGCCCTTGGCAACCCTCTCTCTCCCTAGATCGTTTTCTCCTCCGTTCGCGGTTTCGATAGCGCTTGGTGAAGCCCTGCTGGCACTGCTCCACCACCACCTCCACCATGTCGTCGTGCTGGTTGAGAACCCATCTACTACTTTGCCCTCGCTCGCTGGATCGAGGCGGTGGAGACATCATTGAGCCGCATGTGTGCTGAACGCGGAGGTGCCGTCCACTCGTCGCTAGATCTGGACGGATCGCGATTAGATCATGAAGACGTACGATACATCAACCGCGTTATACGCTTTCGCTTAGCAATCTACAAGGGTGTAGATACACTCTCCCTCTCGTATCTATTCATCTCAATGGATAGATCTTGCGTGTGTGTAGGAAATTTTTTGTTTCCCATGCAACGTTCCCCAACACAGGCATCATGAGCTAGGTCTATGCATAGATGATATGCACGAGTAGAACACAAAGTGTTTGTGGGCGTTGGTGTTCAGATTGCTTACCTCCTTAGTATTATTTTGATTCGGCAGTCTTGTGGGATGAACCGGCTCGGACCAACCTTACTTGTCCTCGCACTAGAGACCAGTTCCACCGACTGACATGCAACTTGTTTGCCTAAAGGTGGCTGGCGGGTGTCTGTCTCTCCCACTTTAGTTGAATCAGATTCTACAGAGGCGGTCCTTGTAGAAGGTTAAAAGGCAACTTAAATATCACCATTGTGGCTTTGCGTAGTTAAGAATGGTTCTTGCTAGTGGCCCATAGCAGCCACATAAGACTTGCAACAACAAAGTAGAGGAAGTCTAACTTGTTTTTCCAGGTCATGTTGTGATGTGATATGGCCAAGACGTGATTTGATATATGTGATGTATGAGATGATCATGTCTTGTAATAGTTATCATGACTTGCATGTCGATGAGTACGTCAACCGGCAGGAGCCATAGGGTTTTCTTTAATTTATTTATGCCATTTGCTTTACTTTATCACTATGAGTTAGCAATAGTTGTAGAAGCAATAGTTGGCACGACAACCACATGATGACATGATGATGGAGATCATGATGTCATGCCGGTGACGATGGATATCATGCCGGTGCCGATGGGAGATCATGCCGGTGCTTTGGAGATGGAGATCATGTCGGTGCTTTGGAGATGGAGATCAAAAGCACAAGATGATGATGGCCATATCATGTCACTTATATGATTTCCATGTGATGTTTATCCTTTTATGCATCTTATTTTGCTTAGGAAGATGGTAGCATTATAAGATGATACCTCACTAAATTTGAAGATAAAATTATGTTCTCCCCAAGTATGCACCATTGCGAAAGTTCGTCATTTTGAAGCACCTCATGATGATCGGGTGTGATAGACTCTTCGTTCGCATACAACGAGTGTAAGCCAGTTTTACACATACGGAATACTTGGGTTAAACTTGATGAGCCTAGCATGTACAGACTTGGCCTCGAAACACAGGAGACCGAAAGGTCGAACATGAGTCATATAGTAGATATGATCAACATGGAGATGTTCACCATTGAAACCACCTCATCTCACGTGATGATCGGACTTGGGTTGGTGGATTTGGATCATGTCACACTTAAACAACCTGAGTGATGTTGAGTTCATTAGTAATTTTATTAACTGAACTAATTATCATGAACATAATCTAAAATTGTCCTTGCAAATTATGTTGTGGATCAATAGCTCGTGTTGTAGCTCCCCTGTATTTTGATACGTTCCTAGAGAAAGGCTAAGTTGAAAGATAGTGTAAGAAATGTGTGGAATGGGTCCGTAATCCAAGGATTGTCCTCACTATTGCACAGAAGGCTTATGTCCTCGATGCACTGCTCGGTGTGACAACCCCTCTAGCGTCGTCTGTGGATGTTATGAACGTCTGGTAGACACGTTCTGATGACTACTCGATAGTTTAGTATGCCATGCTTTACAGCTTAGAATCGGGGCTCCAAAGATGTTTTGAACGCCATGGAGCATATGAGATATTCCAAGAGCTGAAATTGGTATTTCAGTATCATGCCCGTGTTAAGAGGTATGAGACCTCTGACAAGTTCTTTGCCTACAAGATGGAGGATAATAGCTCAGTCAGTGAGCATGTGCTCAGAATGTCTGGGTGCTACAATCGCTTGAATCAAGTGGGAGTTAATCTTCCAGATAAGATAGTGATTGGCAGGGTTCTCCAGTCACTGTCACTAAGCTACTAGAGCTTTGTGATGAACTATAACATGCAAGGGATGGAGAAGATGATCCCTGAGCTATTCACGGTGCTTAAAGCCGTGGAGGTAGTAATCAAGAAGGAGCATCAAGTGTTGATGGTTAACAAGACCACTAGTTTCAAGAAGGGCAAGGGCAAGAAGGGAAACTTCAAGAATGGCAAGCTAGTTGTTGCTCCAGTGAAGAAACCCCAAGGTTGAACCCAAACCCGAGACTAAGTGCTTCTATTGTGAGGGGAACAGTCACTGGTAGCAGAACTACCCCAAATAGTTGGTAGATAAGAAAGGCTGGCAACGCCAACAAAAGTATATTTGATATATGTGTTATTGATGTGTCCCTTACTAGTACTCGTAGTAGCGCCTGGGTATTAGATACCGGTTCAGTTGCTAATATTGGTAACTCGAAACAAAAGCTACGGAATAAATGGAGACTAGATAAGGGCGAGGTGACAATGTGTGTTGGAAGTGTTTCCAAGGTTTGTGTGATCACCATCGCACGCTCCCTCTACCTTCGGGATTAGTGTTGAATCTAAATAAATGTTATTTGGTGTATGTGTTGAGAATGAAGATGATTAGGTCGTGTTTATTGCAATACGGTTATTCATTTAAGTCAAAGAATAATGGTTGTTCTGTTTACATGAATAATACCTTCTAGGGTCATGCACCCAATATGAATGGTTTATTGAATCTCGATCATAGTGATACACATGTTCATAACATTGATGCCAAAAGATGCAAAGTTAATAATGATAGTACAACTTTCTTGTGGCACTGCCGCTTAGGTCATATTGGTGTAAAGCGCATAAAGAAACTCCATGCTGATGGACTTTTGGAATCACTCGATTTTGAATCGCTTGATACATGCGAACCATGCCTCATGGGCAAAATGACGAAAACCCCGTTCTCCGGAACAATGGAGCGGGCAAGCGATTTGTTGGAAATCATACATACTGATGTGTGCAATCCAATGACTATTGAAGTGCGCGGTGGATATCATTATTTTCTTACCTTCACTCATTATTTGAGTAGATATGGGTATATTTACTTAATGAAACACAAGTCTGAAACGTTTGAAAAGTTCAAGCAATTTCAGAGTGAAGTTGGAGATCATCGTGACAAGAAGATAAAATGTTTACGATATGATCATGGAGGTGAATATCTGAATTACGAGTTTGGTATGCAATTTAAGATAATGTGGAAATTGTTGCACAACTCACGCCACCTGGAACACCATGGTGTAATGGTGTGTCCGAACATCGTAGCCGTACTCTATTGGATATGGTGCGTCCTATGATGTCTCTTACCGATTTGCCACTATATATAGTTTTGGGGATATGCATTAGAGACAACTACATTCACTTTAAATTGGGCATCATCTAAATCCATTGAGACGACGCCATATGGTTTGGCAAGAAACCTGAGCTGTCATTTCTTAAAGTTTGGCGATGCGACACTTATGTCTGATAAGCTCAAACCCAAAGTGGAAAAGTGCATCTTCATAAGATACCCTAAAGCAACAATTGGGTATACCTTCTATCACAGATCCGAAGGCAAGGTCTTTGTTGCCAAGAATGGATCCTTTCCAGAGAAGGAGGTTCTCCCGAAAGAAGTGAGTGGCAGGAAGGTAGAACTTGATAAGGTTATTGAACCTTCACTTGAATTGGAATGTAGTGCAACACAGAAATGTGTTCCTGTGATGCGTACACCAATTGAAGAGGAAGCTAATGATGATGATCATAAAGCTTCGGATCAAGTTACTACAAAACCTCGTAGGTCGACAAGGACACGTACTGCCCCGAGTGGTACGGTAATCCTGTCTTGAAAGTCATGTTGTTAGACAACGATGAGCCTACGAACTATGAGGAAGCGATGATGGTCCCGGATTCTGACAAATGGCTAGGAGCCATGAAATTCGAGTATAGGATCCATGTATGAAAACCAAGTATGGAATTTGGTAGACTTGCCCGATGACCGACAGGCCGTTAAGTACAAATGGATCTTTAAGAAGAACACAGACGATGATAGTAATGTCACTATTTATAAAGCTCGACTTGTCGCAAACAGGTTTCTGACAAGTTCAAGGAGTTGACTACGATGTGACTTTCTCACCCGTAGTGATGCTAAAGTCTGTTGGGCTTATGTTAGCAGTTGCTGCATTTTTTGATTAAGAAATCTGGCAGATGGATGTCAAAACAGTGTTTCCTTAACGGTTTCCTTAAGGAAAAGGTTTTATATGAAACAACCGGAAGGTTTTGTCATTCCTAAGGATGCTAAAAGGTATGCAAGCTCTAGCGATCCTTCTATGGATTGGTCCAAGCATCTCGGAGTTGGAATATACGATTTGATGAGGTGATCAAAGCTTTCGGGTCTATACAAAGTTTATGAAGAAACCTGTATTGACAAGAAAGTATATGTGGATGACATATTTTTGATCGGAAATGATGTAGAATTTCTAGAAAGCACAAAATTTTGAAATTAGTTTTTCAAAGGAAGACCTGGGTAAAGCTTCTTACATCTTGGGCATCAAGATCAACATAGATAGATCAAGACGCCTGATAAGACTTTCACAGAGCACATGCCTTGACAAGTTTCAAGGAGTTCAAAATGGATCAGTCAAAGAAGGAGTTCTTGCCTGAGTTGTAAGGCGTGAAGTTGAGTAAGACTCAAAGCTCGACCATGGCAAAATAAAGAGAAAGGATGAAGGTCGTCCCCTATGCCTCAGCCATAGGCTCTATACTGTATGCCATGTTGTGTACCACACCTGATTTGTGCCTTGCCATGAGTATGGAAAGAGGGTACAAGAGTGATCCAGGATTGGATCACTGGATAGAGATCAAAATTATCCTTAGAGGACTAAGGAAATATTTCTCTGTTATGTAGGTGATAAAGAGTTCATCGTAAGGGGTTAGGTCTATGCAAGCTTTGACACCGATCCGGATGACTCTGAGTCGCAAATCGGATACATATAGTGGAGTAGTCATTTGGAATAGCTCCAAGTGGGGCGTAGTAGTAGCATCTACACATGACAGAGATTTTCAAAGTACACACGGATCTGAATGTTGCAGACCCGTTGACTAAAACCTCTCTCACAAGCAAAACACGATCAAACCCCAGAACTCATTGGGTGTCAATCACATGGCAATGTCAACTAGATTATTGACTCTAGTGCAAGTGGGAGACTATTGGAAATATACCCTAGAGGCAATAATAAATTGGTTATTATCATATTTCTCTGTTCATGATAAACGTCTATTATCCATGCTAGAATTGTATTGATCGGAAACTCAGATACATGTGTGGATACATAGAGAACACCGTGTCCCTAGTGATCCTCTACTAGACTAGCTCGTTGATCAAAGATGGTTAAGGTTTCCTAACCATAGACATGAGTTGTCATTTGATAACAGGGTCACATCATTAGGAGAATGATGTGATGTACAAGACCCAAACCGCAAGCATGGCATTTGATCGTATCACTAAGTTTATTTCTATTGATTTCTTCATGCCAAGGATATGTTCCTAAGACCATGAGATCATGCAACTCACTGACACCAGAGGAATGCCTTGTGTGTATCAAATGTCACTTCGTAACTGGGTGATCATAAAGGTACTCTATAGGTATCTCCGAGGGTGTCTATTGGGGTGGCATGGATCGAGACTGGGATTTGTCACTCCATTTGACGGAGAGGTATTTCTGGGCCCTCTCGGTAATACAACATCACAAAAAGCTTGCAAGCAATGTGACTTAGGAGTTAGTCACAGGATCTTGTATTACGGAACGAGTAAAGAGACTAGCCGGTAACGAGATTGAACTAGGTATGGAGATACGAACGATCGAATCTTGGGCAAGTAACGTACCACTGGACAAAGGGAACTGCATACGGGATTGATTGAATCCTTGGCATCATGGTTCGACCGATAAAGATTTTTGTGGAATATGTGGGAACCAATATGGTCATCCAGGTCCCGCTGTTGGTTATTGACCGAAGAGGTGTCTCGGTCACAGGGGCGGAGCTGGAGCAAATGTTACCCGATGCACCACTTTAATAAGGCTTAAAATTTTCAAACAACTTTGTATTGAATAAAGGTTTGTTTCGCAACTTCTAGCACATATTATAGGACATAATATAAGGCCATGTGTAAAAACAAAATGTAGCAATCAAAATGCTCACAATGAGAGACAAAATTACCTGAAAAGTAGGGATGTAAATGGTACGGATAATTTCCGTTCCGAATCCGCATCCGCATCCGTTTTTAAGGATATGGTATGCACTTGCACGAATCCGGCGGATATGGATGCAGATACGGATTTTGGTCCACCAGATATCCGGCGGATATGGTAGCGGATATGGTATCGATAATATCCGACGGATGTGGATTATCCGGTATTTTTTGCGGATTATCCGAGGTTATCAAATAGGATTATCCGATTTATTTAGTACATTCGACAAGCTCAAATACCCAATTAGACCACTAATTCGGATCACTACATATAAATAGAATAAAACTATAGCAATAGTAGACCGTACTGAACGATCACAGTCACGGTCACGGTGGTCACAATAGTAGACGTTGTATTCTCCAGCGTCGCCAACGGCCGACCAGATCTTTCCGACAAACTGCTATGTACTCTTCACTATATGTCTTAGTTTTTGTTGCATACGAGCAAGCATACAATTTGTAAGTACATGCATGTTGTGCGCATAATACATGTATATCTAGTATGTGCATAGAATTTGTGATGCGTGATGTTTCTCTTCTCTATATACACACGTCAAAAAGTTACAAGTTATGTATTATGATAAAAATTCATATTCGTATTGTTTGCACAGAAAAAATAAAATCATGTCTAGGTGCATGTATGATCTGATGCTTTTTATCCGTTTCCGGTCCGACTCCGCTCCGTTTCCGCTCTGAATCCGAGGTCCGATAATATCCGCATTCGAATCCGCATCCGGCCATTATCCGATCCGCTCCGAATCCGACATAAAAATATGGTAAAGGATATGGAAAAGGCATTATCCGATCCGATCCGATCCGTTTACATCCCTACTGAAAAGGATGTCTTGCATTTCCAAATTCCAGAATACATCATTGGCAACAAGGTTCAGTAACCTACAAGATAAAAATAGAATTGAACTTTCTAGTCGAACATAATAAAATGCCCAAATGAAAGTACTTAAATGGCTAAAAACCTGAAAATTACCTTTAGTACATCCTACACCTTCGAGCCACGAAATGTTGAACAACTTGAGCATTGCTGACCTTTTTCATTCTTTCTTTCAATTTTCTCTTGCCCGGATCATATTGAATCTCCTCTTCTCAAATTATGTTTTCCAAAACATCTTGTGATGGCGCTTTTCTTTTGAGAAGAAACTTCTCAATAATATCTGCATATAACAAATACAAATTACAAATGAGAGTGAAAAATGGAGAGTGGATATAATCTATTAGCTGCAAGTTTATAACCCTAGAAAATGCTCCAAGTTTTGCCAATACATAGGGATTTAATCTATCAGCTGCAAGTTTATACACGTAACTGTTGCAACTTGCAATTCGTATAAAGATTTAGAAAAGGTAGGGCAAGGACGCTACCAGAATTGGGGTTCCTTCCAACCTATAGACAGAACGGAAGATCTCGGGCAGGTCGCCGAATTGCAGAGATCAGGACCAGCCAAAGACGAAATTGCGACGTCGCGGGGAACTCAGGTGTGGCTGCGGTGCTGCGGCCTGCGGCGTCCGACGTCTCTGTCGGCCAATCGCCGGTTCGCTGCCGCCTGTACAGGCGGCGTATAGGTCGTATGGGCTACGGACTGCAACTGCAAGCTGGCTCACGGCCGCCTGGTACGCGCACGTACGTCTACACGGAAGACTGGTCGATCGATTGATTACAGCGTGCATACATTTTTTTTGAGGCAATACAGCGTGCGTACGTGACTTAGGCTGGGAAGCAAACAGCAGTGCGTGTGTGCGCGGCCTGTGTTGGCCCATTGCGGAGGCGTGCGTGAAGTCTGGACACAGACCCTGATGCACTGATCTTGGGCCAACCTGATGCACAGGGCCTTTTTAGGTGGTAGGTAGCACTAAAAAAATTGATGGGCCCGTATTCCTGTGCATCAGGGTCAGCCCAATGGGCTCCGCCCCTGCTCGGTCATGTCCACATGATTCTCGAACCCGTAGGGTCCCCACGCTTAACGTTCGGTGACGATATAGTATTATTGGGTTATGTATGTTGGTAACTGAATGTTGTTAGGAGTCCAGAATGAGATCCCAGACGTCACGAGGAGCTCCGGAATGGTCCAGAAGTAAAGATTTATATATGGGAAGTTATATTTTGACTACCAGAAAAGTTTCGGGTTTTTCCGGTATTGTACCGGGAAGCTTCTAGAAGGTTCCGAAAACTTCCGGAGGAGTCCGAAAGGATTCCACCACGTCCCAAGCATTTGCATGGGCTGAGGGGAGGCGCCCTGGCCTTATTGGGCTAGGCGCACAAGTCCCTCAAGGCCCATGTGGCTTGGGAGAGGAGGAAAGTCCACCTGTGTATGGAAAGGGAGGGAATTGGACTAGGAGTCCAACTCCTTCCCCTTGGCTGCGCCCTAGGGTTTGGAGGGGCTGTTCCCCACGCCCGTCCACCTACATATAGAGGGGAGGGGCGCCCCAAGAGGACACACAAAGCCCTTGGAGCCCTTCTCTCTCCCTAGATCATTTTCTCCTCCGTTCGCGGTTTCGGTGGTGCTTGGCGAAGCCCTGCTGGCACTGCTCCACCACCACCTCCACCACGCTATCGTTCTGGTTGAGAACCCATCTACTACTCCTCCCTCACTCGCTGGATCGAGCAGGCGGAGACGTCATTGAGCCGCACGTGTGCTGAACGCGGAGGTGCCGTCCGTTCGGCGCTAGATCGGGACGGATCGCGATTGGATCGTGAAGACGTACGACTACATCAATCGTGTTATATACGAGTCCTCTTAGCGATCTACAAGGGTATGTAGATACACTCCCCCTCTTGTAGCTATGCATATCCATGGATAGATCTTGCGTGTGCGTAGGAATTTTTTTGTTTCCCATGCAACGTTCCCTAACAAAGACCCCGAGAGAGCTGCCGCCTGACAAGCTCCCTGAAGCCCAAGCCGATGCTCTCACAACAACATCCCTCATGGAGCACCCTGTATACTTCGTCAGCACAGTGCTAAGGGATGCGCGCGAATGGTACCCTATGCAGCAAAAGCTACTCTTCGCGCTCCTCATTGCTTCAAGGAAGCTCAGGCATTACTTCCAGGGCCATACCGTCAAGGTGATTGCATCCTATCCCTTTGAGCAAGTACTTCGCAGCCCCAATGCCACAGGCCGCGTGGCAGAGTGGAACAACGAACTACATCCTTTCGAGCTAGAATTCCTCACTACAAGGACAATAAAGGGCACAGCCTCGGCTGAATTCACGGCGGAGTGGACGGATCCGCATCAAGATGAGCCTCGTGAGGTAGAGTCCCTCCTGCCCGGGAAGGATGCCCCGGTGGTTGGACCATGCACTTCGACGGGGCCTTCTCCCAGCAGGGCGCTGGGACTGGCGTGGTGCTCACCTCGCCGACAAGATACAAGCTCTACTACGCAGTACAACTCTACTTAAAGCACGACGACAAGGTCTCCAACAACATTGCTGAGTACGAGGGCCTCATCGCTGGCATCAAAGTTGCCATCGCGCTTGGCGTCAAGCGCATATCATCAAGGGAGACTCGCAACTCCTCATCAACTTCTCCAACAAGACCTAGAAACCCAAGGACGAGCACATGACAGCCTTCCTCGATGACGTGCGCAAGCTCGAGAAGCGTTTCCTGGGCATGGACTCCAGCACATCCTTCGCAACAACAATCAGGAAGCCGATGACATCGCCAAGAGAGCATCCCACCGCGAGCCACAAGGCCCCACCATCTTCGAGGAATGACTCATGAAGCCATCAGCCACGCCACCAACTGCCAGCACCATGGCACCTCAGGAGGGGCTGCCTCCCGCGCCTTGATACGTCTCCAACGTATCTATAACTTTTGATTGTTCCATGCTGATATATTATCATTCTAGGATGCTTTTTGGGTCATTATTTACCAATTTATAATTTTTTTGAGAACTACCCTATTGACCCAGTGCCAGTTGCTGTTTTTTGCATGTTTTTGCCTTTTCAGGTTTACCGTACCAAACAAAGACCAATTGCCACGAAACTTTTTGATGATTTTTTCTGGACTATATGAAGACCTAGAAGATTCGGCAGGAGGCCAGGAGGTGCACGAGGGCACCAACACACATCAGGGCGCGCCCTGGGGGGCGCGCCCTGATATGTGGTGGCCCCCTCAGCCGCCCCCCGACATCCCTCTTCAGCATATAAATTCTCTAATATCCTAAAAAACCTAGAGGCAGTCCCGAAACCCCTTTTCCACCGCCGCAAGTCTCTGTTCCGTCGCGAGGCCATCTGGAGCTCCGTTCTGGCACCCTATCGGAGGGGGGATCGATCATGGAGGGCCTCTTCATCAACCTTGCTGCCCTCATGATGATGTGTGAGTAGTTCACCACAGACCTACGGGTCCATTGCTAGTACCTAAATGGCAATCTCTCTCTCTTTTATGATATTCAATACAATGATCATCGCATCTTCGCTTTGATCCATCCGATGTAATCCTATTGCGCGGTGTGTTTGTTGAGATCCGATGAATTGTGGGTTTATGTTCAGATTATTCATGGAAAGTATTTGAGATGCCTTTGAATTATATTATCTCTTAAGTGCATGATCATTATAGCTTCATAATGCTCTCCGATCTATTGATGCGCTTTGGCCAAGTAGATTGATATTTCATCGGTGGGAGTGGTGTGTTGTGGTAGGTTCAACATGGCGAGTTTCTATATCCCAGTGACAAAGTAGGGGACAAGATGCGTCTTTATGTTTTTGCTACTAAGGATAAAACGATGGGGTCCATTCATATTGTTTGAGTTTACTTTGTCTACATCATGTCATCGTTCTCCAAGCATTACTCTGTTTTACTTAATACTCTAGATGCATGCTGGATAGCGGTCAATGAGTGGAGTAATAGTAATAGGTGCAGGCAGGAGTTGGCCTATTTTCTTATGGACGTGATGCCTATATACACATGATCATTGCCATGAACATCGCATAACTATCCGCTTTTCTATCAATTGCCCAAGAGTAATTTGTTTACCCACCGTATGTTGCCTACATGAGAGATACCACTAGAGAACACTATGGCCCCCGGGTCTATTCACTTATATATTTGCAACCGCTATTATTACCTCGCTGCCTTTATTTACTTTTTACTTATTTTGCATTTATCAACAATTATCTACACAATTCATTTGCTTGCAAATAACGAGATGAAGGGGATTGACAACCCTCTTGCCCGCGTTGGGTGCAAGTCGTTTGTTCATTTGTGTGCAACCGCTGAAGACGATTAAGGACCGATATTACTATTGGTTTGATAAACCTTGTTTTCATAACTGAGGGAAATACTTATCCGCTTTGTGCTGCAATTACCGTTCCTCTTCATGGAAAACCCAACGCAGATCACAAGTATCCGGAAGGGTTTCTGGTGCCGTTGCCGGGGAATATCATCATCAACTATCAAGTAACTTCACACAAATTTTCATTCACTTTTTATTCTTTTTATTTACTGTTATATTTAGCTTGTCTCATAAAAATAAAAAATACAAAAATATTTATCTTTGCTTGTTACCAGTTTACTCCTTTGGTTGCTTGAAGTCGTTATCATGTCTAAGTTTGAGAAAGTTATTGTTGAGAGCGCTAGTGAAGATAGTGCTAGTGACATGGAAGAGGAGAGACCTAATATTGTTGATGCTATTCATGAACCACCTAAAAATCAAGTTCCTACTAGTAATACCCACCCGGTTTTAAAATCAAAAATCTATGAAGTAGGTAGTGGGAACATTATTGGGAAACATATTATTCAAGATTTTTTTTGAGTGCTCGGGAGCTATCCCTTTTACTAAAGGAACCATACTTGAAGAAACAAGTTGTTATGTGGATGCCATTACAATGTTAATATTGAAGTTAGAAAGAAAGTTTGTGCATCTCCATCCTATGCTCCAAAATATATTTTTACGACTTTCGAGTATTCGTGATCCTAAGATTAAGAAAATTGTTACCATCATCCTTATGCATGAATTTGATTATATAGTGCGGGAAGCAAGAGATATATTTTCTTTTTATAGAGTAAAATCTGAAACTCCCCCTATAGAAGTGATCTTACATAACAGAGATGCTTTGCGTACGATGGAGTCCAATAATTGCCAAGGTTTTCGTGAGAATGTCAGGAGAAATGTTTCTCCCAAAGAATTAATTCAAGCCTTATTACTTCATACTTGTGATAAATTTGAGTGGATTTATAAGGAAATAAATGAATGGTTTGGTGAAGATTGGCATGAAAACACCATTAGGGAACCTATCAATGTTGAAATTCATGTTTTGTATGAAGATCCCTATGATGATAATGATGTTAGTGATGATATTATGAACCCTTTTAACTGCTTGAGCCCTTCCACTAAAATTGAGAAATGGGATTTATTGAGCAATATCTTAGAAGAGCTAGTTTTAAAGGACATGAAGGGGCGTGGATCCCTTGTGAGCAAAGATGACAATACTTGAAACTATGCATTATGCCTAGCTAGGGGCATAAAACAATAGCGCTTGTTGGGACGCAACCCAATCGTTATCTTAAATTTTTTCTTAGAACTTTCTGTTTATTTTTAATATAATGATTATTCCCTATGTAAGGATTATGTTTTTGTGTTTAAATTAGTGTTTGTGCCAAGTAAAGCCTTTGGGATGACTCACAAGATGAGTAGAATCGATGCTGAAACAAAACAGAAACTTTTGACTCCAGTGCAGGAATTTTCATTTTTTTACTGGAGCATGATAATGATCTGAAATTTTTAAAAAGTGTTTCTATACAAATTTTCGAGGTTTTCCTAATGTTTAAGAATTTTTAGAGCTACAGAAGTATAGTTTCTCTACAGATTGCTACAGACTGTTCTGTTTTAGACAGATTCTGTTTTTTGCTTGCATAGTTGCTTGTTTTGATTATGCTATGATTTGTATCGGGGGGTATAAGCCATGGAGAAGTTAGAATACAGTACCTATTATACATTTATGAAATTTGAATCAATTTATAACAGTACTTAAAGTATGCAATATGTTTCTTATACTAACGGATCTCACGAGGTTTTGTTGAGTTTTGTGTGATTGAAGTTTTCAAATTTTGGGTGTTATCTTGATGGAGAAAGGAATAAGGAGTAGCAAGAGCCTAAGATTGGGGATGCCCAAGGCACTCCAAGGTAATATTTTAAAGGAGACTCAAGCGTCTAAGCTTGGGGATGCCCCGGAAGGCATCCCCTCTTTCTTCTCAAATCCATCGGTATGTCACTTGAAGCTATATTTTTATTCGTCACATGATATGAGTTTTGCTTGGAGCGTCGTTTGCTTTTGTTTTCTTTTACTTTAAGTTTGCCACAATCATTGTTTGCTGGACACACCTATTTAAGAGAGACACACCTTCATCATAATTTGTTAGAATACTCTATGTGCTTCACTTATATCTTTTGAGCTTAGCAGTTGCTCTAGTACTTCACTTATATCTTTTTGAGCACGGTGGCGTGTAGATTTTATAGAAATAATTTCACTCTTGTTCTTAAATTATATTTGTTTGAGAGTTAATAAATAGTGACGTTAATTTGCATGGGTCATAAAGACTAATCCAAGAATATTAGGTACTCAATGAGTGATAATCAAAACCATCATGTAGCACATATAAAGAAATTGTGGGTCAATGATATTGATGTAGTAATATGAAATAGGTGTGAGTTCATAATTGTTAAACCGTAGAAGTGTTGATATTAAGAGAGGTTGACCCTTTTGTTCATCTAAAAAAATTAAAGAGCCATGGTGATGATGTGTGAGCATTTCTATTCCTCGTTGAAATCCTAGTGTTGTTTCGGGTCGGAAGCGCGCGATGGTTAACTCCTACCAACCTCTTCCCTCGGGGCATGCTAGTAGTACTTTGATTTATGATAAACTAATAAAACTTTGCAATAAGTATATGAGTTCTTTATGACTAATGTGAAACCATGGACATACGCAATCTCACCTTCTCATAATTGCTAGCCTCTTCGGTATCGTGCATAGCTTGTTCTCACCTCGAGGATCAGTGCAACTTTCGCCGGTGCATCCAAACCCCGTGACATGACATGATTTGTTGCACATAAGACTTATTATATCTTCCTCAAAACAGCCACCATACCTACCTATCATGGCATTTCCATAGCCATTCCGAGATATATTGCCATGCAAATTCCTTCGTCACTTCACATGACTAGTTCGTTCATCGTCATATTGCTTTGCATGATCATATAGAGATGACATAGTATTTGTGGCAAAGCCACTGTTCATAATGTTTTTTGATACATGTCATGCTAGATCATTGCGCATCCTGGTACACTACCAGAAGCATTCATACAGAGTCATATCTTCATATCAGTTCTCCATATTGAGTTGTAAGTAAATAAAAGTGTGATGATCATCATTATTAGACCATTGTCCCAGTGAGGAAAGAATGATGGAGACAATGATTCTCCCATAAGTCGAGATGAGACTCCGGACGAAAATAAAGATGGGGGAGGCCAAATGAGCCCACCATCCATTATAAAAACTGAAAGAAAATGAGAAAAGGGACTTTGCTACTATCCTTTACCACACTTGTGCCTCAAAGTGGCACCATGCTCTTCATGTAGAGAGTCTCATGATATATCACTTTCATATTCTAGTGGGAATTACTTATTCATTATTACAAACTTGGCTTGTATATTCCTATGACGGGCTTCCTCAAATGCCCGAGGTCTTCATGAGCAAGCAAGTTGGATGCACACCCCACTTAGCTTCATTTGAGCTTTCATACACTTATAGCTCTAGTGCATCATTTGCATGGCAATCCCTACTCCTCACATTAACATCTATCGATGGGCATCTCCATAGCCCGTTGGTATGCCTAGTTGATGTGAGACTATCTTCTCCACTTCCAACCCCTTTGATATCTACCACCATACTCTATTCCACATAAATGCTATGTCCAATGGCTCACGCTCATGTATTGCGTGAAGAATAAAAAGTTGATGCATATTGAAAAAGTACGAACCAATTGCCTGACTTGGACACCGTGGTGCTTAACATTTTTATTAATGTGGTGAAGATGGAGCCATGCCTTGCTAATATAACAAGATGAATGGGGGGTAAACATTTCTTAAGGATCGTATACTTTTAAGAATTAACAATTTTGTTTCTTACATTTCAATTATTGCTATGTTAATATTTGTTGATTCATCTTTTCTCAATGAGCATACCTGAATAAGATTACATATTGATAGCATGTCACATCAAAAATTCTGTTTTTATTATTTACCAACTCGAGGACGAGCGGGAATTAAGCTTGGGGATGCTTGATACGTCTCCAACGTATCTATAATTTTTGATTGTTCCATGCTGATATATTATCATTCTAGGATACTTTTTGGGTCATTATTTACCAATTTATAATATTTTTGAGCACCAACCTATTGACCAAGTGCCCAGTGCCAGTTGTTGTTTTTTGCATGTTTTTGCCTTTTCAGGTTTACCATACCAAACGAAGTCCAATTGCCACGAAACTTTTTGATGATTTTTTCTGGACTATATGAAGACCTAGAAGCTTCGGAAGTAGGCTAGGAGGTGCACGAGGGCACCACCACACATCAGGGCACGCCCTGATATGTGGTGGGCCCCTCAGCCGCCTCCCGACGTCCCTCTTCGGCCTATAAATTCTCTAATATCCTAAAAACCCTGGAGGCAGTCCCGAAACCCTTTTTTCGCCGTCGCAAGTCTCTGTTCCGTCGTGAGGCCATCTGGAGCTCCATTCCGGCACCCTGCCGGAGGGGGGGATCAATCACGGAGGGCCTCTTCATCAACCTTGCTGCCCTCATGATGATGTGTGAGTAGTTCACCACAGACCTACAGGTCCATAGCTAGTACCTAGATGGCAATCTCTCTCTTATGATCTTCAATACAATGATCATCGCATCTTTGCTTTGATCCATCCGATGTAATCCTATTGTGCGGCGTGTTTGTTGGGATCCGATGAATTGTGGGTTTATGTTCAGATTATTCATGAAAAGTATTTGAGATGCCTTTGAATTATATTATCTCTTAAGTGCATGATCATTATAGCTTCGTAATGCTCTCCGATCTATTGATGTGCTTTGGCCAAGTAGATTGATATTTCATCGGTGGGAGTGGTGCATTGTGGTAGGTTCAACCTGGCGAGTCTCTATATCCTAGTGACAAAGTAGGGGATAAGATGCGTCTTTGTGTTGTTGCTACTAAGGATAAAATGATGGGGTCCATTCATATTGTTTGAGTTTACTTTGTCTACATCATGTCATCGTTCTCCAAGCATTACTCTGTTTTACTTAATACTCTAGATGCATGTTGGATAGCGGTCGATGAGTGGAGTAATAGTAATAGGTGCAGGCAGGAGTCAGCCTATTTGCTTATGGACGTGATGCCTATATACACATGATCATTGCCGTGAACATCGCATAACTATATGCTTTTCAATCAATTGCCTAACAATAATTTGTTTACCCACTGTATGTTGCCTACATGAGAGATGCCAATAGAGAACACTATGGCCCCGGGGTCTATTCTCTTATATATTTGCTAACTCTATTATTACCTCGCTGCCTTTATTTACTTTTTATATATTTTGCATTTATCAACAATTATCTACACAATTCATTTGCTTGCAAATAACGAGATCAAGGGGATTGACAACCCTCTTGCCCGTGTTGGGTGCAAGTCGTTTGTTCATTTGTGTGCAGCCGCTGAAGACGGTTGAGGATTGATATTCCTATTGGTTCGATAAACCTTGGTTTCATAACTGAGGGAAATACTTATCCGCTCTGTGCTGCAATTACCCGTTCCTCTTGACGGAAAACCCAACGCAGATCACAAGTATCACGCCTTCCACAGGCGCACCCAACTGCGGCCCACCCTCAGGTGCTCGCCTGCTGTTGGCACTGGAGCCGCAGGTTGGCGACTGTTTCGCGGAGATCCAAGCCTACCTAGAGAGCGATACACTTCCCGAGGACGACACCAAAGCCGAGCGTGTGGCCTGCCAAGCTGCCTCCTATTGCATGATGGATGCCGAGCTACACCGCAGGCGACCCAATGGAGTCGCACTGCGCTGCATCTCTGTAGATCAAGGAGGCAACCTGCTCGCTGATATACATGAAGGGGACTATGGCCACCACTCATCATCGCGCACCCTTGCCGGCAAGGTTTTTCGCAGCAGCTTCTACTGGCCCACAGTGCTTCAAGACGCCACCGAGCTAGTAAAATCTTGTGAAGCCTATCAATTCCACACCAAGCAGATCCACCAGCCAGCGCAAGGGCTCCAGACCATTTCTCTCTCGTGGCCCTTTGTGGTCTGGGGGATAGACATCCTGGGCCCTTTTCCTCGCGCCGCTAGCGGCTACCACTTCCTCTACGTCGCCATCGACAAGTTCACCAAATGGACTGAAGTAGAACCTGTCCGCACCATCCCGGCCGCATCAGCTGTCAAGTTCATCAAGGGATTGGTGTGCTGCTTCGACGTCCCCAACCACATCATCACCGACAATGGCTTGCAGTTCACTAGCGGCCTATTCAAGTCATACTGTGCCATCATCGGCACACAGATCTGCTACGCCTCTGTGGCGCACTTGCGAAGCAACGGCCAGGCCGAGCGTGCCAATGCTGAGGTCCTCAAGGGCCTCAAGACAAGAAGCTAACAGCATGCGGCAAAGGCTGGCTCGACGAGCTCCAGTCCGTGCTATGGTCGATCCGCACAACAGCGACCAAGCCTACCTGCGAAACACCCTTTTTCCGCGTCTATGGGGCGGAAGCGGTCCTCCCAACTGAGCTCAAGCACGGGTCCCCGCGGGTCCTGGCCTTCAACGAGGAGCGTTAGGATGGCATGCGGGAAGCTAATATGCTCCTCCTCGAGGAAGCACGCTGCCACGCCACCATCTATGCAGCCCGGTATCAGCAGGCGCTGCGTTGCTATCACAGCCGCAACATACGCCCCCACATGATTGAGGTTGGCGATCTTGTCCTACGAAGGATCCTTGGTACTTGTGATATGCATTGGGTTTTTCCCCAAAGAGGAGGGGATGATGCAGCACAGTATAGATAAGTATTTCCCTCAGTGAGAACCAAGGTTATCGAACAGATAGGAGGATCACACAACTTCCTGTCTTCAGCGCCTACACACAAAAGAGCAAACACTTGCACCCAACACGGGCAAGAGGGTTGTCAATCCCCTTGAACTCGTTACTTGCAAGCGATAAGTGGTCTAGATGATAGTGGATAACTATAAATTTGTAAAATAAAAAGAAAACAAATAAATGGCAACAAGAAAATAAGAGCATCTGTAAATGAATATGTGAATAGACTCGGGGGCCATAGTGTTCGCTAGAGGCTTCTCTCTCAAAGAAAGCATACGGGGGTAAACAAATTACTGTTGGGCAATTGATAGAAAAGCGCATAGTTATGCAATATTTATTCACGGCAATGATCATATGTATGTAGGCAACACGTCCATAAACAAGTAGACTGACTCTTGCCTGCATCTACTACTATTACTCCACCCATCGACCGCTATCCAGCATGCATTTAGAGTATTAAGTGAAACAGAGTAATGCTTGGAGAATGATGACATGATGTAGACAAAGTAAACTCAATTAATATGAATAAACCCCATCGTTTTATCCTTAGTGGTAGCAATACAAATACGTGTATTGTCCCCTACTTTGTCAATGGGATATAGAGCACCGGAAGATTGAACACACTACAACGCACCCCTCTCACTGAAGATAAACCAATCTAGGTGGCCAAACTAAACCGATAGATCAGAGAGAATTATGAAGCTATAATGATCATGCAAATATAATTTAGAGGATAACCAAATCTTTTATCATAAATAATCTAAACATAAACCCACAATTAATCGGATCCCAACAAAAACAACGCAAAGATTGATTACATAAGATAGATCACCGCGGGAATCGCGATGATCATGGCAATGAAGAACATAGAGAGAGATAGCCATCTAGGTACTAACTATGAACCCGTAGGTCTTTGGTGAACTACTCACACATCACCATGGGAGCAGCAAGGATGATGTAGAGGCCCTCTGTGATCGACCCCCCTCCAGTAGGGCACCGGAAAAGGGCTCCAGATGAGATCGCGGCGGAACAGAGACTTGCGGTGGCGGATAAGTGTTTCGGGAGCTCTCCTAGGGTTTTTTGAATATATGTGGATTTATAAGCCAGAGTACGGGGCCAGGAGACAAGGGAGGCGGCCACAAGCTAACAGGGTGAGGCCACCCCCTGGGCCCGCCTTGTTGGCTTGTGGGGCCCCGTGAGGCCTTCGGTCTTCTCTTGAAGCTTCCAAGTCTTCTTTTGGTCCAGAAAAAATCATCAAAAAGTTTCGTGGCAATTGGACTTCATTTGGTACTATAAACCTGAAAAGATAAAAACATACAGAAAACAACAAGTGGCACTTGGCACTGTGTTAAAAGTTAGTGCTCAAAAATAATATGAATCGGCAAATAAATGCCCAAAAAGTATCCTAGAATGATAAAAAAATATAGATACGATGGAGACGTATCAGCATCCCCAAGCTTAATTTCTGCTCATCCTCGAGTAGGTAAATGATAAAAACATAATTTTTGATGTGGCATGCTACCCAACATGTAATCTCTTTCATGTATGATTAACAAACATCAACATAGTAATATTTATAAGCATAAGCAACACAATCATCAATCTTTCGAAATATACGATCCTCAAAGAATGTTTACCCCCATTCATTTTATCATATTAGTAAGGCATGGCTTCGTCTTCACCACATTAATACAAATGTCAAGCACCACGGTGTCCAAGTCAGGCAATTGGATCGTACTTTTTAACACACTTCAGCTTTTTATTCTTCACCCAATACATGAGCGTGAACCATGGATATAGCATATAGGTGGAATAGAATATGGTGGTAGATATCAAAGGAGTAAAAGTGGAGAAGAAAGTCACGCATCAACTAGGCATATCAATGGGCTATGGAGATGCCCATCAATAGATATCAATGCAAGGAGTAGGGATTGCCATACAACAGATGCACTAGAGCTATAAGTATGAAAGCTCAAATGAAGCTAAGGGCCAGTTCTTTTGTAGCTTATTTGGAGCTGTGGAAATAAGCTGCCCCCTACCCAGCTTATTCTAGAAGCCCAAACTAAAATTTTATTTTAGAAGCCTACTAATTAAAGGTCAACTAATAGGCTTCTAAAATAAGATTTAAGTTTGGGCTTCTAGAATAAGATGGGTGGGGGGCAGCTTATTCTAGAAGCCCAAAATAAGCTACAAAAGAACTGGCCCTAAGTGGGTGTGCATACAACTTGCTTTCTCATGAAGACCTCGGGCATTTGAGGAAGCCCATCATCGGAATATACAAGCCAAGTTCTATAATGAAAAATTCCCACTAACATATGGAAGTGATAAAACATGAGATTCTCTATATGAAGAACATGGTGCTACTTTGAAGCACAAGTGTGGAAAAGGAGGTAGTAGCACTGTCCCTTCTCTCTTTTCTCTCATTTATTTTCTTATTTTCTTATTTTATTTTTCTCTTTTTTGTTTTCTTTTTTCTTTCTTTCTTTTTCTCCCTTTTTCTTTTTCTCTTTTTTTCCTCACTGAGACAGTGCCCTAATAATGAAAATCGTCACACTTCTATTTACTTACAATTCGATATGTAGAACTATGAAACGATATGACCCAATATGAATGCCTCTCGCAGTGTACTAGGATGTGCAATGATCTAGCGTAACATGTAAACAATGATGAATGGTTGCTTTGCCACAAATACTATGTCAGCTACATGATCATGCAAAGCAATATGACAATGAGTGAACTAGTCATATGATGTGACGGTGGAAGTTGCATGGCACTATATCTCAGAATGGCTATGGAAATGCCATAATAGGTAAGTCTGGTGGCTGTTTTGAGGAAGATATAAGGAGGCTTACGTGCAATAGAGCGTATCATGTGGCAGGGTTTGGATGCACTGGTGAAGTTTGCACCGATCCTCAAGGTGAGAATGGGCAATGCACGGAACCGGAGAGGCTAGCAAAATATGAGGATGTGAGAGTGCGTATGTCCATGAATTCACATTAGTCATAAAGAACTCATATACTTATTGCAAAGTTTTATTAGCTTTCTCTAAGAAAATTACTACTCGCATGCCCCTAGGGAGGAGGTTGGGAGGAGTTAACCATCGCGTGCCTCCGACTCAAAACAACACTAGGATTTCAACGAGGAATAAGAATGCTCACACATCCCTGCCATGCCATAACCAATATTTAGACAAATGGGAAATTAACAACTTTTAATATCGATACTCCTATGAACCGACAAAAATGCACTCACACCCTTTCACATTACCACATCAATATCATTAACCCACGGTTTCTCTTTTATGTGCTACATGAAGGTTTTGATTATGCACTCCTTGAATACCTATTATATTTGGACTAGTCTTATAACCCATGCAAATTACCGTAACTATTTATTAACTCTCAAACAAATATAAGTGAAGAAAGAGAGTGAAATTATTTCTATAAAATCTATACGCCACCATGCTAAAAAGGATATAAGTGAAGCACTAGAGCAACTGCTAAGCTCAAAAGATATAAGTGAAGCACATAGAATATTCTAACAAATCAAGGTGAAGGTGTGTCTCTCTCAAATAGGTGTGTCCAGCAAACAATGATTGTGGCAAACTAAAGCAAGAGCAAACTAAAACAAACGATGCTCCAAGCTAAACACATATCATGTGATGAATAAAAATATAGCTCCAAGTGACATACCGATGGATTAGAGACGGAAGAGGGGATGCCTTCTGGGCATCCCCAAGCTTAGATGCTTGAGTCTTCCTACAATTTTAGCTTGGGGTGCGTTGGGCATCCCCAAGCCTAGGGTCTTGCCGCTCCTTATTCCTTCATCCATCGTGGTCTCACACAAAACTTGAAAACTTCAGCACACAAAACTCAACAAAACCTCGTGAGATCCGTTAGTATAATCAATATATCAAATACTTCAGGTACTGTTATAAATTGATTCATATTTCATTATTGCTTAATATATATTGTATTCTAACTTCTCCATGGCTTATACCCCCAGATACAATCCATAGCATCATCAAAACAAGCAAACTATGCAAGCAAAAATAGAATCTGTCTAAAACAGAATAGCGCGTAAAGGTCTGTACATAACCTATAATTATATAACTCCATAAATTCTGAAAAAATATTAAAACCTGGGAAATTTGCATATCAATACTGTGTAAAAAAATTCAGATAAAAAAGAGCTTCCAGTAAATTCAGAGAAATTCTGCACTTGACGCAATTTTTTTTGTTTTTGCACCGTATCAATTCTACTTATCATGCCAGTCATCCCAAAGGCTTTACTTGGCACAAACACTAATTTAAACATAAAAACACAATCATTGCAGAGGAAATAATCATGTTATCACACACAAACAGAAAGTAAAATCAAGAAAAATAAGATAACTATTTGGTTGCCTCCCAACAAGCGCTATTGTTTTACGCCCCTAGCTAGGCATAATGCAAAGTATCAAGTGTTGTCATCTTTAACGCTTAGTCCATAAGTAGCCCTCGTGATAGATTAATAAGGTGGTTTAATTATCTTCCTAGGTAAGTGTTCCATCCCTTTATTTAATTGGAATTGGAATCTAATGTTTCCCTCTTTCATATCAATAATGGCACCTATAGTTCATAAGAAAGGTCTTCCAAGTATAATTGGACAAGTTGGATTGGATTCAATATCAAGCACAATGAAATCTACAGGCACATAATTTCTATGTTCAATAATAAACGCATCATTTATTCTACCTAAAGGTTTCTTAATGGTAGAATCCGCAAGATGCAAATTTAGGTATTGTTGAAACACTAGCACCAAGGTCACACAAAGCATTACATTCATATTCTTTAACCTTTATTTTGATAGTAGGTTCCCATTCATCATGTAATTTTCTAGGTATAGAAACTTCTAGTTCAAGTTTCTCATCATAAGCTTTTATTATCGCTTCTAATATATGTTTAGTAAAAGTCTTACTTTGTTCATAAGCATAGGGTGAGATAATAATGGATTGCAACAAGGAAATACATTCTACTAAAGAGTAACTTTCATAATAAAGTCCTTGTAATTCAAGATAGTGGGCACATCACTAGTTAAAGTTTTGACCTCTCCAAGCCCACTTTTTTCAATTTTTTTCATTAGAATCATCACCCTCCACTATTGCAGGATGGTCCAAAGACGACACATCAATCAGAGACCCTTCAACGAAACTCCGTGCGATGCATGAATCGCAAACAGTATAGTTCAAGCTCCGTCGCTAATGCCACGAACTGTGTGCGATGGTGGATCCATCAAATACGATTCACAAAATAGTTGCATGTGTGATGCAGTGCATACAGTTGGTGCTTATGAACTGTTTGCGATTAGACAAGATAACACAAACGGTTCTCAAAATACATATGTGTGTGAAGTACGGCATACAGTTCATTCGGACAAACTGTTTGCGTTGATCGAGCTAGAACACAAACGAGTTACCATAACAAGGTGTGTGTGATACCAGGCAAACAGTTCATTCATCAGAATTGTGTGGGAAGACCAATAATAACCCAAACAATTCATAGTGACAAGCTGTGTGGGTTGTGGGCAGACGGTTACTGCCAAACAATTGTCAGCGATGGATGAAATCATTATCGACGCTATGTTGGGAAGTGTCGTTTGCCTGTATTAATATCGCAGACGATTTATTATTATGACCCGTGTGCTTGTGCATCACCCCGTCCTCCTCTCTCGTGTCTTGTCACTGCGTTGCCGCCCGAGGCTTCCAGTGCATGCTTCGGCACCGCTTTTGGCCACGCGTCCGCTCGATGAGCCCGTTCCCGCGCACAACCGCGCAGGTTCCCGTGCACAAAACCGTCCTACGGCTCTAGCTTCCCACCTGGCTCGGTGAAATCCCCAATGCTTGTCGGCCTGCTATATAAACCCTCATAGTCGGCGACTCCACATTGCCTTCATCCCCTCCCTCCCCGTAGCTTGTCTAGTTTGCTTCTCCTCCAATCGCCAATGGCACCGGTCGTTCGTCGTCGCCCAGCCACTCCGCCAGAGCACAGCTCTAGCTGGGAGGCTTCACCGCGTTGGTGCGGCAGTCCTCTGAAGCGTGTAGTACACGTGGCGTCCATGGTGGGTGTGCGCACGCCACCAACTACACGCTCCACCATCGCTGCCCGAAGGCAGCTGTTGCCGGTGGCCGCCGTGGCCGCCAACATGTCGGCAGCCGCCGGGGCCGCCACCCCACCATTATCCGTCTTTGCCACGACCCCGCCGTCAGGTGGCGGGGTCATCACCTGCTCCGCCACCGCGGCACCAATGCGGGATGTGGAGGCCGCCAAAGGCCTGCCACCGGGCTTCTGCGTCGCAACCCTTGCACGCTACATCTACTTCCTAGAGAAGGAGGTGGAGCGCCAGGTTGCGCACGTGAAGAAGCTCACCGACGCCGTGGCCACAGGAGAAGCCACAGTAGCGGCGCGGAATGCGGAGATCTACGCTGAGTCCGGTCGCTTCGAGGAGGGGCGTCTTGAGCGCCGAAGGGTAGTACTGGCAGGCAACGGACACAACTCCACCAACTCGTCGGCAGGCTCCTCGTCCACTTGCTCTTACTGAGCGCGCTAGACTCTGCTGGAAGTGGTACAAAGCCCCTCTGTAGTACTAGTATTTAGGAGCTATTTTGTTCAGTTCATCTAACTATAGATATGGTTGAACTGTACCACGTACTTTAAATTAGCTAGTATATATAGTTGAACTAACTATTTCAGTACGTGGTTTGCAACAATTGGGGAAAAGTTTGTTTCGGTTCAGCTGTCGAGTTGAACTGTATTGTACAAACACCAATGCTTAATGTATGAATGAAATCCATGTTTACTGAATTTCTGTTGCAAAATTACACCCTAATTGTGATTTTGTTCCTGCGAAATTTGACAAATGAAAGTGCTACAATGATGACAAATGCCAATGTTACTAGATCGACAGATGCCAATGTTTCCGCTTTGACACATGTATGATAGATGCAAATCTTCCCAGATTGTCTGTACTAGGCACACGGGTCATATTAGAGAAACGTTTGCGATGACGCATTGCACCAATCCTTCGCGCCAATATTTTCACTTGGCTTACGGGCGAAGGAAAGACAGTTGTCGATCTGCAAACGGGTATTCAACTTGAAACGTTTGTGATGAGTGTTTATTCAGAGAAAACAATGATGGTATTTTGTTTGCTATGTGAATTCAGAGATAAATACTTAGTTCGTCAAACCATAGATTTCATTCGGTCGAGCTTTGACTTTACATTCATACAATCGAGATACAATATAAAGAAAACTAGTTGCGGCGGCGGCGGCGTCCTGCGACGGTGTTCTCGTGCTCCGAGGCGATGTTGTACAGTTCTTCAAATGATACCAGAATGTTATGGACTTCACAATCAAAGAGCCGGTCGTTGCATGATCTACGGGCGCGGGGCCGGGGGGCGGCGACTAGCGGCGCTGCGAGGAAGCTATCGACGGCGGCGGCCCAATCCGCTGAGGGGCCCGTGACGGGTGCAGGCACGCGCACGGGCACGGGCGCGGTGGGTGCAGGCGCGCGCATGGGGTCGGGCGTCGTGGGTGCGGGCACGTGCACTGGGACCGGCGTGGCGTGTGCAGGGGCGCGCACGAGCACGGGCGCAGGAGGAGGCGCTGGCGCTTGCACGTACACGAGCTCGCGTGGGTCCGCAGGGACCTTCCTGACGCCCACGGTTTCCAGCGTTGCGATGATGCTCGGCGACCAGCCCGTCAATGCCATGGGGATGGTTGCTGGCGCGGGTGCGGGGATGGTTGCTGGCGAGTGCGTCGGGGCAGAATCCGCTGCGGCATGCAGCTCTTCCAGGGTCATGTCCATGGTGTCTCATTCGTCTTTATGTTCTATCTCTTCCGGCTCTGTGTCAACTTCACCAAACCGGAAGAGTAGTGGCATATGATACTTGTGCACCATGGCGTAGATCGCCGTGGAGGTCTGAATGATGGAGGGGAATGGGAGGCGAAGATATAGAGAGGATTGTGAGTGAGTGGGTTGTAAAGCCGCCTATTAAACATCGGCTCGGACGCAATTGATGGACATGTTGGAAGCGAGGAGGGCGGATACGGAGGTCAAAGGGCTCGCTTCCCGGTGAACCTGCGGCGTACTGCCCGCACGCTTCCTGGTGAGCCTGCGGAGCGGAGGCCAGCTCGCACGCCTCCTGTCAACTCAAGCAGCTGCTCACACGGCACCTCCTAAGCCCTAGCCAATAAAAGAGTGCGGCGCTTGGCAGCACGTAAGGGCAGTAGAACGCCCAGGGTTTGAAAATAATGCAACCGTTTGTGTGGAAACATGACAGTTTTTTGTTCCAAAAAGCTTTTGTTCGCTATTAATGTGTCCGCCTTTTCCCAAAGTGGACACGAAAAATACCACATCATATTTGTGCTATATCATGACGCCATGCCCAATTTCTTGAATTTTGTGTGAGTTCTAGATTTACTATAATTTAGCGTAATATTCTCAATGTTGGCTCTAAAAGAAAAAATATATTAAAAAATGAGTCTCAAATAGAAAAAAATATGCTATGATGCCTTTATGTGCCATGTTCATGACACCATGCCAAGTTTCATGAATCTTCTGACGAGTTTTTGATTTACATGATTTAAAACCCGAGTTTCTCAATGTTTCCCGGCCGAGCCAAGACCCCGAGATGTTTGAAATTCATCCCCATATCTTGCATGGGACCCAAAAATGCATGCACACTAATATGGTTTTCAAACCATTTTGATGCACCGGACCTTGTGATTGTAGTCCAAATTTGAATTATGCATATTAAATAATGCATATAAAAGTCAATTAGTATAAAAAGTCCAAACGAACCATGTATAATTTCATATTTTGGCACGACACTCTCATTTTGGTATGTGTTGCCTACAGAAATAGTTTAAGACGAGAAGAGGCAGCGGATGTCGATTCGCCCACGTAAGGTGACACATTCCATATCTAAACAACAAAGCTTCCCATGAGAAGCTCTGGTTTGTGAGGGGCTTGTGCCAAAACTTGTCCCAAATTGGACATTATTTTACCAGGACACATATGAGCCATGCATGTCATGACACCATGCCAAGTTTCATGAATTTTCTGATGAGTTTTCGATTTATACATGATTTAAAACCCGAGTTTCTCAATGTTTGTGTGCGGGATCCTAAAGATGCATCTACACTTATGTGATTTTCAACCCATTTTGATGCACCGGACCATGTGATTGTAGTTCAAATTTGAAGTATGCACATTAAATAATGCATATAAAAGTCAATTAATGTATAAAAAGGCCAAACGAACCATGTATAATTTCATATTTTGGAACGACACTCATTTTGGTATATGTTGCCTCTAGAAATATATAGTTCAAGACGAGAAGATGTAGCGGATGTCGATTCGCCCACATAAGGTGATGTGTTCCATATCGAAACCACAAAAGCTTCCCATGAGAAGCTCAAGTTTGTAAGGGCTTGTGCCAAAACTTGTCCCAAATCGGACATTTTTTCACCAGGGCACATATGAGCCATGTCATGACACCATGCCAAGTTTCATGACATTATGACGAGTTTTTGATTTATACATGAATATAAAACCAAGTTTCTCAATGTATGTGGCCGAGTCAAGACCCCGAGATGTTTGAAATCCATTCCCATATCTTGCATGGGTCCCAAAGTAGCCATGGACACTTATATGATTTTTTAACCCATTTTGATGCACCAGACCTTGTGATTTTAGTTCAAATTTTAATTATCCACATTAAATGCCTAGAGAACTCAATTAATGTATGAAAATGCAAAAAGAACCGTGAATAATTCCATATTTTAGCAAGACACTCTTACTGGTATGTGTTGCCACTAACAAAAGTTCAAGGCGAGAAGATGAGCGGATGTCGTTTTGCCCACGTAAGGTGACGTGTTCCTTATCGGAACCACAAAGCTTGCAGTGAGAAGCTCCAGTTTGTAAGGGACTTGTGCCTAAAATTGTCCCAAGTTGGACATTTTTTTACCATGGCACATATGTGCAATGTCATGACAACATGCCAAGTTTTTAGAATTTCTGACGCGTTTTGGATTTACAGTAATTTAAAAACCAAGTTTCTCAACGTTTGTGGCCAAGCCAAGATGCCGAGATGTTTGAAATTCATTCCCATTTCTTGCCCGTGACCTAAAGATGAAGCCATGGACACTAATATGATTTTTCATCCCATTTTGATGCACCGGACATTGGGACGATAGTTCAAAATTGAATTATACACATTAAATGTATAGAAAACTCAATTAATGTATAAAATGCCAAACAGACCCTGAATATTTCCATATTTTAGCACGACACAACTATTGGTCAGTGTTCACTACACATACACCTTATTGCAATCCAAACACCGTCCTTTGTCGAAGTAACCTCATTTTTTCTTTTAAAAACATTTTGAAAATCAAGTCTTTCACAAACAGTTCATGTCCATGAATCGTGTGTGACGCAGTACAAAATATCTTGGGCCAATCCTCATAATGCCTGGCTTAGGCCGGAAGCTTCATTGGCTAAAGTACACCGCCGGCCAGTTTACCGCACTGACTCCTTAGACCATTTTACTTTTCAATCGTCGCCGGTGAAAGATGGGGACGTGGATCCCCGTCATGAGGGCAACTTCGGCAACCCACTTTGGCCCGAGTGCGGCCGCATCAGCCATGAGCACGCTCTCAACATGCTTGAACACGACCGCTACCTCCGACAGGGCGGCTGGAGCAACCGAAAGGGCAGCTGTTGCAACTGAGAGGGCGGCAGCAACAACCGCGACGGGGATAGCAAATGGGGAGAATGGCACATCAGCTGTCAGTTTCTCGGCGGCTGCCGTAGCCCTGATGGCGGACACCCAGCCCATCTCGAGGCCACCCACGCCCATCTCGTGTCAGTCACTGCACAGATCACATCTGCCTTCTCTGACACCGGTCGACAACCCACGTCCGATGAGTTGGTAATCGCTGAGTGTGCCCGAGCAGGCGTCCCTTCGTCGGCGGCCTCCCTAGCCAAGATTGTGGTCGTCCATGCCCGGAGCAAGGCCGCCCACACCCGGCTCATGGCAGCCTTATCCAAAGAGATGGTGGTTGAAGACTGCAAGATGCGAGAGTATGTGGCGATGGATCCCATGGATCTCCTTACCCCGGAGGTCGTCGAGCGGGAGCTGGTCATCGAGGAGGTGGCGGAGATCGATGAATGCCACGTGCTACTTCTTGAGCTTGCGTTGGTTTTCCCTTGAAGAGGAAAGGGTGATGCAGCAAAGTAGATAAGTATTTCCCTCAGTTTTTGAGAACCAAGGTATTAATCCAGTAGGAGGTACAAGCAAGGCCCCAATCTATGCACCTGCACAAACAATCAAACACTTGCACCCAACGCTATAAAGGGGCTGTCAATCCCTTCACGGTCACTTGCAAGGATGAGATCCAATAAAGATAGATATAAAAGATTACTAAAACGATAATTAAAATAAAAGTAAATAAATTGCAGCAAAGTATTTTTGGTATTTTTGGTTTATAGATCTGAAAATATAATATGGAAAATAGACCCGGGGGGCATAGGTTTCACTACAGGCTTCTCTCTTGAAGGAAAATAATACGGTGGGTGAACAAATTACTGTCGAGCAATTGATAGAAAAGCGCATAGTTATGACGATATCCAAGGCAATGATTATGCATATAGGCATCATGTTCGTATCAAGTAGACTGAAACGATTCTGCATCTACTACTATTACTCCACACATCGACCGACTCCTGCCTGCATCTAGAGTATTAAGTTCATGAAGAACAGAGTAACGCATTAAGTAAGATGACATGATGTAGAGGGATAAACTCAAGCAATATGATGAAAACCCCATCTTTTTATCCTTGATGGCAACAATACAAATACGTGCCTCGCTACCCCTACTTTGTCACTGGGTGAGGACACCGCAAGATTGAACCCAAAACTAAGCACTTCTCCCATTGCAAGAATTACCAATCTAGTTGGCCAAACCAAACCAATAACTCGAAGAGACTTACAAAGATATGAAATCATGCATATAAGAATTCAGAGAAGATTCAAATAATATTCATAGATAATCTGATCATAAACCCACAATTCATCGGATCTCGACAAACACACCGCAAAAGAGTATTACATCGGATAGATCTCCATGAAGATCATGGAGAACATGGTATTGAAGAACATAGAGAGAGAAGAAGACATCTAGCTACAAGCTATGGACCCGAAGGTCTGAGGTAAACTACTCACGCATCATCGGAAGGGCAATAGTGTTGATGTAGAGGCCCTCCGTGATCGAATCCCCCTCCGACAGATTGCCGGAAAAGGCCCCAAGATGGGATCTCACGAGAACAGAGGCTTGCAGCGGCGGAAAAGTATTTTCGTGGCTCTCTTTGGTATTGGGGGAATATTTCTGAATTTATAGGCGAAGAGTTAGGGTTGGAGGAGCTACGGGGGGCCCACAAGCCAGGGGGCGCCCCCCCCCAGGGGCGCGCCCTGGTGGCTTGTGGCCCACCCATAGGTCTTCTGGCCTCCTCTCGAAGCCTCCTGGGTTCCTTCTGGTCCAAGAAAAAGCAGCGTAGAATTTTATTCCGTTTGGACTCCGTTTGATATTCCTTTTCTGCAATACTCAAAAACAAGGAAAAAACAGAAACTGGCACTGGGCACTAGGTTAATAGGTTAGTCCCAAAAATAATATAAAATAGCATATTAATGCATATAAAACATCCAAAACAGATAATATAATAGCATGGAACAATCAAAAATTATAGATACGTTGGAGACGTATCAGCATCCCCAAGCTTAATTCCTGCTCGTCCTCGAGTAGGTAAATGATAAAAACAGAATTTTTCATGTGGAATGCTACCTAACATATTTATCCATGTAATATTCTTTATTGTGGCATGAATGTTCAGATCCATAAGATTCAAAACAAAATTTTAATGTTGACATAAAAACAATAATACTTCAAGCATACTAACAAAGCAATCGTGTCTTTTCAAAATAACATGGCCAAAGAAAGTTATCCCGACAAAATCATATAGTCTGGCTATGCTCCATCTTCATCACACAAAGTATTTAAATCATGCACAACCCCGATGACAAGTCAAGCAATTGTTTCACACTTTTTATGTTCTCAAACTTTTTCAACTTTCACGCAATACATGAGCGTTAGCCATGGATATAGCACTATAGGTGGAATAGAATATGGTGGAGGTTGTGAGGAAAAGGAGATGATAGTCTCACATCAACTAGGTGTATCAATGGGCTGTGGAGATGCCCATCAATAGATATCAATGTGAGTGAGTAGGGATTGCCATGCAACGGATGCACTAGAGCTATAAGTGTATAAAAGCTCAAAAAGAAACTAAGTGGGTGTGCATCCAACTCGCTTGCTCACGAAGACCTAGGGCAATTTGAGGAAGCCCATCATTGGAATATACAAGCCAAGTTATATAATGAAAAATTCCCACTAGTATATGAAAGTGACAAAATAGGAGACTCTCTATCATGAAGATCATGGTGCTACTTTGAAGCACAAGTGTGGAAAAAAATAGTAGCATTGTCCCTTCTCTCTTTTCTCTCATTTTTTTTGGTGGGCATCTTTGGCCTCTTTTTTTTTATTTGGGCTTCATTGGCCTCTTTTATTATTTTTAAAGTCTGGAGTCTCATCCCAACTTGTGAGGGAATCATAGTTTCCATCATCCTTTCCTCACATGGGACAATGCTCTATAATGATGATCATCACACTTTTATTTACTTACAACTCAAGAATTACAACTCTATACTTAGAACAAAACATGACTCTATATGAATGCCTCCGGCGGTGTACCGGGATGTGCAACAATCTAGCGTAGCACATGACATTAATGAAAACATCACGCTAGCTGTCTTACGATCATGCAAAACAATATGACAATTATGGTGCGTGTCATGATAAACGGAACGGTGGAAGTTGCATGGCAATATATCTCAGAATGGCTATGGAAATGCCATAATAGGTAGGTATGGTGGCTGTTTTGAGGAAATGTATATGGTGGGTTTAATGCACCGGCGAAAGTTGTGCGGTACTAGAGAGGCTAGCAATGGTGGAAGGGTGAGAGTGCGTGTAATCCATGGACTCACATTAGTCATAAAGAACTCACATACTTATTGCAAAAGTCTATTAGTTATCGAAGCAAAGTATTAGATGCATGCTCTTAGGGGACAGGTTGGTAGGAGTTAACCATCGCGTGCTCCCGACCCTCACACAAAGGATGACAATCAATAAACAAATCATGCTCCGACTTCGTTACATAACGGTTCACCATACGTGCATGCAACGGGAATCACAAACTTTTAACACAAGTATTTCTATCAATCCACAATTACTCACTAGCATGACTCTAATATCACCATCTTTATATCTCAAAACTATATGCAAGGAATCAAACTTCTCATAGTATTCAATGCACTTTATATGAAAGTTTTTATTATATCCCTCTTGGATGCCCATTATAATAGGACTAAATTCATAACCTAAACCAATTACCATGCTGTTTAAAGACTCTCAAAATAATATAAGTGAGTTACGAGAGTTCAATTATTTCTATAAAATAAAACACCACCGTGCTCTAAAAAGATATAAGTGAAGCACTAGAGCAAAATTGCCTAGCTCAAAAGATATAAGTGAAGCACATAGAGTATTCTAATAAATTCACGATTCATGCATGTCCCTCTCAAAAGATGTGTGCAGCAAGGATGATTGTGGCAAACTAAAAAGCAAAGACTCATATCATACTAGACGCTCCAAGCAAAACACATATCATGTGGTGAATAAAAATATAGCCTCAAGTAAATTTACCGATGGATTGAAGACGAAAGAGGGGATGCCTTCCGGGGCATCCCCAAGCTTAGGCTTTTTGGTATCCTTGAATATTCCTTGGGGTGCCTTGGGCATCCCCAAGCTTAGGCTCGTGCCACTCCTTATTCCATAGCCCATCAAATATTTACCCAAAACTTGAAAACTTCACAACATAAAACTCAACAGAAAACTCGTGAGATCCGTTAGTATAAGAAAAATAAATCACCACTTTAGGTACTGTTGTGAACTCATTCTTTATTTATATTGCTGTAATATCTACTGTATTCCAACTTATCCATGGTTCATACCCCCCGATACAACCCATAGATTCATCAAAATAAGCAAACAATACATAGAAAATAGAATCTGTCTAAAACAGAACAGTCTGTAGCAATCTGTAAACTTCGAATAATTATGTAACTCTAAAAATTCTGGAAAATTAGGACACTCTCAGCAATTTGTATATCAATCTTGTGTAAAAATTCAGATCCAATTGACGCTTCTGTGAATTTATAAAATTCCTGGACTGGGCGTCAAAGTTTCTGTTTTTTAGCAAGATCAAATTAACTATCACCGTAGACCATCCCAAAGGTCTTACTTGGCACAAACACTAATTAAAACACTAAAACATAATTACTAAAGAGGTAATAATGTGTCAACACTCAAAAACAGAAAGGAAAAAGCAAAAATAAATTTATTCATTGGGTTGCCTCCCAACAAGCGCTATTGTTTTACGCCCCTAGCTAGGCATAACGATTTCAATGATGCTCACATAAAAAGTAGTAATTGAGATATGCAAAAGAGCATCATGAATAGCATGAAAAACACATTTAAGTCTAACCCACTTCCTATGCATAGGGATTTTGTGAGCAAACAATTTATGGGAACAAGAATCAACTAGCATAGGAAGGCAAAACAAGCATAACTTCAAAACTTTGAACACATAGAGAGGAAACTTGATATTATTGCAATTCCTACAAGCATATGTTCCTCCCTCATAATAAATTTCAGTAGCATCATGAAGGAATTCAACAATATAACTATCAAATAAATCATTCTTTTCATGATACACAAGCGTAGAATTTTCATTACTCTCCACATAAGCAAATTCCTTATCATCCATGGTAGTGGGAGCAAACTCAACAAAATAACTATCATGAGACACTTGATTGACATAACCACATTGCAAATTAAAGCCATTATGATAAGTTTCATGGTTATCATTACTCATTAAAGCATACGTGTCATCACCATTATCATAAATAGTAGGCATGCGATCATCATAATAAATTTGCTCATCAAAACTTGCGGGACTAAAAATATCAAACATAGCATTCCCAAGCTTGTGGCTTTGCATATCATTAGCATCATGGATATTTAGAGAATTCATACTAGCAACATTGCAATCATGCTTTTCAATCAAGGAGCTATCATGAATCACCTTATAAATTTCTTCTTTCAACACTTCATCAAAATTTTCAGATTCATGATTTTCAAACAAAACTTCATAGAGATAATCAAGTGCACTCAACTCACTAGCAATTGGTTCATCATAATTTGGCCTTTTGAAAAGATTAGCAAGTGGATGAGGATCCATATCAATAGATTTTTAGCAAGCGAAGATGCAAGCAAATAGAAGGCACATGGCAACACAAGCAAACAAAAAGAGATCCGGCAAGAAAAAGGCGAATAAAACGGCAAATTAGTGAAGTGGGGGAGAGGAAAACGAGAGGCAAATGGCAAATAATGTAAATGCAAGAGATGAGTTTATGATGGGTACTTGGTAGGCTTGATGTAGACCTCTCCGGCAACCACGCTAGAAATTGGCAAGTTGACGGGAGAGTTCTTGTCTTGACTTGCTATGTATCCTCCCCGGCAATGGCGCCAGAAATCCTTCTTGCTACTTCTTGAGCTTGCGTTGGTTTTCCCTTGAAGAGGAAGGGTGATGCATAAAAGTAGATAAGTATTTCCCTCAGTTTTTGAGAACCAAGGTATTAATCCAGTAGGAGGTACAAGCAAGGCCCAATCTATGCACCTGCACAAACAATCAAACACTTGCACCCAACGCTATAAAGGGGTTGTCAATCCCTTCACGGTCACTTGCAAGGATGAGATCCGATAGAGATAGATATAAAAGATTACTAAAACGATAATTAAAATAAAAGTAAATAAATTGCAGCAAAGTATTTTTGGTATTTTTGGTTTATAGATCTGAAAATATAATATGGAAAATAGACCCGGGGGCCATAGGTTTCACTAGAGGCTTCTCTCTTGAAGGAAAATAATACGGTGGGTGAACAAATTACTGTCGAGCAATTGATAGAAAAGTGCATAGTTATGACAGTATCCAAGGCAATGATTATGCATATAGGCATCATGTCTGTATCAAGTAGACCGAAACGATTCTGCATCTACTACTATTACTGCACACATCGACCGACTCCTGCCTGCATCTAGAGTATTAAGTTCATGAAGAACAGAGCAACGCATTAAGTAAGATGACATGATGTAGAGGGATAAACTCAAGCAATATGATGAAAACCCCATATTTTTATCCTTGATGGCAACAATACAAATACGTGCCTCGCTACCCCTACTTTGTCACTAGGTGAGGACACCGCAAGATTGAACCCAAAACTAAGCACTTCTCCCATTGCAAGAATTACCAATCTAGTTGGCCAAACCAAACCAATAACTCGAAGAGACTTACAAAGATATGAAATCATGCATATAAGAATTCAGAGAAGATTCAAATAATATTCATAGATAATCTGATCATAAACCCACAATTCATCGGATCTCGACAAACACACCGCAAAAGAGTATTACATCGGATAGATCTCCATGAAGATCATGGAGAACATGGTATTGAAGAACATAGAGAGAGAAGAAGCCATCTAGCTACTAGCTATTGACCCGAAGGTCTAAGGTAAACTACTCACGCATCATCGGAAGGGCAATAGTGTTGATGTAGAGGCCCTCCGTGATCGAATCCCCCTCCTACAGATTGCCGGGAAAGGCCCCAAGATGGGATCTCACGAGAACAGAGGCTTGCGGCGGCGGAAAAGTATTTTTGTGGCTCCCTTTGGTATTGGGGGAATATTTCTGAATTTATAGGCGAAGAGTTAGGGTTGGAGGAGCTACGGGGGGACCCACAAGCCAGGAGGGCGCCCCCCCAGGGGCGCGCCCTGGTGGCTTGTGGCCCACCCGTAGGTCTTCTGGCCTCCTCTCAAAGCCTCCTGGGTTCCTTCTGGTCCAAGAAAAATCATCGTAGAATTTTATTCCATTTGGACTCCGTTTGATATTCCTTTTCCGCAATACTCAAAAACAAGGAAAAAACAGAAACTGGCACTGGGCACTAGGTTAATAGGTTAGTCCCAAAAATAATATAAAATAGCATATTAATGCATATAAAACATCCAAAACAGATAATATAATAGCATGGAACAATAAAAAATTATAGATACGTTGGAGACGTATCACCAGGCGGAATATTATCTCTGTCTAGAGCGATGGTCTTTTGTTAGAGTAATGTTTAGGTCAACTAACTAGTGTTTATTAGTTGCTCGATTAAGTAAGTGTGTGTGGTGCTGTAGGCTCTTTTGTGTAGTACTCAAATTTGCAAGTGTTGTTAAATTAAGCATTGACGTCGATAACCAATGTAACGAGGGAAATTCGGACCAAAATTTGCCACCATATCCTCATTTTCTCTTCCAAATGTAAATGAAATGCAAGTACCGTGTGCAATGTAGTATCCGATATCTTACGCCGGAAGCTTGGAGACCAAAATTTCCACATTCAGTCTCATCACACACGGGATAAACTATAAGATTCATTTGTGTTGTTGAATATCGCACACAGTTATGGTAAAGGGACTGTGTCCGATGTGACTGTGCGCGCTACTTTTTCGCCGCACCGAACGAAATTTTGGGCTGTCACGCAAATATCTACCTCCCCCGCCCCTCGTACAACCCAAAAGCCACATTTCCCCCTACTCCCCCCTTCCTTTCCTAAGTTCAAACCTTCACTGCTTGCTTGCAGCGCCGCCTCCTCGCCCACGACGCTCCTTCCTATAGCTCGCCCTCTTCCATCTAGTCAGGTAATCCACACCTTCCCCATACCCCCTCCCCCTCCATCCCCTCCATCTCCATTCCACATGCCCTGACTGTCGCCACGACACATTCCACCAAAATCACCGGCCCACCCCCCACATAATCGCTGCTGAAAGACATGGTGCACGCAGTATAGCCAGGATCTCAAGGAGCACCTGGCAGCGGAGAAGCAAATTGAGACCGCACGCGCGGATGAGGCCGCGATGGTTGCCATGCGTGCTGACCCCCAGATCTTGGAGCAGCACCTCGCCATCGAGGCCACCGTCGACGCCTCGCGCGCAGACGCCGCCACACGGTTGGTTGCTTTGAACAACATCTCGTCGTGTTTCCTCGAGGGCTCCACTGTTGCCTTCGACGACGACTACGAGTTGTTTTCTCTGTGTGCCCATGCTTTCCTCAATTCCAGAGCCAATAGGTTGGTTCCCGAACAGGCTAAGGCCACTCACCACTACGAGGAGGGCACCCACGATGTGGAGTCCTCGCCCTCGTCCAAGCCCATCATTATCGATATCTCCAACGACGAGGAATATCTTGTTTTTAAGATTAATTACTAATGACCTATGTTCAGCTAGCTACGCCTTTTAAGCATGTTTGCTTTACCTGTTGCATGTGCTGCTCTTGCCTTTCCTTAAGAAATTCTAGTGAAATATGCAATGTAATGCTACTATGCAACCTGACATAGTATGTTCTATTCTGCAACGTGATGCTCAGTTAACTATTTGGTTCATTTGTTTTGGTGATCATCTGCAGTGTGATGTTCGATTATTGTTGGTACAATTTTGTTTTGTTATGCATGTGAAACATACAATTGCTTTATTTCATAGTTCTTAGCACACTTGACTTTTCCATGTGGCTTGAATTCATATGTTGGATCTGCAATGCATTTATTTTTCATTAACATATTTTACTGATAGCACGCCAAATCTCACTTAAAACCTGATCAATATCTATCTTAAATGTGCTACAGGGGGAACAATGGGAGACACTGAAGTTTACCATCGAGGATTGCACTTTCATGATCCTTTGGCTAATAGCACATTATTGTGCAATTGCAAGAACCATTCTAATATTTAGGTTTCTAATAATAATTTGGTCTTGCACATGTAGGTCCTGCTGTAAGAGGTTTAGACCCACTGTTCGACCCATTTTGCATGTGGGGAAATGATGTGTTCATGAATATCAGTCAAATCAAGAAACTCAAAAAGATTGTTAAGATAAAGAAACTTGCGACGAAAAACAACAAGATGTTTGTCTGCACAATGAAGAAGACATCAGTGAACTATAGGATGGTACTATCTCTTTTACCTTGTCTTTTTTCCCTTTGTGACATTACAATTTTTCGAAACAAAATATATGCATATCTTTGTTTCCAGTCCTTTACAAAGAAGTTCATCGATGAGTACGTCTCAAACCACATGTATGGTCAAGAGGCGAGGAAGGTATTCATATAGGCACCCATGGTATAATCTTGAAGTCTTCCTCAAGAGGATGAAGGATGGGCGGGCAACCATCCACACGCACTGGCATAAAGTGGCAAGGACCTTCGACATCAGCGAAGGCTCAATATTTGCCTTCCGCTTCAATAGTTTTCTAGACGAGATTCATCTGTCTATTTACCGTATATGATGCTATTTTCCAAAGGTTTTAGATGTTGCATGTGAAACTTGGTCCTTTCGTGTAATTGGGTAGCTAGGTAGTATATGCCTATATGATGTTGTACTCTGATGTATTTCAATTATGAAATCCTGGTTGCCGTAATACGAAATGAAATATATTGTGTGCTTGATATGAAGTGTCAATTTGTTTACTAGCTGGATTATAAATAATAGAGCAATTAGCCTGATTATTGGGGTTTCATATTGCAGACGGTTTGTCATAGAACACTGTGAGCGATGACCTCAACAAACCCACACGGTTTCTGGAAAATTGGCGTGTTGGATGAGTGAAAAATCACACACGACTTCCGGCCAAAAACTGTGTGCGCTAGAACACCCATTCGCAAACGTTTTCACATAAAACGTGTGTGTGATGGACTGCCCTATGCCAAATAGTTTCTTCTAGGCACCGTGCGTGATGGCCACCCCTAACACAGACGATGTTATGCAGAAAATTGTGTGTGATGTAGAATACGAACGGAAACGTATGTTTGGGATTCACTGTGTGGGATGCTAAGCACATCTCACACGACTTCCCCAATATATCTGTTTGTGATGGCCCTTCTAATCGCACACGACATATTTTTGCCCATCGTGTGTGACCGGGCGTAGCCATCACCGACGGGTTTTCCGTGTCGTGTGGGATAGCCCCCCTCCTATCGCTCACACATGCAAGGCGGCGGTTTGAGACACCGTCACGGAAAGGTGTTAAAAACCATTTGTATAGCAGGCGCCTGCACTAGTGCTCCGAATAAATTGGACGCCTTCTAGCTAAATTTCACTCATCTCCAGTCCCTTTATCATCTACTTTCATTTTAGTAAACAAAGAATCAATAGGAGAAGTATCAATCATTTTAAGATCTTCATCATGATTACGGTAAAAACGGGTGGAAGAGCCTTTTCTAAGAATTCTCGTTTGGCTCTCAACCTCGCGGTCTTCTCCTTACTCTCATTAATGGATACTTGGATATATTTAATAGTTTCATTAATATCATGCTTGGGTGGCAAAGTTTTATTTTTAAGAGTTTCCACATCAAGAGCAATTCTATCCATGTTTCTAGTCAAATCATCAATTTTATGCAACTTTTCTTCTACCATAGTATTAAAAATCTTTTGAGAACTAATAAATTCTTTAATGGTGTTCTCAAGATCAGAGGATATCCTATTATTATTTTTAGAAGAATTTCCATAATTATTAGAGGAATTACCGGGATATGGTCTAGCACTGAAATTTCCTCTATAAGCATTGTGGTTGAAATTGTTTCACGAGATAAAGTTCACATCAACAACATCATCATTTTGGTCAATCAAGGTAGACAAAGGAACATCATTGGGATCAACATGAGCATTTTTACTAGCAACCATTTTCATAAGAGCATCCACTTTCTCAGTCAAAGTAGTGATTTCTTCAACAGAGTTTACCTTCTTACCAGTTGGAGCTCTCTCGGTATGCTATTGAGAATAATTTGTCATGATGTTTTCCAGAAATTTAGTGACCTCTCCTAATGTCACCTCCATGAAGGTACCACCTGCAGCAGAATCTAGAAGATTTCTAGACACAAAGTTTAGTCCGGCATAGAAATTTTGTATGATCATCCATAAGTTCAAGCCATGAGTTGGGCAATTTTTAATCATCAATTTCATCCTCTCCCAAGCTTGTGCAACATGTTCATGTTCATTTTGTTTAAAATTCATAATTTGATTTCTAAGGGAGATGATCTTAGCAGGAGCAAAATACTTGGTAATGAAAGCATCTTTACATTTATCCCATGTTCCAATACTATTACACGGTAAAGATGAAAACCAAGCCTTAGATTTATATCTTAGTGAAAAAGGAAATAATTTTAATTTGACCACATCATTATACATATCCTTTTTATTTTGCATGTCACATAATTCAACAAAGGTATTGAGATGCATAGCCGGATCCTCATGAGGACTTCCGGAAAATTGTTCTTTCATCACAAGATTTAGCAATGCAGCATTAATATCATAAAACTCCGCACTAGTGGCGGGTGGTATAGGAGTACTAATAAAATCATTGTTATTAGTATTTGAGAAGTCACACAGCTTGGTATTATCTTGAGACATGGTGACTAAGCAAGCAAAGTAACAAGCGAAGCAAGCAAACATGTAAACTAGAAAACCAAGCAAAAAGCAAAGATAAATATTTTTGTATTTTTTATTTTTATAGCAAGCAAAATATAACAGAAAATAAAAAGTAGAACAAGTGAATGATAATTTGTGAGAAGGTACTTGATAGTAAGTTGATGATACTCCCTGGCAACGGCGCTAGAAATCCTTCCCGATACTTGTGATCTGTGTTGGGTTTTTTTTCCCGAAGAGGAGGGGATGATGCAGCACAGTATAGATAAGTATTTCCCTCAGTGAGAACCAAGGTTATTGAAACAATAGGAGGATCACACAACTTCCCGTCTTTGACACCTATACACAAAAGAGCAAACACTTGCACCCAACACGGGCAAGAGGGTTGTCAATCCCCTTGAACTCGTTATTTGCAAGCGATAAGTAGTGTAGATGATAGTTGATAATTATAAATTGCAAAATAAAAAGAAAACAAATAAATGGCAGCAAGAAAATAAGAGCGTTTGTAAATATATATGTGAATATACTCGGGGGGCCATAGTGTTCGCTAGAGGCTTCTCTCTCGAAGAAAGCATACGGTGGATAAACAAATTACTGTTGGGCAATTGATAGAAAAGCACATAGTTATGCAATATTTATTCACGGCAATGATCATGTGTATATAGGCATCACATCCATAAACAATTAGTCCGACTCCTGCCTGCATCTACTACTATTACTCCACCCATCGACCGCTATCCAGCATGCATCTAGAGTATTAAGTGAAACAGAGTAATGCTTGGAGAATGATGACATGATGTAAACAAAGTAAATTCAATTAATATGAATAAACCCCATCATTTTATCCTTAGTGTCAGCAATACAAATATGTGTCTTGTCCCCTACTTTGTCACTGGGATATAGAGCACCGTAAGATTGAACCCACTACAACGCACCCCTTTCACTGAAGATAAACCAATCTAGTTGGCCAAACTAAACCGATAGATCGAAGAGAATTACAAAGCTATAATAATCATGCAAACATAATTTAGAGGAGAACCAAATCTTTTATCATAAACAATCTGAACATAAACCCACAATTCATCGGATCCCAACAAAGTCACCACAAAGATTGATTACATAAGATAGATCGCCGTGGGAATTGCGATGATCATGGCAATGAAGAACATATAGAGAGAGATAGCCATCTAGGTACTAACTACGGGCCCGTAGGTCTATGGTGAACTACTCACACATCACCATGGGAGCAGCAAGGATGATATAGAGGCCCTCAGTGATCGATCCCCCCTCTGGCAGGGCACCGGAAAAGGGCTTCATATGAGATCGGCAGAAAAGTGTTTCAAGAGCTCTCCTAGGGTTTTTGGAATATATGTGAATTTATAGGCCGGAGTACGGAGCCATGAGACGAGGAGGCGGTGACAAGCTAACAGGGCGCAGCCCCCCTTGGGCGCGCCCTGTTGGCTTGTGGGGGGCCCGTGCGGCCTCCGGTCTTCTCCCGAAGCTTCCAGGTCTTCTTTTGGTCCAGAAAAAATCATCAAAAAGTTTCGTGGCAATTGGACTTCGTTTGGTACTGTAAACCTGAAAAGCCAACAACATGCAGAAAACAGCAACTGGCACTTGGCACTGGGTTAATAGGTTATTGCTCAAAAATAATATGAACCAGCAAATAAATGCCCAAAAAGTATCCTAGAGTGATAATATTATAGCATGGAACGATAAAAAATTATAGATACGTTGGATACATATCAATCCTCTCCAGGGAACAACTCCACAAGCTCTCGCCCATGTGGGAAGGCCCGTTCAGGGTCGTCCAAGTTTCCCGGCGTGGCGTAGCACGGCTGGAGACGGAGGAGGGTGTTCCGGTACAAAACACATGGAACATCCAACATCTCCGCAAGTTCTATTTGTGACCATACAAATGCAATGGGGTTGTACACGCCCCAGAGCCTCTCTTTCTGCGTCGCCACGAGGGCGTGAGAGCTCCCACCCACATCCCAGTGCCCCCCCCCCCATGTTCATACATGCTGGAAATGTGACATGAGGGCACCGCCTGGCTGCATCACATCCTCAAGATGACCCGTGTCCGTCACGGCGGCAAGATCTTTTTGGTTGTGTAATGTACTCTTTCATGCAGCAGTAAAATGTTACTTCTTCAAGTATGTCGTGTGCTTGGTAAGCACTTGTTGTCCTCGGGAGCCGTTCATGCTCGCGATTTCCCTCGTGCGTGTCACACGAGCGGGGGCTGGACATGGTGTATGTGTGTGGGCCAGTCCTAGCAACGCCGCAAAACCCAAGTGACAGAGCTCTGGCTCGCTGGCCTGCTCCCGTGCACGTTACCTCACCAAGGTCCTTGGTACTCTGTCTCCTAGTGTGACACCCACATGTGAACTAGCGAGCGCGTGTCATTCAATCACTTGCAAGAGTTTGTTGGCATGCTACCACCGCAGGTACAAAGCCTCAAGGACTTTATGAGATGGTCTCGCCAACACCGAGTGCCAGCGGGAAGCCTCGCGGGCCTACGCCTCATGAGGCCTTATCCCAGCGAGCTGCAGTGCCCCAAGGCTCATATCCCACAAAAAGCTAAGTACCAGTACTTTGTGAATTTCTTGGCGCTCCCTAAGCTCTCTTTCTCTCTCTTCCTTTGTGGCCTTGGCGAGTGTTCTATTTCCTCCTTGACGCGAGCAGCTTGCACGTCAAAAGGGGGGCATCTTGAGCATCACGCCTCAGGAGCCCTTACCGCCCTGCGGAGCCCTACACCCTCTGGCCTTGTTGGACATGCGTCCCAACATACCAGCAACGGTAGTAGCATGCTCGGGGGCTGGGCCCAAGCGACATAGAGCAAAAAGGCAATACGGAAAGGAAAGCAAACCTCACAAGAAAGAAGCGAAAGTGCAGCAAAAGATTAAGAACTTAAAGTGCGGTTACCGAAATAAGTTGTCTTTACGCCCCCACGGGGCCTTGCAACGTTTGTGCTATAGGAAATAAAAGAAAAGATAAGGCCTCAAGAAGAGGAGGCACCGTATTCATCGTCAGGGTCGACCGCCTCAGGATCGCCGTCTTCCTTGGGGGGCTCATCAACGTGCGCGAACCGCTCGATCAGGGCGTCCACGTGCTCGCGAACTTCCCTCCTGAGCTGGTCCTGGAGATCCTCAGGCACGGGCTCCACCATGCGGGCAAGGTCGAAGGCGAGGTCGTGGCGGATAAGGTTGCTGAAGACGCGCATCGCCGCCTGGTCCATGAGGTCGCGGGCACGGTCCTCAATGGCAGCGTCCTGCCTGGAGACGCCCAGCTCCAGCGACTCCACCACCTTGGTGAAGAAGTCGAGGTAGTCGCTGTCGTACTCAGCGATGGGCAATTCCGAGACGTCCTCGCCGAAGCAGTAGAGTGCCCCGCAAGTGTGCCTGGCGAGCCCTTGGAACAGCTTGACGTGCTGCGACTGCATCGTTCGTGCCCGCGTGGCCTCGTCCATGTCCTTCTTAATGATCTCGGAGTGTCGCCAACCTGCGCCTAGAGCGATTTCAGCTCCCCACATCCTCCTTGCCCTTGAGGGTGAGGTGAAGGTCAGCCTCAGCCTGCTGGAGCTGCTTCTTGAGCTCCTTGACCTCCTTCTGGAGATCATCGTGCTTGCCCTTGAAGCGGGACTCCTGCTGCTTCAGCTTGCCACAGTGGTCCTGCTGGAGCGCCTCACACTCCTTCATGATCTTTGCATCGGCGTCGGCCTTGACCTTTTCCTCCTTCGCCTCAAGCTGCGCGTTGGCCTTGGTGTGCTCCTCCTCAAAGGAGGTGATGGTCCAGCGTCGCGAGGCGCTCATGCTCGGCATCCTGGTCGGAGGTGGTCCTGGCGAGCTCGCGCTCCTGGATCGACATATCCCCTAGCGAGCCGCGAGGGTCTCCTCCAGCTTGGTGAACTCCTCCTCGCGGGCGGCAAGCTACCGCTCGCGAGCCGCGGCTGCGACCTCCTGCGCCCGGAGCTTCTGCTCCTGCAGGGATACCTGCTCCAGCACGACCTTCTCGCGGGCCTTTGCATCCTCGTGACGCTGGTTGGCCTCATCAGCGTCCCTGACGGCATTCTCCTAGAGCTCCTTGGCATCGTGGGTGGCCTTGTCCCGTTTCGCCCTGGCGGTGCCCTCTTGTCGGCAGCCCAGCTTGACGGCCACCTGGATCTTCCGCCATCTAGTGGCCAAGCCCAGGCGCTCGGACGTGAGACGTGCCTCCTCCGCCAGAAGGTCGACCTCAAGCGTGTCGATGGCATCCCTAGCGCTCTGGGAGGCTCCGTGCCGAACCAAGGCATTGCTGCTCACCAGCTGCAGGGCCCGACACGGGCGCTCCTTAGCGCCGCCGCTCGCTGCCACCATCCACGAAGGTCTCGCGGTAGCCTCCTCCTCTGCGGGCCCCTTGCCCTTGACGAGAGCCGCCTCCTCGACCGAGGGCTGGGGACTCAACGCGATCTCCTCCTCATCCTACCGCGGCGGCGTGCGTCGGGGGCTCGCCGTGGCCTCCTTCTCCTGGTTGGTGTCGTCCTCCAGGGCAGCCGCAGGCTGCTCCGGGGGATTCGCCTCCTCCTCCACCTTCATCGTGGTGGCGCCGCCTGCGTCAGGCGCTTCCGAAGGTACCTCCTCCTCCCGTGAGGGCTTGCCCCCAGGTTGGCCCTCCTCGGGCGGGGGAGGCAGGTCTTCACATGGGGCAGGGGATGCCTCACACCCCTCCTCCACCACGATGCACTCCGCCTAGGCCTCTGGCTGGCGAGCGACTTCTTCATGCCCTGCAGGGCCTGGCGGGGGCACATGGGCCCCTCCAGCAGGTGCTGCGGGCGAAGGCAGCGCGGATGTCGCAGCCTTCTTCTTCTTACATGCGGGCGCCCTACAGAATTAGCGGCTCAAGCTCGCGCCTCAAGAAACACAAACATAATGGAAAGAAAAGACAAAGGAAAAGATATTACTCAATAGTGGCGACCCAGCGCCTCCTCTTTAGGATGGGATTGGAGCGGCTGTCGCTGCCACTCCCATGGGGCTCGTCCGAGCTTCCTCGGGATGGTGCTCCGTGAGGCCTGCCGCAGCTCGCCCCTGCCGCGTTGGGCTGGACCTTCTCCTGGTAGGGCTCGACGGTCCCCTCAGTCTCCCCCTTGCGGGGGTCCTCCAGCACCTCCACGTCATCGTCATCATCCTCTACGTCCACAGGCTTGGAGGGCGCGGCCACAAACTAGAGTTTCTCGTCATCGTCGTTGCTAGCCCCGAGCAGCAGCTTGCGGCGGCTTGGCCTGTGCCCCTGCCTGCCACTGCCTGTGCCGGTGCTCGAGGAGGACCCGACATCCTCAAAGCCCGTCGAGGCGGGCACCACAATGATGGGGTTGTCGCGAGGTCCCTCATGGTCTACGGGGACCAAGCGCCACTCATCAAACAAGGGCATCAGGGCATGGAGGTCCGCCCCGTCGCCGCGCATGTACAGAGGAAGCCCATACCGTGGCAGCTCCTCCAACACCTCCTCGGTGAACCGTATCTCCAGGATCCCATTCACCACAAGCGTCTGCAGGCTGACGGCGCACAGCCTGGTCCTGTCCGCACGGCCTTGGTACTCTCATGTAGGGTCCGAGCGCTTCTTGAGGGGTGCGATGCAGTGGCGCATAAACTTCCGAGCCACCATCGTGCTTGTGAGGCCTGCCGCCTGTAGCTCCCACATCCTGGCGGCAATTGGCTCGAACTCCGCCTCCGCCACCTTGGAGTGCTCCCAACTGGAGCCCTTCACGGCCGGCTCGGTGGGGGCACAAACAGGGGGCTGCACTGGCCTGCCTCCATGCAGACCCAGCGCGCCCGGAAGTTCTCAACCTTCTTGAGAATCTTCATGTTGATGATGCGCTCTGCTACTTCTTGAGCTTGCGTTGGTTTTCCCTTGAAGAGGAAAGGGTGATGCAGCAAAGTAGATAAGTATTTCCCTCAGTTGTTGAGACCAAAGGTATCAATCCAGTAGGAGATACAAGCAAGTCCCCAATCTTTGCACCTACACAAACAATCAAACACTTGCACCCAACGCTATAAAGGGGTTGTTAATCCCTTCACGGTTACTTGCAAGGATGAGATCTGATAGAGATAGATATAGAAGATTACTAGAACGAAAAGTAAAACAAAAGTAAAAAAGATTGCAGCAAAGTATTTTTGGTATTTTTGGTTTATAGATCTGAAAATATAATATGGAAAATAGACCCGAGGGCCATAGGTTTCACTAAAGGCTTCTCTCTTGAAGGAAAATAATACGGTGGGTGAACAAATTACTGTCGAGCAATTGATAGAAAAGCGCATAGTTATGACGATATCCAAGGTAATGATTATGCATATAGGCATCACATCCGTGTCAAGTAGACCGAAACGATTCTGCATCTACTACTATTAATCCACACATCGACCGACTCCTTCCTGCATCTAGAGTATTAAGTTCATGAAGAACAGAGTAACGCATTAAGTAAGATGACATGATGTAGAGGGCTAAACTCAAGCAATATGATGAAAACCCCATCTTTTTACCCTTGATGGCAACAATACAAATACGTGCCTCGCTACCCCTACTTTTTCACTGGGTGAGGACACCGCAAGATTGAACCCAAAACCAAGCACTTCTCCCATTGCAAGAATTACCAATCTAGTTGGCCAAACCAAACCAATAACTCGAAGAGACTTGCAAAGATATGAAATCATGCATATAAGAATTCAGAGAAGATTCAAATAATATTCATAGATAATCTGATCATAAACCCACAATTCATCGGATCTCGACAAACACACCGCAAAAGAGTATTACATCGGATAGATCTCCATGAATATCATGAAGAACATGGTATTGAAGAACATAGAGAGAGAAGAAGCCATCTAGCTACTAGCTATGGACCTGAAGGTCTGAGGTGAAGTACTCATGCATCATCGGAAGGGCAATGGAGTTGATGTAGATGCCCTCTGTGATCGAATCCCCCTCCGGTAGATTACCGGAAAAGGCTCCAAGATGGGATCTCACGGGAACAGAGGGTTCCGGCGGCGGAAAACTATTTTCATGGCTCTTTCTGGTATTGGGGGAATATTTGGGAATTTATAGGCCGAAAATTAGGGTTGGAGGACCTGCAGGGGGGCCACAAGCCAGGGGGGTGCCCCCCCCTCCAGGGCGCGCCCAGGTGGCTTGTCGCCTCCCGGCAGGTCTCCTGCCTTCATCTCCAAGTGTGGCAGGTTTCTTCTGGTCCAAGAAAAATCATCCCGAAGATTTTATTCCATTTGGACTCCGTTTAATATTCCTTATCCGCAATACTCAAAAACAAGGAAAAAATAGAAACTGGCACTAGGCACTAGGTTAATAGGTTAGTCCCAAATATAATATAAAATAGCATATTAATGCATATAAAACATCCAAAACAGATAATATAATAGCATGGAACAATCAAAAATTATAGATACGTTGGAGACGTATCAAGCATCCCCAAGCTTAATTCCTGCTCGTCCTCGAGTAGGTAAATGATAAAAACAGAATTTTTGATGTGGAATGCTACCTAACATATTTATCCATGTAATATTCTTTATTGTGGCATGAATGTTTAGATCCATAAGATTCAAAACAAAAGCTCAATATTGACATAAAAACAGTAATACTTCAAGCATACTAACAAGCAATTGCGTCCTTTCAAAATAACATGGCCTTAGAAAGTTATCCCTACAAAATCATATGGTCTGGCTATGCTCCATCTTCCCCACACAAAGTATCTAAATCATGCACACCCCCGATGACAAGTCAAGCAATTGTTTCACACCTTTTATGTTCTCAAACCTTTTCAACTTTCACGCAATACATGAGCGTGAGCCATGGATATAGCACTATAGGTGGAATAGAATATGGTGGAGGTTGTGTGAAAAAAGAGAAGATAGTCTCACATCAACTAGGCGTATCAATGGGCTATGGAGATGCCCATCAATAGATATCAATGTGAGTGAGTAGGGATTGCCATGCAACGGATGCACTAGAGCTATAAGTGTATGAAAGCTCAAAAAGAAACTAAGCGGGTGTGCATCCAACTTGCTTGCTCACGAAGACCTAGGGCAATTTGAGGAAGCCCATCATTGGAATATACAAGCCAAGTTATATAATGAAAAATTCCCACTAGTATATGAAAGTGACAAAAAATAAGAGACTCTCTATCATGAAGATCAAGGTGCTACTTTGAAGCACAAGTGTGGAAAAAAGGTAGTAACATTGTCCCTTCTCTCTCATTTTTTTGGTGGGCATCTTTGGCCTCTCTTTTTTTATTTTGGGCTTCATTGGCCTCTTTTATTATTTGTAAAGTCCGGAGACTCATCCCTACTTGTGAGGGAATCATAGCTTCCATCATCCTTTCCTCTCATGGGACAATGCTCTAATAATGATAATCATCACACTTTTATTTACTTACAACTCGATACCTACAACAATATATGACTCTATATGAATGCTTCCGGTGGTGTACCGGGATGTGCAACGATCTAGCATAGCAAATGACATGAAAAAACGGACAAGCCATGAAAACATCATGCTAGCTGTCTTACGATCATGCAAAGCAATATGACAATGATGGTGCGTGTCATAAAAAGCGAAACGGTGGAAGTTACATGGCAATATATCTCGGAATGGCTATGAAAATGCCATAATAGGTAGGTATGGTGGCTGTTTTGAGGAAGGGTATATGGTGGGTTTAATGCACCGGCGAAAGTTGCACGGTACTAGAGAGGCTAGCAATGGTGGAAGGGTGAGAGTGCGTATAATCCATGGACTCACATTAGTCATAAAGAACTCACATACTTATTGAAAAAAATCTATTAGTTATCGAAGCAAAGTATTAGACGCATGCTCCTAGGGGAGAGGTTGGTAGGAGTTAACCATCGCGTGCTCCCGACCCTCACACAAAGGATGACAATCAATAAACAAATCATGCTCCGACTTCGTTACATAACGGTTCACCATACGTGCATGCTACGGGAATCACAAACTTTAACACAAGTATTTCTACCATTCCACAATTACTCACTAGCATGACTCTAACATCACCATCATTATACCTCAAAACTATATGCAAGGAATCCAACTTCTCATAGTATTCAATGCACTTTATATGAAAGTTTTTATTATATCCCTCTTGGATGCCCATTATATTAGGACTAAATTCATAACCTAAACCAATTACCATGCTGTTTAAAGACTCTCAAAATAATATAAGTGAAGTACGAGAGTTCAATTATTTCTATAAAATAAAACACCACCGTGCTCTAAAAAGATATAAGTGAAGCACTAGAGCAACATTGCCTAACTCAAAAGATATAAGTGAAGCACATAGAGCATTCTAATAAATTCACGATTAGTGCGTGTCCCTCTCAAAATATGTGTGCAGCAAGGATGATTGTGGCAAACTAAAAAGCAAAGACTCATATCATACAAGACGCTCCAAGCAAAACACATATCATGTGGTGAATAAAAATATAGCCTCAAGTAAATTTACCGATGGATTGAAGACGAAAGAGGGGATGCCTTCCGGGGCATCCCCAAGCTTAGGCTCTTTGGTATCCTTGAATATGGCTTGGGGTGCCTTGGGAATCCCCAAGCTTAGGTTCTTGCCACTCCTTATTCCATAGTCCATCAAATCTTTACCCAAAACTTGAAAACTTCACAACACAAAACTCAACAGAAAACTCATGAGATCCGTTAGTATAAGAAAAATAAATTACCACTTTAGGTACTGTTGTGAACTCATTCTTTATTTATATTGGTGTAATATCTACTGTATTCTAACTTATCCATGGTTCATAACCCCCGATACAACCCATAGATACATCAAAATAAGCAAACAACACAAAGAAAACAGAATCTGTCAAAAACAGAACAGTCTGTAGCAATCTGTAGACTTCGAATACTTCTGTAACTCCAAACATTCTGTAAAATTAGGACAATCAGGGAAATTTGTATATAAATCTTTTGTAAAAAATTCAGATCCAATTGACGCTCTGGTGAATTTATAAAATTCTTGGACTGAGCGCAAAAGTTTCTGTTTTTCAGCAAAACCAAATCAACAATCACCGTAAACCACCCCAAAGGTCTTACTTGGCACAAACACTAATTAAAACAATAAAACACAATTACTACAGAGGTAATAATGTGCAAAACACTCAAGAACAGAAGCAAAAAACAAAAACATAAAATAAAATTGGGTTGCCTCCCAACAAGCGGTATTGTTTAACGCCCTTAGCTAGGCAAAACGCAATAGATCTAGGTATTGTCATCTTTGGTATGCAACTCCTCAATTGTACACTTATAAACCCTAGGAGGTTCTTTGCTCTTATCAATAATAATGCTCCTAGGCGAGAAGTAAAGAGATTCACTTGTGGTAATAGGTTCCCTAACAATATTGATAAAGCTGGGGTGAACTCTTATCATCTTAAGATCTTCATCCTCTTTACTGGAGGATTCACCCTTATTTTTAGGAACATAAACAAACTTGGCAGTCTTAGAAGGAGGAAATTTTGGAGTGGTTTGAACAGAGGCAAAAGCGGAACCCAAGTTAGTAATAATGTCCTCTAACTTTCCAATTCTTGAGGAATCTTGATCCAATTTTTCATTAACTATGGGTTCTTTTTCCCTTATGTTTTTTAAGGTAACTCCTACCTTAGATCCATATTGAGTAATATGATTATGAATCATTTTATCCAAGTTTTCAATGAGCTCTATAGTAGCAACTTTATTTTCAATAATATCAAGCCTTCGCATCACATGTTCCAAAGTTAAGATTGTTTCATTAACCACGAGTGGGGGTGAACCTACCAAATTTGTCATAGCATTATAAGAATCAAAGGTATGGCTTCCCAAGAAATTTCCTCCCGTAATGGTATCCAGAACATATCTATTCCAAGGAGAAACACCCACATAAAAATTGTGAAGGAGAACGGTAGTAGATTGCTTACGAGTAGATCTATTTTGAGCATTACAAATTCTATACCAAGCATCTTTTAAGTTTTCTCCCTCCCTTTGCTTAAAATTAAGGACTTCACTTTCAGGAGTACTAGCGATAGTAGTAAGGCTAGCCATGAGTTTAAGCGTTCTAACACACGAGCAAACAAAAAGCAAACGAAAAGACGAACGGAAGAAGGGCGAATAAAAAGGCAAATCTTTTTGGTATTTTTCTGAAAATCGTTTTAGAAGTGGGGGAGAGGAAAACGAGAGGCCAATGGCAAATAATGTAAATGCAAGAGATGAGTTTGTGATGGGTACTTGGTAGGCTTGATGTAGATCTCCCCGGCAACGGCGCCAGAAATCCTTCTTGCTACTTCTTGAGCTTGCGTTGGTTTTTCCTTGAAGAGGAAAGGGTGATGCAGCAAAGTAGATAAGTATTTCCCTCAGTTGTTGAGAACCAAGGTATCAATCCAGTAGGAGATACAAGCAAGTCCCCAATCTTTGCACCTACACAAACAATCAAACACTTGCACCCAACGCTATAAAGGGGTTGTCAATCCCTTCACGGTTACTTGCAAGGATGAGATCTGATAGAGATAGATATAGAAGATTACTAGAACGAAAAGTAAAACAAAAGTAAAAAAGATTGCAGCAAAGTATTTTTGGTATTTTTGGTTTATAGATCTGAAAATATAATATGGAAAATAGACCCGGGGGCCATAGGTTTCACTAGAGGCTTCTCTCTTGAAGGAAAATAATACGGTGGGTGAACAAATTACTGTCGAGCAATTGATAGAAAAGCGCATAGTTATGACGATATCCAAGGTAATGATTATGCATATAGGCATCACGTCCGTGTCAAGTAGACCGAAACGATTCAGCATCTACTACTATTACTCCACACATCGACCGACTCCTGCCTGCATCTAGAGTATTAAGTTCATGAAGAACAGAGTAACGCATTAAGTAAGATGACATGATGTAGAGGGATAAACTCAAGCAATATGATGAAAACCCCATCTTTTTACCCTTGATGGCAACAATACAAATACGTGCCTCGCTACCCCTACTTTGTCACTGGGTGAGGACACCGCAAGATTGAACCCAAAACCAAGCACTTCTCCCATTGCAAGAATTACCAATCTAGTTGGCCAAACCAAACCAATAACTCGAAGAGACTTGCAAAGATATGAAATCATGCATATAAGAATTCAGAGAAGATTCAAATAATATTCATAGATAATCTGATCATAAACCCACAATTCATCGGATCTCGACAAACACACCGCAAAAGAGTATTACATCGGATAGATCTCCATGAAGATCATGAAGAACAGGGTATTGAAGAACATAGAGAGAGAAGAAGCCATCTAGCTACTAGCTATGGACCCGAAGGTCTGAGATGAACTACTCACGCATCATCGGAATGGCAACGGAGTTGATGTAGATGCCCTCCGTGATCGAATCCCCCTCCGGCAGATTACCGGAAAAGGCTCCAAGATGGGATCTCACGGGAACAGAGGGTTCCGGCGGCGGAAAAGTATTTTCGTGGCTCTTTCTGGTATTGGGGGAATATTTGGGAATTTATAGGCCGAAGATTAGGGTTGGAGGACCTGCAGGTGGGCCACAAGCCAGGGGGCGCCCCCCCTAGGGCGCGCCCAGGTGGCTTGTCGCCTCCCGGCAGGTCTCCTGCCTTCATCTCCAAGTCTGGCAGGATTCTTCTGGTCCAAGAAAAATCACCCCGAATATTTTATTCCGTTTGGACTCCGTTTAATATTCCTTATCTGCAATACTCAAAAACAAGGAAAAAAACAGAAACTGGCACTAGGCACTAGGTTAATAGGTTAGTCCCAAAAATAATATAAAATTGCATATTAATGCATATAAAACATCCAAAACAGATAATATAATAGCATGGAACAATAAAAAATTATAGATACGTTGGAGACGTATCACGCTCCGCCATTCTGTCCACCATGCGGAAGGAGGCGCACCCCGTGTTGCGCCCCTGCTTGCACCTCATGTTGTACAAGGTGCGGAAGAGGGCCAATGAGGGCATCACTCCCAGGAAGACCTCACAGAAGAATGCGAAGATGGCGAGGAGGAAGACGGAGTTTGGATGAAGGTGAAGGGCGTGAATCAGGTAGTGCTCGAGAACAGCACGGAAGAAGTCGGAGAAGGGTGGGAGCAATCCGTCAAAGATCGAATGGAAGAAGAAGGGGAAGGTTGTCGCCATCAACTCCCTGGCCGGCTTCAAGCCGGGCCAGATTTGAGTGGCCCCATGCTCATTGTGAGCGGCGGCCGTCAAGGGGACGAGCTTGTCCAGCCCCTCCATGTTCCTGATGCTGGAGGGTAGAAGAGTTGGCTCCACGTGCGCTCCGGCGGTGGCGGCGCTCCTCTTCTTGGGAGCCATGGCAGTGGCGGCGCTCCTTTTCTTGGGAGCCATGGCGGTGGCGGTGCAGAGTTTGGAAGGCGAAGGAGGAAAGCAACGAGCGGTGCGTATGCAAGGAAGGAGGAGCAGCGCGCAGAGGAGGCATTTAAGGCAAGGAAGGCAATGATGGTGTCGGTTCGGCGCGTAGGACAGCTCCTAAGGCGGGCGGGCGGGCGGTTACCGAGCCGTCGTGGGAGAAGTGGGTGTGTCCCGTCCCATCGCGCCGCCACGCGTCGCCGCCCAGACCCTGTAGTTGTCAGGCCCCGCGGCGTTTCGCCCTCGTCGTTTCGCGCTCAACGGGCGGAACGTGCGCGCCACGGTCCCAAGGCTACTGTCGGTCCAGCGGAACCAGGGTACCACAACCCATCTACTGTCGGCCCAGCCAGCGACACGGAGAAGGCCCATCTTCAGGAGCAACCCACCTCGGGGCTCCGCAGGCTAAAGTCATCTCGCGAGGCTCCGGCTTCGCGGGGCTCCTTATCTTTCTGAGTGGGGCCCCCAGGACACTCGTCCACGAGTTGCGAGTTGCCTCGCGAGGCGGCTTCCCGCTAATCCCTCCGCCTGGAGGGGCCATCTGGTGCTGATCACACAGTCACGTGCCCGCCACGTGGGTGGCGCACTGTGTTGGCAGAGGCGGCAAGGACTGCGCTAGCGGGCGCGAGCAGGGAACCTTTCCTGTTTCATACTAAAAGGGTGTCAATCCACTGTCCTCCCCCAAGGAGAGTCCCAAGACTTACCACTCTGGTGCAAGGAGACCAACATGACGCTGGTCACTAGGACGGGCGTCACCGGCGAGCCCACTAGCGCGTCATGGACGGCACCTTTGCAGAGAGAAGACCACCTTTCGTCAGAGGAGACTGGGCGCTTGTCTCCCTTCGAATTGCCGCCCTGTGGTAGCCCTTTTCCCGCCAATATTGTGGGGAAAGAGGCCCAAGGCAAGGATAAGAGGGACAACCTGCCACCGTAGAAAGGGGTCGAATAATTGAGCTCTCATTCTCCCCCCAGGAAGCCTTTCTTCCACCTCTAACTTGTAACCCTTGTGCAACCTTGAGAGAAAAACACACAAAGTAGGAGTAGGGTTTTACACCACAGGATGGCCTGAACCTGGGTAAATCTCGTGTCTTGCTTGTGCGTAACATGCGTAGCTTCGCCTTAGTCGAGGGGTAGATTGCGCAGAGCTCCCCAGTGTTCGAACCAGGGTTTTTGGAGGTTTTCCCGTAGGCCCAAAACCAATCTCCGACAGTTAGACATTGAAAAGGCTAGATTAATCTTGACTTTTTAAAGAAATTAAAAAATAACTTGAGTTGGAATCACATGAAGTAAAAGTAGAGGGAAATTGCAAACTGGTAAATGTATTTCTTTATATGTTCTTTATTTTAATGAAGTTCGCAATTATACATAACCATACAAGTGCGTGCTTTCTAAAATTATTAGTATATTATAGGAAGAATTAACCATTCATATTTTCTCCAACCTCGCAATATTTACATATATATACTGCAACATTTAGTGGCTTTAATCACATAAATTAGGAATGCAATAATTTCCTTTACTCGATCACTCCATATGTGATAGTATTATTTTGTCCACTTTTTCTTTTCTAACACTTAACAAATATGGACTATAACCTCGCATGGGTGGCAATAGGCCATCATGTTCAATCTAGGTCATTGGATAAAAATTATTGAAAGGTTCATAATAGTTAGGACCATCTTAAATCTTTTGAAAAACTGAAGTACTCTTGTTCAGATTAAATATCGTGTCCCGGATGTTTTTAGTACCTAAACGACATGTTCTCATATGTTCTACTTCCTCTGTCACAGTTTAGAAGGCGTGCACATATACCTAGGTCGTCAATTTGACTTATATAAAATATATTGTTTAACATACAAATTATATCATTAAAAAATAGAACATCTAAAGTTTCTAATGATATATTTTTTGTAATATATGCCTCTTATTAAGTTGGTCAAATTGATGACCTAGGTACACCTGCAGGACTTGTAAACTGAGATGGAGGAAGTACTAGCAGATGGTTTCATAATAAGAAAACAAATGAGGATTGTTTGAGTAAACAAAGGAAGAGAAAAATCTCTAGTGTAGAAATTTTGTTTTGAGGGGCATCTCTAGTGTAGATGCACTAGCTCCATGCACCACGCCGCTGCCACTTGAGCCCAATCAATCCAATCCGACCCAACTTTTCAATCATCATTGCATGTAACACATGTCCCATTCGTTGAGCCTGACTGCTTGGACGTGGTTAATACAGTGGAGATCTCAACAGATTGCAGTGTGTTTTTCATAGTATTGGGCCAACTCAATCGCACGACCTCAAACAGACATTTGTTTTGTCCGGATTTCGTCCGTTTGTGGGTGGGAATGGGGTCGTGTCCGTTCGAATTTCTTTTTGCGTCGGTCATGCGCCCAACGCGCGACCGCATCTTGGACCGCATATGTCCGCATATATTTTTTGGCCTTGATTTTTTATTATTTTGATCAACGATTTTTGGGATACATTGGAATACATTCATCAAATCTTCGCTAGAATAGCAAGACCAAAGAAAACAAGAATCACAAGAAGACATTTTAAAAGATATCCAACTTCCATAACTGCTCCCGTAAGTTGGATTAGGGATTAGTGTCTTCTCGATGCATTCGTTGTTGATCTACGGAGTCTTGATCTTAAATGCTTCTTTCTTCTTCGAGTCTAAAGAATTAGACGTTGCTTCCGCACCTCTACTCTCATCTCTAGCGTCTACTCTAGCAAGAAATGCGCGAACATCTATTAAATTACGCGCTATTAGTAGATCGATGTATTCTTCTTTCCAAAACCAAAAATTGCATCGAACCTACACAATGAACATTTGATTGTAAGAAAAAATAGCCAAATCCGAAAGCACAACCGAAGCAACTACCACATACCCCATCATTTTCGCACTTGACAAACACCCATCCGGGGTGTTCTGGCATGTTAGACACTTTTCGCACGACCGTCGGTGGACAGTCGTCGCACTTTATGAGGGGCATCGATGGCCGTTGGTGTATTTGCCGCGGAATCGGCGTCGGTGTAGATCCGAGTGGCTAGAGGCGGAGTCATTACCTGCATGCGGCCTCGGGCCATAGCCGGGGCTGTGCGGGCCGGTATCCAGCCAGTCCATGGCAGGGCGCGGCCTCCAGTGGCCTGACACGCTCAAGTCCGGCGAGACTCTCTCCAAATCTGGCGAGGCCCGCTCCAAGGCGGGCGGGAGGTTGGACAGACAGCTTGTGGCGTAGAGAAAAGGTGGCCGAGCACACGGTTGTGCTTGGCAGCTACACGGCCAAGATATGGCAGCGGAGGCGGCGGAGGAACGAGAGGGGAGTGGGGCGGGGTGTGCGGCCGGAGTTGGGAGGAGGGGAATAGAAAAAAGGGCGGGTGTGTCATTGGCATGCGGGCCAGGGGAGGACAAGGGCACGCGTCGCGCCCGTCCGCGCATGTCCGTTTGACCGCAAACGCGGCCCAAACTTGGGCCGGGAATGGGTCGAAAGCGAAGAAAACGGACACTTGTCCGTTTGCAGCCGCGCGTTGGATCGCGATTTGTGTCCGTTTACCTCGAAACGGACGCGGACGGACAATTTGGGATCGTGCGTTGAAATTGATCTTAGGGAGATCAAAGAGAGCATGTCTGAAACGTAGTTCTTGGCCTACTCATATTCATCGTACTCAGAATTCTTCTAGCCATGCGTTCACCAATTTTGGTAGGTCTCAAGTCCGAGGCCGTTCTGGACATTGTCAAACATGATTGTAGGCCTTGATTGAGTAATACAAGAATTATTTCGCAAGAAAAAATACACATGTCCCATTCGTTGAGCTAGCAAGCAGACCCACCTCACTGACGTTTGAATGAATGTTATCGTTCAAGTGACATTTGTGACCTACTGTATAAAAATATACAACAAACACATAACAATCGAGATCGAGACTGTCATTTAATCTCCTCTCAATCTTTCACTCGTACTCTTTGTGTGCACCTTGACTGGCACAATTTCGTGTTTTGACCATTTTCCGATAGTTGATTGAGATCTAATCCTAGTCTATAAAAAATTTGGGATCTGATCATTTTTCTATTACCAGGGTCCATGACGGTAGGGTATAACAGCCCATCGCCGAGGTCCCTGGCGGTAGGGTTGCACACCCTATCGTAAAAAATGTCTAAGTTTCAGACACAATGCGTGTACGCACCTGCCGTCGGATACCTTGACGGTATGGTTGCACATGCTACCACCGGCCCCTGTGGTGATAGGGGTGCGCTGCGCTGACGTGGTCAAATTGCCTACCACCAGGACCTTGACGGTAGGCTATTATACCGTACCGTTATGGTCCCCGACGGTAGGAAAATGATCAGATCCTTTTTTTTTTGCAATGTAGGGTCAGATCTGAATCAACTATCCGAAAAGGATCAAAACCGCCGTGGCTCCATCAAACAGCATCGATAAATATCATAGCGATGTGTGCCAGGGAGCTGCCGTAGAGCTGAAGAACATGATCCTGGCAAGCCGAGGTAGCTACTAGCTAGCACGCGGGCCTGACAAGCCGGATCCGTTTATACAGCAGAAAAAGGCCCACGCTGGCCCGTGCGCGTGACGTCACCCCGTGCCTGGCACACGAGTTTCAGGTGTCACGTTGCTGATCTGACGGAGACCCCCTGCAGCTGGTGGGGGGGAAATAATCACTGGCACGCTTTTGGCACACGTCGGCTGTTCGTCACATGGGTAGTAAGAAAAAAGGGAGTTTCAGACACTCAGATGGGCACACAGTGGTATAACGTACGGCCCGGCCCGGGATGAGATCATGACACTGACATATTCGAATAGGGGAACAGTCGACGGGTGGTACTGGTACACTACCATGAACTGACGATGCATATTGCCGCAGCCCGCAGGATGCTACACCTTACTTAAGTGATGTTTTTTTTTTGAAGTAACCTTGAGTGATGTCTGTTTATTTAACGTGGAACTCAGGTAAAATCACCGGGGATTTCAAGCGTTGCAAATATCTTGTAAATAATTACTGTGCTGTTTAGATCCCGTGCATAGCGTCGGGGACCCAAGCCAAGAGTGGTGCCGCAGGACCAGGAGTGCAAGTCGCTTCGCATGCGCTGCTGCCGCCGCGCAATTGAACGAACGATGGCAGCGCAGCTGGGCAGGCACGCACGGGGACCAGGAGAGGGGAGCAAGCGCGTGCGATGCGCAGACTGCGGCGAACTGTTGCCATGGGCTGGCCGGCCAGGGCCAGGGCCAGGAGGAGAGGAAAAGGACCAGCTCCTGTAGCTGCCGCTGTGGCTGATGGTGATCGATGGCGTGCACGCACTCATGGCGCGCCGTGGCAAGGCAATGGCACCGCATACCACGGCACCTGCCCCTGCCCCTGCGTTGCGGTCACCTACTCGATCACTCACCTGCTGGCCGGCCGCCCGGCCGGGTGTGCCTTTTGCCCGGACATGGATCACAGCGTCCTGCAACACGCCATCAGTCTGCACACCTCACCTCACTGTATCTGCACACTGCTCGCACGGTCACGCACACCTCACCTTGTTCACCCTCGCCATTACTTTTCACAGCTTGCTCCACCGTAAACAGCGAATCGGGTTGGCACCGTTGCGCATGGTACGTACCTTGTCTTGCGACGGCTATGATGAGCTAGCGACAAGCAAACTGTTTCCGTGACCGCACGCGAGCAAATCTCAAATTTCCCCTAGTCCAACCTCAAGTTTATCTCTCTGCGTGGCCTTCTCCTCGTCAATGGTCTCCGTGCTGACTGCAGGATACGTATCCTTGTATTTTAGTACGATACTATTGTATTGATTCTGCCAGACCATCTTCTCTTCTGAATAATAATTCAACCCTACGCTACTGATACGATATACAAGCTTGTGACAGCATGCTGGCTCCGGGAGGGGAAACTAAAGGCATCTGAAAACAAAACAATTTTCTTTCCTTCTTCTCTATCACGTCAGTCTTCAGTGCGCAAGGAGAAAATTGAGCCCTGTTTAGACCGTCTGGTCTGGTCCGGTCTGGTCTGGACCTCGCCCTTGCGTGTTGCCACCGCACCGCAAAGATCTGCTCAAAAGATCGCTGCAGCGGTGGCAGATTCACTTCAGGCAGGCAGCAGCACACACACACTCGCACCACTTCTTGCTACAGAAATTTAGGAGGCACGCACAGACGACAATGAATGCAGAATGGTAGTAGCAGCAGCTGTGCGCACCATGGTCCCAACACACGAATGCTCACATCTTATAAGATGAATCAATCGAACAAAACTATAACAGCCTAACAGTTATGGAGGATTCTACTATCACTCCAAAGTCCAAACCATGGAAACCATGCAGTGGAATCTTGAAATGAGTTTTCAGTATAAATAGGCGGCTGCTTAAAACAAAGGATATAGATAGGCGGCAGTGCTAGATAAAACAGAATCACATTGTAGATGCTCGCCAGCCCATCACCACAAAGTGTTACCACATGCAAGAACCATAGGGTCATGGCTCTTAAGCTAATGCCATCATAATACTCTACATATTAGGTTGGCATGACATTTTTAGCCTTTGAACATAGCTCAGTCTCCAAGAGGTAATGATATGTCAGCAAACAGTAGGATGCTGATTTGAATTTTGTGAAAAAACATTTTCCAATTGAGCATTAACCGGCGGGCATTTTTCTCGAAACAGATAACCGGCGGGCAATTATCATTTCACATGAAGGCGTCTCGATACTTTTGGTTTTGCAATATTAAAAGGTCCAAGATTGGTAATGCTTAATTGCACACTTCCCATGGCGGCATGTATATATTTGTGAATAAGGGAGAGTAACATGCTGCACTCAAGGCTCCTAGTCCCACGTCTGCATGAACTTGGCAAAACATGCATCGCCTCTTGGAAAGGAGCTGAGACCACAGGGATAACTAAACTAGGAGCATTAGCATGTGTCCCCTTATCTTGAGTTATCCTGTATTCAATTCCATAGGATACCAACTCATTCATGTGCATGGAGAAACCAAACCTGCATTATCAAAAGATTGGGCAGGTGAGCTGCATCGTTGAGTTAAGAAAAAAGGACCTGCAGCGTGCCTCCCTAGTCCCTCCCTAATTCATGGTCATGTTTAAGTATGATGCACTTGGTCAAATTTCACAAGTGCATGCACTACACTACGCCAATGCGTCCGTCCGGCATATGAGTGACAATATTCTAGTTACCCTGCCACTCCTTGACAAAACACACAATAAAATCAAGTTGCAACTTGCAGCTACTTATATGATTGCAGTTCATTCTTGATTCTTGGCCAAAGTCTAGACATGTAGTCGACAGAACGAAAATTAACTGTCTATGTTAAACTAGTCCATTACTAGTTACTACACACCCAACTTGTGATTCTGAAAGAAAAAGAAATCGTAGTGATCAAGCATCTTGAATTTCACTATATATATCATGCGTACCAGTTCTCGAAACAAAATAGTGAGCGCTAATTCCACATCTGCATAGCACCACACCTAGAGATAAACATGGGACTTGTAATTTAACCAGGTCAGGGCCGGAGACTAACTGGGGACAAAATCTTATCACCTGATTCACAATCCGTTGGAAACTGGAGAAGGGTGCACGATCTCTGTGCAGTTCCAGTTCTCATCCTGGCGTTTGGGAACTTGAAGCACCATCACCATGAACGCTGAACAGAAAGCAGAAGAGGCAATGACAAGGCCACGTGAGATTATGATCACGTACATGTATATCCCCATTATTCTGGTGCAGGATTAACAGAAAGCAGGGGCGGAAGTAAAAGATAATGAAATGAGCGGGAGGATGATTTCTTTAGATCTGTTAAATCATTGCTATGATTAGATTCTTGACAGTACACCCTATAACATAAAAATGACCTCTCTGGTTCCTCCAAAGTTTGGCAAACTGAATAACAGTTAACATAAGCATGCATGCATTAGTCAGCACACAATGTATCTAGCCATAACAGCTTCCCCCAAAACCATGTGATGGAATGCCTGTCTCCAAAGAAGCAAGCAAAGCGACATCGCGGATTTTGTCCCTGATATTTTATGGAATCTGATACAGATCTGCCATTATAGATTTATAAAAGAAAGAAAAAAAACAGATCACCCAATGTCCTGTGATTCCAATCCTTTAGCAACGATAGGTGCTCCCCAAACGCCCAATGTTTATTAGGACACAAGAAATTAAATCATTTCATCCAACCAAAACCACCCTTCTTGTACCCTCAAGAGAGGCAGGTTGTCATGGCCTCCTGGACCGTTGCAGGTACTGTAGCGCATATACTGGATGGTAGCACTATGACAGCACGCACCAGCGAAGCGGGTTTAGTTTGTTGGACTGAATTTATTTTACCAGAAGTTGGACTGAACTTTTAGAAACAGAGTTTGAGTTTTAGGAGATACACAATCATGTCAACCTTAGAAAATGCTAAACTTGCGAGATTAATAAGTAGGACGAAATAATTGGTGTGCCAATAACACATCAATTGTCCACTTCTCCTTACTTGCCCAGCCATGAACTCGGTTGATTTATTTATGACACGAGTTGTCCTGCACCAAATGGAAATAATACTAGTGGCGTACTACCTTACAGTCAAATTCAAGCCATTGTGTAAGAATCCAGCCAAAACCAGCACCTTGCTTGCAAGTCCTGCTCGGTTAGGTTGTCAGCCAGGCATTCAATTAGACAGACTTGGCAGAACTCTTGATTGTGTTGAATCTGAGATGAAAAATAAAATGGCTGGTGCTAGTACCACATGATAGCGCATGATAATAAAATCCCACGGTCCATACGCCCTCAAATGTCACATTTGGCGAGACCAGGCAGTACCAAGACCTGAACAAGTAATTGCCTACCAGCTATTCCAGGCGGACCACAGATTTAAACTATAAATTTCTGCCAAATTATCAACCCAACTCTTCCAGCTAATCCATCAAGTCGGTCGATGCAGATTGCTACATGTTATTCTCTAAAAAATCCCTCCGGCAAGTACTAGTAAATGTTATTCAGTTCAAAGTGCACAGTAGAATGGACTCTTGTAAAAATGGGATGGCTGGAATATATTCCTTGGTTAGAACGGGGCCTTGGAAATGGGAAGCTAATGACAGTGAATACTCACACATAGCCTCCAACCACCAGGGCACATGGAAGCAGTGGTAGGGCCTACTCTATTCTACTCCACCTCTTGGATGGCTGTGATTAGGCCACAATGGCCAGGCACCAACTTTGAAGCACCACCACCTGATCATTCCTCATCAGCACCTAGCTAGACACTGAAACTACATATTCTAACCTCAGCATCAGCAGCAGTTACACACTGAAAGAAACCACATATAAATATATTCTAACCCCAGCAACTTTGAAGCCCCTCACTTTGATTCTTCCTGTCTACCTAGGTTTAAAAATACTATGCTCCCTCCGAGATCAAAATGCACTGAGAGCTAGCTGCTGAGCCCTCATGTACCAGAGAAAATATTAATTCATCACATGGGCACCCCCAAAGCTCCCTCCCCTTGGTAGGCTATAAATGCCTGCCCATGACATCTGCATGGTTCTCTACACCACACACCATCACCACTGCTAGCTACTCCTACTCGATCGATCGTCCCAGTTTTTTGCCACAGACAACAAGAGCCTAACACGTTTTCCACCCAGCAGCTAGCTAGGATGGCCATGAATCCTCTCTCCCAGGAGCACCCCAATGCATGGCCATGGGGGGTGGCCATGTACACGAACCTGCACTACCAGCAGTACCACTACGAGAAGGAGCACCTGTTTGAGAAGGCCCTCACGCCCAGCGATGTAGGCAAGCTCAACAGGCTGGTGATCCCCAAGCAGCACGCCGAGAGGTGCTTCCCTCTTGGCGGCGAGTCTGGGGAGAAGGGCCTGCTCCTGTCCTTTGACGACGAGGCCGGCAAGCCGTGGCGCTTCCGGTACTCGTACTGGACGAGCAGCCAGAGCTACGTGCTCACCAAGGGCTGGAGCCGGTACGTCAAGGAGAAGCATCTGGACGCCGGCGACGTCGTGCACTTTGAGAGGGTGCGCGGCCTTGGCACCGGCGATCGTCTGTTCATCGGCTGCAGGCGCCGCGGCGACGCTGGTGCACCAACAGCGGTGGCACCACCACCTGCCGTGCGTGTCATGCCGGCGTCTGGTCAGAGCCCCAGGGAGCAGCAGCAGCAGCAGCAGCATCATCAGCAGCCATGGAGCCCAATGTGCTACAGCACATCCAGCTCATACCCTACTAGCCCGGCCACCTCCCACGCCTACCGGCGCTCAGCAGAGCACGATCACAGCGACATGCACCATGCAGGTAAGATTAAGACTGCATGAACTGAAGAACAAACCAAGACACCTTACCATTTTCATACCTCTAACACCATTTCTGCTGAATGAACAATCGCAGGAGAATCCCAGTGGGACGCAGACACCAGGAGCTGCAGCCCAGCATCGGCACCGACACGCCGGCTCAGGCTGTTCGGCGTGAACCTCGACTGCGGGCCAGAGCCAGAGCCAGAGGCCGCGATGGCGACGCCGGCGACGTACGGCTACGTGCACCAGAGCCCCTACGCCGCCATGTCTCCAGTTCCCAGCAACCGGTCAGTACTGAAACATCATCTGAGTTGAATCATCATTGATCGCGACAAATAGTGGCCACATATAATTCTGAAAATTGACCAATCAAGAACTTGACATGACAGGGGCAGTTGATGAAGAAGATGACGAGGAGATCTGATGCCATGCCTTTCTTTGCATGAGCTGAACAACCAGCGGTGGAACAAGTTACTAGCACCACCACCACCACCAGCCTACTACTGCTGCTATGCACCAAGTGACAGGTTTGAATTGACCCGTGGAAGGAAAAGGAAGGAAGTGGGGAGATCCCTTGTTCCCCAGTCAATCTTCCATCCACGCACCCATCCATCCATCCATTCATCGCCCCTTTTCTTTTTCTTCTTTTCTCCCCTTTTTGTCTTCCAGAAACACCATTTGATGTACGGCGGCAGGCATGAGTGAGTGAGGGGAGGATTCAGGAAAAAGAGAGGGAGAGAGAGAGCTAGACAGACAGGCAGACTTGTGTATGTATGTGTCATGTCTGCGAGTGAGTGCTTCAGTGGGGCCAAGAAGAACCTCTGAAGCTGATGTATCCTCTCCTGCCTGCTCAAGAAACATCCCCATGGGGATTTTGTTCTCTCCACTCTCTTTTCTGTACAGTTCTACTGTTGTAGAGCTCATGCAATCAATTGGTGGTGGTGTAACTGCTTTCACTTTTGCAATCAATAGGCTCAATGCTTTCACTCCCACCTAGAGGTGTAAGGATTAAGTAGCAATGTATTCCGCTACTTTAGATCTTTTGCCTCCGCTTCAAAAATAAACTATTAGGAATAAGGGGTAATTTTCATGTTCCTGTGAGGCATCAACTGATTCATGCTCAATACATGAAAACTTAGCTACTCTTAACAATTTCATGAAAGGGAAATTTAGCAAATGCCCAATATTAAGAAATGATGTACTAAAGGTGCGTCAATTAATTTGAATCGGAGGGAGTAGCATAAATGATGCCTACATCTGCAGATTTTTCCTTATCTTAATATTTAGTGGTCGGTCTCAACCTTTTTGTTCCCTCGGGGAGGAAAAGTTCAACAAAAGTTGAATGTGCAAGTGGGCTCAGTTTCCCCTAATAGGATACTGAAACAAAAGGCTGGCTAAGCTGATGGTCTAATAAGCACCAAGTCCAGACACAAAAGGACGCTAAACTCCAATGACCACCATGATTCCTCCTCACAAACATGTACCAAAAGAAAATTAGAGCTATGTCTCCAGCTTGGTTGCCTATGTAAACAAACCAGCATGAGACAAACAACATGTTATTGTTATGACCAGTCAATGTTACAAAGTAGATGCTGGAGGAACATGAGCTAAACTGACCTGGTGATACCTGCCCGTAAGTCTTAACAGAGGGCAAGCCGCAGCCAGCCATAAAAGATTAGCCGTACTGCCAGCTTGCTAAACACGCCGAGGCTAAAATAAAGTGCCTGGAGAATCTAGATTAAAAGCCTAACACCTAGGTCACCAATCTGGTGTAAGCACTTGTTGTAAAGACTAGAGATTGCAGGTGCAAGTTGCCTGAGAAGTAGGTCTTGCTACATACATGCATGTACGTAGTGGAGAATATCGAGACAAGCAGCTATTAAAACAAGGTCCTAGATCATTCGACTGACTGTGGAAATGATGATTAAAACTAGCAGTAGCAGGTTAACTACTGTATTAACAGCGAGATTTCCTGTCCACTACTGTAACACGAGCCATGTGCAGTACAGGGGCAAGCTTTCCCTAATTCCAAAAGCATGAATAGATTTTATCCCAGGGTTACATGATTAACACTTTTGAACACCAAAGCCAATCTATCTTAGCATGAGCGCAAATGGGTCATGTGAGCGCCATAATGGTAAAGCAGACTCTCACTCTATGTAACACATATCGAGAAGGTGCAACTGAAAAGTAGAGACTAATGGCATCATCTGCGTAAAGACTTGCAGCCAAATCTGCAGTCTTTCAAGCTGGGAGCAAAACCTATTAACTATGCCCCACTGAGTAGCATTATTGTGAAAAGTCAAAAAAAAAATATACAGGGCTACGGAAGAAACATCAATGCAAAACATGAGCAACAGTGCCACGAGGATGCATCAATCAGATGAGTGAATGGCCACCCACACCATGCAAACGGGGTGCCAGAGGCCGGATCGACCCACAAACTGGACCTACAATATGCTGGCCATGATGCACCCATCAGGCATCAGCCACTGGATCTCGTTGCTTTCCAAATAAGTCACCGCCTTCATGAGGCGAGGCTCATGAGCCAGCATGGTCCACAAGGAACGGGCTGGCCTGATGAATGCTCATATCTTACTGTAGTATGCATCGTTTGCCGTTTTCCCCGGTACCTGGCTAGTGGTTCTAGACGCCTGCCTTTGTACAGAAACAGTACTTTCCTTGAGAAAACAGGTGCAGGATGCACAGATGGTGGGCCATTGGAGGACTGTAAGTGCCTAAGGTATGTCTGATTGTACTATAAAACTATGATGTGCCAATGTGGAAACTACAACATATATTTAAGCTGCTAATGATAACATATGGACAAACATATACACTGTGTCGAGATTTCGTCCCGTGTCTTGTTGTGGTACAAAGAGAATGAGTAGGCCTCCAAATTGTTGGCGAGATATAGGTCAAGACTCAGGATAGCAACCTCCTAGACCAACTGATAATCATCACGACGAGGATATGACAACAAATAAATTAGTTTAATATTTAATTTGAGCAATGAAAGTTATGTCATTTTCCGAAGGAAGAAAACAAAGCATCAGAATTCAGGGTTTTATCTGTTTGAGAAATAAATGAAAACATGTGTCTGGGAAGAGGAAACAGCTACATGTCAAATGGGAGCTCAAAAGATGTGTGGAATTATTTCTAGAATATTACCCCTACCCAGATGGTAGACAAAGACAATATTGTTGAGAAAATAAATTTCTGTAGAATGTCTGACTAAAGCTTCAGGGTAACTTGGTTCCCAACTGTACAAGTCACAAGAGATGAATCACAGAATCAAGTTATATATGGATTTTTCCTGACCAAAAAGTTAAATGGATTAAAAACCTACATGGGCAGGTTCGCATTGATGCATCACATTTGCCAGTAACAATTATGTTCAATGCAAAAGGGTGAACTACAGTATCAAATACGGAGTATAAAATAAATGTTAAACAAATTGCAGAAAACATGAGAGTGGGAACACTGACAAGGGAATGGAGCATACCACTTTCCATAGCTCATCATTCTTTCATCGGAAACAACAATGAGGATGGTGAAATCATAAGGGAGCGAACCAAGATGTGCATCAATCTCTGCAGTTATCTACTGCAGCACAATAGTGCCCAGTATTTGCATTGCAGCGAATCACTTCCTGAGACACCCAAATCAGTAGGGGCACGGAAAGAAGAAATCCACTTCCAGCACATTTCGACATGAATAAATCCTGCACATCTGAGAGGCATTGTCTTATGATGTATGGCACAACTACTGTACAAGATAAGAGCTTGTAGGTCACTCAGTCTGTTCAGATGATCAAGGACCCACATCTGGGCTACCATTTGCTGTGCACAGTTCAGATGATACTGCTGATATTACACCAAATGGGGTCAGCAGCATGACATTATTGACTTCAATGGCCAATCTCGCAATATAAGTCGACATGGATCTTTAAAGCAGCAGAGCCACTACTCACAGGACAATAATTTGCTACATGATGGGAGCACCACTCAAGATGATTGGTCTCATTCAGTTCTCAGTCTCCAGAAGTCCCCACAAGAACATGAACCATCCTTAAAATGGTTGAATCTACAGATATCTGGCAATGACCAGACGTTCAGTAAGATGGGTTGCAGTCTTCATGAACTCATGGAGTAATGGAATTTACAGATCCTAAGGTTTTGTATATTGTACTAGTCGGTAATACTAACTTAAGTTGATTAAACCAAAGAAAGTAACAAGTCCTCACTTAGGTATTTAACCAGCTCCAGCCTCCCACTTCGAGTGGTCATGCACACATGAAGGCCACTTTGTGTATTAGCTGGCCCTGTGAAGTGATCTTCTCATCTCACGGTAAATTACCTTTTAACTTATTGTAGAGGGTGCTCTCTATCTGTTGTAAGATACTATCCCACTTTGGACTGGCAGCATATATATCCGAATGTTAAACATGGTTTCCACCCTTGTCAGGTCCAAGTTGGAAAAACTGCTCGGTCTCTATTCCGGCTAATGTTATTCGCCTGTAGCTCCTGCATTACCCTGGCAAAGATCCTCACATAGAAGCAGTAGGTTCAAACACGGAAACACCGTTACTGGAACCAAATCCCAGGCCTTGTCAATCTTCCTAGCTCGTCCAGAAACATCAACCTTTCAAAAATAGAGAAGGATATTAGCCAGGTTCAACCGAATGATCAGTCATCACTCATTACCAATCTTAAGTAGTGATGGCCCTCTCCAAATAAGCCTGCATGACTGCATACTGCCAGTACAGGTAAATGGGTACCTTACCTTCATTCAGAGAAACCCTTAACCGCTGCATTTCCTTGAAAACCATTGCACCCCCCCCCCCCCCCCCCCCCCCTCCTCCAACCTGCAGGCAACTCATGCATAGATATCCACGAGATATGCTCCAACCAAGATGTTTCCATGAAAATCGTACTTTGCAATTATTGTATTTACTTGCCTCAATTATCAATGCTAAACATGCACATGTACTAAGGATAGCAGAAAGAGTGAATCCATTCGACAGTACTCCATCCCTTTGTGCTATCTGAAGAGCATTATGTGCATACCCTGCAAGTAACTGCAGTTCTCTGTGGTATCTTTTCACAAATCCGGCTTGCATCCTTAAATCATATTAAGGTTTGCATAAACATCACAAACTACAGTTCTGACAGAACTAGTGGAGTCCAGTGCAAGCTTGAGGGCCATGGCGTGTAACTGCTTGCATTTACACAAAGCATATTTTCCAGGACATGCACATAGAGTTCTGCTAAAGGCAAATTCACTCATGTGCATCCCTTCTTGGTGCATCACTGAGAAAAAGTACCAGAACTTGCATATCCTCTCCACTACGAGTACCCAGCAATCATGGTGCTACATGAGACCATACTTTTGACCGGCATTGCATCAAAATAATGATGAGCACAGTCATTCTGATCACGTTCTGTGTACAGATTGATAAGAATAACGGTTGCATGTGAGAGTATCTGTTACCAAACAAAGAGGAATATCTAACCCGATGCCAGCTTTTCCCAACCAAGATGGCAAGAGGGCCTCTCCGCACATAGCAATGCCACGACAAAAATAAGGTACAATTCTTAAAGAAACTCTCATATATCAGATTGTCTATCGTTTACTTCTTAAAATGCTGCCTGATAGCGATGCCGGCTTGTAACATGAACAGATATACAAACCCATTCATACAAACATGTAGAGCAACATACAGAGGTCGCCAACAATAAATCTTCTACCATCACGGCATTTAGCATCAGATAAAGCTGTCATATTATGAATTGATTCAACCCATGAAACTTTCTGCTTCCCCAACAGTACTATGCAGTTGCCCATAAGAAAAAACAGTACCATGCAGTCTCTGAAAATGACACAGGTACAAAAGGTTAAGAGCAGAAGCACGAGAACACTTAAGAAAGAAAAATAAAATTCTCTATATAAGCCCCATGGGTCCCTAAAACACAGGAAGACCTACCAAGCAATTGCCAAACACCAATGTACCAACTAAACCAACCACAGTACGCATACACATCTCACACTTTTTTTTTCTGATTGACGAACTCTATGTAGTAATCAAAGTTGTTACTAGAGGGAACCTCACAGGAAATGGGAGACCAGCTTGCTGTTTAGGCACATCACTGTGGAGGAAAATACGTACAGAAGGTACAAAGGGAAAGTAGTGGCTGCACCCACTTTCGATGCACCCACACAGTGAACAGTAAATTCGAAAAAAATAGAAAACAAATTCAAAAAATTCTGAAACTTGGTGGAAGTGATTATGAGGAAATGTTTTAGGACCTTGCAAAGTTTGGTCATAAAAAAACATCAAATAATCTCCATACGAAACGAAATACAAATGATGCTCTACACCCACGTTACTGTTCACATGTTTTTAACACAAACTTTGTTATTTTTGTACAGATATCCTCTGATGTTATTTCGCCACCAAATTTTGTAAGCACCTAAAACATTTGGTCATAATCAGATCCACAAAGTTTCAGAATTTTTTGAAATGTTTTGCTAAGTTTTTGATCGTGGGTGCACAGTGGGTGCAACATGCGTGGGTGCACAAAAACCACACTCAGGTACAAAACATGGTTCGAAGCATAATTACGCAACCGACCTGCAGGACACTACTATCAATTCAGCAAAGCACAGAAACACGCAAAAGATCGAAGCAACACATTCCCATCTTCTCGTGAATTACTCTCCTTCAGTCACCAGAACAACATTGTCAAATATTGCTAGTGCCCTACATGTTGCATTGCATTATTTCCTTGCACCTCCTTCCAAATCCTCACCTTACCAACTTAAATTACTGAGTAGGGCTGACAGGAGCGTCACAACAGGCAACACCGCGGACTCGTAGACATCCACAGTCAATGAAACTTGCCTCGTTGATGAAAATCATCAAAATATGCCTCCGGTGGGAGACGATGACGCTTGGCGTGCATCACAATGAGACGGTAACGCGAGACACAAAGAGTTGTGAGATGACACGGCTACCTCTCGGTGGGAGCATTACGTCGAGCAGCGTCGGTGCACGCCGCGCTCGATGCCTGAGACAGTTGGGGACGCAGGCAGACGCCGTCCGCTTCCGAGGAGGCTGGATCAGTGGCGCGACGAGAAGGAGGAGATCGCGCAGGGGAGTTGGTGAGAACACGAAGGAGGGAGTTGGTGAGAACACGAAGGAGGGAGTTGATACGGGAAAACCCATGGGGTCATGGGGAGGAAGACGGAGGAGACGAGAAAACGGGGAGAGTGTGACGGATTGGTTTCGGCGTGCAGGCTTCAGAGCTCCTCGACATAGGCGGCAATTCTTATTTGATGCCCGCAAACGCTTGCTCCAGCTCCGGCCCAGTTAGCGCTCGTGAGTCGTGAGGGTCATCCGGTTTTACTGATTTTTTTCTTTCGCTTTTTTAGTTTTTCGGTTTACAAAGGTTTTTTCTTCTCTTTTGAATTATGTTCAAGATTTTGTTTTTGTTGGGTCCTTTTTTATTTTAATTTTAAATTTATTTTTTTTCTTTTTCATTTATAAATCTACTTTTTATGCACGAACATTTTTCACATATACGATGCAATGTTTTCACAAAACATGGTGAACTTGTTTTCGAACACGGTGATATAAAACTTTTTAAATATACACTGGACATTTAGTAAATATGCAATGATTATTTTTAAATACCTAATGAATATTTTTAAACACAACATTTCATCGTAAACTTTAAAAAAATCCTATTTTAAATAATTGAATTATTTTGTTTGATTAAAATTTACCTATATTTTTAAAGAAATGATTAATATTTTGTTTGGAAACAAAATGCAAACTTAAATAGGCCACTCCACTTCCAACCAATATAGGCTGGCTCAAGATGGGAACGGCCGACGTTACCCATGGGACATAGATTTGACAAAGAATTTCAAGGCCAATGAGTTTTGTCGGTCAGCTTCATATGAAAACTGGGCCAGGGGAGCCGGTCACCATCGGCCCATCGGGACGAGCGGGTCGACCCAAATTGGTTGCCCAAGGTTGTAGTATGTCGTTACGATAGCATATGCCTTTACACGTGTTGTTAGTTTCATGTTTATTAGAAGATAGTATTGACCCAATTTTTCTTTGTTCTAGAGTTACAAATATGCTAGCTTGTGATGCTAACGTGCTCATAGTAGAAATACCAGTGAGCCTGCATATATGCCTGATTTTTATTTGAACAAGTGAACTTTGGGCATGCTAACATGCTAAATATCCCTACCGCTAAATGATGCTCTTGAAAAATATGTTGTTGTGTTACCACTCTCTACTAGAAGGGCAATGCGCGCTTTGCCGCACCGCTTATATTCTTGAATTGTACATGTTTTATATTTTTTTTTAAGTTGTCAAAAATATTTACGTATTAGTTGGTTTGGCGTGTGGGGATACAATGAAGTGCATTTTTTATCAGATATGCTATTCCTACGGACAGACTTTATGAAATCATGCTTACAGATGGATGTGTCAATTCATGGTCTGAGATTAGGGAAAAATTAGGCCAGCGTTGCAAATCGGGGAAGTGGTTGGTGAGACAATGTTTGGTATGACCAATCCGTAGCGAATTGTTCGTGAGTTTATCATTTTTTTATTGTGGTGTTTGGGTGAATGTTTTGACCATGTAAATGGAGGACGTCTTTTAATTAGTACAAAAACATGAGAAAGTTACTTACGTTGTTGGACACGTGTGTTATGCTGGTGCTAAACGTGTCATGGGCGACACTTCCGTTTTGTCACCCATTCATCGAGAGATCCCAGCATGAAGCCAGGGTGAGCGACCCAATCAATTATGTATCCAATCCAAATTGAAGAGTTGAATGAGGGGCTTTAAAACGGGATAGCTTAACGAATTTAGAGATTTCATTGCCACAACAAAGGATTGACGGAGTCAGAATCAAGGATTGACGGGAGAAGCTTTTAAATTAGGGAGCATAGTGTATTAAAAAAATTAATAGAAGATTTAAAATTAGGGAGCATAGTGTATTAAAAAATAAATGAGATAGCTCATTGTGTAATTGTTGACCCAGTCAAAATTGGATGACCCAACTCCAAATTAAGACCTCAATTGATCGTGAGGCCTTAAAAAAGAGGGAGCTTAGTGTTATAAAGGATTAAAATAATTAAGTAAAAAACTGTTGACCCGGTCAAAATCGATGACCCAATTCCAAATTGATGACCTCAATTGAATGAGAGGCCTCTAATTCTAGGAGGATTAGTTCTATAGTATATTTTGTACAAATCTAGTTTTTTTTAGACAAACTAGTATTTAAATGAGTCGGATCATGTTACCAATGATAGGCCAGTCATCACTGGACCATTGGGCCAGCTCCACATCCCTGAAAAAAGTAGATGGGCTAGAGCGGGCTGGCCCATGCCTTAGGAGCTTCAAGTTCATCATCCTTCATTCTTGTTTTTGTTCTCCGGTGAATTCAATTCAAGCGTGTTTATAGTCAGCGAACGTTCCATGAGGAGCATGACATTTATGAATATATATTTTTAATAGGAAGTTATTCAAACACACATAACAAATTCTTCATAAACACATGCTAAATTCTGCAAAGAAGGGATTTTGCTGTGAAATTTGCAGCGTTCGCTTCAAGGAATTGTCACGTTCTTGCAGAGTAAAATGCTATAGAAAACGTTCATTAATGCCATCCCCTAACGAACGTTCGCTGAATAGCATGAGAAAAACCTATACGACGCGTGAACCAAAGCACATGCATCGGCGAATGCCGTGTCGATTTAGACATAACTGCAGATCCGTTTGGACTCGAGCACCCGGGACGATTACCCGTGACGTGACGAATTCCACGGTCTGCGTCGCACAACAGCTGCGCAAACGCCAGGTCCACGCGCATGAGTCACGACCGGGGCATCGCCGCACCCGCACCTGGTAGGAGTAGTAGTATTCCGTGCTGACAACGAGGCGGGAGGTGAATGCATCTAGTCTACTAGCAGCAAAAGGAGTGTCAACTCGAACAGGCGCCCGGCGGGAGAGACCCTGCACCAAACTGACGGGTTAACGACCACTCCACCAACTCCCAGGATAATCTTTATCGAAAAGCAGTCTCCAAGGATAACACTACAAGTCTCATGCATGATGCATGCATGGTATGGCATGGCGGCGTCATCTCCACGGCGAACCTGCCCAGAGGCTTCGGCACAGAGAGAAGTAGCAGTCAATCAATGGATCAGCCGCGACTCCATCTACGTACGTAGTACATGGCAGCTAAGTCGCGACTTGTTATTTACAGGATATTGTTATGCTATCTCTTATAGGAGTATATGCTTTGCACCTAACCAGTATACTCCGCGCTTGTTTTTTTTTTTTTTTTTGAATTGTTTGGATTGCTCACCACATATATGCATGTCTCATTTTAAGGGACAAAAAAACTTGTGAATACGTACTCGGGACACAGAGTTAAAAATATTTCTTGCGAATAAAACATTGTTAGCTTAAAATCGTTCTAACTAATGAATGAGTTTGGTTCCAGTAATGCCAGAACCCGAAACTATGTCATGCGAGTACTACGCACAAAGCTACATGTGTTTTCTTATAAATAAAGGTTCAACTAACTAGAATCACTAGTAGAATGCTCGTGCATTGCCACGGGCATTTTCAAAAAAAATACTGGTTGTATATATAAGCATTAGGCATGCCAAATTTCAGCTTGACATAGAAAGTGGGTCTAAACTTCAAGCCTTACAATATCATTGTCCTTGTCGATTCAAATTAGGTAATATAAATTTGCAAAAAAAAACTCACCCTAAACTCTATACTTAATCTGAAGAAAAATTGCTTAGTTATTCTGATAATCTTGCTTATACAATTATGATAGTTAGGATAATCACCTAGGTGTTTTTATTTTTGAAATAAAAAAACAACAACAATCACGATGCCCTTAAGAAATCACGACATGATCTTGAATCTGATCTGTTACAAGATATATCCTTCCTAATATTCATATCTAGTGGGTAAAACTCCTACCCAACAATATACATATAATATGAACAACAATATTTTTCTGCATTTGCTAAATAATCATGGGAACAAAAGATGACTTGGGGCATCATGATCCAATAGTATATATACAGGATCGATGCGACAAAGCCGGCGAAGAACATCGAGATGGTTCTAACGTAGGATCTGTCAGGATTGTAAGGGAGTTTCGCGTGCCTGAATCGCCCCCCGTCTTTGTCAGCCACACCTAATAGAAGCAGCATACATGGCTATGCTGTTTTCAAGAACCTTAGCTTGAACAATCAGAGAAGAATGTAGCACCTGACAACAACGTAACTGCACGAGAAAGAGCTTACTACTGCCACCACTCACAAATTGCAAATCACGGCAATCGAAATGGGAGACTTAAAGTGCCGACGTAATATTTCGAACCTTTGAGAAGCTCTCTGGTAACAAAGGTGAAAAGATGAAGATGTAGTCAGTTCATTGTTAGACTCATTAACAATAACAAAGATGGGTAAAAAAAGAGGCTACCTATAGTCCCCATGTCTCTGTGATTTACCTGAACAAAGGCTACATAATGAAATATACCAACCCAGAACCTATGTGCACGAGCTTGTACAGAGTTTCTGAAAATGTAGAGCAGAAAGAAAAGCAGATTGTCAGATAACAATCAACCTTTCATTCTTAATTTGCATGGGTTCTCCATTGCATAGGTAACTAAACCAAGAAGTTAATATTGCTAAATTCTCTACCAAACTAAATCATTTTGGTAGCTTAATTTTGCTTTATAATTACAAGATTGATCAGCTAAGAGATGATTTTGAGTTAGCTTGTACTCTTTCTTACAGAATTCCTCCATGCAAATCGAATCAATCATCAATCAGAAAAAGAAATAAGAGAGTAGGATTATTTAGATGGCCAGCAAAGCTTACTTGGTCCAAGAGGCGGCGGTTGCCGACCTGCTCCCAGAAGTCAAGCACTATCATGTCAGCGTGTACATGAACATGATAGCATCAGCATCCTGGAGAAAACAGTCTCTCCAACCACATGGACCCACCAATGTCAGTTACATCGAAGAGACCAACCAAGTCAACGACCCTACGATGTTGATCCCGACGATGGAATCATTTTTTTGGTGAACTTTTGTCTAGCATTTTGGCAGCGGGAAGGATGGCAGGCTTGGTGTCAGTGAGGAAGGGTTCCGAAGGAGGTTAAAGAAGCAATGTATGGCATTGTCGGCCGAGGTTGAAGATGCAGTCAAAAGCAAAGCGTCGATACGCAGCTTGGCATCTTCATTTGTGAGTTATTCTGCTTGGATTTAGTTTAATTCAAACCTAACATTCACAAACACAAATTACATGCTGGTAGAAAATTAAAATAAAGCACACATAAAAATAGGTAGAATAATTTTAGTTATGCTACTGTTACTTTCCCAGGAAGAATTTTGGTCCTCTATACTACATTTTCAGTTAAATGCATAGGCATCAAAATATGAAGAGTAAAGCACACATAAAAAATAGGAGTTACCAATATGGATAATCTTTCATTGTAAGAGGACACACCTGAGCATTAAAAGAAAAGAGAGGACACAACCTAAAACCTTTATCCACTTGCATAATCAAAAGTAAAAAGGGGAAAGGAAAAAACTCACGTATAATTGACATGTTGAAGGCGGAGGAGCTGGCATATACATCCTCTCGTCGCCACATGCATCCTAGCTCGCTCTGGCCCGCATCACTACATCAGGGCAACAACTGTCAGTGTTGCGCCCGCTGTTCTGCAGCGCCTATGTGCGAATGACCTTGATAGCGAGCCATGCGTTGTCCTCGGCGGTGCCACACTGAGCTAGCTAGCTTCCGTTCTCAAGGTTGCTTGCAGCCATATGGGAACAAAGGTAAAAATAAAAAATTCAATGAGAAGCAGCATAAGGAGAACTACAGAGGGATGGGGAAAAGACCATATCTGAATCGTTTAACTCATCCTGCAGGTTCTTCACGTCAATTTTTTTGATGCACCATCGATTCTGAAGACACCTCCATAGACATCGTCCTGCTCCACAGGGCAAGATCTAAATACCAACATTCATCGGTTCAACCTGTTGGTAGTGATACTTGTGCCATGGACCTGGGGGCCTATGTGCATGGTTGAACAGAGTGGCCATTGCCGTTGTCAGCCCGATCCCGACCTGGGCTACGGCATGGACCTACCCGAGGGCATCCCGCGTGCGACCATGCCAAGGGCGTACCTGGATCCGGCGCTGACGCTCCTGTCCCTAAGGCGGCGCATGACCTGCTCCCCAGTCATGGCCTCCGCTCCTTCGCTTCTCCCTTGCCCGCCTCCGCATCGAAGTCTCTGTCCACCGCCGTAGGAACGACACTCCGAGAATCACGTGGTGTGAGGAACCCTAGCGAATAGATCGGCGGCGGCGAAAGGATCCGCGATGGCGTCTAGGGCATGGTTGCCATCCTTGTAGCGAATAAATCGAGGGTAGCCTCGATCGTCAGGTTTTTTCTTTTGCGAGGGAGCCTCGCTCCTTGGTTCGTGCGGGTCTTTTTCATGCGAGGGGGCCTTGCTATATGGTCTTCATCCGATTTTTTTTCGTGCAAGGGGGCTCAATACGTGGTCGTCAACCGATTTTTTCGAGCAAGGGGGGATTTTTAGGTGCGAGGGGATCGTTACGTGCGAGGTAGGAGGATATACGAAAAAAACGTGGAACGCACACTACCAAGTCGCCCGTGCGAGATTTGTTTGTCATGATTTATATATTAATTTCCTTAAAATCCTTTATTTCTTTCCTGAAAATATGCTATTTGTTTCTTAAAATAAGTAGCACCAATTAGAGGGATCGAAGATCCTCAAAAAAATGAGAGGGATTGCTTGATTTGGATAAGTTAGGTAAGTTAGATTAAAAACTGTTATTTGTTTCCTGAAAATCTATTCTTTGTTTCCTAAAATAAATTGCACTAATAAGGGGGATCGGTTGATTTGGATAAGTTAGGAAAGTCAGATTAAAATCTGTATTTGTTTACTAAAACAAATTGCACTAATGAGAGGAATCGATTGATTTGGCTAACTTAAGAAAGTAGATCCGTGATTTATCATACTTTAGGAAAGTGCTGATTTGTAATGAAAGAGTGAAGAGAAAAATAAACCGATGGACCAAGGTGGGAGGGGTGGTGGGAGGAGAGACGAAAAAACCCAGTCGGTGGTGGTGGGGAGATGAAATTAAACCGGTTGAAAAAAAATCCAGGATGCTATTCTACCAACTGAGCAATTAGGAGTAGAGATAATTTTGATTGACCATATTCTCAGTGGCAATCGGGCAATAATGGACTCATATGTGACCCATTCTCTCCAAATATAGTACTGTACTCCATCCATTTCAAAATATAAGATCATTTTTTACACTTCATAATAACCTTTTTCTGCTTTGCGGGAACATCGTTTACTTTGAAAGGAAGTAATATCATTATTTATATAATATAATTTGGGCATGTGATTTGAAGTTGCGACTAGAAGCACCATGAGATGTATTAGTACAGTCAGTGTAAACCATAAGAAAAATACGTGTTAAACTCCTAGAAATTTCTAAAATTAACTAACGGCATAGTGGGGATACACATGTGTCCACGCTACAAAATTTTAATTTGAAATCCGATCGCAACTTCTTAAGCAAAGAATAATAAATCTGACTAGTACAAAATTCATATCCGTTGGACTGAACAACATCCTGCCAGACTATAATTGTGCCCTATGCTCAAATGGAACAGAAGAAACTATGGTACATCTATTCTGGGACTACACATTCGCACTCAGTTGTTAGGATCACCTTATTCCTGGTAAACACATAGACATTATCATTATGGGATGTTGGAGCATTTGGTCAGTTAGAAATGACAAAATATATAGAGCAGCAGCACCACATTTGAACACATGAAAATACTATCTGAAAGAAGGACTTTGGACAGGACAACTCAGGGTGAATCAAAGCAAAGCAGTAAAGATTAGAAGCTGGGTAGAACAAAAGCTATAATTTGATATGTTTATGATCATGTTTCCCTAGAGTTGGAGTTGGTTGATTATTGTTTTATCTGAACCTATGTCATATTCAATTGTTCTACGGCCACGGTTCAAAAATAATAATATCCTGCTAGCAGTATTAATTCATAGTCCAAAGCGCGCGCCCCGGGGGAGGGGGGGGGGGGGGGGGTCTTGTTCAGGTTGTGTATCGGATACAGATAAGAACTTATCATACGAAATTATACACTTTTGTTTTGAGGGGAAAGTGCACTTTTTCAAGACTTCTAAAATTTCGGACTAGGGGCATGGTCTAGCGTGCACCTTTTTTTTAGTTGGACTAGTGCCCTTAATATGTGCAAAACCGGAGGGAGAGCATAAACCGTTGGATTTCAATATAATCTATATCTATATCTATATCTATATCTATCTATACCTATACCTATATATATATATATATATATATATATATATATATATATATATATATATATATATATATATATATATATATATATATATATATATATATATATATATATATATATATATATATATATATATATATATATATATATATATACTAATAAAGCAAGGTGATATTCTTGGTTTCGTCCCGCATCTGATCCTACGTTAATAAGTGTATTATACACGAGGTGGTCCTAATTATTGCCGTCCACATCTTTCGTTTTTTATTAGTCCAGTTATGTCCGTAAGTACGCAAGTAAACGTTTCATCCATAGCCCACGTTCATCGAGTCCACTTGGGCCCAGGTTGCTCTTACATATAGGCAAAGACGTCCAAGTACGTCACGACTGGACCAGCAAAGACACAAACTTGCCTAAAAAAAAGAAAAGCAAAGACCCGAACTATCTCCTAATCCTAACTATCCAGAAAAAAAATCTACCCATCATATAACTGAGTTCCTCTTCGACGGTTGGTTCCACGAATTAAGTCAATCGAGTCGAATCCCACGATCGATCGAGTCCCCCGCATCCCGATCGATGCGGCGTTCTCATCGGGCCGCTTCGAGGGGGCGGCCGGCCACTTCGACGATGCCAGCGCGCGATCGCTACAGACAACCACGCACTCATACTCAGACACCGGCAACCACGCAGTTCGCCGTTCTGTTCCGCCACGACGCGAAATCTTCCATGCCTGCTCCGGCTTCGAGCGAATCCTCGCCCAGCTGACCTAGCGAGTTATACGCCGTCCGACCGACCTTGTGATTGGCTTCGTCTTCAAAAAGATCGTCGCACATATCGAAGCCAGGGGGCTTTGGCGTCGGCTGCTCGTGTGACTTCTTTTGTGGGTTCCTGCTTGATCGAGGCAGGTTGCAGCCGTCCGCTGCTGCGAAAACACTCGAGCCTACAAGCCTGGCGACAACACTCCAGCCTACAAATCTGGCACCAAGTGAACCACCAGTCCACCACGCCCGTGTGTAGATTATATACTGTATATGCAGGTCAGCAGAGGGATTCAACAACTCTTACCACTCTTGGCTCAAAGTAAATCCCTACCATGAGTCCAGAACTGACGTTGATTCTGCAACAACTGAGCCCGTCGACCTGAAGCTTCAGCCTACCGTCGATGAGGCAGATGAGGCGCCGGCACACGATGATCAGGCTGATTTAGCCGTGGTGGCCGCGGCGGCGGCAAAGGAGGAGGCAGCAGCGACGAACGCGGGCGGGAAGCTGAAGAGGTCCCCAAGGCAAAGTAGCTTAATTAGGCACCCCCGCCTCGCTGCCGACTCCTGCGAGAAGCTGCGCCTGGCCAAGTACGTTTATCTACACTTTGGTCTACCCATCTCTCAGCGCCGCTTCGTTCTGCATGCTAGGTTGCTCACACATGCATCTCAGCTATCTCTTAGTTTAAACTTTTAATCCCTTTGTAATGCAAGCTTTCAGAAAAAAGAATCCCATCAAATCACGAGCGTAGCATTGTAGTTGCGAGCAAAACCATTCAGATTAATGGGTAGTTAATCAGTTTATTTTTTAGTTCTGTTACTAATGCTAGGAGAGAGGTACCAACTGCTGGCACTGATTATAACTGTTTCATGGCTGATGTTTATTGCTACTAGATTGAGTGTTTTGTAAGCATTGTGCGTGAGTTGTGCATGATCAGTAGCATGTTCAACTGATTTTCTGATACCTTGTAGTCCTAGCTTTGACACTGGTGCTCGCATTTTTCTAAACTTATTTCAGGCCATTCGGCGATTTGCATTAAGTGAAAGGAAACGCCCACTTCGACTAGAAAGGTGTATGAGGCGACTTCATCAAACTCAAGATGATGTGTCGGATCCGTCTCTCTCGAATATGCTCATAGGGATAGGGTGTTTGTGCATGCGTTCATATGGATGAAAGTATGTGTGTCTGTATTTTTTTTCTTTTCGAAAAGGGGATAACCCCAACCTCTACATTAAGCGATGCACCATGTTTATTAAATTACTATTCGACAAAGCCATTACAAAATAAATACACGACTGAACCCAAAGCCACTTCGGAGACGCCGTCATCGTCTGCCATGACTGAAGTTGGCATGATTTTCACTGGAAGTAGCGCCACTCCGATGTCGCCGCTGAGTGGATCTGTGCGCACCCTTGCCTTGAAGACGTATGGCGTCGTCGGAATACCGATATAAACCTTTGGCCGCCCCCACACAGATGCCATCACGCGCCATCGGGCGGCAAAGCCATACCACGATGGATCCGGCAGGGACGCCAGATCCACGACCACCGTCCATCGCACAACTAAGAGCCCACTGGAGCATCCCGTCGGCCATGGGGTCATCGGCTACCGCCACCGTGCTAGGACTCTCCCATGACAGTTACACTAGGTCACCCTACACGCGTCGCCCTAGCCACCTCATGGGGGAGCAGCCACACCCCTCCTGCCCTAGCCCCTTTGGCACCGGGCACCGCTGCCAACACCAACGACAACAACAGTCGGGGAGGAAGGTTGAATGCGCTTACGTTTTGGCCCCGTGATGTCGCCCCGGGGTGGCGGCACGAGGTGGTCGGGAGGATATCGATGGAGCTGAGGAATGTACATCTGTATGCGTGTTTGCTTCTGTATTTGTGTTAAAAAGGAATAAATATATATATTCCTTCGAGTCTGAATCTTATGTCATGTGTTCACCCGTTGCAACGCACGGACATATTTACTAGTATATATAACATATTGATCAGTTCAACACAGTCATAGCTTCTAGATCAAGTTTGTACAAGTCAAAAACATAAGAAAGAAAAGAGGACAAACGCAAATTGACAAGAACCTACATGCATGTCGTTGTCACCGGTGACTGATGATTATACTAGCTCAATTATTATTTTTCTCCTCAATCATCAACTTGGTTCATAACCTGCCATACACATTCCACTTAATTAACTTTCGGGCAGGGGGACACACACACGCCTTTAAAAATTCATTACTATACCAATCTTAACCACGACAGTGCCATCATAATTCACATATGAGAGAGCATGCAGTGAGTGTGGCCGGCCTGGGTGCATTGCGTACGTACAGAGGACATGTGACCTACGTAATGTACGTACATACGTGCGACTGTAAACGAAACCGACTGGATCGATCGCTAAAAACTTTTCAGAACAGTAGACGTCGACGTCTCTACGATTAATTATCATCGTTTTTGGAGCAGGTTCACGGCACGATCGGAGATATACCACGTACAGCTCCACGTCCAACTCGGACGGACGTGTGAAAAGCGAGGTTTTAATGAGAAAAGGCGATCGACGGCGACGGCGTTCTAGTTGGCCTGCAGAGTACGTACACGCAGGTTGATTGAAAACGTGGAAAGATTTATACTTTCAGAGTTTCAGGCGTGCATAAATTGTTAGGGTTTCAAAACGGACCAGTGTCTCCAAGTCCAAGGTGATGGGAACTGCATGTTCGCATATACCCGTTGCATGCATGCATGTATTAAACGGCTGCACTGGTCACCATTACTGCAATGAACAGTGTGAGAATATTTAGATGATCGCTGATGTGTACTACTCCTGCTGCGTGCGAGTGAGTGAGGTTACTGTAAGGAGTATCATATATTAGTGTCATGTATATGATACTACCATGTATATGATACTACTGTATGATATTACTTTTATATTGCATAGTATCATATATGCTTTTATTTATTACCATGCATGACACAAAGTAGCATAACATTTAACATGATAAGGTATCTACTTATGTTACTCTAATCATCTTCCTTTTCTTTAATTCTCTGCCACATCAGCGTGTTTGTTATTTTCGTGTGCATGATACCGACTAAGATACCACCACTATGGCCAGCCTGAGATGCGTTAATTAACTCGAGAGATTTGACATGACAAAATACTATCACGAATGAATCGAAGTCAGCGTTGTCAAGTTTTGGAGAAGACAAGTAATACCCACGGCCGAGCTAACTTGGAAATCGCAAGCCCCCTCACAATGCAAATTCTTTACATTGCTGGCTTTAAGGGATAGATGATGGACTTCGGATCGGCTAGCACAGAGAGGGCTACCCCGCCAGGATACATGCCCCTTTTGTGATCAGGAGGAGGAAACGATAAATCATGTGCTACTCACTTGTGTGTTTGCCCAGACGAGTGTTTGCCAGGACGACGTGGATGGCGATTTGCGAGGCTCCGGGCAGGCCAAAGTGGGAACCAACTCCACAAGACTCCCTCCAACCATGGTTGTGTGACAAGCAAGGGCCCAACGGCATGAGTCGAAAAGAACTTCACACCATTTTCGCGCTTACAACTTGGGAGCTATGGAAACATCGGAATGCCATAGTGTTTGATGTAGGGTCTCCGTCAATTGAGCTACTTGTTCTTAGAGTTGTGTCCGAAGGCACGGTGTGGTCGTCGGTCGGAATACTGAAAGGAACCGTGTGCTCTTTCTTTTGTAGAGTAGAGAGGTGGGTGAGTAGTGAGGAGTAGCGTTGTATTGATACACTTGTAAACTTGGATAGAGGCTTTCTTTGCCTTTCTTCTTTAATACTCCTTCCGTTCCACAATGTAGTGCGTCCGTGTTTTCCGAGATCTAAGTTTGAGCATACATTTAACCAACGAAACCGATTACGGCGGGAGCAAAAATTATACCACTGAATTCGTATTTCGATACGAATTCAGTGATATAATTGTTGCTCCCACCGCAGTCAGTCTCGTTAGTTAAATGTATGGTCAAACTTAGATCTCTGAAAATGCGGGCGCACTACATTATGGAACGGAGGGAGTATATGACATGCACACTCGTGCATATTCGAGAGAAAAATGAATCGAAGTCAGAAAAAGACATGTATCCAATTTCTAAGTTGAGTGGGAGATCGTTATTTTCTTACTTGCACAAAATTTACAAAATATTTAACTGCTCAATTTATTGGCTGAAATATTAATGCTTATGTTGATCAACTTTTTTTGTTTGCGAAATAGGATCCTTGACTTAAAAATAAGAATTTCTTAGTTGACTTAGAACTAGACGCTCTTTGATTCACATGATTGTAAAAACGCAAGAATAAAAAAAGCTCAGTAATGGAACGGCATGTCCATTCAAATTCTACAAGATTTGAGTTTGTATGATTACATCTCATGAAATACAAAAGAATTTTTCCAAGAGTTTGCACCGGAGGGTAGATTTCCTATGAAATGCACTACAAGTGATTCCTTATGAATTTTTTTGGGGAGCTTTATGTTGCACTTCCAATTCAATAGTATTTCGAAGAGCTTTATTTTTTCGTCTTCCGTGACTTCCGTTTGGCTACGCGGAAGTTGCCTAAGATTTGGCCTTTCGAGAATCTGAGCTATGCTATGTGGCTACAGGGGCATGGTCACCTTGCGTCCATCGCAGCCTGCATTAGTTGCTCTCGTTCGGTAGCTTGGTATGATGACTTACTGACTATCTACTACAGTAATTTTGTTTGGCCGCCGTGATGGAGGGGTGGTAATGATGGCATGCCTTCGACTCTCTTCAGTGATTGCAGTAGTTGCTAGATGGACTACGAACCTGGTTGTGATCTTTGTTACTTCTGATGTTTTTTTTACCGTGATCATAGTTGATGAGTAGATCATATATTTTTTTCCAAAAACTAAACTTAGAAATAAGCACTCCGGCAAATAAAATATAGAAATGGTTATTTCTCGGTCATTTAAAATAGCAAAGTCGACTAGCTAGAGCATCTACAACCAGCCCCCTACACTCACCTCATTTGTCCGGGCGGATAGCCCGGACCCTGCCCACACCAAACCCAGACGGTGTAGGAGAACATATTACACAACAAAAAATTATGCTACACTGTCACACCCATGAACACTATGAAAGATGGCGGATAATGATCAAACTCACCAACTAACAGAGTAGTGGAAGTAGTGAAGAAGCTGGTGAAGCGCAACAATTCCCGCATCTAGGTTATACCTTCCATCCGTGAGAATTTCTCCGAACGATATGCCGATCGAGAGTCGAAGTGTACGATCCCTTCGAGGTATTCACGCGTTTCATAATCGTAATCCGGCAATGGGGTCCGAGGAAACTAAAGAGAGAGAAACCAAGCGGGGTTGCGTATATTTAGAAGTCTAATTCTATTAGACTAACTAGCAAACATGCTTGTGCGTTGCAATGGGAGAGAAAAAAAAATCCCCCGTGCACACACTGACGACACCAGCAAATCCCTTGAAATCTTTCATGATGCCTGATACGTCTTCAACATATCTATTATGAGGTATTCATGCTATATTTACATGAGTTCTACATGATTTTGGTGCACTTTTATATTAGTTTTTTGGAGTAATATATTAATCAATTGCCCAGTGCCAATTCCTATTTCTTGCATGTTTTTTGTTGCAGAAAAACCATACCAAACAGAGTGCAAACACGATGAAAATTTACGGAGACTTTTTATGGAATATATGCGATTTTTTGGAGAAAGAATCAACACAAGACGGTGCTCGAGGGCCCCACAAGGTAGGCCGACGCGTCCTACCCCAGGCGCGCCCCTACCTTGTGGGTAGCCCTTAGGTCATTTGGAGCCCTTATTTTGCCGCAAGAAAGCTAATTTCCGGAGAAAAAAATATGTAAACATTTCAGCCTAATCGAAGTTACGGAACTCCGGCTATAAAAGAAGCGGTGAACGGCCAGAAAACAAACGCGAACCAGAGAAGAAAACACACACACACACACACACACACACACACACAGACACACACACACATAGAGAGAGATCCAATCTTGGAGGGGCACTCGGCCCTCCGGGCGCCATGGAGGCCAAGGACCAAAGGGGAGAACCTCTCCCCATCAAGCTAGGAGGAGGCCATGGAGGAGCAAGCCGGAGGGGAGCCTCTCTCCCCTTCTCTCCCGGGGGCGCCGGAGAGCCGCCGGGGAACCATCGCCGCGGTGATCGTCTTCAACAACGTCACCGTCTTCATCACCTACCTCACCTCTTTTCAGCGGTCCACTCTCCCGCAACTCGCTATAATCTCATACTTGAACATGGTGCTTTATGCTTCATATTATTATCCAATGATGTGTTGCCATCCTATGATGTTGGAGTATATTTCTGTTGTCTTATGGGTAATTGGTGAATTGCTATGATTGGTTAAATTACTTGTGGTTATGTTACTGTCCTTTGGTGCCCATCATATGAGCACGTGCGTGGATCACACCATAGGATTAGCTGTATGTTGATAGGACTATGCATTGAAGGGCGATAGTGACAAAAACTTCTTCCTACCATAGAAATTGCTTCATATGGGATTGAAGGGGGACCAATTTACCTTAATGCCATGGTTGGGTTTTGCTGTAATGAACTTTAGTAGTTGCGGATGCTTGCTAATAGTTCCAATCATGAATGCATATAATTCCATGTAAGGTGTGAATGCTTGCTAATAGTTCCAATAATAAGTGCATAGAATTCGATGTAAGGGATGACATGCCAGTAGTGGCCTCTTCCACATAATAACTTGCCACCAATCTAGTAACTTAGCCAATTTCTTAGGGACAACTCTGCACACCATACCATCATTATTTCAGACTCGCTATGTGTATCAGTGTATGACATTGTAATATATTCGATCTTTATTTAGACATCACCTATTTTATGTACTAGTTCTTCATTATCATGCAAATCTATCCTCTTTGTACCCACAATGTAGTTTTATTTATCGTTTCTAGATAAAAGAAAACACTCAGTGTACGTAGGATTGTATCCGTGGCACATAGGACCTGAGAGAATATTGATCTTACTGTTAGCTCCTTGTGGATTCGACACCCATACTTGCTACTTCCATCTTTGGAAAGTGCTACGATGATTCCTTGTACTTGGGCATTATCAATGCCACTCGACAAACAAGATGATAAGTGGTGTTGCACAAAAACATAAGACGGGATCTGGCTTTGCTTTGGATTTTGACGAAGAAGAAGATGGATGAGATCGAGTTGAGATGAAGATGTAGACGGGAGGTGTTTAAATAGCCGCAGTGCGACACACCCGTTTGAATGCGTTCATCGGAGCACCGCCTCCGCTAATAATGGTACTAATTGCCCACCGGAGCCCTATGCGTGTGAATGTTTGGCGTTTGAATGTGTTTTTCACACTGGATCGATGCTTGTTGATCGGTAAGGCTTGAAAGCACAACTTCTTCCTAGGTAGTTTTGGTAATTAATAACAACATATATGTGATTGGACTAATAATTATACCAAGTATATTCTAGGAAAAGTTCAATGAATGGATTGGCAAAGGATTGTGTGGAGATCCCCTAGATGCAAGGAACATCTATTGGCAACAAGCTTCAAGACTCTACATTTTGCATTTTGTGATAAATCACATTTGAGTCCATAGGAAAGCCAATACTATTAAAAGGGGGTGAGGTATCCATGATGATCTGGTTGCTCAAGTGCTTAGAGTTAGCCACCAAAAATACTCATGAAATTCTCCCATAAAATACTCCCTCTAAACCCTAACACTCAAATTCGGTGCCACCAACTTGTCCATATCGGCTCTACCGAGTTTCTCCCTAGACAGACCCTAAGCCAAACCCTAGCTTCTCGGTTACACCAAGTCCTTTTTCAAGGCAACCGAAATCAGTGACCAACTCTCAGGTATCCTATTTCTAAAAATTGGAATTTCCAATTTTTGCAAATCGGTGCCACCGAGTTTGGGTAACTGCCTAGGCCAGCCAAATCGGACTCACCGAGAATCATCTATCGGTCTCACCGAAACGCCAAAAGTTGCCACATTTTGCACTAGTCGGTGCAACCGAGTTTTTGGTTCGGTTTCGCCGAGTTGGGAAATAATATTGGAACGGTTGGATTTTTGGAGATGCCTATATATACCCCTCCACCTACCTCTCATTCATAGAGGAAGCACTCAGAACAAACCAGCACTTGCCCCATCCATTTTTTGAGAGAGAACCACCTACTCATGTGTTGAGATCAAGATCTTCCACTCCAACCATATGAATCTTGATTTCTAGCCTCCCCATATTGCTTTCCATCCAATCAACCTCTTCTACCAAGCCAAATCTGTGAGAGAGTGATTGTGTGTTGAGGAGACTATCTTTTGAAGCACAAGAGCAAGGAGTTCATCATTCTTACCACATCTATTACCTTTTGGAGAGTGGTGTCTCCTAGATTGGTTAGGTGTCGCCTGAGAGCCTTCGTCTTCGTGTGTGGAGTTGAACCAAGAAGTTTGTAAGGACAAGGAGATCGCCTACTTCGTGAAGATCTACCTCGAGTGAGGCTAGTCCTTCATGGACGTAAGCCGTGATGGAATAGATGGGGTTGCTACTTTGTGGACCCTTTTGGGTGGAGCCCTCCGTGGACTCTCGCGACCGTTAACCTCCGTGGGTTGAAGTCTCCATCAACGTGGATGTACGATAGCACCACCTATCGGAACCACGGGAAAAATCTTCGTGTCCCCCATTGTGTTTGATCCTCCTATCCCTCTCCTCTACTTACATGTGCATGTCTTTACTTTTCGCTGCTATACTCTTAGACTTGCATGTGTATGGCGTGCTTGACTTGATATATTTGCTAAAACTTGCCAACATCTAAAATTGGGAAAAGGCTAGAATTTTAATTTGGTCAAGTAGTCTAATCACCCCCTCTAGACATACTTTGGATCCTACAAGGCTGCGTCCCGAGGGTGCACTAATTATTGTGGTGCGACGTAGCTGCGTCTCGAGGGTGCACTAATTGCCCTAGTGCGACGTAGCTGTGTCGGGTGGCTGTGCGCATGCATTTCAATCTGCGTCAGTTGGCTGCGCGCATGCATGGTAGGCTGAGTCGATGGTCTTTGTACGACGGCCCATCAGTCCGACGAGCATACCGCCCCGATTGAATGCGTTTCAGAAAAGGTGTCAAGTATGCGGCACACGGCCGCTATCGCGTGTACCTGTTCCCCCGCTGCCAGGTGGGCCACTCATGTCCGCAGCCATGGAACACCTGCCCGCATCTAGCTACATCCAGCCAATCAGGGCTCATCTCGTGAATTGACCATGGCGAACCCTAGCGCCTCATCTAAACCATTCCCGAACAGCGATCCAACGGCCCTGATAGTGCGGGCTTTTGAGAGGGTTTTGAGGGGTTTTGAGAGCTAGGGTTGAGCATAACTAATTTAAAAAAATAAAAATATATGAAACTTGCGCACACTATCGTTTTATGTTACTAAGTTGTTAGGGGAAAAAAAAATAAGAAACCACGACTACGGATATTTTCATGAAATTCCCTTCACATAACTTAGCTACCACGAACAAGGTTGGATGGTTTTCAAGGGGAATGAGCTAGGGTTTAGGGTTAACCATGGAATAGTTTGTCCAAACGACCCCATGTTGGGCATGGACCATATATTTGCACACTAAATGATCCCATATTGGGCATGGAGATACTTTTATGTGCCCAAGTTCCTGGCACATCTTGCATCTATTTTTGTTACCTTTCTATGACCTCTTAGGCTTTGCATCCTTTTCTCCCTTCTCACTACTCTCAGCTTTCTTAAACGGTGCCTTGAATGTACTCTCCTTAGGCCTGCCAGCCTTTCTTCGGGCGGGAGGCCAAGAAAAGCATGGCATGCTCACACTGTAGATTTTCAATAGAAAAATGTGCAACATTTCTGCTCCTGTTGACCGCCTGTTGTACCACTACAGGAAGCTTATCCCCCTGCAGACAATCACCAATCTTTCTTTCCCACAAACGCATGATCATGATCCTTATTTGGTCAACCATGTTATGCACGCACGCCCCTTCGGTGTCTACCGCAGCCCCACATGTCTGCCAACCAACTACCAGACGCGGTCGTATTTAACACGACCACATACCGCGGACCCACGCATCAACGACTGGAAGCTACGGGGGCCCGTCCTTTTTTAATCCACGCATGCGGGGGGCATCATCCACTTCCACTGCAAGTCCACATCTCCCCCCCCCCCCGCGTGCTCCCTCGTCAGCAACCATCAAACCCTAGCCATGGGTTTCCTCAGCGGCTCCAGCAAGGGCAAGGGGAAGTTCACCCCCGACGCATCCTCCTCGCACGCGCTTCCTCCTCCGCCACCACCGGCGCCTGCTCCCCCCCCCTCGTGCGGCAGTGCCTGCACATTCTGGGGCACCAGACACACTGGCACTGGGTGTACAGGCAGCCGCTGCCGTATCCGAATGTCATGCTGCCGCACGACTAGCATCTGGATCCGTAGCGGATCCCGGTGCCAACTGTGCCATGATACGTCTCCAACGTATCGATAATTTATGAAGTATTCATGCCATATTCACCTATGTTTACAATACTTTTATATGGTTTTGATGCACTTTATATGATTTATTTAGAACTAACCCGAACTGACACTGTTTTCAGCAGAACTACCGTGGTGTTGTTTTTGTGCAGAAAATGAAAGTCCTCGGAATCGCCCGAAACTTTTTGACGATTTTTTTGGAACAAAAGAGGCACTAGACGCTTCATGGGAGGGACAGAAGAGCCACGAGGTGGGCACGACCCACCAGGGCGCGCCAGCCCCCCCCCCCCCCCCCGACGCGCCCTGGTGTTTCACGCTCACCTCGTGGGCCACCTTCGCGTGAAACCAACGCCAAAAAATCCTATAAATATAGAAACCATAAAAAATAACCCTAGACTCCTCGTTTCGCCGCCGCAACTCTCTGTATCGACGAAAAACCAATTTGGAGGCATTCCAGTACCCTGCCGGAGAGGGGAAATCATCTCCCGTGGCCATCTTCATCATCCCGACGGAGGCCATGACGAGGAGGGAGTAGTCCACCCTCGGGGCTGAGGGTATGTACCAGTAGTTATGTGTTCAATCTCTCTCTCTCTCTCTCGTGTTCTTAAGATGTCATGATCTTAATGTATCACGGGCTTTGTTAATATAGTCGGATCATATGATGTTTCCCTTGCTATCTTGTTGTGATGAATTGAATCTTTCCCTTTGAGATCTCGTTATGTTGGATTGAATATTGGATTTGAGAACACTTTATATATGTCTTGCGTGCGGATACCCGTAGTGACAATGGGGTATTCTATTGATCCACTTGATATATGTTTTGGTACTCAACTTGCGGATTCCCGAGGTGACATTGGGGTAATCTATGCATAGGGGTTGATACACGTTCTTGTCCTACTTTCTTCGGTAGAAATCTCAGGGCACTCTTTGAGGTTCTTTGTGTTGGATTGAGTATTATGAATCTGAAATTGTTTGATGCGTATCGTATAATTAACTCATGGATACTTGTGGTGACATTGGAGTATCTAGGTGACATTAGAGTTGGTTGATGCATATCATATGGTATTATTTTAGTACGAACTCTAGATAGATTGATCGGAAAGGATAACTTGGTGTTATTTTAGTACGAACTCTTGGATAGATCGATCGGAAAGGATGACTTTAAGGTGGTTTCGTACCCTACAAACAATTTCTTCTTATGTTCTCCGCTAGATAAGAACTTTGGAGTGATTCTTCGTTGCACGTTGAGGGATGGTTATGTGATCCAATTATATTAGCATTATTGAGAGATTGCACTAGCGAAAGTACGGACCCTAGGCCTTGTTTTCAAGCATTGCAATACCGTTTGTGCTCACTTTTGTTACTTGCTACCTTGCTGTTTTTATATTTTCAGATTACAAAAACCTATATCTACCATCCATATTGCACTTGTATCACCATCTCTTCGCCGAACTAGTGCACCTATACAATCTGCCATTGTATTGGGTGTGTTAGGGACACAAGAGATTTCTTGTATTTGATTGCAGGGTTGTTTGAGAGAGACCATCTTCATCCTACACCTCCCACGGATTGATAAACTTAGGTCATCCACTTGAGGGAAAATTGCTACTGTCCTACAAAACTCTGCGCTTGGAGGCCCAACACAAGTCTACAAGAATAAAGTTGCGTAGTAGACATCAAGCTCTTTTCTGGCACCGTTGCCGGGGAGGTGAGTGCTTGAAGGTATATCTTTAGATCTTGCAATTAAATCTTTTAGTTTCTTGTTTATAACTAGTTTGGTTTTATAAAAGAAAACTACACAAAAAAGGAATTTAGGTTGCCTCAATTGTTTCTTATTTTTAATGTCTTTTGTGAAAATGATGGTTCGGAAAATTGTGCTCAATTGGTAGAGGAGGAATTTATGAAAATACTTAATGAGAATTCCTTGAATGATGAGCATGGTAGAAATATTGTTAGCATGAATTCTCTGAATATCCATGATGCTAATGATATGCAAAGCCACAAGCTTGGGGATGCTATGTTTGATGAAGATGATATTTTTAGTCCCCCAAGTTTTGATGAGCAAATTTCTGATGATGATGGCATGCCTCCTATCTATGATGATTATGATGATGACATGTATGCTATAAATAGTGATAGTAACCATGAAACTTGTCATCATGATTTTAATATTGAATGTGGTTATGTCAATCAAGTGTCTCATGATAGTTATTTTGTTGAGTTTGCTCCCACTACCATGGATGAAAAGGAATTTGCTTATGTGGAGAGTAATGAAAATTTTATGCTTTTAGATCATGAAAAGAATGATTTGTGTGATAGTTATATTGTGGAATTTATTCATGATGATACTGAAAATTATTATGAGGGAGGAACATATGCTTGTAGGAATTGCAATAATATCAAGTTTCCTCTCTATGTATTCAAAGTTTTGAAGTTATGCTTGTTTTGCCTTCCTATGCTAGTTGATTCTTGTTCCCATAAATTGTTTGCTCACAAAATCCCTATGCATAGGAAGTGGGTTAGACTTAAATGTGCTTGTCATGAGATTCATGATGCTCTCTTGCATGTTTCAATTACTATTCCTATATGAGCATCATTGAAATCATCATGCCTAGCTAAAAGGCTTTAAAGAAAAGCGCTTGTTGGGAGACAACCCAACACTTTTACTTTCTGTTTTTATATCTTCACATGATTAAGCTACTGTATTAATCATGTTTTGTGTCTTTTATTTCAATAATGTGCCAAGTAAAGCCTTTGGGATGACTCGCAAGATGAGTGGAATTGATGCTGAACCAAAACAGAAACTTTTGACTCCAGTACAGGAATTTTCAGTTTTTACTGAAGTGTGATAATGATCTGAAATTTTTACAAAGTCTTGATATACAAATTCTTAAGGTTTTCCTAATGTTTCAGAATTTTTAGAGACAGGGAAGTATGGCTATACTACAGATCTTCACAGACTGTTCTGTTTTTGACAGATTCTGTTTTGCATGCATAATTTGCTTGTTTTAGTGTTCCCATAACTTATATTCAGTGATATAAATTATGTGAATGGTATAATACAGTATGTATTATGTGAGAAAAATTATGAATCTTGTATTGACAGTACCTAAGTGAATGATCTTTATTTAGTATACTAACCCATCTCACGAAGTTCCTTTAAGTTTTGTGTGATTGAAGTTTTCAAGTTTTGGGTGAGACACCGATATGAGGAGAATAAGGAGTGACAAGAACCTAAGCTTGGGGATTCCCAAGGCACCCCAAAGGTGATATCCAAGGAATACTCAAGCGCCTAAGCTTGGGGATGCCCCGGAAGGCATCCCCTCTTTCGTCTTCAACATTGTCGGTATATCTTACTTAGAGCTATATTTTTATTCATCACATAATATGTGCTTTGCTTAGACCATCATTATATTTTGTTATTTTCTGTTAGGTGTTATTTATAATTTTGTTTTTCAATAAAAAGTTCCAAGAATTGCCTTAGGATGCTTGCATTGCATGTTTGATGTTTGCTGTGTAAAAACAGAAACTTTTTCTGTAGTGTTTGAATTTTCATATTTTACTGGAACGTGGAAAGTTTCTGAAATTTTTACACAGTGTTGTCATATAAATTATTTAGATTGTCCTAAATTTTCATAATTTTTTTGAGTTACAGAAGTATACTGGTTTATTGGATTACTACAGACTGTTCTGTTTGGACAGATTGCTGTCATAGTTTTGTTATCTACTTATCCTATAGTTTCCATAGCCTATATTGGTAGATATAAATTGTGGAAATGATAGTAAACAGTATATGATGTTTGAAATTATTATGCAAATTGTCTTGGCATTACATCAAGAGTTGATTTATTATTATGTGCACTAACCTATCTCACGAGTTCTTTTCAAGTTTTGTGTGGATGAAGTTTTTGAGACTTAGGTGAAACCGGGATGTGAGAGGATTGAACGAGATACAAGCTTCAACTTCAAAGTCACCTGATTTGGCACCAGCCAAAGGAGTAGGAACAGCAGCTGGGGAAGCACCATTACCATCCATGGGATGCTTTGTGAACAGCCCCCTCTGTTCAATACCGATACCTGTCAGATTCCATAGCTGATGAATCTCTTTCTTTTTCCACTCTTTCCCCGTCACGCAAGACGCTTTTCTGGCACAAACCTAGTAGTTATTTGTCCTGCTGATCTTGGGTGAACTGATGACACTGATGCTCCAAGACCAAGAGTTTTCACAGCCAAAGCTATTGAAGCTGCTCCCTCCCATGAATCACAGCTTTCTGGACGCACTGCTTGAACACCATGGAGCAAGATAGAGAAAAAACTCCTATCCCAGTTGATCGAGCTGAACCCGCCCACCGCCGGGCAGGTGCATCAGCCTCTTCTTTCTAGTTTCCGACAGGGCTACCCGCACTAGCCTCTGACCTCTACTCCAAAACCTGAACTTCACAGATCCGAAGCCTAAACCTTCACTACTTCCATCACTTCACAGAGCAGGTCTTGTTTTCAAACTTGCTTTCGGGTTAAGTGCAGAAAATCAATTCAATATTCCTGTCAAGATTGGGGATGCCCAAGGCATCCCAAGTAAATATTTTTAGAAGTCTCAAGCATCTAATCTTGGGGATGCTACGCATCCCACCTCTCTTCATCAAACAAATATCGGTTAGCCTATGTTGAGCCTAAAGTTTTATTTGTCCACATGATATGTTCTATTCTTGGAATGAATTTTTATTTAGTTTGCTGTTTGAATAAAATACTCAGATCTAAAAATCTTTATTGAGAGAGAGTCCTCACATAGCTACTTAATTGTTTGACTACTCATTGATCTTCACTTATATCTTTTTGGAGTAGCTTGTCATTTACTCTTGTGCTTCACTTATATCCTAAGAGTAAATTGTGAATGAATGAAATATCATAAATATGAAATTATCAATGTGCTATATTCTTAGTAGAAAGTTCACATTTGGCTTAGAAAGTAAAATCTATTGAAGTTTAACAATCACAATATTGGTCATAAAAGCAATCCGTGAATGATTAGTATAAGGAAGAGAACCTTCACATACAAATATATTATCTTGGACATCTTCTATGATTGTGAATAACCATTAATTATTTTCAAACTTGAGAAAATTAGTTGAAGTTGGACAAGGAACACAACGTAATGAGTTATGGTTGTGTATATTTGCATAGAAGTTATATTGTTATGGATCCTCCAACATGTGGTGCTTGTTTAGAACCTTTTGCTAGCCAACACTTCGTACTAAGTAGAGATACTACTTGTGCATCCAAATCCTTGAGCCAAGTTTCTTCCATAAGAGTCCACCATACCTACCTATATATGGTATTTCACTGCCATTCCAAGTAAATTTGCATGTGCCACCTCTAAACATTCAAATAAACATCTGTTTTGTGTGCCTGGACCGCTCATGGAGCGACGCGGGGCGGTCAGTATCTTCCATGTTAAGCGGGTTATTCTCATGATGAGTGTTTATTCACTCGTCCTTGCACGAGAGGGGCGGTAATAGGGATTCCCAGTCCCGGAAAAAAATGCAAATAATTAAACAAAACTCCCCTAGGAATGTTGTTGGTATGGACGGTACCCGTGGATTCGGCTAGCCGCGGAGTGTGTTTATTGGTGGAGGGGGAGTAAACCTTTACTTTTACCGCTTGGGAACCGCCGCTAATGTGTTTAACATGGAATATATTGATAACTCTTGGTCGTAACGTTGACAGGAAGGGTGCACCTCCCAAAACTATATTCATCTCTGTTTTTAAACAATGAGCTCTGGCACCTTTGCAAATCCATGCTTCCCTCTACGAAGGTACAATCTATTTACTTTCATGTTATTTACTTTTCATGTTGAGTCAACTCATTTCAACCTCAATTATTCTCTAGTTGGCAAGCATCATGTGGTGGGGAAAGATCTAGGCACATATGGCCAGTCAAATATATTTGATCATGACTTATTATTGTTGACAATTATCTCTGTGATAAATGAGTTGGGAGGCGAAACATTAAGCCCCTATCTTTCTCTGTGTTCGATGGATGCCATTTGTTCTAAAAATATGCTTTGAGTACTAGAAATCATAGAAGACTATATGATGATTGAGTATGTGGAGCTCTTACTTAGACTTTGTTGAGAATAAGTTGAATTGCAATTTTTTGGTGACTAAGAACATAGGTTGTTAAGTTTCAAGAGAATTCATTATTTGAACCATGACATGTGAATTGATTGCTCTATCATGATGATTTTTATGAGGGAAAGTTGCTGGTTATGATGCTAGAAAATTGACTGAAATTATCAATGGTCAAACTTATATATTATGCTAGCATTCACACTTCATAAATTAGTTCTTTTATCATTTACCTACTCGAGGACGAGTAGGAATTAAGCTTGGGGATGCTGATACGTCTCCAACGTATCGATAATTTATGAAGTATTCATGCCATATTCACCTATGTTTACAATACTTTTATATGGTTTTGACGCACTTTATATGATTTATTTAGAACTAACCCGGACTGACGATGTTTTCAGCAGAACTATCGTGGTGTTGTTTTTGTGCAGAAAACGAAAGTCCTCGGAATCGCCCGAAACTTTTTGACGATTTTTTTTGGAACAAAAGAGGCACTAGACGCTTCGTGGGATGTCCAGAAGAGCCACGAGGTGGGCACAACCCACCAGGGCGCGCCAGGCCCCCCGGCGCGCCCTGGTGTATCGTGCTCACCTCGTGGCCCACCTTCGCGTGAAACCAACGCCAAAAAATCCTATAAATATAGAAACCATCAGAAATAACCCTATATTCCTCGTTCCGCCACCGCAACTCTCTGTATCGATGAAAAAACAATCTGGAGGCGTTCGAGTACCCTGTCGGAGAGGGGAAATCATCTCCCGTGGCCATCTTCATCATCCCGGCGGAGGCCATGACGAGGAGGGAGTAGTCCACCCTCGGGGCTGAGGGTATGTACCAGTAGCTATGTGTTCAATCTTTCTCTCTCTCTCGTGTTCTTGAGATGTCACAATCTTGATGTATCACAGGCTTTGTTAATATAGTCGGATCATATGATGTTTCCCTTGCTATCTTGTTGTGATGAATTGAATCTTTCCCCTTGAGATCTTGTTATGTTGGATTGAATATTGGATTTGAGAACACTTGATATATGTCTTGCATGCGGATACCCGTAGTGACAATGGGGTATTCTATTGATCCACTTGATATATGTTTTGGTACTCAACTTGCGGATTCCCGAGGTGACATTGGGGTAATCTATGCATAGGGGTTGATACACGTTCTTATCCTACTTTCTTCGGTAGAAATCTCGGGGTACTCTTTGAGGTTCTTTGTGTTGGATTGAGTATTGTGAATCTAAAATTGTTTGATGCGTATCGTATAATTAACTCATGGATACTTGTGGTGACATTGGAGTATCTAGGTCACATTAGAGTTGGTTGATACGTATCATATGGTGTTATTTTAGTACGAACTCCAGATAGATTGATCGGAAATGATAACTTGGTATTTTAGTATGAATTCTTGGATAGATCGATCGGAAAGGATAACTTTAAGGTGGTTTTGTACCCTACAAACAATTACTTCTTATGTTCTCTGCTAGATAAGAACTTTGGATTGATTCTTCGTTGCACGTTGAGGGATGGTTATGTGATCCAATTATATTAGCATTGTTGAGAGATTGCACTAACGAAAGTACAGACCTTAGGCCTTGTTTTCAACCCTTGCAATACCATTTGTGCTCACTTTTGTTACTTGCTACCTTGCTGTTTTTATATTTTCAGATTACCAAAACCTATATCTACCATCCATATTGCACGTGTATCACCATCTCTTCGCCGAACTAGTGCACCTATACAATCTGCCATTGTATTGGGTGTGTTGGGGACACAAGAGATTTCTTGTATTTGATTGCAGGGTTGTTTGAGAGAGACCATCTTCATTCTACACCTCCCACGGATTGATAAACCTTAGGTCATCCACTTGAGGGAAAATTGCTACTGTCCTACAAAACTCTACGCTTGGAGGCCCAACACGAGTCTACAAGAATAAAGTTGCATAGTAGACATCATGCCGCGGTCACAGCGGGCGCACACCGAGGAGGTGCGCAGGCGGCGAGAGCTCCTTACGTCGGAGCAATGTCGGATAGAGGCGTACGCTCTGGACTCTCCAAATTGCGGGAGGTGGTTTGCCCTTGAGCACGAGAAGCAACGCCGCCTCGGCATCCAGGAGCACCACACCAACCCTCCGCCGCCCCCCGTCGTCAAGCTAGAGGAGGAGGAGGCGTACCAGGCAACACTGGCAGCTGCCATGCAAACCTCCATCGAGGAGGAGCAACGCAAGGCGGAGCCAGAGGAGGCGGACTACCAGGCGAGGTTGGCGGAGGCCCTCGTCCTATCTAATGCCGACGACTCCGTCATCCCCCCTCGCCGTCGAGGCTCCCCGCATCGAAGGCCGAGTCGTTCCCGCTGCCGCCACCCCAGCCGACGGAGGAGAAGTACGTGTGGGAGTGCCGCGTGCACGAGTGGGTCAGCACACCCCCCTCCCCCGTGTGGCACGGGGATACGCCAGCGCAGGAGGTCACGTACCTCGAGTACTGGAGGCAGCGCCACCTGGTGGCGGAGCGCGAGGAGGAGGAGCGTCATGCCCGCTGGGCACGGGAGGAGGAGGAGATGGAGCGCCGTGCCCACAGCGAAGTAGTCCCGCCGTTGGCGCAGCCGGCGCAGGACGCAACCCATGCATGGGAGGCGGCCTTTCCCTGGGCAGTCCCGACGCCGGAGCTGGTGGACCTGACCAGTCCTGGATCGGACGGCGAGGACGCCTAGGATACCGCAGGGATGGCGACCCCTTAATTAAGTTTTTTTTGTTTTAATTAATGTAAATGTGGACTTTGGCGGGCGATTGCCCCCCTGTTTTAATGTATAATTAGTATTAAGTTTGAGTTTGCCTCTTTTTTATTTACGTGGCGCGCACAAAGAAAATGGGTCGGCCAAGGGTTGGGTGCACGCTCGGCCGACCCAAACGCGCCGACCCACCTGTCAGGATATCAGGCCGACCCAATTGTGAGGAGGTAACAGTCAAAGGGTTTGACTAGACGGTGGTGCTCCTTTTGGCATTTTGTGAGCAGGTAGTGGAGGGGGAGGGCAAAAGTGAGCAATGTTTGCTGGCTTGGGCAAAACTGAGTAGAACTAAGGAAGGAAGGGCATGAAAATAGAAATCCCTTATATAAATCTCAAACAATATAGAAATTAATATTAAGCCACCGGTTTACATAAAGCTCGTATCAACAGTTTAGTCTACATCATTGTATAGGGGTTGGTTATTGTGCACTGTGCAAAATATAGAGGATGCTTGTGTATCTGTTGTAACCTTTAGCATATGGTACCTGGTAGCAATCACCATCCTCTATGGTTCCAATAATAGTTTCTGTGGAAGCATTAAACCATCATATGAGCTCAATTTAAATGTGGTAGAAAACATATACAATCAGCATTTTCAAAATACCACATGTAAAGAAGATATTGATTAAGGTTGCATCCTAAACATAATTTTAGAAATGATTAACATGCAAGACAATAGCATATTTCAAATGTACATATTTTTCTGAGGGATTTTCATATATAACATGGTAGATTTGGAGTTGCAGTTTAAAATGTGTGAATATTTAGAAAAACATCTACTCAAATTAAATGGGGTAGGAAACATATGCAATCAACATTTTCAAAATACCACATGTAAAGAAGATATTGATTAAGGTTGCATCCTAAACATAATTTTAGAAATGATTAACATGCAAGATAATAGCATATTTCAAACACACATTTTTCTGAGGGATTCTCATATATAACATGTTAGATTTGGAGTTGCGGTTTAGAATATATGAATATTTAGAAAAAAAATAGATCTATCAGAAAAAAGGGAGAAGGGGGATCGAACCAGGTCTCCAAGATGGAAAGGAGATGTTCTATCCACTGGGCTGCCTCACCCCTTGTGATATATGGCGAGATTGATCATAATTTAACAAAAGGTGACGGACGCGTGTAAGGGAAGAGCGATTAGTTTTTCTCTCATTTATGGGTGGCATGGTGGTAACATGTGCCAACTTCGGGGGTAATTTTAAGAACAGACACGCACAAGCACTAATCCCTTTATTAGCAGGTATAGATTAGACCAGAATTAAAGCTCGTAAAATTAGGAGGCTAAACCTTTAGTCCAATTAGACCGGGATCCCGTTAGGATTTATTGTGCTCAAGGGGGGTGTCTCCCCACATATACATAAGCGGAGAGGGCCAAGGGCCAAAGGGGCAGCCGACTAGGAGGAGTAGAGCTTCCTCCCGAACTAGAGAGGGAGGACTCCTCCTCCTCCCAATTTGGCCCATCCCTTCCATATATATGCGGGGGGGGGGGGATTTTGCCCACTAGGGGTTGCCCCTCGGGGCAATCCAAGAGGGACTTTTGTCGTAAACTATATTCGGAATTTTTCTATTGGTTTCTAGAATTTAGAACCTTGTCAAAACTTTTCATATATAGACCCAAAACATTTTTGCACATGTTATACCTTTCTGGAATTCTCGGAATGCTTTTGAGATCATAGGGAACACTTTCGAATCCATCTGAAACTCTTTCGATGCTCATTCACTCAAACTATAGTTCTCATCTTAATTACTACCTATTAAGCATGTGACCCATCAGGTTTGAAATAACTGCACATGACCCGGAACAGTTTCCAGACAATAGTTACAGCGAGATCTGGACACCCTTGATAAGTCTCGCATACTTACGGAGACTCGAACGAATATTTTGTTTATGGTTACCCTTTCCTTTGCTTCCCGATATGTTAAAAAACTTGAGGTGAGATTATCGGTATCCCCCTGATCAACACTTTGATCATTATAGCGGTTATCCTTGTTACCGGTGTTGTTCCTTTTACTCATTTATGTATTTCGGTATCTTATGATCTTAATCACATGTGTCTGGCTAGATGATAATAATACCATAATACCATGTGGGCCTAGAGTCTATCTCTCTATCGTTTGAGGAGTAAATCCCAGTCTTGAACTATTGATACTTAGATATACGTCTCCAGTATATATGTAAGTTACTTCTATTCATATCCAGTACGAAGTGACATTCGGTAACCCCAAAGTAACCATCCGGTATGTTAGTATACGATATTTCTCTGATTTAAGGAACTAAGTAAACGTTACCACTTTATATGAAAATAACAACAATATAATAACGATGTGATTTCGCAGTAATTCATATGTTGAGTCTATCCATCTCCATTGTTCTGATAACAAGGTGTTCTCATTATTGATAGCATCCTAACAATGTTCGTGATCAGGAAAACAAAATCATCATCAAATACATGAGCTAGTCTTAGAGGCATGATTATGGATCATATTCATATTTATGTTTCCACACACGCAGTTGAGTTTTTCTTTGAATCTCATATTCAAGAATCAATGCAATTACAGTACATAAATATAAACTTAATTATGAGCATGAAAAATATAATAATACATTTATTATTTCCTCTAGGACATATTTTCAATAACCGAACCCCTGAAACCTAGCCCAAATGTCGTTGTCCGGTACCCTCAAACTCAGCGCATATGTGGGGCGAATATGAGGTGGTCCGGACGCATCTAACGCGCCATATTGTCCATGATGGTGCATCTCGACCCCACATAAACACCATCCCATCCTCACCTAGACCAAACCCTAGCCTCATTCTCAACTGCTCCACTCCCTCACTTCACCTTGCTCCACTCCTCGCATGTTCCCCTCCCCAAGCCACCATGGTCGTGAATCTAGAAGCGATCCCGACCCTATTAAATGGGATGCACTTGCGGTGGAGGATTTGTACTCCGACCCGGACAAGGAGGAGCTGAAAGCACATATGCTCCCTTGGAGGTTTTAATAATTAATGACAACATACATTGTCTCTTGGACTAACAGTTTTATCTAGTTTATTTCAGATGAAGTCCAAAGAGAGGAATGGTTGGGAATTGTGAGAAGGATACCCAAGATGGAAGGGAATGGAATTGGCAAGAGCTTCAAGCCTCAAGACTCTACATTTTATTTTATGTGAGAAATTACAATTGAGTCAATAGGAAAGCCAATAATATTAAAAGGGGATGAGGTATTGATAATGATCTGGTTTCTCAAGTGCTTAGAGATTTGCCACCAAAAGCCTCAACCAAACTCTCACAAAAATATTCTGTCCAAAACCAAAATGCCAAAATCGATGCCACCATGTTTTCCATATCAGCCCCACCGAGTTTGCCAAGACAGAACCCAGAGCCAAACCCTAGCATCTCGGTACCACCGAGACTTGATTCAGTACAGGCGAAAAGTGGTTGCCAACTCCCTGCAATCGAAGTGTTTAACTTCAGAATTTTCGAGTTTTACATTTCGGTGCCACCGAATTTTGGATCTTCCCTAGGTCACCCAAATCGGTCTCACCTAGTTGTTCCTATCGGTCAAGAACCTGAAAGTTGCAACCTTTTGCACTAGTCAGTGTAACCGAGTTTTTACTTCGGTTCCATCGAGTTGGGCAATAATGTTGTAACGGTTGGATTTTTGGAGAAGGCTATTTATACCCCTCCACCCCCTCTCATTCGTGGAGAGGGCACTCAGAACAAGCCAACACTTCCACCATTCATTTTCTGAGAGAGAACCACCTACTCATGTGTTGAGACCAAGATATTCCACTCCAACCATATGAATCTTGATTTCTAGCCTCCCCAAGTTGCTTTCCACCCAATCACCTTCTGCCACCAAACCAAATCCTATGAGAGAGTGATTGAGTGCTGAGGAGAATATATTTTGAATCACAAGAACAAGGAGTTCATCATCTATACACCGTCTATTACCTTTTGGAGAGTGGTGTCTCCTAGATTGGTTAGGTGTCGCTTGGGAGCCTCCGAATCATGTGGAGTTGAACCAAGAAGGTTGTAAGGGCAAGGAGATCACCTACTTCGTGCAGATCTACCCCGAGTGAGGCTAGTCCTTCGTGGACGTAAGCCATGGTGGAATAGGCAAGGTTACTTCTTCATGGACCCTTCGTGGGTGGAGCCCTCCATGAACTCGTGCAACCGTTACCCTCCGTGGGTTGAAGCCTCCATCAACGTGGATGTACGATAGAACCACCTATCGGAACCACGGGAAAAATCTTTGTGTCTTCATTGCGTTTGATCTTTCTACTCTACCATCCTTTATGTTTCTTGCAAATGCATGATGTTTACTTTCCGCTGCTTAATCTCTAGATATGCATGTTTAGGAATCATTGGATGCAGCTTAACTTGTGCAAAATCTGCGTAAACTTCAAGTGAACTAAAAATTGCTCATTTGTCTTGTTAAGTGTCTATTCACCCCCCCCCCCCTCTAGACTTGTCCATAGGCAAGATTCGTCCCATGGAAGTGAAGGAAAGTACTTCATCAACACAAGTGGTACCCGACAAAATGAAGAGAGTGAAGAAGTACATCAAGATGATCCACCTCAACCTCCTTCACCACCTCCACAAGGGAACGACACCTTCAACAACAACAAAGAAGAAGATGGTGATTGATGATCCACAAGTATAGGGGATAAATCATAGTCCTTTCGATAAGTAAGAGTGTCGAACCCAACGAGGAGCAGAAGGAAATGATAAGTAGTTTTCAGTAAGGTATTCTCTGCAAGTGCTGTGAGTAACAGTGGTAGATAGTTTTGTAGCAAGATAATTCGTAACAAGTGACAAGTAACAATAGTAAAAATGGTGCAGGGAGGTAGCCCAATCCTTTTTGTAGCAAAGGACAGGCCTGAAAGTAATCTTATTTTAAGCAAGTGCTCCCGAGGACACATGGTAATTTATGTCTAGTCATATTCATCATGTTGAGTTGATTCACGTTTGCTACTTTGATAATTTGATATGTGGGTGGACCGGTGCTAAGCTGATGTTCTTACTTGAAATAACAACCTACTTATGATTAACCCCTATCGCAAGCATCCGCAACTACGAAAGAAGAATTAAGATGAATCTAACCATAGCATGAAACATGTGGATCCAAATCAGCCCCTTATGAAGCAACGCATAAACTGGGGTTTAAGCTTCTGTCACTCTCGCAACCCATCATCTACTTGTTACTCCACAATGACTTCCCTTAGGCCCATAACATGGTGAAGTGTCATGTAGTCGACGTTCACATGACACCACTAAGAGAAGTAACAACATACATATCATCAAAATATCGAACGCATACCAAGTTCACAAGATTACTTATAACAAGACTTCTCCCATGTCCTCATGAACAATAGTAACTACTCACACATCATCAACATGTTCAAGATCAGAGGAGTAATAATGATAATTAAGGATCTGAACATAATCTCTTCCACCAAGTAATCCAACAAGCATCAACTACGAGATGTAATCAACACAACTAGTAACCCACAGGTACCAATCTGAGGTTTTGGGACAAAGATTGAATACAAGAGATGAACTAGGGTTGGAGATGAGATGGTGCTAGTGAAGAGGTTGCTGAAGATTGGTCCTCCCACGAAGGAGGAAGCGTTGGTGACGACGATGGCTTCGATCTCCCCCTCCTGGAGAGGGATTTCCCCGGCAGAATCTGACTGCCGGAGTGCAAAATGGCCTCTGCCCAGGTTTCCACCTCGAGACGGCGGCGCCTCGTCCCGAAAGGTTGCTTATGATTTTTTCTAGGGTAAAACACACCATATAGGAGAAGAGGGGCATCGGAGGACCAGCAGGGGGCCCACAAGCCATGGGGCGCGGCCAGTTGGCTTGTGGCCTGCTGGCAGCCCCTCTCCGGTATATTTTTGCTCCAGAAATTCTTAAATATTCCAAAAATATTCTTCGTAAATTTTTAGGTCATTCTGAGACTGGTGATTTTTCCGCCTTTTTCTCGGTTTTTCGATCCAGAATTCTAGTTTCCAGATATTTCCCTCCTTGTGATGTACCTTGCATATTCAGAGAGAATAAACATAAGAATTGTATGATAATGTGGAATAATGGACGAAAATAAGGTAGATAATGGTAAGAAATCATGATGCAGAATGGACGTATCAACTCCCCCAAGCTTAGACCTCGCTTGTCCTCAAGCGAAAAGCCGAACTCTAAAATAATTACCACATAATTTGAGAGAGAGGTGTCGATAAAAACATAATACGGACATGAGAGCATCATGAATATCATCATAGCAGCAAGTTTTCAATCATATAACCTCCCATGAACAAGTAACAATCTATTCACAACTAAAGAGATGTAGAGCAAAATATTTATTGAGAACCAACAAGCAATGCAATTAGTCCTTGAGATAATCATAGCTTATGCAATTGAGAGAAGAGTCTAACCTTCTATGATTATATTTCTAGCAAGTTCACATATTCAACTATGATGTAACCTTCTATGATTGCTAACATACATTGCATATTTTTGGAATAAGTGACTCTGTGGGACACATAGGAAGATGGGGTTTTTAATGTTCTTGCCACCCAAACTTTTTACCTCAAGGATAATGTCAACAATAATGGAACATGATCATTTAAATTCAGCTGGATATATTTGTTTGAATCTTTCATCAACATATAATGCTTGCCACTAAATAGTTTGGAGAATAAGAACAAGGGAAATATTATTGACTCTTGCATGAAAAATAAAACTTGTAAGAACGTAAAAGATAGGCCCTTCGCAGAGGGACGCAGAGGTTGTCATGAGCTTTTATTTGTTTGATATGTTTAATCTCTTAACATAATGGAACATCACTTCATATTGCCCCTGTGATAGAAAACTTTATTATGCATTCCGTTACTTTTCTTACTTCACCATCACAAGATCGTACAAAGCTTACTTTCCCTTACAATAAAAGAGCTTACATGATTAGAGGCAATTTTTATTGCCTCGTGCAACAATGAGAACTTACTTGAAGGATCTTATTCAATCCATAGGTAGGTATGGTGGACTCTCATGGCAAGAAACTGGGTTTAATGGTTATGGATGCACAAGTAGTATCTCTACTTAGTGCAAATCTTTGGGCTAGCAAAAGGTCCTAAGCAAGCATCACATGTTAAAGGATTCAATACCATATAACTTCTATGCAAATGTAAACAAACATGATCATTATGTTGTCTTCCATGTCCCACTTCAACACTTGATCATTATGTAATATTTTGATGGAAGCTCACAATCATAGAAGGTGTTCATGATAGTATATTTATATGTAAATATCCTCTTCTCTACCACACTTTTGCATAGATCATATCAATCACTAACATTATGTTTGTTGGTTTCCAACACTTCTTATTGCTTATACCTCTTTTTCTATGTGAAGTCATTACTTCTTAAGAGATAGGCATATGATTTTTCTATTCTTTTTATTGCCTTGCTAAGATGATGGGTGCAAGTGAAGAAAGGGTCACACGATCTGAACTAACTTTATTATATAACTCTCACACTCGATTACAAGGATAGGTAGAACTCAAAGCAAAAACTCTAAACAAAGCAAGTCTGAAATTTAACTCCCTAAATCACGAAAAACTAAAGATCAAACTAAGATAGATTGTGGTGGTAAAAAAAGTGATGGTGACACGATACCGAGGCACCTCCCCCAAGCTTGGAACAAGCCAAGGGTGGTGCCCATACCCATGTACTCAAGTGTTCTTCGGTGATGGCGGTGGTGTTGTAGTAATATTCTTCTTCTCTAATTTGCGCTTGAGGATGAAGTTTTCTTCCCTTAAATCATCGTTCTCTTGTTCAAGCTTCCACACCCTCTTGCATAGAGTTGCCTTGCTTTCCTGCAGAAAACGAGAAGGGATAAACTGGGTATTGGGTTTGTTCTCTCCATTAGGGAGGCTTGACTTCTTGAACTCCACGTGCATATCTCCAAGTTGAGGTAGTGGAGCTTCATCTTCATCTGAGCTAGCATCTTCTATTTCCTCCAAGTTGGTGTCTTCTTCCTCTTCCGAGGACCATAGATAGGGGTAAATATCCCCAAAGATCTTTGGATTGGCAACATAATTGGATACATAGCTCTCTCCATCCGAATCTTGGGACGACATATTTTCCGCTCTGCCCAAAAAACACACCTCGAAACAAGAATAGAGGAAAATCTTGCGATGCGGTGGTCAAAACATCTGGGAGTATATATAATGATTTTTTCTAGGTCAGAATACGTGTTCTAGAAGAAATCGGAGTCCGGAGGCCACACGAGGGACCCACAAGCCATCTGGCCGCGCCCCCAGGGGGCGCGGCCTGTTGGCTTGTGCCGCCCTCGTGGGTCCTTCCGACTCCGTTTTATTTTTTTATTTTTTCTAAAATACCAAAAACAACAGAGATTATTTTTATGGAATTTTTGGAGTCGGCTTACTTACCGTACCACATACCTACCCCCTTTTCAGGTTTCTGGAGTGTTTCAGAAGACTTCTTTGATGTGTTCTTCCGGTGTGATGACTTGGATGACATTTTTTTCTTCATTAATGGGTTCACTTGAAATATAATGATTAATTCTCTGCCCATTCACCACTCTCGGGTTCTTGCCTTCAAAGTTGTTGATTTTTATAGCACCGGATCGATAAACCTCCTCAACAACGTATGGGCCTTCCCATTTGGAGAGGAGTTTTCGTGCAAAAAATCTGAAATGAGAATTGTATAAAAGTACTAAGTCTCCTACATTGAATTCTCATTTTTGAATCCTTTTGTCATGCCATCTTTTAACCTTTTCTTAAAAATAACCTAGCATTTTTGTAGGCTTGTGTTCTCCATTCATCAAGTGAGCTAATGTTAAATAACCTCTTCTCATCGGCAAGTTTAAAATCATAGTTAAGTTCTTTAGTTGCCCAATAAGCTTTGTGTTCTAACTCAAGAGGTAGATGACAAGCCTTCCCATAGACCATTTTGTACGGAGACATACCCATAGGATTCTTATAAGCAGTTCTATAAGCCCAAAGTGCATCATCTAGTTTCTTAGACCAATTCTTCCTGGATCTATTAACAGTCTTTTGCAATATTAACTTTATTTCTCGATTACTCAATTCAACTTGACCACTAGACTGGGGATGATAAGGCGATGCAATTCTATGGTTAACATCATATTTAGCTAGGAGTTTACGGAAAGCACCATGAATAAAACGTGAAGCACCATCAGTCATTAAGTATCTAGGAACTCCAAACCTCGGGAAAATAATATCTTTAAGCATTTTAATAGAGGTCTTATGATCAACACTACTAGTTGGAATAGCTTCTACCCATTTAGTAACGTAATCAACAACAACAAGAATATGAGTATACCCATTTGAGGAAGGAAAAGGTCCCATAAAGTCAAAGCCCCAAACATCAAATGGTTCAATAGCAAGTGAGTAATTCATAGGCATTTCCTGATGCTTACCGATGTTGCCAACTCTCTGGCATTCATTGCATGAAAGGACATACTTACGTGCATCTTTGAAAAGGGTAGGCCAATAGAAACCAAATTGTAATACCTTGTGTGTAGTTTGGTCACCGGCATGGTGTCCTCCATAAGCTTCGGAATGACATTTCCGAAGAATCTGTTCCTGTTCATGCTCAGGTATACATCGTCTAATAATACCGTCTACTCCCTCTTTGTAAAGATGTGGGTAATCCTGATACGTCTCCAACGTATCTACTTTTCCTCACTCTTTTGACCTTGTTTTGGACTCTAATTTGCATGATTTGAATGAAACTAACCCGGACTGACGCTGTTTTCAGCAGAACTACCATGGTGTTGTTTTTATGCAGAAATAAAAGTTCTCGGAATGGAACGAAACTTTTTGGAGAATTATTTCAGAATAAATAAGAATTATTGGAGCCATAATCCACCGAAGAGGGGGGCCAGGGTGAGCATCACCCACCAGGGCGCGCCCTGGTTGTGCCCACCTCGTGGCCCCACTTGCCCTAACCCCGCCACTATAAATTCCTATTTTCGGAGAAAAAAATCAGAGAGAAAGTTTCATCGTGTTTTACGATACGGAGCCCCCGCCACCTCCTGTTCTTCATCGGGAGGCAAGATCTGGAGCCCGTTTGGGGCTCCGGAGAGGGGAATCTTCGGTCTTCGTCATCATCAACCTTTCTCCATCGCCAATTCCATGATGCTCCCCACCGGGAGTGAGTAATTCCTTCGTAGGCTTGCTGGTCGGTGAGGAGTTGGATGAGATTCATCATGTAATCGAGTTAGTTTTGTTAGGGCTTGATCCCTAGTATCCACTATGTTCTGAGATTGATGTTGCTATGACTTTGCTATGCCTAATGCTTGTCACTAGGGCCCGAGTGCCATGATTTCAGATCTGAACCATTTATGTTATCACCTCTATATCTATGTTCTTGATCCGATAGTGCCTAGTCATATGCACCTATTACGTGTTATGATCCGTCAACCCCATAGTGACAATATTTGGGATACTTCGCGGCGATGACCGTAGTTTGAGGAGTTCATGTATTCACCATGTGTTAATGCTTTGTTCCGGTTCTCTATTCAAAGGAGGTCTTAATATCCCTTAGTTTCCTTATGGACCCCGCTGCCACGGGAGGGTAGGACAAAAGATGTCATGCAAGTTCTTTTCCATAAGCACATATGACTATTTACAGAATACATGCCTACATTACATTGATGAACTGGAGCTAGTTCTGTATCGCCCTAGGTTATGACTGTTACATGACGAATATCATCCAACGAGTTACCGATCCAGTGCCTACGACCTTTCCACTTATTGTTCTTGCTAAGTTACTATTACTGTTGCTGCTGTTCCAACTGCTACAAAACTACTGCTACTACTGTTACTGTCACTACTGCTATCAAACTATCATATTACTGTGCTACTGATCACTCTGCTGCAGATATTTAATCTCCAGGTGTGGTTGAATTGACAACTCAATTGCTAATACTCTCAAGTATTCTTTGGCTCCCCTTGTGTCGAATCTATAAATTTGGGTTGAATACTCTACCCTCGAAAACTGTCGCGATCCCCTATACTTGTGGGTTATCAAGACCCTTTTCTGGCGCCGTTGCCGGGGAACATAGCAATATTGTTGAGTCACTTGGGATTTATATCAATTTATCACTATGAAGAATCTGAAGGATACTAAGACCAAGATTTTTCCCTCTACTACGAGGGGAGGTAAGGAACTGCCATCACACTCTGCACTTGATTCACCTTCTGTTATGAGTAAGCTTGCAACACCACCACATGCTAGTAATCCTGATATGTCGCAAGTCATTGATGATGCTACCTCTGCTATGAATTATGCTATTGATGATGCTAGTACCATGCTTGATGATAATGTGCCACTAGGAGAATTTCTTGATGAACAAATTGCTAGAGCTAAAGAGAATGAAACTACTGAAATTGATGAGATTGCTAAAACTGATGATGACTATGAAACACCTATTAGTCCTAGCTCTCCTAAGTTTGAAATGCCTAAGATACCTGAAGGTTATGTTATGGACGAAGAGATAACTAGAGAAATTCTTTCTTGCAAGGATAGAGACAATCTTAAGAAATTGCTACGCAAGTATAAGGAAAAGACTTTGAATGCTAGAATGAAATGTGATCCTAAGGTTGCTACTTCACCTATCTTTGTTACCGATAAGGATTATGAGTTCTCTGTTGACCCAGAGTTAATTACTTTGGTTGAATCTGATCCTTTCCATGGATATGAAACTGAAACTGTAGTGGCACACCTTACTAAACTGAATGATATAGCCACTCTCTTTGCTCATGATGAGAAGATTCGCTACTATTATATCCTTAAGTTATTTCCGTTCTCATTAAAGGGTGATGCTAAGACATGGTACAATACTCTTACTCCTGGTTGTGTGTGTAGTCCCCAGGATATGATCTACTACTTCTCTGAAAAATATTTTCCTGCTCATAAGAAACAAGCTGCCTTACAGGAAATATTCAATTTTGTGCAAATTGAAGAAGAGAGTCTCCCACAAGCTTGGGGGAGGCTTCTCCAGTTGCTTAATGCTTTGCCTGATCACCCTCTCAAGAAAAATGAAATACTTGATATCTTTTGGAATGGACTAACCGATACTTCTAGGGACTTCCTAGATAGTTGTGCTGGTTGTGTTTTCAGGGAACGAACTGTTGAACAAGCTGAGGAATTATTGAATAACATATTGAAGAATTATGATGATTGGACTCTCCCTGAACCACCGCCTAAACTCACTCCGAAGAAGAGGGGTATCTTATTTCTCAGTCCTGAAGATATGCAAGAGGCAAAGAAATCTATGAAGGAAAAAGGTATTGAAGCTGAGGATGTTAAGAATTTGCCACCTATTGAAGAAATACATGGCCTTGACACACCACCACCTCCACAGGTGGTAGAGGTAAATTCTTTATTAAAGTTTAATGAAAGTGACATCCCTCACAATAAACATCCTAGTCAATGTTTATATGAGTTTGACAACTATATTATGAAGCAAGATCATTTCAATGCTCATGTTCTGAAACAATTGAAATACAATTCTGATATGATTGCTCGCTTGAGTGACTTGCTATTTAGAATCAGTAATGATGTTAGAGGTGTAGGAAAGCATGCCTCTATGATTCAAACTCAGTTAGAACAAGTTGCTAAGTCTCAAAAAGAATTGCTAGATGAAATGAATAATAATATGCATGATTTTGCTACTAGAGTAGTAACTAGAGGAGGTAGAATGACCCAAGAACCACTTTATCCTGAGGGCCATCCTAAGAGAATTGAACAAGATTCTAAGAGAATTAATCCTGATGCACCTAGTCCTTCTAAGAAGAAAAAGAAAAGAAAAATGATAGGGCTTTGCATACCTCTAGTGAAACTGAGACACAAAAACCTCCTGATAATAATGATGTCTCTATTTTCGATGCTGAAACTCAATCTGGTAGTGAACATTCACCTAGTGATAATGAAAATGATAATGATGATGTTCACGATGATGCTCAACCTAGTAATGATAAAAAACCAGATAATATGTTGAAATAGAGCCTGCTCCTGATCTTGATAACCCACAACCTAAAAATAAACGGTATGATAAAAGAGATTTTGTGGCTAGGAAACATGGTAAAGAAAGAGAGCCATGGGTTCAGAAACCCATGCCATTTCCACCTAAGGCATCTAAGAAAAAGGATGATGAAGAATTTGAGCGCTTTGCTGAAATGATTAGGCCAGTCTTTTTGCGTACCCGCTTAACCGATATCCTAAAGATGGCCCCTTATGCGAAGTATATGAAAGACATCATCACAAATAAAAGAAAAATACCTGAAGCTGAAATCTCCACCATGCTTGCTAATTATTCTTTTAAGGATGGAGTACCTAAAAAACTTGGAGATCCTGGAATACCAACTATACCTTGCTCCATCAGAAGAAACTATGTCAAAACTGCTTTGTGTGATTTGGGAGTCGGTGTTAGTGTTATGCCTTTATCCTTATATAAAAGACCTGATTTGAATAAACTCACACCTACTGAGATATCATTGCAAATGGCTGACAAGTCAACAGCCATACCTGTTGGTATTTGTGAGGATGTGCCCGTTGTTGTTGCAAATGTTACTATCTTAACGGACTTTGTTATTCTTGAGATGCCCAAGGACGACAACATGTCGATTATCCTTGCTAGACCCTTTTTGAATACCGCATGGGCTATTATTGATTGCAATAAAAGCGAAGTCACTTTTCATATTAATGGTAATGAGCACACGGTGCATTTTCCGAAGAAACAATTCCAAGTGAATGGTAGAAATGTTATTGAAGAATCTCCGACCATCACTATTGGAAGTTTTCAATTACCTCTACCTACCGCCAAAAATAAATATGATATACTTATTGTTGGGGATATGTGCATCCCCATTGAGGTAACTTAGGGTTTTACGAAAGTTCTTTGGTTTCATGCTAATCGGAAGTGGTTGTTAATAAGACTTGATCAACCTTATTAATGAATCATTTTTTAGAGGTATGACGTCGATGAATCTAGTAAGCACAAGTCTCTGCTCCCACCTTTTATTTCCTGTTTTAGTTAGTCAAATAAAACAAAATGCCATGTTTATCTTGTTTTCTGTTTTCTCCGTGCAATAAAAAATGACCCAAAAAAAAATTCTCAGAATGCCCTGAAAATTCAACACGATTTTTTTCCTAATATTTATGAATTTTTGGTGCAAATAACACCAGAGGGGGGTGCACCTGGTGCCCACAAGACACCAGGGAGCGCCAGCACCCCCAGGCGCGCCCTGGTGGGTTGTGGCCCCACGTGGGCCCCCTCACTTATCTCTTTAGCCCACATCATCACCTACCTCCAGCAAAAAATCACCACAGCCACCATTTTTATGTTCTTGCTCTCAAACCCGCGGATTTCGATCTCTTTGCTCGAAGTTCCGTTTCTGAAACTGTTTGGAGGGATTGCTACTTGGTATGTGACTCCTCCATTGCTCCAATTAGTTTTTGTTTTAGTGGGTTATTTTTAGAGTAATTAGCTACTCTTGGTGCTGCTGTAGATGAGCTTGCATGTTGAATTCTTAGAGTTCTAAGTAGTTTGAATGCTCAATATGGCCTCTATGCATGCTTAGGAGTAGTTGCTAACAATCTTACAAAGTTTTGTTGACAAATTTTTGTGGACTAAAAATTTTCAGAATTTTTATAGGAATAAATTGCAAATCTTTAGGAAGTTCTCCTCCAAGAAAAATGCCAAGGGAGTCATTGGGGAATCATCGTACAATGACCTTCACACTCCAAGAAAGGTGGAGGTGCGGCCGTGTGAATGGCCGCATGATGCCTTCATGGAGGAGGCCGGGTTCCATCAAGAGTTCGCTCAGTTTGTTGCCAACGTCGGGTTAACCGAGTTCCTCGCAGCTAAGTGTGACCAATATCACATCCTTACAAATTCCTTTGTGCAAAGCTTTAATTATCTAGGGAGAAACAACCCTCTTGAAGTGCAGTTTAATCTTTATGCTGAAACTTACACAATGTCGCTAACTGACTTCTGTAACATATGCTTGATCCCTTCTGATGGGGACTTGAGAGAACCTAGGCCATTTGAGTTTGAGGATTTTCTCCTCGCGTTAACCATGGGTGAGGATAGAGGCGTGTCGAGCGCCACTGCCACTAGCTTGCAGTTTCCCTCAGTACATTATTTCGCTTTGGTCATCACTAAGTGTTTAACCGCTAGGGAGAAGGTCGGCGCACTCAGTGCCCCTGACCTTGCTATTTTACGTCGTGCACTTTATGATGATCACACCTTTAGTATGGGGGCTATTATTGCTCGACGCTTACATCTTAACAAAACTAAGGGAAAGATACATGGTGGTATTTATGCTACTCGTTTAGCGAACCACTTTAGAATCCCATTTCGCCCACATGATTATCTCTTATCCCGGGTTTACCTTGATCATAAGTCACTGCAGGATCACCAATTCCTTGATGTATCTGACTCTCCACGTGGTATTCATTATAACCTAGTATTTAGCAAGGAAACACGTGATGTTATTTCGTTGCCTGCACCTGATTTGTTTGATCCTATTGCCAGGAACGGATACAGGATTATGCCAGATGACATTATAGCTTACCGGAACAACCTAGCAGCTGTTGAGGAGGACCCCTAGGGGTGAGATGCTCAGGTGCCGCCTCTGCCTCACTACGACTTGAGACCGGACGGCTACTACGGATGGTGATTACCAAGCTAGGACAAAAGCCTAAGCTTGGGGGAGTATGTATTTCCACCGACACTACATTCATGTTCACACATTTCATTCCAGTTGTCGGTGTCCACACTTTTTCATTCTAATATCCATGCTAGATTCGTTTTCTTGCTTTCTTCTTGTGTGTTTGAAAAGCTTTGAGAAAATCCAAAAATATTTCCTACTTCTTTTTAGTTTTTCTTTCTAGCTTAGTTTAATTGTTGCATCAAAAGAAAACCCAAAAAGATTTCTCGCTTCTTCTTTAACTTGTTGGGAGCTTTCCCGTGTAAATAGTTTTTCTCGTTTTTGTAGCGTCCCGACTCAAAACGAGTCAAGCCTCTGTGTGTCAGTGCCATCCCTGGATCAGTATGCTGGCACACACAGTACATCAATGTATATATCAAAGTGCAATCACATGTAAATAACGTAAAATTGATATATACCTCTTAAATCTCAGCGAAACAAGTCAACGGGAGTGGAGTCCCAATAAACACCAACGGCAGGTTGAGTGTAGACCGTAACCCTGAATCGTACTCTTACTCGTCGTAGAAAAGTATCTGCAACATAAGACGTTGCAGCCGTGTAGGTCAGTACATTGAATGTACCGGCAAGATCACCATAGGATAATGATAAAGGCTAATCTATATGCAAAGGCTTTGTGGCTCTGTATCTGAGTTTTTGCATAAAAGCTGGTTTTATTTTCCCTACAACAAAGGAGTCAAACGGAAATATCACTACAAAAGTTGGTTGTTAACGAGATGGTTCCACCAACCAATTCTCATGTCCCAAAATTATTAATAGACCCACTCATCATAAAATTTTATTAATTGTGTTGAGACTGGCTGATAGTATCATCTCCGGTGCTCATGTTGTCCATAACCGGGGACACGGCTAATCGATTAGTTTGACACTCTGCAGAGGTTTGTACACTTTACCCGCAAGATTCGATCCCTCTCGTTGTGTCCTCGCACTGCATGATGTTTGAGAACGAGACGATCGAAACATGGTCTTCCAAAGTGATCCTCTGATAGAAAGTCAGTGCTCATCCAATCCTACCGTTCTTCTACGTCTCGTAGCAATCTGACCTACCAGAGTCACCACTAAGGTCAACCAAGCCAGAGCCCATATTGACTTGCGGTTGCACACGTAAGCTTTCCGGCCTTGAAGTATCCATCCATCTCTTTGAGCCTGGGTGGCATTCCGTTGGGATGATCACAGGTAGATACCAGGATTCCTGGCATAACCATGATAGATATCAGGCTGCCAAAAATGCATGTCCAATCCACCCAGAGGTATATTGAGTCCTTGAAGTCTTGAAGTCTTGATCATCATGTAGGTCTTGAAATAATTAATTAACCTCACAACACTCCTGAATCTCACAACCAAACCCCGTCTACTAAAGCGTAGCAATTGTGAAGTAACGTCCCTTCCCGGGCAATGGTAACAGGGTGTTGGGTTTCTCCTACCTCATGATACTACAACAAGTTCAAGCTCAATATCCTACTGGATGTATGATGGAGAGATTTATTCTAATGCAAATAAAACATAGGTAATGTAAGATGATCAAAGTGAACTTGCCTGTACAGTTGATGAAGATAAATATCTCTCTCAGAAATAACTTGATAGAACTATTCGTCACTCTCCGATGAAAATCTATATAATCAAACATTGCACTCATATAACCAATCATACTAGCAATCAATACTAGCAATCAATAAGCCAAACCAAAAAGATTTAACACACTTGTGTTGTGATGAAGGAAATACTTAAGACAAAAGTTAAAACAACAAAACTTCATCACAACAACCAAAGGTAGTTTTTCCTACAAATAAACTCTTTTCAATAGCAACAAAACAAAAACAAAGAAAAAAGTAACAAAAGTATTTTATTAAATATTTTACTAGCAAAAAGAATTACTTTTGAAGAACAACTAAGAACTAAGAAAACAACACCCTAAACAATGTAAGTTTTCTAGCTAATAGAACATAACAGCAAAGAAAACACTAAGATAATAAAATAACAGAAAAACAAAATATAAAACACTAAATTAACAGAAAATATTTTCTCATAAAACTTTATTACAAAAAAAAGAACTAATAGAAAAGCTTTTAGTAAACTCTTCCTATAACCTAAACAAAGTTAACCTTGAATTGACCACAAACAATTTCAACTATAATACAAATTGTTTTCTGATCTAAACTAAAGTTAACAGAAAATAAAATTTATAAAACAATATATGGAAATAATTTTCAAATAGGAAATCAAACTAGCAATGAAATCAATTTGCAAGTTATTATGAAACTAGAATTGATTTCATGCTATCAAAAATAATAAATGACATAAAAATAAACTTGGTTGAAATACTATTCCTAACTAATAGAAAACAAGTAAAACTTGTCAACTAATATAAAAGAAAAAATAAATCAAAACAATTAAAACAAAAGAAATAGAAATAAACCTAAAAGAACTAAACAGAATCTGTTTTGCTTGAAACCCTAAGTTAAAATACTCTAAAATTTCTCAAACTCTACCTACTGATAAATAAAGTCACTAGTGACTAGTAGCAAAAAGAATCAACTCAAAATCTATTTTTAAACTCAAGTTATCCACAAAACAAGATTTAAATCAAATCTGTTTGAATTCAAATGTAAAATATTCAAATATGGTCAAACTTGATATCTACAGAAACTAGAATAAATTTGTGACACAATGCAAAAAGAATCACTCAAAAATATTTAAAAACATAAAAGTTAAAGCAAAAACAAAATCAGGATCTAATCTGTCTAAAAACTAAAAACAGAAAAAGAAAAATCAATCCTAGCGAATAGTGAGGCCACGTGGAGGCGTATGAGTGGTTGTGAGGTGTGCGTTGCGGCGCTAAATGAGTGAACGGCCACACATTAGCAGAAAACGCTTCGGCCTAACTTAAAACAAATAAAACCGGCCGGTTCTCTCTAATAAACCGGATCTAAACGAAGGGGTATGCCCGATCTAATCTACGCCGCGCGTTTTAGATCTGAGGGCTCAGGGAGGCTCCGGCGACTTACAGGGGAGGAGGAGCTCCGGCGAGGTGGCGACGTCGACGGCGGCTTCGGTGGTGCTCGGGGATGGCGCTCCGGTGGTCGGGGACGACGGAGAATATGACCAGGCGACGGCGATGAAGCTCCGGCGTTGATTGGTGGCGTCGGAGGAGCGCGGGGACGTCGGGGATGAGCTCCACGAGCTCAGGGAGCTTCGGGGTTGACGACGGCGAGCTCGTGGGCGGCGGATGGCGTTCGGGTGTCGACGGGGAGCTCACTCCGGTGGCTCTGGAGCTCAGGCGAGTGCACGGGGAGGCGCAGGTGAGGGTGGCGGAGCGATTTGCGGGCTCAGTTGGCGAGGGGAGTGACTAGGGCGAGCAGGGGATCGGCAATGGCGGCGGTGGCCGTGGTGCAGCTCCGGCGAGGGATTGCAGTGGCGGTGGTGCATTGGAGGTGGTGTTCTAGGGCGGAACGGGTGCGTGGTGATGTGGCTTATATAGCCAGGGGGTCGAGGGCGTCTAAATGGAAGCAAAGCGGCGGCGGCTATCGGATCCGGCGACGTCCGTGGCGAAGGAAAGAGATCGGGGCGGGGGAAGGCAAGAGGTGACCGCGCGAGGGAAGGGTCGGGCGCGGGTCCCGCGTGACAGAGAGAAAGAGAGAGATGCGAGAGCGATCGGATACCGATCCGAAAGTATTCGGATCTGGTGAGGGGATTCTGGGCCGGAACTATTCCTATTAGGCCTCGGGCGGTTTCCTTAATAAAAGAGAATTTTCCTTTTTATTAAAAACAGGAACTAAAAGATCGATTTGGAGAATCAAATAAAATATAAATTTACAAGTTTTATATACCAAAATTATAAGAACAATAAATACCACAGTATGAACATTTTTCCACGGCCAAAATAAATACTTAAAAAAAAAATATTTTTCAGAAAATGCCTAAATTGTTTTTATTTCTTTTGCAAATAATTTTCAAATAACCCCCTGGGTTTTATGGTTCAAAATTTCACAAAAATACCCCTGGTTTTGGAGGGTCATGTTCCTCCTCTCAAATTTTTGAAATTTGGGGCAAGTGAATCTGAATTCTTTCAAATTTCAAAATAGAGCCAAATATGAAATAGATTCCAAATTGAATATTTTCAGAAATTTTCAAATCCACTTTTCAAATACTTTATTTGAAGAAGTCATGTCATCTTCTCTCATTGATCTGAATTGGATGAATTTGAAATCAAACACAAAGGGAAAGTCATTTTATTCCCTCTCATTCAAAAGTTTCAAAAAGTTTCAAATTTCACTCAATTTCAAACAATCATTCTAAAAATCAATCATTCATTTATTTATTTATTTAACATTCCAAATTTGGGATGTTATAGTTTTTGTTTTTCTTCTTTAATTTGCTTTCTTCAAGAAAAACCAAAAACTCCAAAAATATTTCAGTGTGTTTCTCTGAAGTTCTTTTCTTTTTACTCGAGTCGTACCTAGGGGAAGACCACGATGAAATTGTTGAGTGCTTCTCATCTGCATTATCGTTTATCTAACAAAGAGCCCATGTTACTTTGTCTTCTCCTCTTGAATAAAATGTTTGCAGATTCCAGCTTAGTCCACGGCATTCTTGCACTATTATTATTTTCTTATCATTCGGTCGTGCAAGTGAAAGGCAATAATGACGACATTTGATGAATTGACTGTGGCAGAGAAAGGCGGGTATGAACTCAACTTGTTTTTGTTTTTGTAAATATGTTTAACCTAGTATCCCTTGATTCAGCTCATTATGATCAAACATGTTTGCAATGACCATTAGAGATTATAGTTGTTCATGCCATGCTTAAGTAGCTAGGAGTGGATAATGATTTATCTTGGGTGTCAACATGCATTAAAATGGTTGTGATGCGGTATGATGATATGGTATCCTCCTCTGAATGTTTCAAGTGGCTTGACTTGGCACATGTTCAAGCATGTAGTTGAATCAAAACCAACATAGCCTTCGTGATATTTATGTTCATGGTGTCCATATCCTACTCATGCTAGTATTCAATGTTGATTATATGTAATGCGTGTTCATGACCGTTTTCGCTCTCTAGTTGGCCGCTTCTCAATCTACTTGCTAGCCTTTGCCTGTACTAAGCGGGAATACTGCTTGTGACTCTTAAACCAAGTTATGCCAGATGAGTCCACTATATCTACCTATATGCGGTATTACCCTGCTGTTCCAAAGTAAATTTGCATGTGCCACCTCTAAAAATTCAAATGAACATCTGTTTTGTGTGCCTGGACTGCTCATGGAGCGACAGGGGGCGGTCAGTATCTTCCATGCTAAGCGGGTTATTCTCATGATGAGTGTTTATTCACTTGTCCTTACACGAGAGGGGCGGTAATAGGGATTCCCAGTCCCGAAATCAAAAATAAAAAATAATTAAACAAAACTCCCCCAGGAATGTTGTTGGTTTGGACAGTACCCATGGATGCGGCTCGCCGTGGAGTGTGATTGTTGGTGGAGGGGGATTAAACCTTTACTTTTATCGCTTGGGAACCGCCGCTAATTTGTTTAGCATGGAAGATATCGATAACTCTTGGTCGTGACGTTGACAGGAAGGGTGTACCTCCCAAAATTATACTTATCTCTGTTTTAAACCTTGAGCTCTGGCACCGCTGCAAATCCATGCTTCCCTCTGCGAAGGGACTATATATTTACTTTTATGTTGAGTCTTCACCTTCTCAAATAAGCGCCAGACCAGAGAGCACTATTGTCATCCTTATGCATTGTGTATAATTGATGTTGGGTGCAGCATGACTGGATCTTTTCTACCATGAATTACAATGTCTAGTTGCTGCTTGAACTATGGAGGTGCTCTGGATTTATGTTTTGCGGTCTCAGAAAGGGCTAGCGAGATACCACTATTGTCATATTGTATCATGATTGTTTTCACGAAGTGTTGGCGCTTGAGATATATTATTATTGCTCGCTAGTCGTTTATGTTATTGATATGAGTAAATATAATTTCTAAGAGTTATTGTTGACATGGTTAGTCATAATCTTTGCTGAAAACTTGGGTGCTACTTAAGCATATATATGTAAACAAGAACAAAAGAGTTCATAAAAGTTTTTCTTTATCACTTTCAGTTTGGTAACTGAATTTTTTGAGGACAAGCAAATGTTTAAGCTTGGGGGAGTTGATACGTCTCCAACGTATCTACTTTTCCTCACTCTTTTGCCCTTGTTTTGGACTCTAATTTGCCTGATTTGAATGGAACTAACCCAGACTGACGTTATTTTCAGCAGAACTACCATGGTGTTGTTTTTGTGCAGAAATAAAAGTTCTCGGAATGGAACGAAACTTTTTGGAGAACTATTTCAGAATAAATAAGAATTATTGGAGCCATAATCCACCGAAGAGGGGGGCCAGGGTGAGCATCACCCACCAGGGCGCGCCCTGGTGGGTTATGCCCACCTCGTGGCCCCACTTGCCCTAACTCCGCCACTATAAATTCCTATGTTTGGAGAAAAAATCAGAGAGAAAGTATCATCGCATTTTACGATACGGAGCCACCGCCACCTCCTGTTCTTCATCGGGAGGCCAGATCTGGAGCCCGTTTGGGGCTCCGGAGAGGGGAATCTTCGGTCTTCGTCATCATCAACCTTTCTCCATCGCCAATTCCATGATGCTCCCCACCGGGAGTGAGTAATTCCTTCGTAGGCTTGCTGGTCGGTGAGGAGTTGGATGATATTCATCATGTAATCGAGTTAGTTTTGTTAGGGCTTGATCCCTAGTATCCACAATGTTCTGAGATTGATGTTTCTATGACTTTGCTATGCCTAATGCTTGTCACTAGGGCCCGAGTGCCATGATTTCAGATCTGAACCATTTATGTTATCACCTCTATATCTATGTTCTTGATCCGATAGTGCCTAGTCATATGCACCTATTACGTGTTATGATCCGTCAACCCCATAGTGACAATATTTGGGATACTTCGCGACGATGACCGTAGTTTGAGGAGTTCATGTATTCACCATGTGTTAATGCTTTGTTCCGGTTCTCTATTCAAAGGAGGTCTTAATATCCCTTAGTTTCCTTATGGACCCCGCTGCCACGGGAGGGTAGGACAAAAGATGTCATGCAAGTTCTTTTCCATAAGCACGTATGACTATTTACAGAATACATGCCTACATTACATTGATGAACTGGAGCTAGTTCTGTATCGCCCTAGGTTATGACTGTTACATGATGAATATCATCCAACGAGTTACCGATCCAGTGCCTACGACCTTTCCACTTATTGTTCTTGCTAAGTTACTATTATTGTTGCTGCTGTTCCAACTGCTACAAAACTACTGCTACTACTGTTACTGTCACTACTGCTATCAAACTATCATATTACTGTGTTACTGATCACTCTGCTGCAGATATTTAATCTCCAGGTGTGGTTGAATTGACAACTCAACTGCTAATACTCTCAAGTATTCTTTGGCTCCCCTTGTGTCGAATCTATAAATTTGGGTTGAATACTCTACCCTCGAAAACTGTTGTGATCCCCTATACTTGTGGGCTATCACATCCCAAAAGTAATGTCGTAGGTCATAAAAGAATTTTTTCTTTTGTTGTTATGTGAAACTAGGTGGGATGTATTTAGCAACAATATAATTAGCATAATCAGCATACCAAGGAGCACTACGTGAAGTATTTATAGCAGCAAGTTGTTCATCAGGAAAGCTATCATCGATAGGAAGTGGGTCATCAAGAACATTTTCCATCCTAGACAAGTTATCTGCTACGGGATTTTCAGCTCCTTTTCTACCAATGATATGCAAGTCAAACTCTTGAAGTAAAAGTACCCACCTAATAAGCCTAGGTTTAGCATCTTTATTTTCCATAAGGTATTTAATAGCAGCATGATCGGTCTGAATAGTTACTTTGGAATCGACAATGTAGGGTCTAAACTTATCACAAGCAAAAACAACTGCTAAAAATTCCTTTTCAGTAGTAGCGTAATTCCTTTTAGCAGAATCTAGAGCTTTACTAGCATAATGGATAACATTTAACTTCTTGTCTACACTCTGCCCTAAAACAGCGCCAACAGCATAATCACTAGCATCACACATAATTTCAAATGGTAGGTTCCAATCAGGTGGTTGAACAATAGGTGCAGAAATTAAAGCATTCTTAAGTATTTCAAAAGCTTCTACACAATCAGGATCAAAAACAAAAGGAACATCTTTTTGAAGAAGATTAGTTAACGGCCTAGAAATCTTAGAGAAATCCTTAATGAAACGCCTATAAAAACCAGCATGACCAAGGAAACTTCTTATACCTTTGATATCTCTCGGGCATGGCATTTTCTCTATCGCATCAACTTTAGCCTTGTCTACCTCAATGCCTCGTTCAGAAATTTTATGCCCAAGCACTATGCCTTCGGTAACCATAAAATGGCACTTCTCCCAATTCAAGACAAGATTAGTTTCTTCACATCTCTGCAAAACTCGATCAAGATTGCTCAAGCAATCATCAAAAGAAGTCCCATAGACGGAAAAATCATCCATAAAAACCTCTACAATCTTTTCACAAAAGTCAGAGAATATAGCAGTCATACATCTTTGAAACGTAGTAGGTGAGGGAGTCCTGGATTAAGGGGTCCTCGGGAGGCCGGCCTATTTCTTATGGGCCGGACTGTATGGGCCGTTTGCCGAACACTGGATTGATCGAAGACTCTGTTGCCAGGAAGGAAGCTTCGAGGATTGTGGCGTATCCTCCAAGTTTAAAGCAGTGAATAGGCATGTTTATCCCTTCGACGTGTAACCGACCATGTGTAAACCCTAGTTACCCTCGGCGTCTATATAAGCCAAAGGGTTTTAGGTTGTAGGCCAACAGAACTCATCTAGGGTTTTAGTCATATGATCTCGTGGTAGATCAACTCTGTAATCCTCATACCATCAATATAATCAAGCAGGACGTAGGGTATTACCTCCATAGGAGGGCCCGAACCTGGGTAAAACATTGTCCCCTTCGTCTCCTGTTACCCTCAATTCTAGTCTCACAGCTCGGGACCCCCTACCCGAGATCCGTCGGTTTTGACACCGACATTGGTGCTTTCATTGAGAGTTTCGCTGTGATCGTCAGAAGGAATCGATGGCTCGCCTTGTCATCAACGAAGAGGTCCGCAATATGGGCACTTTTGTCCCCGGATAGATCTTCGCTTTTGGCAGCATTGTGCTGCACGCCGACCCGACCGGCCATCTAGGCCATGTCGGAAGTTTCACCCCTAATCAAGAGGTCAGATTCAGGAACTTAGAGTTCTCCGTAGACTCTCGGGGCGATCTATCGCTAACCGGGCTCGCAGTCTCGCCAGTCGCGCCCGAAGACTCTGAGGCTTTAACCTCAGATCCATCTTTTGGCCCCGCCCACGGGACCTACCCCGGCGAGGATCCGACTCTCAGTCCGGACCCGGTCATAGTGCCAGATGTTCGGACATCTGTTCTCACCGAACACTCTCCCTGCGTGGACGCATCGGAGGTTCACTCCGGAAGCTCTGGGCAGACCGACCCGATCAAGCCTTCGATACTCAGCGAGGCTCTGGATCGAATCTCGTCGATGAAGATTACCGACGATCCAACCCCGGTCTGTTCTCAGATCGGGCTTCAGGCGGGTCAGGACGAATTTTTCGCCCCACCCACCACCCACTTCGTAGCCACTGTCGAGGATTTAACTGACATGTTGGACTATGCCTCGTAGGAGGCAGATTACATGGATGAAGAGGATCGCGCCCTCACCCCCGTTAACACCGGGTGATGGACTGCCACCTCCACATACGACGTCTACATGGTAGACACTCCGAAAAACGATGGTGACAAATCGGATGAAGCGCCGTCAAGACGCCGAAAGCCGCATAAACGGTCAAAAGAAAAAAAAGGGAAGAAAATCTATCGACGGCACCGGGGACGGAGATACCCCGGAAGACCTCGGCGATCCCGAAAACCCCGAACACCCATTAGAGGGTCCGGAGAGGCCGGAAGACCGGCGCAACCCCGACGATCCAGATGATCCCGAGGACGGCGACTACCTCCGCTCTATCGAGGGGGAGGACAATACGGAAGCCGATGACTTCGTCATCCCCGATAATCCTGCAGATCAGGAACTGTTCCGGCAACAGCTTATAGCCACGGCCAGCAGCCTGAAAGCTAAAGAACGACAACTTAAAGCCGAACAAGACGACCTCAACGATCGATGGACGAGAGTCCTCTCAGCTGAGGAAGGATACGGCACCGGTCTATCGGACCAACCTAAGAGCTATCCACGCAGAAGGCTGCCGCCACAATTCGATGACGAGCTCACTGATACGCCGTCTCCCAAGCATACCCCATACGACAAGCCAGACCGCCCACCTCGAGGACGAGAGAAGACGGCTTACAACACCGGCTATAGGCCGACGTTACCCCGTAGACGGGGAAAGGAGCCACTAGAGCCCGATGACAGGTTCGACCTGCGACACGACCTGGATGACAGAGCAGGTCTTACGCGATCCATCTACGGATCCAGAGGATACTCACCCGATAGACGGGAAGGGTACCGGCCTTGGTTCGACCGCGACAATGAAGATCGGGAACGAAACCGAGCTAGGACAGACACCGATCACCGGCGCGTCATAGCTCGGGTCAGAGGTGCTACCCACCCACTGTGCTTCACGGACGAGGTGATGCGGCATCAGTTCCCGGAAGGGTTTAAACCCGTAAACATAGAGCAATACGATGGGACAACTAACCCAACCGTATGGATCGAGGATTTCCTCCTCCACATCCACATGGCACGAGGAGATGACCTCCACACCATCAAGTACTTACCCCTGAAGCTCAAGGGGCCAGCTCGGCACTGGTTAAATAGCCTCCTCGAAAACTCCATTGGGTGTTGGGCGGACCTAGAAGAGGCATTCCGATCTAACTTCCAGGGTACTTATGTCCGGCTGCTGGACTCCTCTGATCTAAGCAACGTCGTCCAGAAGCCAGGAGAGTCCGCGCGGCTATTTTGGAATCGTTTCTTGACTAAGAAAAACCAGATCATGGACTGCCCGAACGCCGAAGCAATAGCCTCTTTCAGGCACAATATTCTTCCGCAATTCCCAGCCTGGGCAACGGAAGAAGCCTCCTAAAGGCAAACACGACGGACCCACCCCGCTGGACAAGATCCTGGAGAGGCTTTGCCAGATCCACGACACTCAAGAGAAGCCCGCCAATCACACCAACCGTAACTGTTGGGTCTTCAAACAGGCCGGCAAGCTCGCATCCGAGGACCAAGGCAAGAGCCCACACAGCGAGGACGAGGATGAACCCCGTGGTCCGATCGGTGGCGGACAAAAGAAATTTCCTCCAGAGGTAAAAACAGTAAACATGATATACGCCACCCATATACCCAAAAAGGAGAGGAAGCGCGCCCTTCGAGACGTCTATGCCATAGAGCCTGTAGCCCCGAAGTATAACCCATGGTCGGCATACCCGATCACCTTCGATCGACGTGACCATCCGACCAGTATCCGTCATGGGGGTTCGGCCGCACTCGTCCTAGACCCGATCATAGACGGGTACCACCTCACTAAAGTCCTAATGGACGGTGGAAGTAGCCTCAATCTGATTTGATCAGATACGGTGAAAAAGATGGGCATAGATCCGTCAAGGATCAAGCCGAGTAACACTACCTTCAAAGGAGTGATCCCAGGCGTTGAAGCCCGGTGCACAGGCTCTGTAAGCCTGGAAGTAGTGTTCGGCTCGCCCGATAACTTTCGAAGCGAGGACCCGATCTTCGACATCGTACCTTTCCGCAGCGGCTATCACGCCCTGCTCGGCCATACAGCGTTCGCTCGCTTTAACGCCGTCCCGCACTACGCATACCTCAAGCTCAAGATGCCCGGCCCTAGGAGGGTCATTACTGTCAATGGCAACACAGATAGCTCCCTCCGAACTGAGGAACATGCGTTGGCCCTGGCGGCCGAATTCCATTACACCGATGATTGGCAGGCGCCGACATCTGCCGTAAAGGCACCCAAGGCTGGGAAGCGAGGTCGGTCTCAATCCGAAGTACCAGAACCTTCCTCTCCCCATTAATAGGGACTCGCCCCCCATCGCACGGCCCTAGAACCGGCAAAGTACGTGCCGAGGAGGCACAACTTCGCGCTCAAAATTCCATGGACAGCGGTGGGGAAAAATTATTAAAGGATAGGTGTTCGGCTGGACTGAACTATTACCATCAACACGTCTTCGGACATACTACAGGTACCATAAAGTGCCTGCTAAGGCGTCAAGCTCATCCATACTTTGGCGACTTCTCAAGACTTTTTCTTCAAGGTCCGTTCGCCGAACAGCAAAGCCCATAGAGGCATACACCTCCTTAGGTGACGCAGGAGCAGATAAGCGATAGGGCACATCGAGGACGTCAGGTCACCCATCGAAGGCCCTTGGTACAGCCCCTCCCGTAGAGTTTATATTTCATTTTTTTAATACCTGTAAATAGTTGTATCCACAATTTGAATAATAAGAGTTGTTGAGTAAAATACAGATGTATCATACATAACTGTTCCGCTGTTTTTGGCGTACTCTCTATTTTCCCTCTCTTCTTGCGAACCTGTTTGGTACACTCTATGATGCAACCGGCTAATAGACCGGGGGCTTGACCTTAAAATCGCCCTAAGCACAACTGATTTCGTGTTCGGCGTCTTGGGATTCTGCTTTATATGCATTGGTTCCGAACTATGTCTTGGGTCAATAGTTGGGTTGCCCGACTCCTGTGCTTGCCCTTTATGTTCCGCTCGTTCGGCTAAAAGGGCAAAGGGAGAACCGCTGCGATTGTGTTTCCGGCTAGCCTGGTCAAGCACCTTAGCGGAGAAAGCCGAAAACTGACTGTCATGGTATGCGACAACTGGTCTACGAATCCAAGCTTAACTAAATCTCGTCAGAGGTTATTCCGTGTCATACGATGGGTTCAGTATTAGTACAAACCATGTGATATAGGCTTTGGCCACGGTTCATCCGAACATCACAAACCCCTGTGGGCTAGTCATCAGTCCCCCGCACTCCTTTCTCGTGCCCCTACGGCTAAGTGAAAGCAATAAAGCATTATGGTCCGATTGCCTTGTCCGCCCCACACTACCGCCTTCGGGTGCTGATAGTTCGGCTAAGGGTCACAGTGCGATTGGAAGAGACACCCCGCGTAGTATCTACACGGGGGCTGAAGCCGACGACTCGCAGCTTTCAGGTTTAACGGCCACAAAGGAGTTATAAAGGATGCAAAACATACAAGACATGATAAAGCATCCATTTTAAATATATACGCGTTAAAAAGTCTTCGGACATATTACAACGCCTTTACTCATACTCGTTTTCTCTCGAACATTGCGCCTCTATTGCCCGAGCACCCTCCATTACTCCGGAGAAGTACAGCTCGGGGCGCCTATGCTCCTTCCCAGGAGGCGGAGGGGCGGTGGCGATCTTCATCGGATCCAGCCCCGGCCAGTGCACCTTGGCCTTCGCAAAGGTCATCCGAGCTCCCTCGATACAGGAAGATCGCCTTAGCATGTCGATCTGGGGCGAGGCGTCGCTCAGCTTCTGCACCAGGCCGAAGTAGCTGCCCAGCAGTGGCTCGTTGGGACATAGCCGGATGCAGAGATCCTTCATGGACGGCTCCGCCATCCGGTGTAGCTCCATCAGCTGTTTTAGCTGCTCGATAAGGAGAGGAGAGCGCTCGGGGGCTTCAAACTGCGCCCAAAATAGCCGAGCTTCATCTCCTTCTCCCCGCGAAGCATAGAACTGCTTCGCGTCCGCTGTGCTCTTTTGGAGGTCCGAGCAGGCGCCTGAGGAACGCCATACTTGGGTAAGCAACTCGAACTTGCTATCCCCGAAGATACACTGCAATGAATACGGCTTACCATCCATGATAGCTTTGGCCTGGCTGACCTCCTCTTCAAAAGACCGCCTATCCACCCGCTCCTTTTGGAGATTGGTTTTCAGGGTGGATAGTTTGGCGGCCTGCTCCTTGCCCTTCCGCTCTAGGTCCTCGCACTTTTGGCCGGCGTCCTTGACCTCCTGTTGGATTTCCTCCACCCGAGCCTCATGCTTGTCGTTGGTGGCTCTTAGGGCGGAGAGCGCGGTAGCCGCTTCTTTGGCCGCCGCCTTCTCCACCGCAGCCTCCTGCTTTGCCTTCTCAAGTTCGACCTTGAGCTTCTCAATCTCCTTCGCCGAGGCTGCGTAAGCATTAAAACACATCAAGCTTACTGCTTTGACAGTACGGTGATGATGAATTTGGATATTCTAGTCTGGTTTACCTTGCACCTCATCGAATCTCTTATTCAGAGCTTCGAGCTCATCTTCGGAGCTCTTGAGCTTCCGATTCAGCTCGTCCAGCTCAGTTGCATTAACAGCCGCTGCCGATGACGAAGCCTGTCCAAAAACAACTATATCAAGTTACGCGGGTTCACAACTTCCGAACTATCATAAATATGATCATATGTCCTGTCCCCTTAAAGACTGTTAGACCGTTCCGAACAAATACTGTTTTATACATAGTTCGGATAATGATCTATGCTTGACCCCCAGGTAAGTTTTTCCAAACTTACCTAGGGCTCGGGGGCTGCCGTGTATATAAACATAACTCAAAGAAATTAATATTTCAAAGAACAAAGCATTACGTGGCTCACCTGAAAGCCCGTCACGAGACCGTTGAAGGCCTCCTTCAGTCCGCTGTCCACGGACTGGATGCTCTGCAATACCACACCCATAAGGGTGCGGTGCTCCTCGGAGAGGGAGGCGCTTGATAGAGCCTCCCCCATAGCCGGCCACCCATTGGTCGGGGGAGCCGGTGGGGATCGGTTGACCCGATCTCCGATCGGGGATTGAACCGATGCCTCCGGAGGCACAGTGCGCTCCGGAGATAGCCTTAGAGGTGACTGGACATCTCCTCGTCCGGTCTCCTCGGTATCCGGGAGGGGCTTCTCCCCCGGGTCTTCGACGGCCGAGGTGTTAGCCTCGACCATGACGTCATCGCCCCCACCTCCAGTGTCCGGCTCCAAAGGAGCCTGTTGGGAGGACACCTCCGCGGCATCCTTCGTGGCGCCCGGAGGAGAGGGGCGCAACGTGGTCCCGCTCTCCGCCAGCTCAGCGGGCGGGGTCTCCCCATCCGAAACTTGATCGGAGGGGAGAACACGCGGTGGGCTGCAAGTCAATAAAGGCGCTCACATGATAATCATATTTAAAACTCAGCACTAATAGCTGGGGAAGTATTCGGATATGTACCTTCGAGGTGGGGGCTTGACCCTGAGGTTCCTTCGCGGAACCTGTCGTGGTTTTGTCACATCAGATGTCCGAAGACTTAGGTTCGAGGCCATTGCTAAGGCGGTGGACTCAAAGGGGTTGGTCGAGACGAGGGACACGAGTTTACCCAGGTTCGGCCCCTCAAGAAGAGGTAAAAGCCTACGTCCTGCTTGTGTTGGATTGCTTGGAGTATCGATTACAAGGGAGCGGATTCGCTTGACCTAGTTCTGGATTGATTGGTTTCTGTCTAAGCCGCCCCAGGGCCTCACCTTTATATAGGAGGTCGAGGCTCTGGGTTACACGAGTCCTAAACCGACTCATACATCGTAGTTGATCCTGTCTCTCAGCCGCCTTGCTATCTTGGGCAAGCCGTCTTCGGGCGGCTTAACCGCCCCGGTCTTCACACCATCTTTTGTCTCTGGGCCTTCGTCGTGGCCCGTCAGGTAAGCAGCCACGCGGCCTGGCCTTCATCTTCCGGCCCACCTTACAGGTCTTGGCTACGAGCCGCCAGGTACGACCCGGCCCCTCCTGGGCGGGTCTTACCACGGGGTTATATCCCCAACATTAGGCCCCAGGTTGATTTGAGCCTGCTCATGTCAATCTTCAAACTTACTTGGCGGCGAGTCTCACATTTCTGTCACCTGAAAAGAAAACTGATAACCCGCCGTGACGTCATATAAAATATTCTGTGACATTAGCAACGGATCCTCTCATTGAAGGGTCGGCCCAAAAATCGAGGCGCCTTCTTCGATCAATCATCACTGTGCCTCCTCGATTTTCGCACGCACTGTTGCCCTCCCATCTCATAAATAGGGACACGTGGTGCCTTCTTTCCTTTCTCCACCTCCTCTGTCTTCTTCCTTCCTCAGTCAGCTTTGCCTCCAGAGCTCCGCCGCCCCCGACCGGACCTCACTGTCGCCCTCAACGCCGGCCGCTGCATCAACCTGAATCGGACCAGAGTTTCGCCAGCCCGTCCGCATCCGCAAGGTATCATTTTCAGCCCTTGTTGAATCTGCAGTCGCCCCCATTAAGATCTCCCGAGTTCATCGGGTTTCTCTAATGTTCATCGTTGATCATCAGTGTTCTTCATAGTATAGACCACCAAGCATCACTTTGCATCCCATAATACTGTCTATCCATTGTGGTTATCCTTTTAATGCCAATGCCCACTTGCTTTGGATCTGTATAGCAATCTCCACTGCGTGCTGTCCGCCTGTTCTTCTTCTGTCTTTTTAGGTTTTTGAATATGTTTCATTTTACCTTCACCCGTAGATCTTGCAGCTATAGAGACAACATGTGAAACCTGTTTATCCGCACTTAGCCGTATTTTCCAGGATCACCTTGTCCACCTAACCCACCATGGCATTGGCGGCTCTCCGAAAAAATATTTCGGTGGCTTAACACTTCACCATTATACTGACCATAGTTGCCTTGACTATTGAACATTTTTCTAACCCGCCGTACTCCGTGCCTTCGTAGCTTAACCTGCCATTATGTCAAGAGCACCTTCGTCTTGTGATTGGGTCGGCTCTGGAGTCACCGAACAACTTCTACTTGACTTTGTAGAGTCGGGTATTTTGCCGGCTCAGGACGTTATACACTGGCGGGTTCCAGGGCCAGAAATCAGACCGACTTCTTAGGAAGGAGAAGTTATTGTGTTCACTGATCATCTCCTTCGTGGATTTAGCCCACCCGGTCACAAAAATTCCGAGACATTCTTCATTTCTTCAAGCTTCATCCTCAAGATATAGGTCCAAACTCTGTCACCAACATGTGTCAGTTCCAAGTGTTATGTGAAGTTTACTTGCAAGAAAAGCCGTCTGTTGATCTCTTCCGTGACTACTACTACGTCAATCGCCAACCTGAAGTGGCGGCTGGGCCAAGTTTGGAGCTTGGCGGCGTGTCTATCCAGCGACGGAGAGATTTGCCCTATCCAGCAGCTCTCTTACCAAGCCACCCCAAGGACTGGAACAAGACCTGGTTCTACTGCAAAGACACTTCTCCTGAAGAAGAGAATCCACTGCCGGGTTATCGTCCCACCCGGCTTTGCTACACCAAACTCCCGGACCGGATGTCCACCGCAGAACGAGCGAAGTATGCTTCGGCCTTCGCGAAGATCAGGGCCTTACTAGCGAACGGCTTAACTGGCGTCGACTTAACCCGCTGCTAGGTTTCTTGGAAAATCTTGCCACTTAGCCGGCGTGACCGACTCATGCATGAATTTACGGGTGAACCCAATGACTCTCTCTGCTTCAATGCCACCCCTCTGACAGAACAAGACATCAATACTTCCGTCAAGTCACTTCTTGGCGAGAAACAAGAGATTTGCAACAAGACCGGGTTGAAGCCCTTTTGCGCCAAGAACCCGGCTCCAGCAGTAAGAAATTCTTTTCTACAGAATTGGTCATTCTTGTCCTAAATTTTTACCTTGCACCTTTTAATCTTCTTTGGCGGCTTATGCACAGGCCGGCTCTCCTTTCTGGAAGAAGAAATATAACCCTCCTGTGAGGAAGCCTAAAGTGAAAGCCCGCGGCCGTAAGAAGAAAACTGCCGCTCAGGAGCCGCCTGAGCTTGACGACTCAGAGGTAGAACTTGACTCCCTTGGCCGTCTCTTTATGCAACTTATTGACAACAATTATCCACAGGAGGAAACGGAAACAAGCCATGCAGACGCCCCCGAGGTAATCTACATTTCCTCTGACTCAGAAAACCTTCCACCAGAGAAAATACGGCGGGTCATCCGAAAAGTCCCCTTTTCTCATCCTCTTGCTCATTTAGACCCCAATTTTCTTTTGAAAAAGCAACAGCACAACTCCCGACGTCAGACCCGGAGCGCCGGCTCTGAAGATCTTGTGGCCGGGTTATCGAATTCTCCGGCTCCGCGGAAACGGTCGGCTGAGGTACTCTTTTAACTAAGGTCAGTTTTAACAATCTTGCATTGTAACCTTACTCTGCTTTGTATTGTCTTAACTGTTTTCAAGAAACGCCCCCTTCGTCCGGTGATTCCACTGCGACTAAGCTGCCTCATCTAAAGATCAACCCGGAGTGCGTACCTTTGTATCTGCATCATCCCTTTCTATCGTCCTTGTTATTTATGCAATAATTCTTCTGTTTTTCAGAGCTCAAGCAAAACGAAGGAAAACCGGCGGGTCTACCGCTGCTCCTACCGCCCAAGAGCCGGAAATTGCTAAGCCGGACTCCCCTGCAACTCATGTGGAACCTACTAAAATTATGAAAGATGCACCTGAAGATACTCATCAGCCCTCCGAGCCGGCAGATCATGACACGGCAACTGAAAGTCCTCCAAGGGATGATCCTAAGCCGCCCAGCCCTTCAACAGCCGTCGAAGACACAGTTCTTCCAGACGTTATCATCACTAGGACGGGTCATCAATCTCCCGAGCCTCATGTACTGACAAGACATACTAGCAAGGCTGAAGCTTCCTCGCCTGAGAAGTTTGATTTTGAATTCACTGTGTTAGAGAAGCTGACTGCCGATGAATTACACGCTGGTTATCTGAACCGCCTGTCAACAAGCCGGAACATGGAGCTCAAACTTGTTGGTTTGATGAAGAAAAAATATGAGGTACTCCTGCTTTTTCCTTATACCCTTATGTAGCCCCCAAGAGCTGGTTTAACATTGTAAATGGTAGACTGGGTCTTCCAATCTATGTCAAACTCTAAACAGCTTAGCCTGTAGCCCCCAAGTATCGGGCTAGTATAGATAGTAAGCCGATACTCAATTTGAAGAGTTGATCAATGGTAGCCCCCAAGTCCGGGTCAGTATAAAAATGATGAGCCGGAACTTCACTGTAGACGTGGAAAGTGCCGTGTGTAGCCCCCAAGTGCCGGCTTATCTTTACGAAGATGAGCCGGAACTTCATTGTAGACTTGTAGAGCACCGTGTGTAGCCCCCAAGTGCCGGCTTATCTTTACGAAGATGAGCCGGAACTTCATTGTAGACTTGTAGAGAAAACACAGACATTAGCCCCCAAGTGTCAAGTATATTGCTTACAATCTGCTTGAGACTTGTCAGAACAGCTCCATCGATCATGTACTAACATCACATCCTGGCGACTTAGACCTCCTGAAATGTTTTGTTTTTGTATGATACAGGAAGCTTTAGACGCGGCCGAGTCTGATCTGACCGGCGTAAAAGAAAACCTTGCTGCACAACAAACCGCTCGGTCTGAGGCGGAGGAAAAATGGCGGGTTGCCGTTAAGGAGCTTAAGAGGGTTCAGGCTGACTTTGATGCCTTCAAAAAGAGTGCGGAGTCTACCCAAGCCGCCCTGACCAAGCGCGCAGACGATGCTGACCAGCAACTTAAGCTTGTGTCAGATGAGCTGCAAACCCTCAAGCATCATATCTCTAGGATGACTTCTGCTATCTTTGGTAAGCACTGAATACTTAGCAAATTTCCTTGCCTTGTTTAAAAACTGTGCGGGCGGCTTATAACACCAAATCTTTCCTTGCAGGCCAAAGAAGCCGCCAGCTATCTTCTGACAGCTTGTTGAAGCTGAAAGCAGTATACACCTTGACAGAACAGCTATACTGCGGGACCCTTTGCACCATCAAAGCAATGCTGGATGAAAGAAGCATCCCCAAATTCATGAAGGGAGTGATAGAACTCCTGTCAACTCTGCCGAAGCAAATCGAAGAGCTCAAACGATCAGCCGCCAGGAAGGGAGCCATGGCCGCGCTAAGCCGGTCTATGGCCTTTGCCCCTGAACTGACTGCAGAAGAGATGATGGATGGCTTTCCGTCCAAGAAAGACGACGGCTCAGATTTCACAGAAGCTGACTATGCCAAGTGTATGAAGGCCTCCAGAGTACTCGCATCAACACTGGCGGATGAAGTTGATCTGACTACCTACGAGGCGGCTTACAGCGCGGACAGCAAATGAGTACGCTGCCCAACCTTCGAGGCCAGGGATTTGACTCCTGCACGCCGTAAGAAACTCTTTGCTCCTGAAATTGACCCGTCCCCCCTCTTTAACGAGGCTCAGTTTGAAGCTTTAACAAACTGCAACTGGGATGTGGACAATCTTTAGATCGAAGAGGTCAAAGACCCGGCGCAGGATGACCCGCCATCGAGCTGATCACTTGCTTCTGAAACTTACAACCCGGCTTATTGACCTGCCAAGGCTAGCAGTGTACAAAATTTTTAAGTCCGTGGTATTTTGGGCTCCCTGGAGAGTTTGTAATAGGCATAGAAAAACTTTGTTTGCCTGAGCCGTGCCATCACGCACGTATGAATCTTTGCACAACTTGATGCATGCTTATCTGTCTTGTGCTCCGCTCATAATATCAGATTTCACGGCGGCTCATCTTAGGAGATAAACCCTGAAAAAAGAAACAAGACATAATATGTTCTGTATTGCTGTGAGGGCGGCTTGAAAAAGCACAACCCGGAGATATTAAGTCTTTCATGACATTGCTTTTTCGAAAACTCATATGCCGGTTCTTCTGGGTGGATTCGCTACTTGAACTCTTAACAACACAGGGTCTCTAACGAGAGTGAGCGTCAATTCCTTTGAACAGCTCAGGGTCTCTAGGCGAGATTAACTGATAAGAGCGCAACGAACCAGAGAGAGACGCATCAGGGCATGAGCACCCCAGGGCCCATAAGCTACCTCTCACGTGACATAAATCCGTCGTTTGAACCTTAAACAGTGCAGGGTCTTTAAAAGAGTAACTGTTTAAGAGTACGAACGGGCCACATAGCGGAGAGTCGGCAGCAGATGGGTGAGTTTATCCTCGTTTTCCGTAAGCCGGCCCTCACGTGACAAGAGCCGCCGGTTTAACCTTGACCAGTACAGGGTCTCTAGCGAGAGTGACTGTCAAATATTTTGAACAGGTCAGGGTCTCTAATCGAGATTAACTGGTAAGAGTTCGGCGGGTCAACTGGCGGAGCAGCAGCATACAGGCAGGTTTAACTCAAACTTGCGGTGGCTGAAGAGCCGATCAAGCGGGTGTGTAAGCTAAACCCGGCGGGTTGGAAGCCCCCAAATGACCTTGTTGACGGAGTCAACTTTTTGGGTATATAACCTGGCCTTACGATGGCTGAAGAGCCGATCAAGAGGGTGTGTAAGCTAAACCCTGGTGGGTTGGAAGCCCCCAAATGACCTTGTTGACGGAGTCAACTTTTTGGGTATATAACCCGGCCTTACGGTGGCTGAAGAGCCGATCAAGAGGGTGTGTAAGCTAAACCCTGGCGGGTTGGAAGCCCCCAAATGACCTTGTGGTTGTATCCATCTTTGCACAATCTGAGATACGTAAAACGGCAGAGGCCCCGGCTTGCAGGGATGCCAACTTTATTATATGTATATAAGTGATATATACAATGATGATGTACAATGGGGGGAGTTGATGACTCAAGTATAGTACGGTCGCTGATGAGCGATATTCCACGGCCGGTGGGTTTCCTGCCCAGAAGTGCGTGACTCGTCTCGTACGTCAATGAGATAGTATGACCCATTGTTGAGCTTTCTGCTAACCACAAAAGGTCCTTCCCATGGAGGAGATAGCTTGTGCACATCCGTCTGATCTTGAATTAGACGTAACACCAAGTCGCCTTCTTGAAACGTCCGGGTCTTAATCCTGCGGCTATGATAGCGACGCAGGTCTTGTTGATAAATCGCCGATCGAGCCGCCGCCAGATCACGCTCTTCATCCAAAGCATCTAACGCGTCCAGACGCGCTATCTCATTGTCTGTCTCAACGTAAGCCGCCACCCGCGGCGAGTCATGACGTATATCACTTGGTAACACGGCTTCTGCACCATAAACCATGAAGAAAGGCATATAGCCTGTTGACCTGTTGGGAGTGGTTCTGATGCTCCATCAAACTGATGGAAACTCTTCTACCCAACAACCCGGCGTTCGCTGCAGAGGAACCATAAGCCGGGGCTTGATACCTCTCAAGATCTCCTGGTTAGCTCGCTCCGCCTGACCATTGGATTGTGGATGAGCAACAGCAGAGACGTCAAGCCGGATGTGCTCACTTTCACAGAACGCCTGCATAGCCCCCTTGGATAGGTTTGTGCCATTATCTATGATGATACTATGAGGGTAACCAAAGCGGTAGATCAATTTTTTGACAAACTGAACCGCCGTAACCGCGTCACACTTGCCGACCGGCTCGGCCTCCACCCACTTGGTAAACTTATCCACCGCCACCAAAAGGTGGGTCTTCTTGTCTTTAGATCTCTTGAAGGGCCCGACCATATCAAGCTCCCAGACAGCAAACGGCCAGGTAATTGGAATCATACGCAACTCCTGAGCCGGCACGTGAGCACGTCGCCCGAACTTCTGACATCCATCGCACTTGAGAACCAAGTCTTTTGCGTCCTTATGAGCCGTCAGCCAGAAGAAACCATGCCGAAAAGCCTTGGCCACCAGAGATTTTGAGCCGGCGTGATGACCACAATCGCCAGCGTGAATCTCATTTAAGATTTCCTTACCTTCTTCAGGTGAAACACAACGTTGAAAAACGCCGGTGACGCTGCGCTTATGTAACTCGCCATTGACGATCGTCATGGACTTAGATCGCCTTATGATTTGCCTTGCCAAGGTCTCGTCCTCGGGTAACTCGCCGCAAGTCAAGTATGCTAGGTAAGGCAACGTCCCGTCAGGGATAGCATGCAGAGCCGCCACCAGTTGCCCCTCCGGATCAGGTATAGCCAGGTCCTCCTCTGAAGGTTGCTTAACTGACAGGTGATATAGCACATCCAAGAAAACGTTAGGCGGCACCGGCTTACGCTAAGAGCCAAGTCTTGATAATGCATCAGCCGCCTCGTTCTTGCGACGGTCAATATGATCCACCTGATAACCCTTGAAGTGACCAGCAATGATATCCACCGCCTGACGATAAGCCGCCATCCGTGGGTCCTTGGAATCCCACGTGTCTGAAACTTGCTGAGCCACGAGGTCTGAGTTGCCAAGACATCTAACCCGGCTCAGGTTCATCTCCTTAGCTACACGGAGGCCGTGGAGTAAAGCCTCATACTCAGCTGCATTGTTAGTACAGGGAAACATCAACCTTAACACATAACAAAACTTGTCACCTCTAGGGGAAGTTAAGACAACTCCAGCCCCTGATCCTTCCAATTGTCTGGATCCATCAAAGTGAATTGTCAAGTATGTGTTATCCGGCTTCTCCTTGGGCGACTGACACTCTGTCCAGTCGTTAATAAAGTCCACCAAGGCTTGAGACTCGACAGCCATGCGGGCACATATTTTAGATTTAGAGGCCCAAGCTCCAATGCCCACTTAGCAATCCTGCCAGTGGCTTCTCTGTTTTGAATTATGTCTCCCAACGGAGCAGAGCTAACCACAGTGATCTGGTGTCCCAAGAAGTAGTGCTTCAACTTACGATTCGCCATGAACACCCCGTATATCAGTTTCTGCCAATGTGGGTACCTCTGCTTGGACTCTATCAGAACTTCACTGACGTAGTAAACCGGCCTCTGAACCGGGTATTCTTTCCCTGCCTCCTTATGCTCCACAACAATCGCGGCGCTGACTGCCCTATTGTTAGCCGCCACGTAGAGGAGTAAAGGTTCCTTCTCAGCCGGAGCAGCCAAGACCGGCGGCTCAGACAGCTGTTTCTTGAGCGCCTCAAACGCTTCACCCGCCGCCTTACTCCAGACAAAGTTGTCTGTTTTCGTCATCATTTGATACAGAGGAATAGCCTTCTCACCCAGGCGGCTTATGAACCGGTTTAACACAGCGATTCGACCCGCCAGGCGCTGAACGTCGTTGATGCACGCCGGCTCAGACAAGGAGGTGATAGCCTTTATATTGTCCGGATTAGCTTCAATGCCACGCTCAGAGACTAGAAATCCCAAGAGTTTGCCTGCAGGAACTCCAAAGACGCACTTAGCTGGGTTAAGCATCATCTTGTAAACCCGTAAATTATCAAATGTTTCTCTCAGGTCGTTAAGTAGAGTCTCCTTCTTTCTTGACTTGACCACGATATCATCCACATAAGCATGAACATTGCGCCCAATTTGACTATGAAGACAGTTCTGCACACAACGCTGGTAAGTCGCCTGGGCACTCTTGAGCCCGAAAGGCATAGACACATAGCAGAAAGCACCAAAAGGCGTAATGAAAGCCATCTTCTCTTGGTCTTTAACTGCCATCTTGATCTGGTGATAACCTGAATAAGTGTCCAGGAAGCATAAACTCTCACAACCCGCCGTTGCATCAATAATCTGGTCGATACGGGGGAGAGCAAACGGGTCAACTGGACAGGCCTTGTTAAGATCCGTGTAATCCACACACATACGCCACGTGCCATTCTTCTTAAGCACCAACACCGGGTTAGCTAACCACTCCGGGTGAAAAACCTCCACGATGAACCCTGCTACTAAGAGCCGGGCCACCTCTTCCCCAATTGCTTTACGCCGTTCTTCATTGAAACAGCGAAGGAACTGCTTGATCGGCTTGAACTTAGGATCCACATTAAGGTGGTGCTCAGCGAATTCTCTCGGTACACCTGGCATGTCAGACGGCTTCCATGCAAAGATGTCCCGATTCTCACGGATGAATTCGATGAGCGCGCTTTCCTATGCGGGGTCCATGTTAGCCCCGATAGTGAACTGTTGTGATGAGTCGCCCGGAGTGAAATCTACCTTCTTGGTATCATCCGCCGCAAACTTGAGGGGCGGCTCAGATTCCGTGTTAGGCTTCTTGAGTGGAGTCATGTCTTCCGGGTCAACATTTTCCTTATAAAACTTGAGCTCTGCCTCCGCACAACTTGACTCTGCGTAAGCTGCGTCACCTTCCTCACACTCAAGGGCTGTCTTCCGATCACCATGCACGGTAATCGTCCCGTTCAACCCGGGCATCTTGAGCTGTAAGTAAACATAGCAAGGCCTAGCCATGAACTTGGCGTAAGCCGGCCGTCCAAACAGAGCGTGATATGGGCTTTTGATTTTGACCACTTCAAACCACAAAGACTCCACCCTGTAGTTACATCACCAAAAGCTACCTCCAAAGAAATCTTCCCCACTGGATAAGCCGATTTTCCGGGCACCACACCGTGAAAAACTGTTGAAGAGGGCTTAAGATCCTTATCAAGCAAACCCATCCGGCTGAAAGTGTCATAATACAAGATGTTGATGCTGCTGCCACCATCCATAAGCACTTTAGTGAACATATATCCTCCTACTTGGGGGGCAACTACCAAAGCCAGTTGCCCCGGGTTATCAACACGCGGCGGGTGATCCTCCCTACTCCAAGTTATGTCATACTCGGACCACTTCAAATACTGTGGGAGAGCCGGCATGACCGCGTTAACCGCCCGCTTGCATACCTTCCGGTCTCGCTTGTCGAGGCTGGTTGTAAAAACATGATACTGACCCCCACTGAGCTGTTTCGGGTTAGTCTGGTACCCCGATTGGTTATTCTGCTGCTGGCCTCCACCCCCAGGCTGTTGATGATGACCTCCTTGATTGCCTTGACCCTGGTAACCGGATCCTGAGACGCCAGCACCAAAGCCGGCTCCTGACCCGCCCGGCCCTGAGCCGCCTGACGGACCATTACCGTTATTACGGTGCTATTGAAGGCTGTAATCCCTGAACTGCCGCATAATACTGCAATCCCTCCAAGTGTGACCTTCCGGCTTATCAGGCCGGCTGTGCTCCGGACAAGGTTTATTGAGCATCTCCTCCAAGTTGAAAGGAGCTTTACCCTTGTTAAAGGGTGCCCTGAAGTTCCCATTGCCCTTAGCACGATTGTTCCCAGTGCTGGCGTTCACCACCAATTCTGACCCGCCGTCCGGGTTCTTCCGTTTGCCCGGGTTGCTGTTTCCAGCCGCGTTTTGCTGTTGACCCTTGCCATTGTTACCTTTCTTCCCGTGACCTGATTTCTCATCATCAGAGCCTGGGTCTTTCGTGTTATCAGAGTCTGCATACTTGGTGAGAGCCGCCATGAGCTCCCCCATGTCTTGGCATGAGCGTTTAAGCCGGCCAAGCTTCTGCTTCAGCGGTGTAAATGGCAATTCTTCTCCAGAATCAAAACTGCTTGAGCTGCCGTAATCTGTTCCGAAGAGTGGATGATGGTTGAGACCCGCCGGACCCAGTGATGAGTCGACTCGTCATCATGCTGCACGCAATGGTACAGATCCACAATCGTCATGGGCTGCTTGCACGTTCCTTGGAAATTTTTGATGAATTTCGCCTTCAACTCGGCCCAGGAATTAATGGTATTGGGTGGCAAGCCCTTTAACCACGTGCGAGCCGGCCCTTCCAGCATCATGATGAAGTATTTGGCACATACTGCATCACTGACGTCCAACATCTCCATGGCCAGCTCATAGCTTTCGATCCAAGCCTCTGGAGGTAGGTCTGCAGTATAATTGGGCACCTTGTGAGGACCTTTGAAATCCTTCGGCAGACGCTCATTCCGTAGAGCCGACGCTAAGCACGGCACTCCCACAGCCCTGGAGGTTACTCCTGCCCCTACTGAGACGGAAGGTGCAACTGTGGGTTCCTGATGAGCCGCCGCCGCCGCCAGAGCCGCCGCCTCTCACTGTGCTCTCGCTCGATGCACCAGCGCCTGAGCATCCAGAGCCGCCCGGTCGACTCGCGGCGGGTTCCGATGTCGTTCACTGCTAGAAACCGCCGGCGACTCATAACGCCGGCTGTAGCTGTGGCTGGGGATGGGAGTTGAATGCACGTGGCTCCGGCTGTAAGTATACTTCTCCTGCTGGGCCACCGCCGTCTGCAGGTATACAATAGCATTCCGCACCTCTTCTGCAAAAGGCGCCTCATCGGGGATGGGGATTGTACCAAGCCGGGTTGCCGCCGCCACCATGTTCTCAGCCGGGTTAGAATAATGACCCGGCGGCGTCGGAAAAGGCTGTGGTGGGGTTGGGTTCCGGCGGGGCGGGTTTGGCCGCTGATGCTGAACCGCCGCCCGGCTTCCAGGTACTTCCGCCGTCCGGGTCACGGTCAAAGGTCCGTTCCGTCCCGTCCCTGGCATGTTGAAAAGATTTCTGGCTTCATACTGATCTGGCAAGCGGGATTGATGCCTCATCCGCTGAACCGCCGCCGCAGACAGTTGTTCTAACTCGAAACGGAAAGCGTCCGCCCTAAGGCACTCCGCCTCAGCATCCATCTGAGCCTTTAGCGCATTGATTTTCTGTTGGACTCCGGTCATCTGGTTTTTCAACCTCGCAATCTCCGCATTACGGGCCGCTTGGTTTTCAGCAGTGACCTCAGTCGCCATCAGGGTTGTAAGCTCATTCATCAGATCCAGAAGAACCTGAGCCGGCGGCCTGCCAGCTCCAGACCCAGTCGCACCGGCGTCTAAGCTGCCAGGAGCCGCCGCTGAACCCGCCATGAAGACGGTAGCGCGGTTCGGCGGCTCATAATCCTCCGGCTCATGATACTCCGACTCGGGGTAAGGCTCGACGTAGCCCCCGAGCCCACTGTTGTGAAGCTGATAGATTGATTCCGTCTCCCCGCTCGAGGATCCATCCTCTGAACAGACGAGAGTTTCTTCCCGTGACATAGAACCTTCAAGCTCCATGCCCTGGGTGAAGCCGGCGAAGACATGCTTCCTGCCCGGGTCGGCACAGGCGGGTTGCACGCGTCGGGCGGGTTGCTCGCGCCGGGCCGGCTCGACGATGTCGGTGCAGATGTCCGGCCCGGGTTTGGATCCGCCGATCTTGCCGATGAAGACGTGGATTCCGCCGAAGGGGACCCGGAAACCGTACTCAATTGAATCGGCCTCGAGGCCCCAGCCGGCGTCGTCGATGTAGAGCCGGCCGCGGCGACTCTTGGTCATCCTGCCAACAGCGTACCCCTCAATCCCTTGGAGAGAGCCCTTTGAGAACTCAACACCACCGAGCGCTAGCCCCACGGTGGGCGCCAACTGTCATGGTTTTGTCACAGCAGATGTCTGAAGACTTAGGTTCGAGGCCATTGCTAAGGCGGTGGACTCAAAGGGGTTGGTCGAGACGAGGGACACGATTTTACCCAGGTTTGGCCCCTCAAGAAGAGGTAAAAGCCTACGTCCTGCTTGTGTTGGATTGCTTGGAGTATCGATTACAAGGGAGCGGATTCGCTTGACCTAGTTCTCGATTGATTGGTTTCTGTCTAAGCCGCCCCAAGGCCTCACCTTTATATAGGAGGTCGAGGCTCTGGGTTACACGAGTCCTAAACCGACTCATACATCGTAGTTGATCCTGTCTCTAAGCCGCCTTGCTATCTTGGGCAAGCCGTCTTCGGGCGGCTTAACCGCCCGGGTCTTCACACCATCTTTTGTCTCTGGGCATTCGTCGTGGCCTGTCAGGTAAGCCGCCACGCGGCCTGGCCTTCATCTTCCGGCCCACCTTACAGGTCTTGGCTACAAGCCGCCAGGTACGACCTGGCCCCTCCTGGGCGGGTCTTACCACGGGGTTATATCCCCAACAGAACCCTCTCGAAGTCCTCGGACTCGGTACCCGAGTCTGAAGTGTCGTCGGACAGGACTGCCTGTGTCCGATGCGCTTTCTTCTGGGCGGGAGGAAGTACATTCTCTGAAGCGTCCGATGACGCCGCCCTCTTTCCTGTGAGGGGGCAATCGCCTCCCCCCTCAACCTCGTGCTCCTCCTCTTGATTCGAGGAGGCATGGGTCTATTCGGACACAGCCCCTGGCTGGTCCCTGTTGCGCAGGCCTGCTCGGCCTGGCTTCTTTTTCTCCTTCTTCTCTGGCGCCTTGTAAGGCGCCACGATGAGCATCTCCGACAGCTGCTGGGACCTAGGGTCTTCGGGCTGTGGAGCCGGGCACTTGATGCCCGTGGCCTTGCTCAACCATTCCTGCGGCAATGATCGGAAAGAATTCAGATTTTATTCGGGAAAGACAAGAACCGATCTAATGAAACTATGTCATACCTCGGAGGGAGGTTTGTCGGCGCGCAGACCCCGGTCCTCCTTCTTGGCCGGCCAGTTCTCCTGCGCCTTGAACAACGCCTTCCATAGCTTCTCCCGTGTGGTGCGGAAGAGCCGACGGATCGTAGGCTCATCGTCAGTCCGATAAGTCCACATCGGAGAGCCCCGCCGCTGGCAGGGGAGGATGCGCCGCCGAAGCATATTTTGGATCACGTTGGTCAGCTCGATTCCGTCCTTGATCATGGAGGTGATGCCCTCTGCAGGTCCTCCACCTCTGTATTCGACCCCCAGTCGAGGCCTTTTCGGACCCATGAGGTCAATCTGGTCGGGGCGGCAGATCTGAATTCGGCAGGAACAGTTCCGCCCTCCTCCCTTTGCTCGGTGATGTAGAACCACTCTTTTTGCCAGGTCTTGATGGTGTCGATGAAGGTGCCGGATGGCCATACCGCGCGCGGAAGCTTGCTGATGACCGCCCCGCCGCAGTCTGCGTGTACGCCTGCGACACACTTCGGCTTGATGTTGAAGATCTTGAGCCACAGTCCGAAGTGTGGTTCGACCCGCAAGAAGGCCTCGCAAACGATGATGAAGGCCGATATATGCATGAAAGAGTTCGGTGGGAGGTCGTGGAAGTCGAGTCCGTAGAAGAACATGAGGACCCTCACGAAGGGGTGGAGCGGGAAGCTCAGTCCTCGGATGAAATGAGGAATGAAGACCACCCTCTCGCCTGGTTTGGGGGTGGGAATCCCCTGGCCCTCCTCTGCGGCGTGGTGGAAGATGTTGGCGGGGAGGTAGCCGGCCTCCTTGAGGTCCCGGATGTCCTGGTCGGTGATTGTGGAAGCTTCCCACTTGCCATTGGAGCCGGAGCTGGCCATGGCTGAGCTCGGAGGGGGGAAGGTGGAAAACCTAGATCTGGGCTCTGGGGGCTCAGGAAATAGGGGAAGCAGGGCTGCGAATGGGAAGCATGGTCAAGCCTTGAGGTTTTCTTCCCCTTTTATTGGGCTTGTCGCCGGTTAGCCTCCCCTCACCGCGCCGTGAATCCCTCAGCTTCCCGAGACGTGCGTGCCGTTATACGTGCATGATTAAACATATCCCATGTAAAATGGAGCACGATCTATGCATTGATGGATCGCGCCAGTAAAAATGGCCTCGAACCGCGAATCGAGCTTTTTCGACTGGTTCAGCGGTCGTGGTGGGCCGTGACCTTTCATCTGAAAGGTTGTCAGAAATCACTATTGGCTCCTTGTCGATCTATTCATAATGGTCAGACGATCTATGATCGGAAAAACTACACATCGTCGGAGGCCGGACTAAAGCCCGGCCGATCACTATTTGGAGAAAGGAACTCGCCTCGCAAGCCGAAGACTCTGATCATATGAAGCAGCTGGAGCTAGGACCCTTGGCGTTGGAGGCTAGTTCGGGGGCTACTGAGGGAGTCCTGGATTAAGGGGTCCTCGGGAGGCCGACCTATTTCTTATGGGCCGGACTGTATGGGCCGTTTGCCGAGCACTGGATTGATCGAAGACTCTGTTGCCAGGAAGGAAGCTTCGAGGATCGTGGCGTATCCTCCAAGTTTAAAGCAGTGAATAGGCATGTTTATCCCTTCGACGTGTAACCGACCATGTGTAAACCCTAGGTACCCTCGGCGTCTATATAAGCCGAAGGGTTTTAGGTTGTAGGCCAACAGAACTCATCTAGGGTTTTAGTCATATGATCTCGTGGTAGATCAACTCTGTAATCCTCATACCATCAATATAATCAAGCAGGACGTAGGGTATTACCTCCATAGGAGGGCCCGAACCTGGGTAAAACACTGTCCCCTTCGTCTCCTGTTACCCTCGATTCTAGTCTCACAGCTCGGGACCCCCTACCCGAGATCCGCCGGTTTTGACACCGACAGTAGGTGCATTGCATAAACCAAAAGGCATACGTTTATAAGCATAAGTTCCAAAAGGACATGTAAAGGTAGTTTTCTCTCAATCTTCTTTTGACACATGCATTTGAGAAAATCCAGAATATCCATCAAGGAAACAAAAGTGGGTGTGCTTGGATAATCTTTCTAACATTTGATCAATAAAAGGCAAGGGGTAATGATCTTTCTTAGTAGCTTTATTTAATTTTCTAAAATCAATTACCATCCTATAACCAGTTACAATTCTTTGTGGAATAAGCTAATTCTTATCATTGGGGACAACAGTAATACCTCCTTTCTTAGGAACACAATGAACAGGACTTACCCACCTACTATCAGCAATAGGATAGATTATACCTGCCTCCAGAAGCTTTAGTATTTCGGTTCTTACCACTTCCTTCATCTTAGGATTTAAGTGGCGCTGATGATCAACAACAGGTTTAGCATCTGGTTCCATATTAATCTTGTGCTGACATAGAGTGGGGCTTATGCCCTTTAGATCATCGAGTGCATATCCAATAGCAGCCCCATGCTTCCTTAGAGTTTTGAGTAATCTTATTTCTTCATGCTCTGAAAGGTTAGCACTGATAATAACAGGATATATCTTCTTTTCACCAAGGTAAGCATATTTCAAAGTATCGGGTAAAGTCTTTAACTCAAACACGGGATCTCCCTTGGGTGGAGGAGGATCCCCTAAAATATCAACTGGTAAGTTGTGTTTGAGAATAGGCGATTGTTTAAGGAATATGTCATCTATTTCATTTCTCTCATTCATATGCATATCATTTTCATGGTCTAGTAAATATTGTTCCAACGGATCTGAAGGAGGTACGACAATAGAAGCAAGACCAATCATTTCATCTTTACTAGGTAATTCCTTCTCATGCGTTTGATTAGTAAAATTGGAGAAATTAAATTCATGAGACACATCACCAAATCTTACTTTAACCTTTTCGGTAGCACAATTGATTTCAGCATTAATAGTGTTCAAGAAAGGCCTACCGAATATAATGGGACAAAAGTTATCTTGTTTTGAACCAAGAACTAAGAAATCAGCGGGGTACTTGTCCTTTCCACATAAAACTTCAACATCTCTAACAATGCCAAGTGGCGAAATAGTGTCTCGGTTTGCAAGTTTAATAGTAACATCAATATCTTCAATAGTAGAGGGTGCTATGTCATTCATAATTTCTTGATATAAGGAGAACGGTATAGCATTGGCACTAGCACCTAAGTCACACAAGCCATGATAACAATGATCTCCAGTTTTAACTGAGACAACAGGCATGCCTACGACTGGTTTATTCTTACCGAGCTCATCTCGCTCGTTTCTAACAGGTTTTGCAATTCTAGCAGCTTCATCACAAAGGTAGATAACCAGACCATCAATATTATCAACTAAGAGGTCCTTAATCATAGCAACTTTAGGTTCAACATTTATTTGTTCAGGAGGCGTAGATGTCCTAACATGACTTTTATTGACCACAGTTGTAACTTTAGCATGTTCCCGAGTTCTAATAGGAAAAGGAGGTTTCTCAATGTAAGCAGTGGGAACAACAGGATCAACATGACTAACAATTATCTCTTCTTTCTCAATTTTAATTGGTTCCTATAATGGTGGTTCGATGGGAGGATGATATTTAAACCACTTTTCTTTGGGAATATCAACATGAGTAGCAAATGATTCACAGAAAGTAGCTACTATTTCAGAGTCAATACCATATTTGTTGCTAAACTCATGAAAGGTGTTGGTTTCCATAAAAGATTTAACACAATCAAAATTAAGTTTTATACCTGACTCGTTACCTTCGTCGACCTCCCAATCTTCAGAGTTGCGCATAATTCTTTCCAAAAGATCCCATTTTAATTCAATAGTTTTGTTCATAAATGAGCCCGAGGAAGAAGAATCCAATAATTTTTGATCATCCTGAGAAAGCCGAGCATAAAAATTTTGTGTAATCATTTCTCTTGGAAGATCATGGTTGGGGAAAGTGTGCATCATACATTTAAGCCTCCCCCAAGCTTGAGCGATGCTTTCTCCCTTGCGAGGCAAAAATATATATATATAATTCCGATCACGGTGAACTAGATGCATTGGGTAAAACTTCTGATAAAATTCCAGCTTCAAGCGATTCCTATCCCATGATTTAATATTATCCAATAGCCTATACCACATTATTGCTTTTCCCTCCAAAGATAAAGGGAAAACTTTCTTCTTAACTTCGTCCCTAGACAACCTTACAAGCTGAAATAATCCACAAACCTCATCGACGAATATCAAATGGAAATCAGGATGAGTCGTACCATCATAAGGATCAGACAATAGTTTTTCAAGCATACCCGAAGGAATCTCATAATAAATATTTTCAGTAGGTGCAGTAGGTGGAGGAACAATTTCCTCATCTTCCATTCGGGGCGAAGATGCCCCGAATGAGCCACACAAAGGGTGACTGCCCATAATGACAAGCAACAGTAAATTTCAGCACGTATAGAAAATGTTCCCTTACCAATTTCCACTTACCAAAGGCGCTTCACTCCCCGGCAACGGTGCCAGAAAAGAGTCTTGATGATCCACAAGTATAGGGGATCAATCGTAGTCCTTTCGATAAGTAAGAGTGTCAAACCCAACGAGGAGCAGAAGGAAATGATAAGCAGTTTTCAGCAAGGTATTCTCTGCAAGTGCTGTGAGTAACAGTGGTAGATAGTTTTGTAGGAAGATAATTCGTAACAAGTGACAAGTAACAATAGTAAAAATGGTGCAGCAAGGTAGCCCAATCCTTTTTGTAGCAAAGAACAGGCCTGAAAGTACTCTTATATTAAGCAAGTGCTCCCGAGGACACATGGGAATTTCTGTCTAGTCATATTCATCATGTTGAGTTGATTCACGTTCGCTACTTTGATAATTTGATATGTGGGTGGACGAGTGCTAAGGTTCTGTTCTTACTTGAACTAACAACCTACTTATGATTAACCCATCTCGCAAGCATCCGCAACTATCAAAGAAGAATTAAGATAAATCTAACCATAGCATGAAACATGTGGATCCAAATCAGCCCCTTATGAAGCAACACATAAACTGGGGTTTAAGCTTATGTCACTCTCGCAACCCATCATCTAGTTGTTACTCCACAATGACTTCCCTTAGGCCCATAACATGGTGAAGTGTCATGTAATCGACGTTCACATGACACCACTAAGAGAAGTAACAACATACATATCATCAAAATATCGAACGCATACCAACTTCACAAGATTACTTATAACAAGACTTCTCCCATGTCCTCAGGAACAATCACACATCATCAACATGTTCAAGATCAGAGGAGTAATAATGATAATTAAGGATCTGAACATAATCTCTTCCACCAAGTAATCCAACAAGCATCAACTACGAGATGTAATCAACACAACTAGTAACCCACATGTACCAATCTGAGGTTTTGGGACAAAGATTGAATATAAGAGATGAACTAGGGATGGAGATGAGATGGTGCTGGTGAAGAGGTTGATGAAGATTGGTCCTCCCACGAAGGAGGAAGCGTTGGTGACGACGATGGCTTCGATCTCCGCCTCTCGGAGAGGGATTTCCCCGGCAGAATCTGACTGCCAAAGTGCGAAAGGGCCTCTGCCCAGGTTTCCGCGTAGAGATGGCGATGCTTCATCCCGAAAGGTTGCTTATGATTTTTTTTCTAGGATAAAACACACCATATAGGAGAAGAGGGGCATCGGAGGACCAGTAGGGAGCCCACAAGCCATATGGCCGCGCCCTAGGGGGGCGTGATATGTCTCCAACGTATCTATAATTTTTGCTTGTTCCATGCTGTTATATTATCATTCTTGGATGTTTTACAGTCATTTTATAACAACTTTATATCATTTTTTGGGACTAACCTATTGACATAGTGCCAAAGTGCCATTTGCTGTTTTTGCTTTTTTTTTTACTTCGCAGAAAATCAATACCAAACGGAGTCCAATCGCGACGAAACTTTTTGGAGATTTTTTCTGGACCAGAAGACACCTGGTGTGCCGGAGAATTGGGCCGAGGAGACCACAACCCACCAGGGCGCGCTGATACGTCTCCAACGTATCTATGATTTTTGATTGTTTCATGCTATTATATTATCTGTTTTGGATGTTTTATATGCATAAATATGTTATTTTATATTATTTTTGGGACTAACCTATTAATCACGAGCCTAGTGCCAGTTTCTGTTTTTTCCTTGTTTTTGAGTATTGCAGATAAGGAATATTAAACGGAGTCCAAACGGAATAAAATCTTCGGAATAATTTTTCTTGGACCAGAAGCAACCCAGAAGACTTGGAGATGAAGGCAGGGGAGCCGTCGTGTGGCGACAAGCCACAGAGGCGCGCCCCCCTGGCTTGTGGCCCCACGGCAGCCCTCCTAACCCTATTCTTCGGCCTATAAAATCCCAAATATTCCCTGGATACCAAAAAGAGCCACGAAAATACTTTTCCGCCGCCGGAAGCCTCTGTTCCCGTGAGATCCAATCTTGGAGCCTTTTTCGGTAATCTACCGGAGGGGGAATCGATCACGGAGGGCATCTACATCAACTCCATTGCCCCTCCGATGATGCGTGAGTAGTTCATCACAGACCTTCGGGTCCATAGCTAGTAGCTAGATGGCTTCTTCTCTCTCTTTCTTCTTCAATACCATGTTCTTCATGATCTTCATGGAGATCTATCCGATGTAATACTCTTTTGCGGTGTGTTTGTCGAGATCCGATGAATTGTGGGTTTATGTTCGGATTATCTATGAATATTATTTGAATCTTCTCTGAATTCTTATATGCATGATTTCATATCTTTGCAAGTCTCTTCGAGTTATTGGTTTGGTTTGGCCAACTAGATTGGTAATTCTTGCAATGGGAGAGGTGCTTAGTTTTGGGTTCAATCTTGCGGTGTTCTCACCCAGTGACAAAGTAGGGGTAGCGAGGCACGTATTGTATTGTTGTAATCGAGGATAAAAAGATGGGGTTTTCATCATATTGCTTGAGTTTATCCCTCTACATCATGTCATCTTACCTAATGCGTTACTCTGTTCTTCATGAACTTAATACTCTAGATGCAGGCAGGAGTCGGTCGATGTGTGGAGTAATAGTAGTAGATGCAGAATCGTTTCGGTCTACTTGACACGGACGTGATGCCTATATGCATAATCATTGCCTTGGATATCTTCATAATTATTCGCTTTTCTATCAATTGCTCGACAGTAATTTGTTCACCCACCGTATTATTTTCCTTCATGAGAGAAGCCTCTAGTGAAACCTATGGCCCCCGGGTCTATTTTCCATATTATACTTTCAGATCTAAAACCAAAAAATACCAAAAATATCTTGCTACAATCTTTTTACTTTTGTTTTACTTTACTTTCAAGCAATCATATCTATCTATCTCTATCAGATCTCATCCTTGCAAGTAACCGTGAAGGGATTGACAACCCCTTTATAGCGTTGGGTGCAAGTGTTTGATTATTTGTGTAGGTACACCTATTGGGGACTTTCTTGTATCTCCTACTGGATTGATACCTTGGTTCTCAAAAACTAAGGGAAATACTTATCTACTTTGCTGCTTCACCCTTTCCTCTTCAAGGGAAAACCAACGCATGCTCGAGAAGTAGCAAGAAGGATTTCTGGCGCCGTTGTCGGGGAGATCTACATCAAGCCTACCAAGTACCCATCACAAACTCATCTCTTGCATTTACTTTAGTTGCCATTTTCCTCTCATTTTCCTCTCCCCCACTTCTAAAACGATTTTCAGAAAGATTTGCCTTTTTATTCGCCCTTCTTCCGTTCGTCTTTCCGTTTGCTTTTTGTTTGCTTGTGTGCTAGATTGCTTGCTTTGTCACGATGACTCAAGAGAATACCAACTTGTGTGACTTCTCCAATACTAATAATAATGATTTTATTTGTACTCCGATTGCTCCCGCCACTAGTGCGGAATCTTATGAAATTAATGTTGTTTTGCTTAATCTTGTTATGAAAGAACAATTTTCTGGCCTTGCTAGTGAAGATGCCGCATCCCATCTAAATACTTTCGTTGAATTGTGTGATATGCAAAAGAAGAAAGATGTGGATAATGATATTGTTAAATTGAAGCTATTTCCGTTCTCACTACGAGATCGTGCTAAAACTTGGTTTTCATCTTTGCCTAAAAATAGTATTGATTCATGGAATAAGTGTAAAGATGCTTTTATTTCTAAGTAGTTTCCGCCCGCTAAGATCATCTCCCTTAGGAACGATATAATGAATTTTAAGCAACTTGATCATGAGCATGTTGCACAATCTTGGGAGAGGATGAAACTTATGATTACAAATTGCCCCGCGCATGGTTTGAGTTTATGGATGATTATGCAAAAAAATTATGCGGGATTGAATTTTGCTTCTAGGAATCTCTTAGATTCCGCCGCGGGTGGTACTTTTATGGAAATCACATTAGGAGAAGCTACTAAACTCCTAGATAATATTATGGCAAATTACTCTCAATGGCATACCGAAAGATCTCCTACTAGTAAAAAAGTGCATGCTATTGAAGAAATTAATACTTTGAGTGAAAAGATGGATGAATTGATGAAATTGTTTGCTAGTAAGAGTGCTCCTATTGATCCTAATGATATGCCTTTGTCTTCTTTGATTGGAAATAATAATGAATCTATGGATGTGAACTTTGTTGGTAGGAACAATTTTGGTAATAACGCATATAGAGGTAATTTCAATCCTAGGCCGTTTCCTAGTAATTCCTCTAATAATTATGGTAATTCCTACAACAATTCTTATGGAAATTATAATAAGATGCCCTCTGATCTTGAGAATAATATTAAAGAATTTATTAGCTCGCAAAAAGGTTTCAATGCTATGATTGAAGAAAAATTGCTCAAGATTGATGATTTGGCTAGGAACGTTGATAGAATTTCTCTTGAGATTGATTCTTTGAAAATTAGATCTATTCCACCCAAGCATGATATTAATGAGTCTTTGAAAGCTATGAGAATTTCTATTGATGAGTGTAAGGAAAGAACCGCTAGGATTCGTGCTAAGCGTGAATGGCTTGAAAAAGTGTGTTCTCGTGATAATAATGATGAAGATCTTAAAGTGATTGATGTGACTCCTATTGAATCTTTGTTTTCTAATGTAAATCTTGATAAAGATGGGACTGGAGATGAGTCACCTTTAGTTAAAAGGAGTCCCAATGATTCGGAGTTTATAGATCTAAACGCTAAGATTGATAAAAGTGGGATTGAAGAGGTCAAAACTTTAGATAGCAATGAACCCACTCTTTTGGATTTCAAGGACTTTAATTATGATAGTTGTTCTTTGATTGATTGTGTTTCCTTGTTGCAATCCATGTTGAATTCTCCTCATGCTTATAATCAAAATAAAGCTTTTACTAAACATATCGTGGATGCTTTGATGAAATCTTTTGAAGAAAAACTTGAGTTGGAAGTTTCTATACCTAGAAAGCTTTATGATGAGTGGGAACCTACTATTAAGATTAAAATTAAAGATTATGAGTGCCATGCTTTGTGTGATTTGGGTGCTAGCGTTTCCACGATTCCAAAAACTTTATGTGATGTGCTAGGTTTCCGTGAATTTGATGATTGCACTTTAAATTTGCATCTTGCGGATTCCACTATTAAGAAACCTATGGGAAGGATTAATGATGTTCTTATTGTTGCAAATAGGAATTATGTGCCCTTAGATTTCATTGTTCTTGATATAGATTGCAATCCTACATGTCCTATTATTCTTGGTAGACCTTTCCTTAGAACGATTGGTGCAATTATTGATATGAAGGAAGGAAATATTAGATTCCAATTTCCATTAAGGAAAGGTATGGAGAACTTTCCTAGAAAGAAAATAAAATTGCCTTATGAATCTATTATGAGAGCCACTTATGGATTGCATACCAAAGATGACAATACCTAGATCTATTGCGTTATGCCTAGCTAGGGGCGTTAAACAATAGCGCTTGTTGGGAGGCAACCCAATTTTATTTTTATGCTTTTGTTTTTGCTTCTGTTTTTGAGTTTTTCACACATTCTTACCTCTGTAATAATTGTGTTTTCTTGTTTAAATTAGTGTTTGATCCAAGTAAGACCTTTGGGATGGTCTACGGTGTTTGCAATTTGATTTTGCTGAAAAACAGAAACTTTTTCTCGCAGTCCAGGATTTTTGTAAATTCACTGGAACGTGCTTTTGATCTGAAATTTTTACAAAAGATTTATATACAAATTTACCTTATTGTCCTAATTTTTCAGAATTGTTTGAGTTACAGAAGTATTCAAAGTCTATAGATTGCTACAGACTGTTCTGTTTTAGACAGATTCTGTTTTCTTTGTGTTGTTTGCTTATTTTGATGTATCTATGGGTTGTATCGGGGGGTATGAACCATGGAGAAGTTAGAATACAGTAGATATTACACCAATATAAATAAATAATGAGTTCACAATAGTACCTAAAGTGGTGATTTATTTTTCTTATACTAACGGATCTCATGAGTTTTCTGTTGAGTTTTGTGTTGTGAAGTTTTCAAGTTTTGGGTAAAGATTTGAGGAACTATGGAATAAGGAGTGGCAAGAGCCTAAGCTTGGGGATGCCCAAGGCACCCCAAGCCATATTCAAGGATACCAAAAAGCCTAAGCTTGGGGATGCCCCGGAAGGCATCCCCTCTTTCGTCTTCAACCCATCGATAAATTTACTTGAGACTATATTTTTATTCACCACATGATATGTGTTTTGCTTGGAGCGTCTTGTATGATATGAGTCTTTGCTTTTTAGTTTGCCACAATCATCCTTTCTGCACACATCTTTTGAGAGAGACACGCTGAATCATGAATTTATTAGAATACTCTATATGCTTCACTTATATCTTTTGAGCTAGGCAATGTTGCTCTAGTACTTCACTTATATCTTTTTAGAGCACGGTGGTGTTTTATTTTATAGAAATTATTGAACTCTCGTACTTCACTTATATCTTTTTAGAACACGGTGGTGTTTTATTTTATAGAAATTATTGAACTCTCGTACTTCACTTATATTATTTTGAGAGTTTCTTTAAAACAACATGGTAATTGGTTTAGGTTGTGAATTTAGTCCTAATATAATGGGCATCCAAGAGGGATATAATAAAAACTTTCATATTAAGTGCATTGGATACTATGAGAAGTTTGATTCCTTGCATATAGTTTTGAGATAATGAAGATGGTAATATGAGAGTCATGCTAGTGAGTAGTTGTGAATTGGAAGAATACTTGTGTTGAAGTTTGTGATTCCCGTAGCATGCACGTATGGTGAACCGTTATGTAACGAAGTCGGAGCATGATTTGTTTAATGATTGTCAACCTTTGTGTGAAGGTCGGGAGCGCGTGATGGTTAACTCCTACCAACCTCTCCCCTAGGAGCATGCGTCTAATGCTTTGTTTGATGACTAATAGACTTTTGCAATAAGTATGTGAGTTCTTTATGACTAATGTTGAGTCCATGGATTATACGCACTCTCACCCTTCCACCATTGCTAGCCTCTCTAGTACCGCACAACTTTTGCCGGTGCATCAAACCTACCTTCCTCAAAACAGCCACCATATATTTTCCTCAAAACAGCCACCATATATTTTCCTCAAAACAGCCACCATACCTACCTATTATGGCATTTCCATAGCCATTCCGATATATATTGCCATGCAACTTCCACCGTTCCGTTTTTCATCACATGCACCATCACTTTCATATTGCATATAGAGTCATATTTTGTTCTAGGTATCGAGTTGTAATTTTTCTTTTTGAGTTATGAGTAAATAAAAGTGTGATGATTTTCATTATTAGAGCATTGTCCCATGAGAGAAAAGGATGATGGAAACTATGAATCCCTCACAAGTTGGGATGAGTCTCCGGACTTTACAAATAATAAAAGAGGCCAGCGAAGCCCAAATAAAAAAAAGAGGCCAAAGATGCCCACCAAAAAAAGGAAAAAAAATGAGAGAAAGAGAGAAGGGACAATTGCTACTATATTTTTCCACACTTGTGCTTCAAAGTAGCACCATGATCTTCATGATAGAGAGTCTCCTATTTTGTCACTTTCATATAGCTAGTGGAATTTTTCATCATATGCACAACCACTTAGTTTTGTTTTTGAGCTTTCATACACTTATAGCTCTAGTGCATTTGTTGCATGGCAATCCCTACTCACTCACATTGATATCTATTGATGGGCATCTCCATAGCCCGTTGATACGCCTAGTTGATGTGAGACTATCTTCTCCTTTTTCCTTGCAACCTCCACCATATTCTATTCCACCTATAGTGTTATATCCATGGCTCACGCTCATGTATTGCGTGAGAGTTGAAAAGGTTTGAGAACATAAAAAGTGTGAAACAATTGCTTGGCTTGTTCATCGGGGTTGTGCATGATTTAGATACTTTGTGTGGGGAAGATGGAGCATAGCCAGACCATATGATTTTGTAGGGATAACTTTCTAAGGCTATGTTATTTTGAAAGGACGCAATTGCCTTGTTGGTGTGCTCGAAGTATTACTGTTTTTATGTCAATATTAGACTTTTGTTTTGAATCTTATGGATCTGAATATTCATGCCACAATAAAGAATATTACATGGATAAATATGTTAGGTAGAATTCCACATCAAAAATTCTGTTTTTATCATTTACCTACTCGAGGACGAGCAGGAATTAAGCTTGGGGATGCTTGATACGTCTCCAACGTATCTATAATTTTTGATTGTTCCATGCTATTATATTATCTGTTTTGAATGTTTTATATGCATTAATATGCTATTTTATATTATTTTTGGGACTAACCTATTAATCTAGAGCCTAGTGCCAATTTCTGTTTTTTCCTTGTTTTTGAGTATTGCAGATAAGGAATATTAAACGGAGTCCAAACGGAATAAAATCTTCGGAATAATTTTTCTTGGACCAGAAGCAACCCAGAAGACTTGGAGATGAAGGCAGGGGAGCCGCAGTGTGGCGACAAGCCAGAGGGGCGCGCCCTAGTGGGGGGGCGCCCCCCTGGCTTGTGGCCCCACGGCAGCCCTCCTAACCCTATTCTTCGGCCTATAAATTCCCAAATATTCCCTGGATACCAAAAAGAGCCACGAAAATACTTTTCCGCCGCCGGAAGCCTCTGTTCCCGTGAGATCCAATCTTGGAGCCTTTTCCGGTAATGCGCCGGAGGGGGAATCGATCACGGAGGGCATCTACATCAACTCCATTGCCCCTCCGATGATGCTTGAGTAGTTCACCACAGACCTTCGGGTCCATAGCTAGTAGCTAGATGGCTTCTTCTCTCTCTTTGTTCTTCAATACCATGTTCTTCATGTTGTTCATGGAGATCTATCCGATGTAATACTCTTTTACGGTGTGTTTGTCGAGATCCGATGAATTGTGGGTTTATGTTCAGATTATCTATGAATATTAATTGAATCTTCTCTGAATTCTTATATGCATGATTTCATATCTTTGCAAGTCTCTTCGAGTTATTGGTTTGGTTTGGCCAACTAGATTGGTAATTCTTGCAATGGGAGAGGTGCTTAGTTTTGGGTTCAATCTTGCGGTGTCCTCACCCAGTGACAAAGTAGGGGTAGCGAGGCACGTATTGTATTGTTGCCATCGAGGATAAAAATATGGGGTTTTCATCATATTGCTTGAGTTTATCCCTCTACATCATGTCATCTTACCTAATGCGTTACTCTGTTCTTCATGAACTTAATACTCTAGATGCAGGCAGGAGTCGGTCGATGTGTGGAGTAATAGTAGTAGATGCAGAATCGTTTCGGTCTACTTGACACGGACGTGATGCCTATATGCATAATCATTGCCTTGGATATCTTCATAATTATTCGCTTTTCTATCAATTGCTCGACAGTAATTTGTTCACCCACCGTATTATTTTCCTTCATGAGAGAAGCCTCTAGTGAAACCTATGGCCCCCGGGTCTATTTTCCATATTATACTTTCAGATCTAAAACCAAAAAATACCAAAAATATCTTGCTGCAATCTTTTTACTTTTGTTTTACTTTACTTTCAAGCAATCATATCTATCTATCTCTATCAGATCTCATCCTTGCAAGTAACCGTGAAGGGATTGACAACCCCTTTATAGCGTTGGGTGCAAGTGTTTGATTATTTGTGTAGGTACACCTATTGGGGACTTGCTTGTATCTCCTACTAGATTGATACCTTGGTTCTCAACAACTGAGGGCAATACTTATCTACTTTGCTGCATCACCCTTTCCTCTTCAAGGGAAAACCAACGCATGCTCGAGAAGTAGCACGCGCCAGGGTGGCCCCGGTGTGCCCTGATGGGTTGTGCCCTCCTTGGGGCCCCTCTCCACCGCCTCTGATGCCTATAAATTCCCAAATATTCCAAAAACCCTAGGGGAGTCAACGAAACACAATTCCAGCCGCCGCAAGTTCCAAAACCTTGAGATTCTATCTAAACACCATCATAGAGGGGTTCATCTTCTTCATAGGTGCCTCTCCGATGATGCGTGAGTAGTACACCATAGACCTACGGGTCCGTAGGCAGTAGCTAGATGGCTTTCTCTTTCTCTCTCTTATGATTCTCAATACAATGGTCTCTTGGAGATCTATTTGATGTAAACTTTTGTGGTGTGTTTGTTGCGATCCGATGAATTTTGAGTTCATGATCAGTTTCTATCCATGAATATTATATGAGTCTTCTTTGATCTCTTATATGCATGATTACTTATAGCCTCATATTTTTCTTTGAATCTTTGGTTTAGTTAGGCCAACTAGATCTATTTTTCTTGCCATGGGAAGAGGTGCTTTGTGATGGGTTCGATCTTGCGGTGTTCTTTCCCAGCGATTGAAGGGGCAGCAAGACATACACGTATCGTTGCTATTAAGGATAACAAGATGGAGTCTATTCCTACATGAATAGATCTTGTCTACATCATGTCATCGTTCTTATTGCATTACTCTATTTTTCCATGAACTTAATACACTAGATGCAAGCTGGATAGCCGTCGATGTGTGGAGTAATAGAGGTAGATGCAGGCAGGAGTCGGTCTACCTATCTTGGACGTGATGCCTATATAATGATCATTGCCTTGGATATCGTCATGACTAGTCGATTTTCTATCAATTGCCCAACAGTAATTTGTTCACCCACCGTGTGCTATACTCATGAGAGAAGCCACTAGTGAACCCTACGGCCCCCGGGTCTAATTTTCCAACATATTGCTTTCAGATCTATCTTTTTTCATCTTTGTTTTCAGATCTACAAAACCAAAAACCCAAAAACATATTGCTGCATATTTTATTTGCTCTTTTTATTTTGTGTTCTTGAGAGATCTATCTCTCTTATCTATCACTACCTAATCTATCTTTTTACCGTAGAGAGATTGACTCTTTCGCGTCGGGTTGCAAGTATTTGTTGTTTGTGTGCAGGTACTGCTTATTGGGTGGTGGTGATCCTCCTACTGGTTCGATAACCTTGGTTTCATAACTGAGGGAAATACGTACCGTCGCTATGCTGCATCATCCCTTCCTCTTTGGGGAAATACCGACACAGTCTCAAGCCATGTCAAAGGAATTTCTGGCGCCGTTGTCGGGGAGGAAGCAGTCTCTTCAACGTGCCTATCGTGGGCGCCGAGGGGACTCCATCATCATTTACCAGGTTCCTAATCACAAATCTCATCTCCTTGCAATTACATTATTTGCCATTTGCCTCTCGTTTTCCTCTCCCCCACTTCACCAATTTGCCGTTTTATTTGCCCTCTTTTTCATTTGCCTTTTTCTCGCCGGATCTCTTGCTTGTTGCTATGACAAGCGTTACTACTCCCCCTTTGTCACCAGACTTTGAAGTTCTATACTTCAAACAAAAACAAGGGGAAATCTGAAAGATGCCTGGTATAGGCTAATGGAATCCTATCATATTTCCAATCTAAAAGGAAATTTTTACATTGGATTGGCTTTGCATCATACAGAGCTTTTGGATTTTGCCTCAAAGGGGAATTTTATTGAACTTGATGCAAACGCCGCTTATGAAGTTTTGGAAGGGATTTTGGGAGTTCCTCCACCAAAAAGGGGCTTGCTTTTTCACAAGAGGGAGTTCAAATTCTCGACAAATTGGGTGACTTACATAAGCACTTGGTCGAGTTACAAAAATATCACGAACCCCTCAAGCATATTAGTTGGAACCTCAATCGCTTGAATACTTTGATTACCCTTTGCAATAAGCGTTTGGATATTTTGGATCTTAAGATGGTATCTTCTCCTGAAAATTTGGGGAAGCGAAAAGAGCCACCCGGATTCGAGAAGGCCCTCACAAAAGTGGCCAAAACCAAGGATGAGAATACTTGAATCTATGTGTTATGCCTAGCTAGGGGCGTAAAACGATAGCGCTTGTTGGCAGGCAACCCAATGAATAAATAAATTTTTGCTTTTTCCTTTTTGTTTTTGAGTGTTGACACAATTATGCCTCTGTTATCATTGTGTTTTTATGGTTTATTTAGTGTTTGTGCCAAGTAAAGCCTTTAGGATGATTCATAGGATGAGTAGAAGTGATGCTGAATCTGGAACAGAAACTTTGCGTCCAGTATATGAATTTTTATTTTTTGCTGGAACGTGATATTGAGCTGAAATTTTAACACAGTGCTCTATACAAATTCCTTACGTTGTCCTAATTTTTCAGAATTTTTAGAGTTACAGAAGTACGGTTAGAGTACAGATTACTACAGACTGATCTGTTTAAGACAGATTCTGTTTTCGTTGCATTGTGTGCCTGTTTTGATGAATCTATGGGTTATATTGAAGGGTATGAGCCATGGTAAAGTTAAAATATAGTAGGTATAATGCAATAATAAAATATGAATGGGTTTGCAACAGCACCTAAAGTAGTGATTTACTTTATTATACTAACGGATCTCACGAAGATTTTGTTGAGTTTTGTGTGATTGAACTTTTCAAGTTTTGGGTGAGATCACGATGGATGAAGGAATAAGGAGTGATAAAAAGCCTAAGCTTGGGGATGCTACCGCACCCCCAAGATATATCCAAAGAGTAACAAGCAACTAAGCTTGGGGATGCCCCCGAGTGGTATCCCCTCTTTCTTCTAACGTCCATCGGTATTTTACCTGGAGCGATATTTTTATTCGTCACGTATCAAGAGTTTTGCTTGGAGCGTCTTGTATCTTTGCTTGCTTTGTTTGTTAGTTTGTCATTTGTATCCTTGCTGGACACACATATTCGAGAGAGCCAAAATCATGCTATGACTTGTTAGAATTGCTCTATGTGCTAACTTTTTGAGGTATAGAATTGCTCTAGTACTTCACTTATATCTTTTTGAGCACAGTGTGCTTGGAAATTTTTGTAGAAATACTCTCATGCTTCACTTAGATAATTTTGAGAGTTAGAAAATTTTGAAGAAATCCTCTGATGCTTCACTTATACTATTTTGAGAGATGAAATCTTTATCCTCATGTGCTTCACTTAAATTTGTTAGAGCTTGCCAAAAAGCAATGGTAATATATAAAATTAGTCCCAAAGTGATAGATATCCAAGGAGGATATAATAAAAACTTTCATGAAGATCATTGGGCAGATTAAACATGATTCTTTGTAATAGTTTTGAAACATGATGATAGTAATATTTGAGTCATGTTAGTGAGTAATTATGCTTAGTAGGAATATTGGTGTTAAGGTTTGTGATTCCCTATGCATGCACGAAAGTCAATAGTTATGCAATGAAGTTACATCCTACTTGTGGTGCATTATTCGGTGTTAGTTATGCTCAATGCTCGCTTATGTGAATTTTCGTTTCTTGGTTTGGTTGCTTCTCAACCTATTTGCTAGCCTCCATTTGTACTAAGTGGAAATACTACTTGTGCATCCAAAAACCTTAAACCAAGTTTTGCCTTATGAGTCCACTATACCTACCTATATGCGGTATTTCCATGCCGTTCCAAGAAAATTTGTATGTGCCATCTCTAAATTTTCAAAATAAATTTTCTATTTTGTGTGCTCGTACCGCTCATGAAACGGTGGGGAGTGTCCAATATTTTTCCATGCTAGATGTGTTATTCTCAAGATGAGTGTTTATTCACTTGTCATTGCACGAGAGTGCGGAGGTAATAGGGATGCCCATTCCCAAAATGAAAAAAAAAATTACTTTATGTTGTCAAATAATAAATTCCTTGGAAAGTGTTCGTATGGAAGGAAACCGTGGATACGGCCTACCATGGAAAGTGAAAGTTTGGTGGAAAAAGGAATAAACTTTATTTTCTGTTTGGGAACCGCCTATGATATATCTAGCTTGGAAAGTATTGTGAACTACTTTGCCATTTTTGTTGACAGGAAAATCATGCCACCCAAAATATTTTTCTCCCTCAATTTAAACCTTGAGCTCTGGCACCTCTACAAATCCCTACTTCCCTCTGCGAAGGGCCTATCTATTTACTTTATGCAATTTTTATTTTTACTTTGAGTCTCCATCTTCTCTTATAAAGCACCAACTAGGGGGCACTATGATCGTACTTGAGCATTGGGCATAGCTAATATTTGAGTGTGTTTCATGAATGGATCAATGATTGAGCATGATGGGCTAGGGATAACTTTCTTTAGTGTTGATATTTTGAAAGACATGGTTGCTTGTTGACATGCTCGAGTATTGAAGTCATTATGTCAAAACTAGACTATTGCTTTCAATCATTTACAAGTCCAAATGTCCATGCTATACAAAAGAAAAGAATATGAGATGAACATGTTAGGCAACATTCCACATCAAAAATTCTGTTTTTATCATTTACCTACTCGAGGACGAGTAGGAATTAAGCTTGGGGATGCTGATACGTCTCCAACGTATCTATAATTTTTGCTTGTTCCATGCTGTTATATTATCATTCTTGGATGTTTTACAATCATTTTATAACAACTTTATATCATTTTTTGGGACTAACCTATTGACATAGTGCCAAAGTGCCCGTTGCTATTTTTGCTTGTTTTTTACTTCGCAGAAAATCAATACCAAACAGAGTCCAATCGCGACGAAACTTTTTGGAGATTTTTTCTGGACCAGAAGACACCCGATGGGCCAAAGAAGTGCCAGAGAAGTGGGCCGAGGAGACCACAACCCACCAGGGCGCGCCCTGATGGGTTGTGCCCTCCTCGGGGCCCCTCTCCACCGCCTCTAATGCCTATAAATTCCCAAATATTCCAAAAACCCCTAGGGGAGTCGACGAAACACAATTCCAGCCGCCGCAAGTTCCAGAACCTCGAGATCCAATCTAAACACCATCACGGAGGGGTTCATCTTCTTCATAGGTGCCTCTCCGATGATGCGTGAGTAGTCCATCATAGACCTACGGGTCCGTAGGCAGTAGCTAGATGGCTTCCTCTCTCTCTCTCTCTTATGATTCTCAATACAATGGTCTCTTGGAGATCTATTTGATGTAAACTTTTGCGGTGTGTTTGTTGGGATCCGATGAATTTTGAGTTCATGATCAGTTTCTATCCATGAATATTATCTGAGTCTTCTTTGATCTCTTATATGCATGATTACTTATAGCCTCGTGTTTCTTCTTTGAATCTTTGGTTTAGTTAGTCCAACTAGATCCATTTTTCTTGCCATGGGAAGAGGTGCTTTGTGATGGGTTCGATCTTGCGGTGTTCTTTCCCAGTGACAGAAGGGGCAGCAAGACATGCATGTATCGTTTCTATTAAGGATAACAAGATGGGGTCTATTCCTACATGAATAGATCTTGTCTACATCATGTCATCGTTCTTATTGCATTACTCCGTTTTTCCATGAACTTAATACACTAGATGCATGCTGGATAGCAGTCGATGTGTGGAGTAATAGAGGTAGATGCAGGCAGGAGTCGGTCTACCTATCTTGGACGTGATTCCTATATAATGATCATCACCTTGGATATCGTCATGACTATTCGATTTTCTATCAATTGCCCAACAGTAATTTGTTCACCCACCGTGCGCTATACTCATAAGAGAAGCCACTAGTGAACCCTACGGCCCCCGGGTCTACTTTTCCAACATATTGCTTTTAGATCTATCTTTTTTCATCTTTGTTTTCAGATCTACAAAACCAAAAACCCAAAAACATATTGCTGCATATTTTATTTGCTCTTTTTATTTTGTGTTCTTGAGAGATCTATCTCTCTTATCTATCACTACCTAATCTATCTTTTTACCGTAGAGAGATTGACAACCTCTCTTTCGCGTCGGGTTGCAAGTATTTGTTGTTTATGTGCAGGTGCTACTTATCGGGTGGTGGTGATCCTCCTACTGGTTCGATAACCTTGGTTTCATAACTGAGGGAAATACTTATCGTCGTTGTGCTGCATCATCCATTCCTCTTTGGGGAAATACCGACGCAGTCTCAAGCCACGTCAGGGCGCGGCCAGTTGGCTTGTGGACTGCTGGCAGCCCCTCTCCGGTATATTTTTACTCCAGAAATTCTTAAATATTCCAAAAATATTCTCCGTAAATTTTTAGGTCATTCCAAGACTGGTGATTTTTCTGCCTTTTTCTCGGTTTTCCGGTCCAGAATTCCAGTTTTCAGATATTTCCCTCCTTGTGATGTACCTTGCATATTCAGAGAGAATAAACATAAGAATTGTATGATAATGTGGAATAATGGACGAAAATAAGGTAGATAATGGTAAGAAATCATGATGCAGAATGGATGTATCAGTGATGAGGAAGCTCCACCATCCAACAAGTAAAAGCTACCCCGAGTTCGAGCAAGGGTGGATAAGGATCATCCCGTAGAGCAAATTCTTGGTGACATAATGATGCGGAGCATCCCATGGTAATCCCTATAGATCCATCACCAACACCTCAAGCTCCAAGTGGTCCTATGACAAGAGCCCGTGCACATGCCATTTAAACCGAGGTGACATCTCTCCTTAGTGATTCTCCATTTGATACTCTCGGGACTTGGATGCTGACGTGGCTTGAGACTGCGTCGGTATTTCCCCAAAGAGGAAGGGATGATGCAGCACAGCTACGGTAAGTATTTCCCTCAGTTATCAAACCAAGATTATCGAACCAGGAGGAGGACCACGCAACACTATGTAAACGGTACCTGCACACAAAGAACAAATACTTGCAACCCGACGCGTAAGAGAGGTTGCCAATCTCTCCAAGGTAAAAAGATAGATTGGTTTGTATTAGATTGGATAAATAGATCGCACAAGAACACAAAATAAAAGATGCAAATTAAAAGTGCACCAGGGTATTTTTGGGTTTTTGGAATAATAGGTCTGAAAACAAATGCGGAAAAAGATAGATCGGAAAGCAATATATTAAAAGAATAGACCCGGGGGCCGTAGATTTCACTAGTGTCTTCTCTCAAGGAAATAGCACATGGTGGGTAAACAAATTACTGTTGAGCAATTGATAGAAGAGCAAATAATCATGATGATATCCAAGGTAGTGATCAATATATAGGCATCACGTCCAAGATAAGTAGACCAAAACGATTCTGCATCTACTACTATTACTCCACACATCGACCGCTATCCAGCATGCATCTAGTGTATTAAGTTCATGGAGAAACGGAGTAATGCAATAAGGATGATGACATGATGTAGACAAGATCTATTCATGTAGGAATAGACCCCATCTTATTATCCTTAATAGCAACGACACATGCGTGCCTCGCTGCCCCTTCTGTCACTTGGAGAGGACATTGCAAGATCGAACCCCTCACAAAGCACCTCTTCCCATGGCAAGAAAAATCAATCTAGTTGGCCTAACTAAAACAAAGATTCGAAGAAGAAATACGAGGATATAAATAATCATGCATATAAGAGATCAAAGAAGACTCAAATAATATTCATGGATAGAAACTGATCATGAACTCAAACTTCATCGGATCCCAACAAACACACCGCAAAAAGTCATTAAATCAAATAGATCTCCAAGAGACCATTGTATTGAGAATCAAAAGAGAGAGAGAGAAAGTCATCTAGCTACTGCCTACAGACCCGTAGGTCTATGGTGGACTACTCACGCATCATCGGAGAGGCACCCATGAGGATGATGAACACCTCCGTGATGGTGTTAGATTGGATCTCATGGTTCTGGAACTTGCGGCGGCTGGAATTGTGTTTCGTCTCCTCCTCTAGGGTTTCAGGAATTTCTCTGGATTTATACAGCTGAGAGGTGGTGGAAAAGACCTCCGTGGGCCCCACGATACATCAGGGCGCGTCGGGGGCCTCTGGCGCGCCCTGGTGTATCATCGGCCCCATGGGCCTCCCCCCAGGTGCTTCCTTGGCTCCCAAGTTGTCTTCTGGTCCAAAAAAATTCTCCAAAAAGTTTCGTCGCATTTGGACTCCGTTTGGTATTGATATTCTGCGAAGTAAAAAACAAGCAAAAAACAGCACTAGCACTGGGCACTATGTCAATAGGTTAGTCCCAAAAAATGATATAAAGTTGCTATAAAATGATTATAAAACATCCAAGAATGATAATATAACAGCATGGAACAATCAAAAGTTATAGATACGTTGGAGACGTATCAGCATCCCCAAGCTTAATTCCTGCTCGTCCTCGAGTACGTAAATGATAAAAACAGAATTTCTGATGTGGAATGCTGCCTAACATGTTCATCACGTATTCTTTTCTTTTGTAGCATGGACATATGGACTTTTAGATGGTTCAAAGCAATAGTCTAGTTTTGACATGAAGACTTTAATATTCAAGCATACCAACAAGCAACCATGTCTTTCAAAATATCAACACTAAAGAAAGTTATCCCTAGCCCATCATGCTCAACCATTGATCCATTCATGAAACACACTCGAATACAAGCTACACCCAATGCACAAGTATGATCATAGTGCCCCCTAGTTGGTGCTTTATAGGAGAAGATGGAGACTCAAATAAAAGTAAAAATTGCATAAAGTAAATAGATAGTCCCTTCGCGGTGGGAAGTGGGGATTTGTAGAGGTGCCATAGCTCAAAGCTTAAATTGGGAGATAAATTTTTTTGAGAGGCATGCTTTTCCTGTCAACGAAAACGACCGAGTAGTTCTCAATACTTTCCATGCAAGATATATCATAGGCGGTTCCCAAACATAAAATAAAGTTTATTCCTTTTTCCACCATTCTTTCACAATCCATGGCTAGCCGTATCCACGGTTGCCTTCCATACCAACACTTTCCAAGGAATTTATTATTTTACAACATAAAGTAAATTTCTTTTTCATTTCGGGACTGGGCATCCCTATTACCGCCGTACTCTCGTGCAATGACAAGTGAATAAACACTCATCTTGAGAATAACACATCTAGCATGGAAAAATATTGGCCACCCCCTGCCGCTTCATGAGCGGTACGAGCACACAAAAAGGAAATTCATTTTGAAAATTAGAGATGGTACATACAAATTTGCTTGGAACGGCACGGAAATGCCGCATATAGGTAGGTATGGTGGACTCATATGGCAAAACTGGGTTTAAGGATTTTGGATGCACAAGTAGTATTTCTACTTAGTACAAGTGGAGGCTAGCAAATAGATTGAGAAGCAACCAACCAAGAAACGAAAATTCACATAAAAGGGCATTAAGCATAACTAACACCGAATAATGCACCACAAGTAGGATGTAATTTCATTGCATAACTATTGACTTTCGTGCTTGCATAGGGAATCACAAACCTTAACACCAATATTCTTACTAAAGCATAATTACTCACCAACATGACTCACATATTACTATCATCATGTCTCAAAACTATTACAAGGAATCAAGTTTAATTTGTCCAATGATCTTCATGAAAGGTTTTATTATATCCCTCTTGAATATCTATCACTTTGGGACTAGTTTCATATACTGCCATTGCTTTTGACAAGCTAAAATAAGTTTAAGTGAAGAACATGAACATAAAAATTTCATCACTCAAAATAATATAAGTGAAGCATGAGAGAATTTCTTGAAAAATTACTAACTCTCAAATTAATCTAAGTGAAGCATGAGAGTATTTCTTCAAAAATTAAAGCACACCGTGCTCAAAAAGATATAAGTGAAGCACTAGAGCAATTCCATAGCTCAAAAAATTTAAGCGAAGCATATAGAGCAATTCTAACAAATCATAACATAATTTTGGCTCTCTCAAATAGGTGTGTCCAGAAAGGATACTTGTGACAAACTAAAAAGCAAATTAAGCAAAGACTCGTATAATACAATACACTCCAAGCAAAACTCATGATATGTGACGAATAAAAATATAGCTCCAAGTAAAATACCGATGGTCGTTAGAAGAAAGACGGGATGCTACTCGGGGCATCCCCAAGCTTAGTTGCTTGTTTCTCCTTGGATATTAGCTTGGGGTGCCATATCATCCCCAAGCTTAGGCTCTTTTCACTCATTATTCCTTCATCCATCGTGATCTCACCCAAAACTTGAAAACTTCAATCACACAAAACTCAACAAAACCTTCGTGAGATCCGTTAATATAATAAAGCAAATCACCACTCGAAGTACTGTTGCAAACCCATTCATATTTTATTATTGCAATATATCTACTTTATTCTAACTTTACCATGGCTTATACCCTCCAATACAAACCATAGATTCATCAAAACAAGCACACAATGCAACGAAAACAGAATCTGTCAAAAACATAACAGTCTTTAGTAATATGTACTCTAACCATACTTCTGTAACTCAAAACATTCTGAAAAATTAGGAAAACGTCGGAAATTTTTATATCAATCTTGTGTAATAAATTCAGAATTTTTCGCCACTTCTGTGATTTTTGAAAATTCTGCTACTGGACGCAAAAGTTTCTGTTTTTCAACAAGATCAAATCAACTATCACCCAACATGATACAAAAGGCTTTACTTGGCACATACACTAATTAAAACATAAAAACACAATCATAACAGTAGCATAATTGTGTCAACACTCAAGAACAGAAAGAAAAAGGCAAAAATAAATTTTATTTATTGGGTTGCCTCCCAACAAGCTCTTTCTTTATAGCCATTAAGATAGGCTTGATATTTCAATGATGCCCTCATGAAAGATAATAATAGCGACACAAAGAGAGCATCATGAAGCATATGGAAAACACACTTAAGTCTAACATACTTCCTATGCATAGGCATTTTATAAGCAAACAAATTATCAAGGCAAGCAAAAACTAGCATATGGAAGGAAGAAGAAAGAGACAATAGCAATCTCAAAATGAAGAGAGGTAATTTAGTATCATGAAAATTTCTACAACCATAATTTGCTCTCTCATAATAATTACATGTAGGATCATAATCAAATTCAACAATATAGTTATCATAAACAATACTCTCTTTATGATCAACATGCATAAAGTTTTTATCATCTTCCAAAATAGTGGGATTATCATCAACTAAGGTTATGACCTCTCCAAACCCACTTTTATCAAAAAAAATCATAAGATTGAACACTCTCCAAATATGTGGGATTCTTTTTACCTAAAGTTGATGCTCTCCCAAACGCACTTTCGATACTATTGCAAACATTATTATCAATAACATATTCAACATGAGGCTTAAATAAATTTTCAAGATCATAAGAAGCATTATCACCCCAATCATGATCATTGCAATAAGAAGTGGACATGACAAAATTATCATCCCCAAGCTTGTAGTTTTGCATATCATTAACATAATTGACATTAATAGAATTTATAGTAACATCATTGCAATCAAGCTTTTCAATCAAGGAGCTATCATGAATCACCTTATAAATTTCTTCTTTCAACACTTCATCAAACTTTTCCGATTCATGATTTTCAAACAAAACTTCATAGAGATAATCAAGTGCACTCAACTCACTAGAAATTGGTTCATCATAATTTGGTCTTTTGAAAAGATTAGCAAGTGGATGAGGATCCATATCAATAGATTTTTAGCAAGCGAAGATGCAAGCAAATAGAAGACACATGGCAACACAAGCAAAGATAACAAACAAGCAAAAAGGCAAACGGAAAATATTTTTGTATTTTTGTAAAACCTTTTTAGAAGTGGGGGAGAGGAAAACGAGAGGCAAACGGCAAATAATGTAAATTGAAAGGAGATGAGATTTGTAATTAGGAACCTGATAGATGTTGATGATGTCTCCCCGGCAACGGCGCCAGAAATTGGCAAATTGACAGGAGAGTACTTTCGTACCTCCTCCCCGGCAACGGCGCCAGAAATTCCTTTGACGTGGCTTGAGATTGTGTCGGTATTTCCCCAAAGAGGAAGGGATGATGCGGCAGAGCTATGGTAAGTATTTCCCTCAGTTATGAAACCAAGGTTATCGAACCAGGAGGAAGACCATGCAACACTATGTAAACGGTACCTGCACACAAAGAACAAATACTTGTAACCCGACGCGTAAGAGAGGTTGTCAATCTCTCCAAGGTAAAAAGATAGATTGGTTTGTATTAGATTGGATAAATAGATCGCACAAGAACACAAAATAAAAGATGCAAATTAAAAGTGCAGCAAGGTATTTTTGGGTTTTTGGAATAATAGATCTGAAAACAAATGCGGAAAAAGATAGATCGGAAAGCAATATATTAAAAGAATAGACCCAGGGGCCGTAGATTTCACTAGTGGCTTCTCTCAAGGAAATAGCACACGGTGGGTAAACAAATGTGTTGGGCAATTGATAGAAGATCAAATAATCATGACGATATCCAAGGCAATGATCAATATATAGGCATCACATCCAAGATAAGTTGACCGAAATGATTCTGCATCTACTACTATTACTCCACACATCGACCGCTATCCAGCATGCATCTAGTGTATTAAGTTCATGGAGAAACGGAGTAATGCAATAAGAACGATGACATGATGTAGACAAGATCTATTCATGTAGGAATAGACCCCATCTTGTTATCCTTAATAGCAACGATACATGCGCGCCTCGCTGCCCCTTCTGTCACTGGGAGAGGACACCGCAAGATCGAACCCATCACAAAGCACCTCTTCCCATGGCAAGAAAAATCGATCTAGTTGGCCTAACTAACCCAAAGATGCGAAGAAGAAATACGATGCTATAAATAATCATGCATATAAGAGATCAAAGAAGACTCAAATAATATTCATCGATGGAAACTGATCATGAACTCAAACTTCATCGGATACCAACAAACACACCGCAAAAATTCATTACATCAAATAGATCTCCAAGAGACCATTGTATTGAGAATCAAAAGAGAGAGAAAGCCATCTAGCTACTGCCTACGGACCCGTAGGTCTATGGTGGACTACTCATGCATCATCGGAGAGGCACCCATGAGGATGATTGATACGTCTCCATCGTATCTATAATTTTTGATTGATTCATGCCAATATTATACAAATTTCACACATTTGTGGCAACATTTCATATGATTTATTGGACTAACATATTGATCCAGTGCTCAGTGCCAGTTCCTGTTTGTTGCATGTTTTTTGTTTCGCAGAATATCCATATCAAACGAAGTCCAAACGCGATAAAAATTTACAGAGAATTATTTTGGAATATATGTGATTTTTGGGAGTTGGAATCAACGCAAAAGGGGGCCCGAGGGCCCAGGTGCATGGTGGTGGGTTGTGCCCTCCTCGTAAGTCGGTTGGAGCTCTACTTCGGGCGCAATGAAGCTTATATCCAGAAAAAAATCGTGTTAAAATCTCAGCGCAATCGGAGGTACGGATGTCCAGGAATATAAGAAACGGTTTTCGGCCAGAAAACAGGAACGCGAAATAGAAGAGAACATAGAGGGAGATCCAATCTCGCAGGGGCTCCTGCCCCTCCGCCACCATGGAGGCCATGGACCAGAGGGGGAACTCTCCTCCCATCGAGGGGGGAGGCCAAGGAAGAAGAAGAAGAAGGAGGGGGGATCTCTCCCCCTCTTTCCCAGTGGCGCCGGAACGCCGCCGGGGCAATCATCGTGACGGCGATCTACACCAACAACTTCGCCGCCGTCAACACAAACTCTCTCCACCTCTATGCAGCGGTGTAACACCTCTTTTCCCCGCTGTAATCTCTACTTAAACATGGTGCTCAACTCCATATATTATTTCCCAATGATATTTGGCTATCCTATGATGTTTGAGTAGATCCGTTTTGTCCTATGGGCTAATTGATGATCGTGGTTGGTATGAGTGTATATTTTATTATGGTGCTGTCCTACGGTGCCCTCCATCTCGCGCAAACGTGGGGGATCCCCGCTGTAGGGTGTTGCAATGTTTTCATGATTTGCCTATGGTGGGTGGCGTGAGTGACAGAATACACAGACCCGAGTAGGTGGGTTGTTGCATATGCGAGTAAAGAGGACTTGATACTTAATGCTATGGTTGGGTTTTACCTTAATGATCTTTGGTAGTTGCAGATGCTTGATAGAGTTCCAATCATAAGTGCATATGATCCAAGTATGGAAAGTATGTTAGCTCATGCCTCTCCCTCATATAAAATTGCAAGAATGATTACCGGTCTAGTTATCAATTGCCTAGGGAAAAATAACCTTTTTGTTTGACAAAAGCTTTCTACTAAACAACTAACTTTTATTATCTTGCCTTTTACTCGTTGTTTTATTCCCGCAAAGTACTTCTAGTTTTATTCGTGCAAACTATCCTATCACTTACAAAATAGTTTCATACTTGTTCTAGGTAAAGCAAACGTTAAAGTGTGCGTAGAGTTGTATCGGTGGTCGATAGAACTTGAGAGAATATTTGTTCTACCTTTAGCTCCTCGTTGGGTTCGACACTCTTATTTATCGAAGAAGGATACAAACGATCCTCTACACTTGTGGGTTATCAAGACCTTTTTCTGGCGCCGTTGCCGTGCAGCAATAGCGTGGGGTGAATATTCTCCTGTGTGCTTGTTTTCTTTATCACTAAGTATTTTTTATTTCGTGCTCTTGTTTTCTATCTTTAGATATGGGTAGGAAACGAAAAATACCAAAAAAAAGATGTACTTGCTGCTCCAAAAGTTGAGGAACCACTAGTGTTCCGTACTATCGAAGAATATTACTTGGATCATCTTCGATCCATTTGTGCTCGTGCTGAAACCCCAACTAGATTAGTTGATGGAAAATCTTTAGATGAGCATGCTTATTTTGTGCGTCACCGGTTGTCTCAAAAAGGGAGAATTTTAGACCATCAAATAAAATGTTTGATGTGCTATGCTTTGAATTTATGCGAAATACATGATTTTACTTGTTGTTCCGAAGACCCTAAGAAACACCTTTTCTTCCAATGTGAGTTTATGGATAATGGAATCGTATCTTCTTATGCCAAAGGTGTTTATAATTACTATGATATTGAACAAATTGAAGAATTTGTTGCTTTTAAGGGTGCCTATGAAATTGCTTCTTTGATTGAAAAGTATGATGCTACTCTTTACAAATCTGAAAATTTTGCCATACTTAAATACTGCTATGAAAACTATGCTTCCAATGCTTATGTTAAAGAATATATTGAGGACTCATCCGCTGTCCAAGAAGAGACTAATATTTTGTAGGAATCTATGGAAGAAGAAATTGCTGAAACTGTGAGCTCATTAGATGAAAAAGATGAGGAGGAGAGCGAAGAACAAAAGAAGGAAGAGCGGATTAGCTACCCGTGCCCACCTTCTAATGAGAGTAACTCTTCAACTCATACATTGTTTAATTACCCTTCACACATACCGAAGGATGAATGCTATGATAATTGCTATGATCCCGTGGATTCTTTTGAAATATCCCTTTTTGATGAACTTGATGCTTGATATGCCTCGGGCCCTGATGCCATTATGAATTATGATTATGAAGATGAACTTGCTATAGTTCCTTATGTTAAGAATGAAATTGTTGCTATTGCACCCACACATGATAGTCCTATTATCTTTATGAATTCTCCCAACTACACTATATCGGAGAAGTTTGCTCTTATTAAGGATTATATTGATGGGTTGTGTTTTGCTACTACACATGATGATTTTGATGAATATAATATGCATGTGCTTGCTGCTCCTACTTGCAATTATTATGAGAGAGGAACTACATATCCACCTCTTTATGTTTCCAATACGATAAAATTGCAAGAAACTACTTATGCTATGTATTGGCCTTTACTTGATGTGCATGAATTGTTCTTGTATGACATGCCAATGCATAGGAAGAGGGTTAGACTTCGTTGTCACATGATATATATCACTTTGTGCTCACTACTAAATTACAAATCATTGTTAATTAAAATTGGCTTTGATATACCTTGGGATCCGGGTGGATCCATTACTTGAGCACTTTATGCCTAGCTTAATGGATTTAAAGAAAGCGCTGCCAGGGAGACAACCCAGAAGTTTTAGAGAGTCATTTTATTCTGTTGAGTGCTTTTATAAAGTTTAAAAAAATAGAGGGGAACCTAAAACTTCACAAAAAGAAAGGTGAAAGTGAGAGAGATGACGAGCATCGTTGAAGTGGGGGCTAGCCTTGAACTTTGTTCATGCCCATGGAAACTTTGTGAATCTTAAATAACAAAAACTTTTCAAAAAAAATAGTTATCCCCTTGTACAAATCCATTGTATTACAAAAATAATGTGCCAAGATTTGCCTTTAGGATGATTAGCTTGCTTGTTGGTATTTGCGGTGTAAAAACAGAAACTTTGGCTGTAGTGCGTGAATTTACCTTTTTTACTGGGACGTCAAAAGTTTCTGAAATTTTTAAAAAGTATTGATATACAAAAAAAAATTCTTCCTAATTTTTTAGAATTTTTGGAGTTACATAAGTATGGTCAAAGTTCAGATTACTACAGACTATCCTGTTTAAGACAGATTCTGTTTTTGATGCATTGTTTTGCTTGTTTTGATGAAACTATCGATTTTATCGGTGGTATAAGCCATGAAGAAGTTATAATACAGCAGGGATAATGCAAATATAAAATATGAATGGGTTTTCAACAGTACTTAAAGTAGTAATTTGCTTTATTATACTAACGGATCTCACCAGTTTTCTGTTAAGTTTTGTGTGGATGAAGTGTTCAAAGATCGAGGAGGTCTCGATATGAGGAGAAGGAGGAGAGGAAAGAGTTCAAGCTTGGGGATGCCCAAGGCACCCCAAGTAAATATCCAAGGATAATCAAGCATCTAAGCTTGGGGATGCCCCGGAAGGCATCCCATCTTTCTTCAACAAGTATCGGTATGTTTTCGTTTTCGTTTCGTTCATGTGATATGTGTAAATCTTGGAGCGTCTTTTGTGTTTAGTTTTCACTTTTCTTTTCTGCACCATGCTGGTATGAGATAGTCCATGGTTGATTTATAGAATGCTCATTGCACTTCACTTATATCTTTTGAGTATGGCTTTATAGAATGCTTCATGTGCTTCACTTATATCATTTGAAGTTTGGATTGCCTGTTTCTCTTCACATAGAAAACCGTTATTTGTAGAATGCTCTTTTGCTTCACTTATATTTATTAGAACATGGTCTTTTGTAGAAATAATTAAACTCTCTTGCTTCACTTATATCTATTTAGAGAGTCAATAGGAATTGGTCATTTGCATGGTTAGTCATAAAATCCTACATGAAACTTATGGATCACTGAATATGATATGTTTGATTCCTTGCAATAGTTTTGCGATATAAAGATGATAATATGTGGGAGGTACTAGTAAATGATCGTATTTAGTAAGATATTGGTGTTAAGGTTTGTGATTCCCGAAGCATGCACGTATAGTCTCCCGTTATGCCAGGAAGTTGGAGCACAATTTATCCTTGATTGTCTATCTTTGTGTGAAGGTCGGGGGCGCGCGATGGTTAACTCCTACCAACCTCCCCCCTAGGAGCATGCGTAGTAATACTTTGCTTCGAGGGCTAATAAACTTTTGCAATAAGTATGTGAGTTCTTTATGACTAATGTGAGTCCATGGATTATACGCACTCTTACCTTTCCGCAATTTGCTAGCCTCTACGGTACCGTGCATTGCCCTTTCTCACCTCGAGAGTCGGTGCAAACTTCGCCGGTGCATCCAAACCCCGTGATATGATACGCTCTATCACACATAAGCCTTATTATATCTTCCTCAAAACAGCCACCATACCTACCTATTATGGCATTTCCATAGCCATTCCGAGATATATTGCCATGCAACTTTCACCGCTTCCGTTTTGATGACTTGAGAATTCATTGTCATATTGCTTTACATGGTCATAAGATAGCTAGCATGATGTTCTCATGGCTTATCCGTTTTTTGATATCTTTGCTATGCTAGATCATTGCACATCCTGGTACACTGCCAGAGGCATTCATATAGAGTCATACTTTGTTCTACTATCGAGTTGTAATATTGAGTTGTAAGTAAATAGAAGTGTGATGGTCATTATTATTCATTATTAGAGCATGTCCGAGTGAGGAAAGGATGATGGAAACTATGATTCCCCCACAAGTCGGGATGAGGCTCCGTACAAATATATAATAAAAAAAGAGGAGAAGAAAAAAAAAGAAAAAAAAGAAAAAAAATGAGAGACAAAGAGAGAAGGGGCATGCCAATTCCACACTTGTGCTTCAAAGTAGCACCATGTTTTTCATATAGAGAGTCTTCTATGTTGTCACTTTCATATACTAGTGGGAATTTCTCATTATAGAGTTAGATGCACACCCACTTAGTTTCAGTTTGAGCTTTCATACACTTATAGCTCTTAGTGCATCCGTTGCATGGCAATCCCTACTCCTCGCATTGATATCAATTGATGGGCATCTCCACAGCCCGTTGATTAGCCGCTTCGATGTGAGACTATCGTCCTTTTTGTCTTCTCTATATTAATGTCTACCACCGCATTATATTCCACCCATAGTGTTATATCCATGGCTTGTGCTCATGTATTGCGTGAGAGTTGAAAATGCTGAAGCGCGTTAAAAAGTATGAACCAATTGCTTGGCTGACACCGGGGTAGTACATGATTTATACTTTGTGTTAAGAAGACAGAGCATGACAAGGCTATGTGATTTTGTAGGGATAGCGCTCTTTAGCCTTGATATTTTGAAAGACATGATTGTTTGTTGGGATGCCTGAGTATTAATGTCTTTATGTCAAATTATAGACTATTGTTTTGAATCACTCATGTCTTAATATTCATGCCAAGATTAGATATATGATCAAGATTATGCTAGGTAGCATTCCACATCAAAAATTATCTTTTTTTTAATCATTTACCTACTCGAGGACGAGCAGGAATTAAGCTTGGGGATGCTGATACGTCTCCATCGTATCTATAATTTTGATTGTTTCATGCCAATATTATACAACTTTCACATATTTTTAACAACATTTTATATGATTTATTGGACTAACATATTGATCCAGTGCCCAGTGCCAGTTCCTGTTTGTTGCATGTTGTTTGTTTCGCAGAATATCCATATCAAACGAAGTCCAAACATGATAAAAATTTACGGAGAATTATTTTTGAATATATGTGATTTTTGGGAGTTGGAATCAACGCAAAAGGGGGCCCACAGTCACCACAAGACACCAGGGCGCGTCCCAGGGCCCAAGCGCGTGGTGGTGGGTTGTGCCCTCCTCGTAAGTCAGTTGGAGCTCTACTTCGGACGCAAGGAAGGTTATATCCGAAAAAAAATCGTGTTAAAATCTCAGCGCAATCGGAGTTACGGATCTCCGGGAATATAAGAAACGGTTTTCGGCCAGAAAACAGGAACGCGAAATAGAAGAGAACAGAGAGGGAGATCCAATCTCGGAGGGGCTCCTGCCCCTCCGCCGCCATGGAGGCCATGGACCAGAGGGGGAACTCTCCTCCCATCTAGGGGGAGGCCAAGGAAGAAGAATAAGGAGGGGGGCTCTCTCCCTCTCTCTCTCGATGGCGCCGGAACGCAGCCGGGGCAATCATCGTGACGGCGATCTACAGCAACAACTTCACCGCCGTCAACACCAACTCTCTCCCCCTCTATGCAGCGGTGTAACACCTCTTTTCCCCGCTGTAATCTCTACTTAAACATGGTTCTCAACTCCATATATTATTTCCCAATGATATTTGGCTATCCTATGATGTTTGAGTAGATCCATTTTGTCCTATGGGCTAATTGATGATCGTGGTTGGTATGAGTGTATATTTTATTATGGTGATGTCCTACGGTGCCCTCCATCTCGCGCAAACATGGGGGATCCCCGTTGTAGGGTGTTGCAATGTGTTCATGATTTGCCTATGGTGGGTGGCGCGAGTGACAGAATACACAGACCCGAGTAGGTGGGTTGTTGCATATGGGAGTAAAGAGGACTTGATACTTAATTCTATGGTTGGGTTTTACCTTAATGATCTTTGGTAGTTGTGGATGCTTGCTAGAGTTCCAATCATAAGTGCATATGATCCAAGTACGGAAAGTATGTTAGCTCATGCCTCTCCCTCATATAAAATTGCAAGAATGATTACCGGTCTAGTTATCAATTGCCTAGGGACAAATAACCTTCTTGTTTGACAAAAGCTTTCCACTAAACAACTAACTTTTATTATCTTGCCTTTTACTCGTAGTTTTATTCCCGCAAAGTACTTCTAGTTTAATTCGTGCAAACTATCCTATCACCTACAAAATAGTTTCATACTTGTTCTAGGTAAAGCAAACGTTAAAGTGTGCGTAGAGTTGTATCGGTGGTCGATAGAACTTGAGGGAATATTTGGTCTACCTTTAGCTCCTCGTTGCGTTCGACACTCTTATTTATCGAAGAAGGCTACAAACGATCCCCTAGACTTGTGGGTTATCAATGATGAACCCCTCCGTGATGGTGTTAGATTGGATCTCGTGGTTCTGGAACTTGCGGCGGCTGGAATTGTGTTTCGTCTCCTCCTCTAGGGTTTCTGGAATTTCTGAGGATTTATAGAGCTGAGAGGCAGTGGAAAAGAGCTTCGTGGGCCCCATGATACATCAGGGCGCGCCGGGGCCCTATGGCGCGCCCTGGTGTATCATGGGCCCCACGGGCCTCCCCCAGGTGCTTCCATGGCTCCCAAGTTGTCTTCTGGTCCAAAAAAATCTCCAAATAATTTCGTGGCATTTGGACTCCGTTTGGTACTGATATTCTTTGAAGTAAAAAACAAGCAAAAAACAGCAACTAGCACTGGGCACTATGTCAATAGGTTAGTCCCAAAAAATGATATAAAGTTGCTATAAAATGATTATAAAACATCCAAGAATGATAATATAACAGCATGGAACAATCAAAAATTATAGATACGTTGGAGACGTATCAGATGCTACCTCAAGCGAAAACCCTATGCATGCTTAGGTACCATGAGAACGACCTTGAAGATGCTCGGAGTCAAGACCAAGCAACCATGAAGGTGGGCGCGAAGACGGATGAAGAAGAGCACCGAAGTGTGGCACCCCGGCTCAGAGCAACCGGTTTGCCTTGCGTTGCCAGCCCAGAGATCACATCTTCTGGCAACACACAACAACTTGGTACAGGAAATGACCGCTTTACTGATCTCTTGCAGATACAAAGGTTCAACATTACATGATAAGAGAGGCCAAGCGGCACACACGGTGAGGCTGCACTTATGTACATTATTTAGTAGACAACTCGGGGGGGGGGGGGGGGCTCGAAGATAACGAAAGCAACTACGCGGAAGCGGAACAACGAAGTAGAGGAACTCTGCTCCACAAGGACACTGCTGGGACAAGATCCTAGGTAGCGTCAAACCGATCGACATCAACACCTTGCACGACTTCTCCTGCATCTGGCATGATAAGCCAGGTGGGTACTTCGAATGTACTCGCAAGCTCACAGCAAACAAAACAAACATGACAACAATAACAAGGCATTTAACTGATCGCTGCATGAACATGAACCTGATACTATCATGTTGTGCAAGTGAACTTGATCTCGGTCCCTCGGACCAACTTACCACCTCGAGGTTACCTTCTAACCATCGCAAACAACTTACCATCTTGATCCTCAATCGATCACCATGTGCTATCTCAGAGCTATTAAGTGTGTCGGTTATTTATTTCTGTTGACCCATAATGTGACCTACTACGAACTGTGTCCATATCCAAGGACGCGTCTATCGATAGATTATACACTCTGCAGAGGTTAGTACACATGGCCTCGTGCTCCCATTCGGGTGGACCAACGACATTCCGACAAAACCAATCTATTGCATGACACTCTCCCGACCACTCCGACAAACTCCCCTTTGGGCTATGCCAGGGGTGGCCCAGATGTCAACTCGTGACATCCGCCACCTTTTTGGCCGCCACCATCGTGGCATAACAAACTTGTCCCAAACGGGGACATCGGTACCATACAACTACGAGCACACAAGGTTATGCCTGCCCACCGGGCCATGGTAGCTGAGGGATCACTAGAAGTGTATGTCTAGAGGGGGGTGAATAGACTACTTGCATAAATTAAAGCCTAACCTTTTCCCAAGTTAATTGGTTGGCAGATTTTAGCAATTCTAACAAGTCTAGTGCACCCTACACATTTCTAGTCAACAAGTATGGCAGCGGAAAGTAAGGACAAGCATATGTAAGAGAGTTGAGATAGGAAGATCAAATGCAATAGATGACACGAAGATTTTTCCCGTGGTTCCGATAGGTGGTGCTATCGTACGTCCACGTTTATGGAGTCTACACCCCACGGAGGGTAGCGGTCGCGAGAGTCCATGGAGGGCTCCACCCATAAGGGTCCACGAAGTAGCAACCTCGACTATTCCATAACGACTTCCGTCCACGAAGGACTAGCCTCACTATGGGTAGATCTTCACGAAGTAGGCGATCTCCTTGCCCTTACAAACTCCTTGGTTCAACTCCACAATCACGAAGAAGGAGGCTCCCAAGTAACACCTAACCAATCTAGGAGGCACCACCCTCCAAAAGGTAATAGATGTGGTAGTATGATGAACTCCTTGCTCTTGTGCTTCAAAAGATAGTCTCCTCAAGACTCAATCACTCTATCATAGATTTGGCTTGGGTAGAAGAGGTTGATTGGGTGGAAAGCAACTTGGGGAGGCTAGAAATCAAGATCCATATGGTTGGAGTGGATGATTTTGACCTCAACACAAGGGAAGGTGGTTCTCTCTCAGAAAATTGGATATGACAAGTGTGGAATGGTTCTGAGTGCTTCTCTTGCGAGTGATAGGTGGTGGAGGGGTATATATAGGCATCTTCGAAAATCCAACCGTTACAACATTATTGCCCAACTCGGTGGAACTGAAGCAAAAACTCGGTTGCACCGACTAGTGCAAAATGTGGCAACTTTGGCGTTTTCGGTGAGACCGATATATAAATCTCGGTGGTATCGATAATGGGGTAACGACTAACCAGAAACTTGGACATCAACTCGGTGAGACCGATTTGCAGAACTCAGTGGGACCGATTCTGAAAATCGACCTGACAGAGAGTTGGTCACGACTTCGGTGAGACCGAAAATGAGAACTTGGTTGCACCGAGAATATAGGGTTTGGCAGGGTTCTGTCGGAGTTGAAAATCGGTAGGGCTGAGTGGAAATAGTTGGTGGCACCGATTTTGCAAGTTTGGCTTTGGACAGAAGATTTTGTGTGGAAAATGAGTGAGTATTTTTGGTGGCTAATCTCTAAACACTTGAGCAACCAGATCATCATATTTCCTCACCCCCTTTTAATAGTATTGGCTTTCCTATGGACTCAAAGTGATTTCTCACAAAATGTAAAATGTAGAGTCTTGATGCTTGAAGCTTGGACAATCCTATTGCTTCTTATTCTCTTCATCTCCTAGGGGATTCTCCACACAATCCACAACCCATCTTCCTCTATGGACTATATCTGAAATGCACTAGGTAAAAATATTAGTCCAAGAGACAATGTATGTTGTCATGAATTATCAAAACCACCAAGGGAGCATATGTGCTTTCAGTAGCGCAAGCGCACAACCTTCCCTAGTTGGAGGCACCGGCGAGAGGCATGGCAATAGACCGCATTAGGGCCTCCCATCCAGGCATGTGTGGTTGCACTGGTGAGCTCGATTCGGTGGCAACATGACTCGATCAACAAATTGTTCAAGTTGAATTATCATGACTTTTAACTTGAAAGCAAAATGATTCAAGTCATAGCATGAAGTGAGGTGTATGAGTCATGATGATTATGCATCCATATGAATCACGGCAATATGAATATAAGTAGCTAATGTATTGATTGAATCATGGCATGGAACATGAACTCTAGGTGACTAGCAAGCAAATATGACATCAAATGAGTGGACCACATCTATTATAATAAAATGAATCATTTAAATGATTATGCTTAAATAAACCACTGCCATTGCAATGCCATCCTTGCAAATGAATGTTGTGGCTTGCCTTAGTTCAGAGGAGTGTCACAAATACTCCTGGTCCTCTTCAAGGCAATTAGTTTCTTCTGAAAATAATATAAATGCAAAAAAGAAAATGTCATATAAAGCATTTTATTGCACCAGAAATTCTACACAGTAAAGAAATTTTCAAATTTGACATGTAGAAACTTTAGCTCAAGACAAAACTAATGCAAAAAAGATTCAATCCAATTGGACTGATGGTTTAAAAGTTAGAGCTGGTCAAAGTCTTGTCAAAATATTTGAATTTAAACAGAAAATAGGAAAATCCAGAGGCGGCCACGTCGAAGGCGTATTTTTGTCGGGCGCCTCCACTCGTACCGCTTCGCGCGAGAGAGGGAGAGGCTGATAGTGGGGTCCCACTGTTAGGGTTCAAGAGAGAGAGAGTGAACAAAGCACGGCGGCTCTATCGCCGGTGATTCTCTGGCGAGGAGGCCATGGCGGTCGCCTGAGAGAGGGGGAATGGGTCCAGCACGTCACAGCGGTCACGTACGTACCCGAAGTGGTGGCTTAGATAGACGAACGGCGTCGGGATGATCCTCTCCAGAGACGGCGGGCGGCGGGGCCCGTCGGAGTTGGAGAAGAAGGCGCCAATCCGTCGGACTGGAGGCACCATCGTGCTTAGGAGATTACCACGAGCTCGTCTATGGAGGAGAGCGAAGAAGAAGAGCACCGGAGCGAGTGGACGGTCGAGGGGCATCCGCGGCCAACTCCGGCGAGGATCATAGGCTAGAGGCTCTCCCGGCCTTAACCCCGAGCTACGATGGTCAATTTGCGGCCAGAGGAAGAGGTGCGAATGGCTAGAGTGGCTTGGGTGCGGCTCTATTTATAGGAGGAGAGGTGGCCGAGCTCGGGCTCCGCCGGAGGTGAGCTGCAGGAGGAATGGGAGAGCGAAAGGGCTCAGGCGCTGCTTGGAAATGACGAGGGCGACGCCAAGAACAACGGAATCATGCGGGCAAAGCTGTAGCGCACTAGGTGGGGCAGGGCGCGCGTGCGGGTGCACTATTCCAAACGGATGCGCCATGTCCAGGCCCGGTGTCTGGCCTGTCGGCATCGGAGAGGAGCAGGGGGTTGCTAGGTGGACGCGGGGGAGTGAGCTGAGTGGCGCGGGCAAGCTGCGGTGGTGCAAGGAGGGCGAACGGGCGGCGACAGAGGGTCCCGGCGTCCAGAGCGCGCCGGTTGCATGTCAAAGACCTTGCACATGCGCGATCACCGCGTGCATTAGCATACACGAGACTTTTGGCGATGACAGACCATGTCTAGGGTGTTGTCCCTTCAACGCGGTGCTGCTGGGTGCTCTTAGATCGACACCTAGCTCATTGGACATGACATGAGCAAGATGGAAAGTTTCTGGACAAAAACTTGGGGAGCAAGCTGGGGAAAAATTACTAGGAGTTAAGTGGTGAAATTTGGTGGTTAAGCATCTCCTAGGAAGGTAGTCATGTGGTAAAAATTTCAGCTCAAGCAGAACAAGGAAAAATATACTTGCTTCACAAAGTCCCATTTCTGACCAGAAGCGAAAATATTTTTGTGGCTGAAATTATCCAAATAACCATAACATATTTTCACATGGGGATGTGAGGCATGATCCAAAGGATATTGGGGAATTTATTTGGAATTTTCTGAGCAAGAAAAATGAAGGCTGCTTCATAGCATAGTGAGGAAATGTTCATTTTCAAAGAGAAAATGAATATTTTTCTATTAAAGAAAATTATGCCATGGCAAGATTTTGGAGAGAGATGAGGTTTTGGAAGATTTTCAAGGTTCTAGAGTTCACTTGGAAGAAAATCAAAAATAAATCCAAGTGACAAGTCCAAAAGAGTTGACAGAAAATCCAATTTCCAAATAAAATCTTTTAATAAATCCAAATAAAAAGAAAATGAAAAACCAGGGTGTCACAAACCTCCCCCCCTTAGGATGAATCTCGTCCTCAAGATTCGGTTGCTCAGAAAACAAATATGGGTATGTTGTCCTTAGGTAATCCTCTCTTTCCCAGGTGGCTTCATCCTCGGTGTGACGTTCCCACTGCACCTTGTAAAATTTTATAACCTTGCTACGAGTGACCCTATAAATTTCATCCAAAATCCTTAAGGGCCTCTCCTCATAGGTCAAATCTTTGGCGAGATCTAGTCCTGCCATGTCTGTTTGTCTTGCGGGTGGTGCAATGCATTTCCATAGTTGAGACACATGAAAGACATCATGCACCTCGGATAGTTCTGACGGTAGCTCTAGCTGATATGCCACTTGGCCAACTCTTCTCATAACTGAAACGGGACGATGTATCGTGGTGCTAGTTTTCCCCGAGTATGAAATCTCTTAACTCCTTTCATTGGGGTGACTCAGAGATAAGTGTATCCACCGTGTTCAAAGCTGATCTGTGTGTGCTTTGGGTCATAGTAACTCTTCTGACGGTACTTGGTTGCCTGTAATCTGTTGATAACCCACAAGTATAGGGGATCGCAACAGTCTTCGCGGGTAGTATTTCACCCTAATTTATTGATTCTACACAAGGGGAGCCAAAGAATATTTATCGGCCTTAGCAGTTGAGTTGTCAATTCAACCACACCTGGGATATCTCTCTACAGCAAAGTTTTAGTAGCACGGTAAGTAATAGTAGTAACAGTAATAGTGACATCAGCAATTTTGTAGCAGTTGTAAAAGTAGCAGCATCAGTAGTAACTTAGCAAGACTCAGTATATGTAAAGCGTAGGGACGTGGATCGGTAATGGATAATGATTTAGATGACATCAATCATGTAACAGTAACACACTAGGGCAACACAGAACTAGCTTGTGACGCCCTGGATTAAGTGCTACAGTAATCCGTGTAATCAAGCTACAAAAACCTGTGGATTAGGCTAATCCATTTTGCTAATCCCAATGTGATCACCTTGGAATCAAATGCAAATTCAAATTCTTAGGCAATTCAAAAATCGTTTGAAAGGTGAAATTAAAAGTTTTGCAAACCTGAAAATAAAAATCATGAATGGGTTTCAAATAATCCCCTAGTAATATTAAAATTATAACCAACTTTTTGGAAAGTGTTTTGGTGCCTCAAAACTATTTTATGAGTGGCCAAATCAATTATTTGAATGCCTTTTAATTTATGTAAATCTCAAACAAATTCCAATGCTCATCAAACTTTTTGTGGCAGTGCTATAAGTAGCAAGTTGCATAATGGACCAAGTTCCACATTTTTACAAAAAGTCTGTTGGTGCAAAATTATTAAAAAAACAGAAACTAACAAAAAGAAAAAGAAAAAAAATAAAAAATAAAAAGAGAAACGAGCCCCCCCCGGCCCAACCGGCCTTGCGGCCCAACCAGCCCCCCCCCCCCCCCCGCTGGCCGGCTAGGTCAGCCCCGAGCCCCCCCCCACCAGCACCCCCATCGCCCCACTCACCCCCCTCACCCCCTCGCTCTCCCTCCCCCTCGCCCGATCCCGATCCGGATCGGGGCTGAGCGCCGTCCCGCGCCGTCGCCGGCGCCCTTCCCCCCCGACCCGCACCGCCGCCGCCGGACTCTCCCCGCCTCGCCCCTGAGCACCACACCCGGCGCCTCCTCACCTCGTCGCCGCCTCCCCATCGTCACCAACTCAGCCGGCCGCCGCATCTCCCCGCCCGAGCCCACTGCCACCCCTCTCCGCGTCGCCGGTGAGCCCATCGGGCTCCTCCCATCCCTCTTCTCTCCCCCTCCGGCCGGTATTGCCCCGCCGCTGCGCGCGCTCACCGCCACCGCCGCGCGCACCTCGCCCCCGCGGCCTCCCTACGCCGGCGCCGCCCTGCCGCGCGTGCCCCGGACACACGGCGCCACCGCGTCGCCCCTCGCCCCCCCCCCCCACCGCGCCTAGCTCGCCACCGCGGCCCCGCTCTGCCCCGTCGCCGCGCTCGCCGCACACCCCCCCCCCCCCCCCCCGGCGAGCCCTTGCCCGCGCCCAGCTCCGTCCGCCACATGCCTAGCCGCCGTTGAGCACCTCCGGCCGCCGCCGGCCACCACCACCACCGTCGCCAGCCCCCGCCACCGCCACCGCCGCCGACGAGCACCCCCCCGGCGTGCCCATGGCCTCGGCCTCGCCTCCTGTCCGATCCGGATTAGTGGGGGGATTAGGCCCCCCACTAATCCCCCTGACCCTATGACAACCGGGGCCCACGCCCCTGTTTAATTAATAATAATAAATAATGTAATAAATAAATAATTAGATAATTAATTAATTAAGTAATTATTTAATTAATTAACTTAATTAAGATTAATTAGATTTAGTTAATCTCTCTCTTAAGATAATTAGTATGACATGTGGGCCCAGCCCCATTAACACTAATTAATATTGATTAAATTAATTCTGTTAATTAATTAAATTAAGCAGTGAATGACAGGTGGGTCCCAACCCCTAATGAATTTTGTTTAATAATTAATTAAACTTAATTAACTTGTGTCAATGACAACGGGGGCCCACTGGTCAGTTTGACCAGTCAACAGGCCCTGTTTACTGCTGATGTCACCATGACATCATGCTGATGTCATAAAGAATTATTGAATTAAATTAAATCTGTTTATTCCAGAATATTAATAAAACTTTGAAAATTAATCTAAAATAAACCGTAACTCGGATGAAAATACTTTATACATGAAAGTTGCTCAGAAAAATCCCACGAATCCGAATACGCTGTCCGTTCGTCTGTCGCATGCTCCTATCATACCGAACATGGAACTTTTCCATCGAATTCATCTGTTCGGTAAAAGCCAGAGACCCGGAAAATATCGTCAGATATTCTTCCGACCCGTCTGCAATGTGTAGTACTGCGTTAGTGCATGCCTAGCTCTGCATATTGCCATGTCATGCATCGTGTTGCATCTGTGCTTTATATTTATTGTTTCTTCCCCCCTCTTCTCTCCGGTAGACCCCGAGACTGACGGTGCTGCCGGGTACGACTACACTGTTGACGATCAGGCCTTTGCAGCAGAGCAGCAAGGCAAGCAACCCCCCTTGAGCATTCCAATATCGCCCATTCCTTTCTCTCTCACTCTTGCATTAGATTTTGCTACTGTATTAGCTAGCTCCTATTTCTGATGCATAGCCTGTTTTTGATAAACTGCTACCATACCTGCAATCATATCAACTGCTTAGTATAGGTTGATCAGAGAATCCCTTGTGACCCCCTTAGTCCCAGTTGCCCCTGCTTCTTCATCGACGACCCAACGACTCGAAGACTCGAAGACTCGGTCAACCGACCGACGAGCCAGGCCCCTCACATCACCGCACACCCCTTAGTTGTACGACTCTGTAGGGCTACTATCGAGTACCGAGGGTGACACCTCGTGAAGTACTCATGATGCTAACTCTGTAGTGCAGCTAGTCGGTAGTGGTTACCGAGGGTGATTCCTCCTTCACCACTCCCGACGATGACTCAGTCGTGCAACCCCTCAAGTGTGGGACCCTCGAGGGTGATTCCTCTCGGTTCACCTTGACGGTTTCATCGAGCGGGACCCTTTGAGGGTGATTCCTCAGGTTCCGTCTTGATGTTTTATACACATAGTTACTATGACCTGGTTACCGAAACATGTTGGTGGTGGGTCAGCCCCGAGGGGTACCCACGGTTTGATGATGATGAGGCGTGGACGGGCAGGAGAGGCCCTTGCCACACATCCTCGAGACGGGGCGATGGGACCGCAATTTATGGGTCACGCTTGCCCCGCATTAATAAAATGCTAATGGGTTGGGTATTTGATATGAGTTGGGTCGTTGGCCTTTTTACGCACCAAACCATCGCGTGGGAGAAGTTATGGGTACTCAGCGTCGTTGTATCAGCCGAAGCTCTTCGGACGTCAGCAATGGAGCGGCGCGCGCCCGAGTGGCCTGGACGGTGCAGCTCTTGGACTAGAGTGTACTAGGGCTGATCTCGGCCGCGTACGCATCGTGCAGGAGCACGTAGGGCAAGTGGGCCCACGACCCTTGTGTGCTTAGGATTTAGACCGGCGGGCTGGCCTCTTTGTTGAGCCTAGGTGGGGCGACGACGTGCTGCTATCCCGAGGCCGGGCATGACCCAGGAAAGTGTGTCCGGCCGGAGGTGATCAGGCGTGTTGGAAATGCGGTGCACCCCTGCAGAGATGAATTATCTATTCGAATAGCCGTGTCCACGGTAACAGGACGACTTGGAGTTGTACCTTGACCTGATATAACTAAAACTGTGATTTACATTGAAATGAATGTTGGCTCCGAGATTGCTTTCTCGCAGGGAGTCGAGGAAGAATCTCTGGGCGTGGTTACTTAATAAAATTGCTACAATAATATGACTATATATGAGATACCAGTCTACTCTCTTCTAATGCTGCAAGATGCTGAAGATGCTAGTCTTCGATAGGACTAGGCCTTCCCCCTTTTCTCGCTTTCTGCAGTCAGTCCAGATATAACCCCATTCCTTGATACTGATGCATACTTAGCATAGTTCTGATGTCAGTCTTGCGAGTACTTTGGATGAGTACTCACCGCTGCTTTGCATTCTCTTTCCCCCTCGATACGATTACCGCGTTCAGACGATGGGACCCAGGAGATGGAGTACGCCGGAGACGACTACTACACCACCGCTGGAGCCTACTAGTACGTGGAGACTGTCGACGCTCGGGAGTAGTTAGGTTGGCTCCCAGGCAGGAGGCTTCGCCTCTTCCGATCCGCTGCTTATGTTTGTGCTAGCCTTCTTAAGGCAAAACTTGTTTAACTTATGTCTGTACTCAGATATTATTTGCTTCCGCTGACTCGTGCTTGTCGAGCTTTGTATTCGAGCCCTCGAGGCCCCTGGCTTGTAATATGAAGCTGTATGACTTTAATTTGTGTCTAGTGTTGTGTTGTGATATCGATCAGTGAGTCCCTAATCTTGGTCGTACGCATTGCGTGTATGTTTAGCGTACGGTCGAAATTGGGGGCGTCACATAGCTCCAATTCATCAATGTAATATAGGCATGTATTCCGTATATAGTCATACGTGCTTGCGATAAGAACTTGTATGACATCTTTTGTCCTACCCTCCCGTGGCAGCGGGGTCCTAATGGAAACTAAGGGATATTAAGGCCTCCTTTTAATAGAGAACCGGAACAAAGCATTAACACATGGTGAATACATGAACTCCTCAAACTACGGCAATCACCGGAAAGAATCCCAATTATTGTCACCTTGGGGTATGCAGATCATGACACGTAATAGGTGCATACAACTTGCAATATAGGATCCAAATCACTCTTATATTCATAAAACATAATAGGTTCAGATCTGAAATCATGGCACTCGGGCCCTAGTGACAAGCATTAAACATAGCAAAGTCATAGCAAAATCAATCTCAAAACATAGTGGATACTAGGGATCGAGCCCTATCAAATTAACTCGATTACATGATCAATCTCATCCAATCCCATCACCATCCAGCAATCCTACAAAGTAATTACTCACTCCCAGTGGTGAGCATCATGGCGGTGTTCATGAAGAAGTGTTGGTGATGACGACTGCAATGAATCCCCCTCTCCGGAGCCCCAAACGGACTCCAGATCAGCCCACCCGAGGAAGAACAGTTGGTGGTCTTGGCTCCATCTCGTAAAACGCGATGAAATCTTCTCTCTTATTTTTTCCTACGAAGATGTAAATTTATAGGAGTGGAATTAGGGCCGGGAGCCATGTGGGCCCCACAAGCTAACAGGGCGCGCCCAAGGGGGGGCGCCCTGTTGCCTTGTGGCTCACAGGCAGCCCCCTCCGGTGGTTCTTCGCTCCATAATTCATTATATATTCCAAAAATAATTCACAAAAAGTTTCGTCCAATTCCAGAAACTTTTATTTCTGCACAAAAATAACACCAAGGTAGTTCTGCTAAACACAGCGTCAGTCCGGGTTAGTTTCATTCAAATCATGCAAATTAGAGTCCAAAACGAAAGCAAAAGTGTTTGGAAAAGTAGATACGTTTGAGACGTATCAACTCCCCAAGATTAAGTCATTGCTTGTCCTCAAGCAATTCAGTTGATAAACTGAAAGTGGTAAAGAAAACTTTTACAAACTCTTTTGTTCTCATCGTTATACACATGCTTAGCTAGTGTTCAGGTTTTCAGCATAAATCATAAATAACCATATCCATGATAACAATTAAACATCACATTCACTCATGGCAATACATAACCAACTAGCGAGCAATAATAAGATATCTCACATGCCAACAATTTGTCAAAACAATCATGATATAATATGATGACATGCTATTTCTCTAGCCCTTTCTAAGACCGCAAAACATAAATGCAGAGCACCTCTGAGGTTCAAGCAGTGACTAAACATTATAATTCAGGACATAAAAGATCCAGTCATGGTCACATCCAACATTAACTAAACTCAATGCATAAGGATGACAATAGTGCTCTCCGGTCTGGTGCTTTTAGTAAGAGGATGATGACTCGGAAATAACATAAAAGTAAATAGACAGGCCCTTCACAGAGGGAAGCATTGAATCTGCATAGGTGCCAGAGCTCAAGGTGTAAAACATGATTGAAATTATAATTTTTGGGTGGTGCGCTTTTCCTGACAACGTCACGACAAAGGATTTCAATATCTTCCATGCTAAACACATTATTGGCGGTTCCCAAGCGGAATAGTAAAGTTTACTCCCATCCACCATACATACACAAGCCATGGCTGACTGAATCCACGGATGCCCTCCAACATTTCAACTGTCCCGGGAGTTTTGTTTAATTAATTTTGATTTTCTAGGACTGGGCATCCTTTTTACCAGGCTCTCTCGTGTAATGACAGGCAAATAAACGCTCGTCTTGAGAATAACCCACTTAGCATGGAAGATATTGACCGCCCTGTTGCTCCATGAGCGGTTCGGGCACAAAAAACAGAGGTTTATTTGAATATTAGAGGTGGCACATGCAAATTTACTTGGAACGGCAGGGTAATACCGTATATAGGTAGGTATGGTGGACTCATGTGGAACAACTTGGTTTAAGGATTTTGGATGCACAAGCAGTATTCCTGCTTAGTACCGGTGAAGGCTAGCAATAGATTGAGAAGCGACCAGCTAGAGAGCAAAAACGGTCATGATCAAGCATTGCGAATAATTAACATTGAACATAGCATGAGTAGGATATGAACACTCTGAATTTAAACATCATGAAGGCTGCATTGGTTTTGAATCAACTACATGTTTGCACATGGGCCAAGTCAAGCCGCTCGAATTACTCAGAGGAAAATACCATACTACCATACCACATCATAACCATTTTAATGCATGTTGACACATAAGATAAATCACTATCCACTCCTAGCTATTTAAGCATGACATGAGAAACTATAATCTCTAATTGTCATCATAAACATGTTCACTCATGATATATTGTATCAAGATCGAACAAGCTAAACATATTTACAAAAACGAAAAACAAGAAGAGTTCATACCAGCTTCCTTTACCACGATCACTTCATCAAATATCATCATTATTGCCGTTCACTTGCACAACCGAATGATGTGATAATAATAATAGTGCAAGAGTGTCGTGGACTAAGCTGGAATCTGCAAGGCAGTTGTATACAAAGGAGAACACGAGGTAATATTGGCTCTCTGTTAGATCAACATTAATGCATATGAGAGCCACTCAACATTTTCATCGTGGTCTTCTCCTTTCAACGACTCAATAAAAAGAAAAGAAATTCAAAGAAACACACTGAAATATTTTTGGAGTTTTTATTTTTCTCAAGAAAGCAAAGTAAACAAAGGAAAAACAAGAACAAGAAAAATTATTTACACGGGAAAGCTCCCAACATGCAAAGGAAATCTTTTGGGGTTTTCTTTTAATACTACAACTAACTAAACGGGAAAGAAAAACTGAAAAGAAACGAGAAATATTTTTGGATTTTCAAAAAAATTCAAATACACAAGAAGAAGGCGGAAAAATGAAGCTAACATGGATATACAATGAAAAAGGATGAACACCGACAATTTATATAAAGTGTGTGAACATGTATGTAATGTCAGTGAGAAATATGTACTCCCCCAAGCTTAGGCGTTTTCCTAGCTTGGTGATCACCACTGCTAGTCTGGATAATAGTTGAAGTGGTAGCTTGTAGAGGCGTTCCGTGCCGCCTCCTCAGCCAAGCAAGGGGCCTCTACTGCAACATTGTACTCTTGCACCTCGTCCTCGAGAACATAGTATCTTCATCTAGTCTGAAAGTCAAAGAGAGCAGGCGCATGCAACGTAACAGAAACAGGCTTATATTTATAAAACGTTAGGTTGTACTCATAACCCCTAGCACTGTCCATAATAAATTCATGACGACGCATGGCTTCAAAGTCTAAATATCGCTCAGGTAACATAGGGTCATTAGGCTGAGGTTAACTCTCAGTTTCGTAGCTACGCGGGCGGCAAAAATTCCTCCATACAAATCGCCAACACCCGTGTTAAGGTGCAGCCTCCGGGAAACAATTGCACCGAGGTTATAATGTTTTTCACCAGTCACCGCAGTGTGAATGAGGCTCAAATCAGGAGCGCACAATGCACTGCAATCTTGCTTACCTAGTACACATTTCCCATTAAACAATGCAAAGTAACAAATAGAGGGAAAATGAATACTTTTTATTCTAGCTTGTGTCACCCCTCTGTCTTCTCCTACGCAAAGGCTCTCAAGGAACAAATTATAATCAGTTTTCTGTGGTTTTTCTAGAGAGCCCCAAAATGGAAGTTTGCATGCATCAAAAAATTCTTCTAGAGTCATACTAAAATATCTATCATAAATATTAAACAACACTCTAGAAGTATGGTGATGATATCGAAATCCATGTGTGAATGAGTGTGTAAGATTATAGTGTTGAACACACTTATCTGCAAGGAAGTCGGTGAGGCCGGTATTCTAAATGTACTGATCAAATTCCTCCTTAATACCTACACCTCTCATGAACTCATCGCATGGCCAGCGGCATGATTTGGCATTAACCATGACTATCAGGCTTGTTCTGGGTTCAACATAAGCTTGTCGACCCGAGCCCTCACTTGACGACTCACCCGAAGTACGCCTTCTCGAAGAACTCCTCCTATGTACTAACCCATGTAGGAGGATCTACTTCAAAGAAAGAAGGATAGCTCCAAACTCCAACACTTAAGCATCCACAACAAGCCACCTAGATGCTTACGTCATCAACATCACTCAAAGGTATGTAATCATATCCTTGAGGAAGCTTTACTCCAAGTCATGAGTCAAAGCAATTCAATGTGATATGAGAACATCAAAATGCTTAAACAAAAAATGGTAACCCATTTTGAGCTTAACGATGAGTATGACCTATGATCAAGAATTCTTGCTTGGCTCCTAAGTCAATATACTCTAATATAGGTGACCTGGTCGCCGACCATCATCTAGATGAAGTTTCTTGGTTGATTAATCTTTTAGTTGCATGTTTTCTTGCTACCAATCTATCTTCATCTAGTTGAAAATTCCTTGCATATCTTATTGAAAATTCCTTGCAGATCTTATTGATAATTTCTTGCAAATCTTATTGAAATTTTCTTGTGAATCCAGTCAAGTTGTATGAAATTTTTCTTTGACAAAATGACCAAGAATACATTTGCCAAGTTCCTGTTTGCAACTCGAAATCTCTGACAAAAGGAAATCGACATCACCGATATAGCAGTTTCACTGCATAGTGCTTCTTCGATACCACCGACTAGAACCACTTTGGTGTCACTGATATACCTCTGAGCCTCAAAAGGCATTTTGGTCTTACCGATTCAATTCATCTCAGAGCCTTCGATATTTGCTTTCACCAGATTTCTTTGCCAGATTTATTTGCCAAACTTTAAACATTTTCCAAGACAGTTCTCCATGACCCTTCTCTCTAGGATCCCTTACCCTTTGACTCTTCTTGGAAATTAATTCCAAAGGGGGGTAAATATCAAAGCTTATAGCTTATCCAATATCCAAAGGGGAGAAGCATTAAGGGGGAGATATCAATTCAAGACTATCTTTAAGGAGAGAGACTATGTGATGTGGATTTGACTCACTATGTGTGTTAGACTTGTCTCACCCTACCTACTCCAATATCTACATGCTAAGATTTAGGGGGAGAGGAAGAAAGAAAATCCATAGTCAGGGGAGAAAGTCCTAAACATTCTTGGAGACATGTCAATCTTAAGAGAATGCTATTTCCTACATGTCTCCCATATCTTGGTATTTTTGAAATCTCTTGCATTTGTATGAAAGAAACATTCTTGTGTTATCTAACCCTGTTTTCTCAAGTATGTTTATCTAGTTAAAATGCTTTGATATTTCAAGGTAAGTATATGGATATTCTTCGTGACCAGGACTATCTCTTGCTTCTTGCACATATTGTTTGCAAGAGTGAGTCATGTACATGGACATACTTCATTCACATATATGTTTGATGCATATAGCCAAGGTACATATGACTTGTCATGTCTTCTCTACCATGTGTGTGTTCATGCATTCCAAAAGCAACTATTCCTTAAAAGGAATTGCACACTTGTAGGGGCAGCTTGCTCTAGCCATATGCCTCTCAAAGCTATCATATACTACTACCCATTTTAATTTGAAGCTTTGATTGTATGTTGTCATCAATTACCAAAAAGGGGGAGATTGAAAGCACATATGCTCCCTTGGAGGTTTTGATAATTAATGACAACATATATTGTCTCTTGGACTAACAGTTTTATCTAGTTTATTCAGATGAAGTCCAAAGAGAGGAATGGATAGGAATGTGAGAAGGATCCCCAAGATGGAAAGGAATGGAATTGGCATGAGCTTCAAGCCTCAAGACTCTACATTTTTTATGTGAGAAATCACAATTGAGTCCATAGGAAAGCCAATACTATTAAAAAGGGATGAGGTATTGATAATGATCTGGTTGCTCAAGTGCTTAGAGATTTGCCACCAAAAGTTTCAACCAAACTCTCACAAAAATATTCTGTCCAAAACCAAAATGCCAAAATCGGTGCCACCAAGTTTTCCATATCGGCCCCATCGAGTTTGCCAAGACAGAACCCAGAGCCAAAACCTTAGCATCTCGGTACCACTGAGACTTGATTCGGTACAGCCGCAAAGTGGTTGCCAACCCTCTTTAATCGAACTGTTTAATTTTGGAATTTCTGAATTTTTCATTTCGGTGCCACCGAGTTTTGGATCTGCCCTAGGTAACCCGAATCAGTCTCCCCGAGTTGTTCCTATCGGTCTGACCAAGAACCGAAAGTTGCAACCTTTTGCACTAGTAGGTGTAACCGAGTTTTTACTTCGGTTCCACCGAGTTGGGCAATAATGTTGTAATGGTTGAATTTTTGGAGAAGGCTATTTATACCCCTCCACCCCCTCTCATTCGTGGAGAGAGCACTCAAAATAAGCCAACACTTCCACCATTCATTTTCTGAGAGAGAACCACCTACTCATGTGTTGAGATCAAGATCTTCCACTCCAACCATATGAATCTTGATTTCTAGCCTCCCCAAGTTGCTTTCCACCCAATCACCTTCTTCAACCAAGCCAAATCATGTGCGAGAGTGATTGAGTGTTGAGGAGACTATCTTTTGAAGCACAAGAGAAAGGAGTTCATCATCTATACATCGTCTATTACCTTTTGGAAAGTGGTGTCTCTTAGATTGGTTAGGTGTCGCTTGGGAGCCTCTGGATCGTGTGGAGTTGAACCAAGAAGTTTGTAAGGGCAAGGAGATCGCCTACTTCGTGAAGATCTACCCCGAGTGAGGCTAGTCCTTCGTGGACGTAAGCCATGGTGGAATAGGCAAGGTTGCTTCTTCGTGGACCCTTCATGGGTGAAGCCCTCCGTGGACTCGCACAACCGTTACCCTCCGTGGGTTGAAGCCTCCATCAACGTGGACGTACGATAGCACCACCTATCGGAACCACGGGAAAAATCTTCGAGTCTTCATTGTGTTTGATCATTCTACTCTACCATCCTTTATGTTTCTTGCAAATGCATGATGTTTACTTTCCGTTGCTTAATCTCTAGATATGCATGTGTAGGAATCATTGGATGCAGCTTAACTTGTGCAAAATCTGCCTAAACTTCAAGTGAACAAAAAATTACTCATTTGTCTTCTTAAGTGTCTTTTCAACCCCCCCCCCCCTCTAGACGCCTCTTCTCGATCCCACAGGAGCTCACCCTACACACCACCCTCCGCTGATCACGGGTGGAGATGAGTGGGAGCTCGAGCTCTGTGCCCTCCCGGGCGGCTCAACGGGTAGCTAAAGCTATGTGCCCGACCGTGTTGGCTCGTTGCGAACCCTGCCCTCCCCGGTGAGGCGGCGGGGCGAGCAGTGGCACCTATTACCTCTGCACCCTTCTCCTCCCGGACGCTGCGGGAGCTGATGCCGACATTGCTGAGCCTGCGGCCGTGACTCTTCGAGTTAGAGGCACGGGCAACTCACCGCGTGAGGCAAAGGGGGTTGAAGGCCAGATCTAGTAGGTCCGACTACGAGTCGTGCAGGGTATGTATTTTGTAAATCTGTTGTGTTTTATGACCGGTTGTAAGTTATATTTGCTATGTCCAATGCTATCCAATGTCATGCTAGATGTTAAATTTAGCTTCGTGGTGTCGATCGAAGTTGCATGAGATTATATGAATTTAGGGTTGGAATATGTGATGGACGGTTATGGGCATGGACAAATGATGAGTGATTGGATGTTGTTTACATACGCGGACGCACGGATACATAGAGGTCATATTAGGCAAGTCTAGTTGCTGGATATATTAGCACATTTTTTATTATTCTAACCCACGAGTAGATAATAAACATGGCAATCACAATATGCAACTCATAGCATGTAAGCATGTACAATACATAAAACCAAAACATCTATGAACATTGTATATACGGATAACACATGAACGAGCAAGTAGGTGATGAATAAATTATACCTTCCAATTGGCCAGGCCAATGCGGCGATGGCAGTAGCAGCCTCGACGTCGTTTGTGGCCTTCTTGGTTGCTTCGTCGTCGTTCGTCATGGAGACGATGCAGGGGAAGTAGTCGAAGAAGAGGAGGTCGGAGGCGGGGATGGACCGGAAGCAGTTGCGCCGAGATGCTCCCAAAAACCTTATCAATCTGAGATTAGTTAACCATTTCTGACCGGCAAATATAAGCGCATAGGTGTGAGCTCGGTTCGGCTCATTCCCACGACCCGCGGCATGCCGAGGCAGGCGGCGAAGGCGCGTGTGTACCACTCCTCTTTACAAGCTCTCAATGACATGTGGTCGGGCAACCCTTATAAAAAGATCTCACTCTTACTTCACTAGCATTATAATACTAAACTTTTCATCATTTACCATGCACCTATATAAGACCTAAAGATTAATCAGGAATTATAGTGTTGGACAAAAGCCCACCTATAATTCAACAAATACTCCATGTCAACCCTCGCCAAGAAAATACACCTATCACGATGTTAGTTTCAATATCTGTTGTTAATTGTGACATTGAGGCCCTGCTTGTAGATGCGGGGAAGGAAAATTTTCTGCAACACTGGAACACACATGTTTTAGGCTTTCAGGTTGCCATCCCGACACGTACGGTAAGATCGCTCCCGTACCAGTTCCATTTCTATACTGTACGTTGAGCTACAGGTGCGAAGGCGAGTTCTGTAATGCACGGCAACGCCGCCATGTCTGTCTCCCCGAGTCCTCTTGTGCCGGTTTGATTTCTCCTTTTAAGATGCAGGCGTGACGTGTCGACTCCATCCCACAGCATCACCCACAAGACTAGAAACACCTTTGGCTTGAGCAACTTGTCCATTTTTATATAGCAGGAGGAATCCCTTGGCTGACACGTCAGTCCAAGGAGATAGAACGGCACGGCCCATTCGTCAGTGAAAAAAACAAACGCAGAAACATCACGACATTTATTTGTTTATTTGTTTTATTCGGGGCTTTGCTTTTGGGCAACGCAAGCAAGCTCAGAATTGATCAGTTGAACAAAAGGAACCCTCTCGCTTTCAGACCGTGATCACTCCTCCTCACCTTACTTACCCGCTATATATATACTATACACACACATAAAGGTATAAACATATACGTACTTGACACGAGTGCATAACTAATTCACAGGTCGCAGAGGACGAAAGGAATTGCACCGGTGCGAGCTTTGTGTCTGTCCACCATGGCGGCGAGTACTCAGCTTGAGGAGAGCATGATGAGCTACGATTCTCCGGCGTGCGGCGGCGGGGTAGCAGAGTCGGTCATCGAGGACCTCCCCGCGGACGTGCTGTCCCTCGTGCTCCGCCGGCTGGACGGCGCGTCGCTGGCGGCCCTCGGCTGCGCGAGCTCCAGCTTCCACGACCTCGCCAACGACCCCGAGACATGGCGCGGACTCTGCCTCGCCCTCTGGCCGTCGGTCGCCGGCCTCCTCGATAATTCTTGCTGCAGGGGCACCGGCGACGGCTTCCACCGGGCGCTCTTCGCCGACGCGTTCCCGTTCCCAGCGACGACGGCCGCGGCCACGGCCACGGTCGCGCCCGCCCTGCCCAGACGGCTCGTCTCCGCGGTGGACCTACACCACAAGGGGGTCTGCATCATGTCGCGCGTGGTGGAGACGGACGCCTCGTCGGCGTGGTTCCTTGGCTCGCCGTTCCGCGTCGACGCGCTCCTGCAGGAGGGCTTCTCGGCGGCGACCCCGATCGCGCCGGCGGAGCTCACGCTGAGCTGGCTGCTGCTCGACCCGGACTCCGGCCGGGCGGTCAACGCCTCCAGCCGGCGCCCGGTGTCCGTTGACCGGAGCTGGCTCACGGGGGAGACGGTGGCGCGGTTCACCGTGGTGCTCGGCGGCGTCGCCCTGGACGCGGCCGTCACGTGCGACGACCGGTTTGGGCACGTCCGGGAGGTCAGCCTGTGCGTGGAGGACGGCGACGGAGGCGGCGTCAGCGGGCGGGACGGGCTGGCCGCGATCGCCGCGGCCATGGCCGCCCCGAGGCAGGGCCGGGGCGCGGAGGCGGAGGCACAGGCGGCGCGGCAGTACGGGGAGTTCGTGAAGGGGAAGAGCGCGCGGAAGGAGTGGAAGGCGAGGCGGGAGGGGCTCGTCGACCTCTGCTGCTCCGGCGTCGGAGCGGCGGCGTTCGTCGGGTTCCTGGTGATGCTCACGTGCCGGTGAGCGCGCACGCATCGAGTAGTAGAAGGTTTGCTCACACGTGCGAGGAATGTGAATACGTGTTCGTCCGGTAGGTTACAGAAAGTCGCTGCCACAATGTAAATGTACTGTAGCTCAGAGCCAAGATTTACTACTCTTTTTTGCATTAATTTTCAGAAAGGGAAACTTTGGAAGTTGAGAGGATATGACTTCTAAACTTTGAAGCTCGGTTTCACTACTGATATGATATTTTGATATTTTGGTAAAGTTGAACTAACTATCATTTCAATCCTTGACACTCCAGTGCAAAAAGTTTAACATACCTTTGTGTCCAAAAACATCATAGTACAATGTCTTGGCTATCTTACAAAGGTATCCGGAGCAAAGTTTTGCCTCAAGCCATAAGCTTCAATAGAACTTGTTGGTAGGCCAAAGCTCAAATTGAAAAGAAAATATACTTCATAATCTAATGCATAGTTAATACAGCAGATGTTCAGTAAATCACACCAGATATTTGCATTCCATGAAACCCTGATACTGACTGAGGTGATTGCTCAGTAAAACACACGAAAATGATGATACCATAACATCCTTACAAACTCCTTTTCTTTCAATTACACAAATGTAATGACATTGACAGTCATTTGTAAACAAGGAAGACCATAAATACTACCAGCCATTGCTATAAAGAATCTACATCAACACATCGATACAAAGCTATACAGAAGTTCCAGAGCCAGCGTACAAAACTCACAGAGAACAGAAATACTCTTGTCGCGCAGCGAGCAACAAGACGACCTAGGAAGCAGCCTACATATGTGCATTCTGCAACTCCCGGTAAATTAAATCGATGAACTGGTCATTCTGTTGGGAACATGACACAAGAGTTAGAATCATATAAAAGAGCAAACAGTACATATTGTGATTATTGATGGCGAAAATACCTGAACAAGTCTCAGAAGGGCGTCCTTAACTTTATCACGTGAAATAAGAGAGTCATTGTTGTGTACAGGGGCTAAAGATGGAGGCGGTGCAGGTGGTGGGAAAGGTTGGAGTAGAGGGGTGCCATGCCCGTACTGAGGATGTTGAGCAGATGATGAAGTTGCATGCAGAGGTGGTGCTGTGGGCATCATTGATGAAATCGGCGGAGCTAGTGATGCAGAAGAGGACGATGGAGGAGCAAAGAATGCTGGTGTTACAAGATTTGTTGAATGGCTAGCATGGGCATTAGTGTCCTGCAGGGGCAGTGGTGGCGCTGATGAACCTCCTAAAGGAGGGGGTATTTGGTGCGACTGGGCAGCAGATGGCATAATCAGTGGCATGTGGGAAGCTGCAGTGCTCTCAGTGGATGGATGAGCTCTTCCAACCATTGACCCACTTGATACACCTCCAATGCTTGCAGCGCCCTGTATATTTGTATAGAAGAATAATTCAGTAGAAGCACTACATATAGAGCGAAAATGCAACCATGGTGTTTTAATTCTGATCCAGATGACAGTCCAAGGCACTGCATATACTATTTCATGAGCAGTGCAAGAAACAGAAAATTATTCAGAAGGAAACGAAACGGAGAGAGAACATACACCAAAGTAATTGGCAAGTGATTCATCAGGAGTATCAGAAATGAGAGTGGATGCTGGCGGAGGTTCAAGGGGGCCATCTATAGCGGCAGACGTAGGAACAGCCTCCAATTCCTCAAACTCACTGTTGTACATTAGAATAATTCAGCATAAGTCAATCAAAACATCTCCCATGTATAGTCAAGGGAGAAAAAAACCTTTTGGTGGAAGGCACTTTCGCTTTTGGAGGTACTCTGGCATAAGCATTCAGTATCCTGCAAAGGAAAATGGAATTAAGAAACTTAAAAGATACTTGGGACTTCAACAAGGCAAAGTTCGGTTCATGATTAATCAATCCTAATCATTCACACCCATGTTAGACATCTAATAATTATACATACTGATGCTTCGAATTAAGCAACACAGTGAAGCATGACTTTCAGACAGGGGACGGATTGTTACGAAAATCAAGATTCTCCTTTATTTTCTTCAGTGCAGAGGTAATGATACCCGGTCAGGTAATCATGTTAATCCTTTCGAGAAACTTCCAATTACATTATAGTAATGCCCCATTCGATCGAACACAAGATCATGATGCTCCGATGCTCCTAGAATCCTTACATGAAAAAAGTTTCACAAGATCAGGATTCATGTATATCGAGAGCCTGTTCGGCAGCCTTCTACTCCTCTAAATTCTCAAGTCCACTCCTTGCTTCTCAACTCCCAACTCTACCTGCACATTTTATAATTTGGCAAAACGTTTGGCCCCCAACTCCAGCTCCTCGACGCGTGCAGCCGTGCACATGGAGAAAGGGGATCAGGGGCAAACAGGTGAGGATGAGACATTCGTGGGGTTCTGTTTCCTGTTTTATCTCCCGAACCGGTAAGTAATGGCATTGGTGGGTAAAATACACTCAACTCCTGGGCCAATTTGCTACGAGGCACGAGACGGAGCGCGGGGAGCACCACTTTCACGACTCCGGCAATTTGTACGACGAGCCGCTCCGCTCCCGATTATTTAATCTGCAGAGTTGACACGTTTGGTGCCGCTCCGCCGGCTCCAGGAGCGGAGGGCTCCCGAACAGGCTCCGAGTATCACAGGATTTTATTAATTTTCAAACCGTTAACATGGTCAACTAACTTTCACTTGTTATGATGCAAAACTGCGGTTACCACCGAGAAAAGTTTGTTCACGAGGCACAAGTAACTGTGTAGCTATTTCCTCTTGCATAAGAAAAAGGAGGAAGCTACGGTAGTACATATTTAAAGTTTAAATGTTGCCAAAAGGTCAGATCAGAACCACCTACTGTATCACTAAAGCATCTCGAACAATTTGTTGGTTAGTTTGTTTGTAAATATATCCATGTCACCAACCAACAATGTATCATACAAGTACTCCAATGTTTGTATGTAAGGTTGACCAATAGGAGGTTAGAGAATATGGAAGCTTGCTCTCTTTCTTTACGTTGGAGCTGGTGCAAAGGTGCTGGTTCATTTTCATACAATGTCACACTCTTCGTTTATTACTTGACACATATGTAAGGTTGACCAATGGCAAATTTACCAACAAGCATCTTACAGCTATTGGAGATGCCCTAATATGTATATATGTCAGCAGAAACAAAAAAAAGGTAAAATATAATGGCTTTTACAGTTTGTCCATCAGTTTTCTTTCAAAAGTTCAAAAATTTCGCATCATTAAAGTCCTACTGTCTCTACAAAATTGCAATCCAGCTACACCATTACTTCCATTTTTTAGTCCGTGAGTCCGCCATGGATAGTTGCAGCTTTCAGGGCATGCATTTCTGGTATGTATCCAATCTAACATAAGCAGACAAGATCAGATAGTCTGCAACAACAAAGCCTTTGAGTCCCAAACAAGTTGGGCTAGGCTAGAGTTGAAACTCATAAGATCTCGAAACCTACTAAGGTTCTGGCACATGGTTAATCTACTTTTACAAAATTTTAGTATGCTCGAGTAAAGCATAAATGGTGTTCAATAAACATCAGAGCCATGAAAAGGAGGCTTCCAACATGAGCATATGATACATGAATAGTCGTACCTTCCAAAAAGATTTGCTACAGCATCACAGTCCAGCTGATTGTAAAACCAAATACCATTTACTTCTTGTGCAGCATTCCGGTACAACAAATACGGAGGTTGAAGTTCGTATTCAAAATCACTTAATAAATCCTCCACCAGATTATCTGACAAGAGAAACAATATTGAACTTCTCATGAATGAACTAAACAATTTGAGCATTCATAAATCATCTCAAAATAAGAAGTCGGCAGTTAGTTCAAGCCAACTTTTGTTAGTCAGATACAAAGAATATTTTCCTTCTAACTGGAAGCCGTAACTATCGAACAGGATGCAAAACTTTAAAATGACCTGCAGGACAGCGAGCCAGCATTTGGCAAGCACGCCATAATATTTGGTCTGTACAAGCAAAGTAGCTGGCTACTTCTCCCCTTTGCTTCATTCTTTTTGGTGATGTTTTGTGGCAAATGTGTGGTCACATGGAACAAATCTCTTTTTTAGCCAAGTCTCGCCACATGGAATGGTAAACAAAATTACTTGTTCTTATACTTCGTAGTTGACTTATATTCCTTGTCTTCAGTTAGGATTATAAATTCCGAGTGGAGAGCTTAAGGTTTCAATCTGACAATTTAGAGTTTACCGAGTGGAACATATTGGGGTTTCACACAAGAAGATCTTAACAAAAAGCATGTATTTTCATAGTAGAATGTTCTAAGTTTACTAGTGAAAAGTTTGGGTTTGTCGAGTGGAATTTCCTTGAGAAAATAGTCTGCCGAGAAGAAAGATCAGCGTATTAGGATTGTTTCAGTGGCCCATCATGCTTTTTGCGAGTAGCCAACATTGTAGTGACGCCGAACTGGAACATTCAACTTCATAAGAGCAATGGTTATAATCTTATTAATGATTTATCAGCTAGGAGATCTCACGCTTTATAGATACCGAAAAGCAATATGTTTTCTAATCGCGATCGTCCGGACCGCCCCAATGCCTGAGTCACGCGTCTGAGTCGATGGACTTAGATCGCAGAAACATACCCGTGTTCCGCCTGTTCATGACGATGAACTGAAACCTCGGCTGCGTGTTCCTACAACAGGACAAACCAATCAGATATTCAGATCCCAGCCGCAGCCGCAGCCGCACGCGGTAATCTATCAACCCTCGCTCACCTCTTCACGACGAACAGCGACCCCTCCACGTCCTTGCGGCTCTGCGCAATACAAGGCAAGCAAACCGGATCGGATCAGGTTTTCGGCAAATCACGTGGGGGCGAGACAGGGGGGAGGGGGAAGGGGAGGGGAGGAGGTGACTGACCCACTGATTGAGGTCGATGTTGAAGTCATAGAGGGTGACGTGGGCGGCGGTGATGAGGATGTCCTCGACCGCGGGGTCGAGGCGCTGCAGGACGGTGAGGTTGAGCAGGCGCGTGCCCTCGGCGTCCATCGCCAGGTTCGGGGTCAGCTTGCCCCCGTTAGGCGGCGGCGGTGGCGGCATCGATCAATCTCCGAGTGGGCGGCGGTGGATCTGAGGGGGAGCTGCAGGCTGCAGCTATCGAGTAGGGAGCTTGGGAGTTTGGAGCAGGGAGGGGAAGGGGAAGGGGAAGGGGAAGGGAACGGACTGTAATCTCTACTTATTACTATTAAAAAAGCAAACATAAATTCTCCTAAAGCCACACAACAAATTGTACACAGGATAATTAGGACCTTCCGATCAAGTCAACTTAAACACATCCTACTGTCCATATTATATCAATGGTCTATTATCGAGATCAACTCAGATTAAATGTTCTGCCGAGCAGACGTCCTGCCGCTCCGCTTCCTTCGACGCGGCCCCGCCCACAACTCCCTGATTTCCCGGATCGATTGCAACCGAATCGTGATTCCCCGACCCTTCTTTCTCCATGCCTCAGATTAAGAACGGATCCACAGGAACATTGCACCGTCGCTTCTCCCTTCCCCTTCCTCCCAATCTGCCTCGAGTTACCCCGCCTCCGGTCGCCGCCCGTGCTCCTGCAAGCCGCCTATGACCTCCTCTGCAGGTCAGCCGCGCCCAGCGCGCTCCTCCTCCATTCTCTCTCCCTCTCCTCACTAATCTCTCTCCTTCTCTCCGGTCCCGCGCTGCAGGACGCCATGGCCATGGATCAAAGCTCCATCGGACCTTCCCTCGCGACTGTCGGCCTTCTTCATGACCAGATCGACGACGGGGGCGACCGGATCTGCCCCGCCACCTTCCATTTCTGCCTCGCCTAGCAGCATCGCGCATCTGCCCCACCTCCCCAGCCAGCCCAGCCGCCCCTCCGTGTCGAGTCCCCCGCGGCTGAAGAGGATCAGGTGACAGATGTAACAATTTATTTGAATCAAATGTGATTTTTCAATGGTAAATATAGTGGATAGTGCCAATGTTTATTCTACCTGTGTACCATCTTCTGTTTACTTTCACACGTCTATTGCACAATATCCAATTTCTGAATGTTATGTCTAGAGTTCACATGCAGTTCATATATTGCAATGTAATAACACTTTATTTCTAGGTTCTGAATCGGAATGTAACAGGTTCATTGTAAATCTGTGACATTCATTCTATATTAAATATGATATATCAGCTTCAGACAAAGAAGTTCAACCTACCACATTATTTTCTTGTTAATGTATTTAATCAAGCTATCTTAAGTGACTTGTTCCGGCGAGGGTCAAGAACTATCCTAGACAATGTTAAATATATATAGCAATGCATATTTGCCCTGTTCCGCATGGAGTAACATTTTGCATAGCATTACAGTTATGTTGGATCCTTCTGAATTTCGTAGAAACACAAGCTGCTAGCATAGCGGTGTGCAGGGGGAGGCCCGGAGCAGACAGGTGACTGCGTCGCTGGGGCGGATATGGGGCACATCTGCAGGCAGCAGACTGTAGGCAAGAGCACATGGCAGTGTGGCGACATGGCCGGTGGCTTGCTGCTGTTGCGAGTGGGCTACCTAGAAGATGGACAGGAAGAATATGGTGCCAGCAATGGCAAAGGGGAAGGCAGGGAGTGGTAAAGTGAAAGGTAAATTTCCTTTTGAATTTCTGTATGTGTACGTTGGCAGGAGAAAACGATAGTGTGCCACTCTGATTTTTGTTCATGTCAGATTTTCAGACAGTGTACACTAGAGTGATATTAGTGGTCTTTTCATGCTGTAAATTGCATATTTGACAAGACACTTCGGCTTAATTTTTTTATTGTGATCTTAGTAGTATTTTCATGCTGTAAATTTCAGATTTGACAAGATACTTTGGCTTAATATTTTTTATGGTTGTATTTCAGAGAAATATTGAGGTGTGAAGTTAGTATAAGAGATATTGATGCTCCACAACATGTGTATTGTTGCGTAACTCTTGGCTCTCTACATCAGCCTTCGATCACATGAAGGTACACCCCGGTGCTGGGTATGTACATAAACTAAGTGCAAACGTGTAATCTATATGTATTCTTTTCAATGGTAATTTGATATTTGGCTTTCCAAACTAACCTTGCAATTTAGTTAGAAACGATAAAGTTCTTCAGACATCCCTTGAAACATTCTCCAGCAAAAGCAAATGAAGGGCATACCAGTTCCTTTTTAATACGAGCCTCAAACTTATTGTATTCTGAAATCTGAATATGTTCCCATTGTTGCATCATTTAGCTATTCTTTATTACCTCATCCAGTAATGTTTCTTTTGTGGTTTCACTGAATTAACAAAATAGTTTTTATAGCTTATCTGTGCAGGTATATGCTAAGATTGTGTAGACAACATGTCTCCTTCGTACTACTTATTAAAGTTTGATGGATTATGGTTGGAATGTGATGCTTATCTGCTCATTTTATTTTTTACAGTTTGTGATCAGATCGGATTTGAGGTGTATTTATAACGATCACATAAATGGAAGGCTACAGGAAGATTTTGGAAATGGCAATGGTGTCAACAAAGACATGAGACAAGAGGTAAACACTCTTCTATGTGTTACCCTCTACTATTAGATTGTACTGTTGAAATTGATTTTGCGACCCAAATATGGTGAGTAGAATTTTACCTTATATTTGTTGATTACATGTGTTGCACACTGGTCTATATGTATTGGCTCCCCTATCCATCTGGGCGAAGAGTTCCGACTTTTGAGAGCGCACATTGTGCAAATTTTTGTTCTTTTATGCTTGCCATTCATCCCCGAACAGTTGTGACAGGGATTGCAATATTGTAGTTCAGTACATACACGAGGGCTGTATGACAACTTCATTATGAATTGGTCACCTCAAAATTTGACAAGCATATGAGATATGTGTAGTAATTTGTGTATGCATTACAGCTTGGACTGGCGGCATGGACTGGAAAATCGTCCCAACCATCTTGGAGACACCCAGGCAGGTGTTGCGAGCTGCGATGCCCGAGGCACCTGCCGAGAAAACGGGGTTCGACATGATGATCAAGGATGCGCAGGGTATGCTCTTCTAATTAGTTTGATGATTTCCACATGTAGTAATGCTACTCTGAATGTTTTTGCATAACAATCTGAAGATTTTGTATTGAAATCTTCGTAGTGGTTCTTCCAGTTAAGTTGAGCTTAAGACGTAGTGATTCTGGTGTGAAGTTTCCCAAATGCATTTTCCAATACAAAATTTCTTTTTCCAGATATAGACTCTTTTTGCTAATAAATAGGTCAATCTGGATTCAAAGTTAAATAAAATTTATGGCCTTCTGTTGATAGATGGAATTACACACTGATGGACTGTGGTTTTCTATTTTTCTTATAGAAACAGAGAAACCGAATATTATGTTTGCAAGACGGTTATCATATATTCTAATTCAGACACAAGTGATGATACAACAATGCTCTTCGCCAAATTCTAATTCAGGCGAGCGTAGCTTAGCTTGGGATCATGCCCGTGCAACAGTTATTGTCATCTTCATGCCCCATATAAGTTGCTTCTGTCATGCATAGAAGACAAAGACGCCACCGACAACAGCGACACGCATAGTGAGGTCATTGCCCGACAGGATTTTGCTTTGAGCTGCTTGGAGACTTGCTTTGAGCTGCTTGGAGACATCCAGTGTCGGTGTATTCTCGCTTCATTGCCCTGTTTTTTCAGTGAAAATCTGAACATATGTAGTTGATTTCCAGTATTCGATCGCCCTGCAATATTTTTTGACTTGGTTATTTGTACATAGTACGAGCTTGAATATTGAATAAGCAGATCTATTTAATATATGAATAAAATTTTGTGCATTAGTTTGTATGTGCATTTGCACACATGCATATGATTATTCAGGTCAGATTTGTTATGTGCTCTGTTTGCCACCAAAGTTAGGTGCACCTCCTTATTTTCAGATTATGATTTGAAGTCTTGTTTGAATAGTCCTATTTGTATTTGGTGGATTGTATCTATATACCATGTTAACAACAGATGTAACCTCATTTATTTTCACATTAATATTAAATGCCTCTTCAGTATATCAAAACGATCTTTCTCTATGGGGAGCCTGCAGTTTGTGATGTTGTAGTTTTTCTTTGGGCAAATACACTACAGAAAAAACATTCTATGCTGAGCACCCTGCAACAAAGGCAGATATGTACTCGGCATAGTGTTTGCTGAGTGTAAAACTCTGAAGTGCACTTGGCATACACCTAGCATGGTGTTTACTGAATGTATTTGTCGGTTTTTGAAAGGAATGTTAAGATTCTTATGTTCAACTATAATTTATCTCCGAAAGCTCATTCTAGAATACTTATATATAGATTCCCATTTATTAAAAATTATACTAGGACATGGATTTTAAATTTCGGGTACTTTGAGCATATTCACATTTATATTTAATGAGGGACACGTGCGTTGCACATGCATGGTTACTAGTTTCTGGAAGAGTCGCTGCATTCACAGCAGACAACACAGGATGGGACGTGGATGGGCCGATGCAGGGGCCGGACGGGGTCGGGGTCTTTGGGCTCCACCACTGTGCATAGAGGCCCATGCGTCGTCTGTTCCGAAAATTTGTGGGCCTCCAGAGAACTATGGGCCGAGCCAACCTGTGTGTGGATTGGCCTATCATTTGTTCCGAAAATCTACAGCCCTCCAGTCCAGTGGGAGCTCCTTTTATCCTGGGACCTTAGACGCATTTTGCGTCATACAGGAGCTCGACGCACACAGGAGCACCGCACGACTGGGCCGGCCCAACATGTTTCCAATTGCGTGACACAAAAAAAGCTGAAAAACAACACAACTTGCCAGGATTTGGGGTCAGTTTGGATGCCTTCCTGACGATCTTGTGCCTGACCACAAGCATGCCTGAAACCCGCCTGAGACCCGTTTGGTTTGTGTCCCGGGGGATTGACAAAATACCTGACCTGAAAAGGCCTGACGTCATCGGCTAATCTAGGCATCACCATTAGCCTGGGGCTAGGCAACCAATTTCACATGCCTAGTGCATGTCTCTCCATTGATTAGAGTTAAAATATTCTGCTAGGTCAGTGGGCTCCACATCTGTATATATAATTGGTACAATAAAATATTCTCTGATGCTATTTAGGCCTGGCCATCAACCAAACGCCCTTCTCTCAAGCTAGCATGCCTAGGCATAGAACACATGGGGTTCTCAGGCCCATTCCAGGCACTGAATTTTTCCAGGCACAGTGGCAAGGACACAGACCAAACAAGCCCTTGATCCCACGACCTCACACACAGTAGACAACTAACCGCGAGCCATTAACCACTACACTAGAGAGCGACAGCTAGACATCAAGGTGCAAAACTTTATAAAAACACACAACAGCATTGATATTTGAAAATATTTTTGACAATTGCGAGCAATTTTGAAAAGCCGCAATTTTTTATATTCCAATTTTTTGGAGAAGTGGAGATTTTTTGTAACTCTGATTTAAAAAAGGAACACGAACAAATCCAAAAAATTAACATTTTGTGAAAAATGAACAAATCACGAAAAACATGAACATTTTCGAAATTTCGGAATTATTTCTTAGATCACAAACAGTTTCTATTTTTTGAACAAAAATGGAAAACAGGAACATTTTTTCAGTTCAGAACAAAAGGTTAAAACAGAACATTTTTAAATGCGAACAAAATTTGTATTGTACACTTTTTTAGAAATGCGGACGAAATTAGAAACATGGAAACATTTCTTGAAATGGCTAACAAAATGTTGACACCGAGAACACTTTTTGAAACATGAACAATTTTTTTCATGGTGAACATTTTCTGAAATTCCTGAACATTTTTTGAATGTGAACAAAATTTGTATTGTACGATTTTTTCGAAATGCGAACAAAATTAGGAACATGGGAACATTTGTTGAAATGGCTAACAAAATTTGTATTGTACGATTTTTTCGAAATGCGAACAAAATTAGGAACATGGGAACATTTGTTGAAATGGCTAACAAAATGTTGAAACCAAGAACATTTTTTTTAAACATGAACAATTTTTGAAATGGTGAACAATTTTTCAAATTCCTGAACATTATTTGAAACACGAATATTTTTATAAAACTATAAAAAAATAAAAATCAGACTATTTTTTAAAATCCTTAACTATTTTGATTTATGAACATTTTATGAAATTGTGAAGGAGTTTTAAAAATGAGAACATTTTTAAAAATTGTGAACAAATTTTTAAAATGAGAATTGTTTTTTAAATTCCTGAAGATTTTTTCAAATACGAACATTTTTTGAATGGTGAATAACACTTTAAAATGAGAACATCTTTAAAATTTTCAAACAGTATTAGAAATTTCCCAACAAAAGAAATAGGAAAAGGAAAAAGGAAACTGAAAACGAAAAAAAACAAAAACAAACAGAAACATAAACAGAAAAAGAAAAAAGTAAAGGAAACAATAGAAAACCCGAAGTAGGTTCCCAAAACCGATAAAAACATGGGAATCGCTAGAAGGTTCCTACAACCAGAAACGCTGCAACACGTTAACGGGCCGACCCAGCTCACCGCTCGATAGTTTGACGCAGAATGCATCAAATAAGATATTCCCTTCTATAGGACACTTCAGGCGCGTGTTCGCGGATTTAATTTTTTGAGGCAATCTCGTGAAACTTTGTTGATGTAGACCGATGTTTATAGGTACAAAAGATAAATCATCAGGGTTGCCTAACCAGACATGGCGGCCAACCCCTAATCTCATGACATGCTTCGCTAGATTGCGAGCCTCGACATACGAGCTCCTATACTCATGCGCAAATTTACAAATAGTAAATGAAGTTCTATGTTATCTGATTTCATGTAGTATTGCATTGTATCGTGTCGGGGTCATGTGCTTGATGTCATCCACAACCACCCTTACAATCTGATGCAACATTGATCCTCTGGAGGTTGAGATCTTCGGCAAGGGCTAGTGCCTTCCGAACCGCTAAAGCTTCAAGGGTGGACGGGTCGCTGATGCCCTTGAAAACTATAGCCGAAGCACCCTAAAAAGAACCACCATGATCGCGACAAATTGCAGCAGCCACTCCCCCTCCTTGGTTTTGTGGCACAGCTGCATCAACATTGTTCTTGAAGCACGTATCAGGTGGCCGGATCCAACCCTTGGTCCGGGGCACTGCTTGCCTCACAGGGTCGCCTCCTCGCCCCTCTCCTGATTGCAGTTCTGAAATATATGTTAGGATAAACAGATTTATGGATTGAGATTTGTGGAAAACATCTTCATAAATTGCCTTTCTCAAAGCTCTCTAGACAGCCCAAAGGGTGACAACCAAAAGGACATAATTTTTCTGTGATAGTACGTCATGCATCGCAAAAAGGCAGTTTTTTGCTTTAGGGTCACCGTTATGACTTAGTTGCTCCACGAGAGCCTCATCAGACAGGGCCCAAATGCACCTTGACATGGTGCAATCCAAGAGAGCGTGCCTCCATGAGTCTTCACGACCACACAGAGCACACAAGTGAGTAGTAGACATATTGCGATGATGTAGTAGGTCCGCCGTCGACATCGAATGCCTAGTCAGCCTCCATAAGAATACCTTAAGTTTTGACGGGACCTTGGTATGCCATAGTGCCGTCCATACATTGCTGCTTGAGCCCCCTGCTGAGGCACCCGCATTCTCTTCTAACCAGTTCCCCCGATGCTCTCTCGTGTTCATTAGCATCCGATATGCCGAGCTAACCGTGAACTTGCCGGTCCTCTGAGCCGACCAAGCCCAAAAATATGCAATGACCCTCATACACAATGGAATAGACAAGATAGTATCTGCATCAAACGTAAGAAAGGTAGAGTGTATCAAACTTTTCCGCGATGACGCCGAGGTGCTGTCAATCAGCTCCGACACCAGAATTGGTGGGTTGGTTGTTAGTGACGTAATTGGGCGCATAGGGCCTGTCCTAGGAAGCCAATTGGTCTCCCAGATTTTTGTGGTCTGCCTGGTTCCAACGCGCATGATCACACCATGTTTCATGATCTCCCTACCATCAAGCACCACTTGATACTTGTGATCTGCGTTGGTGTGGGATCACTAGAAGGGATGTCTAGAGGGGGGTGAATAGACTACTTGACAAATTAAAAACCTAACCTTTTCCCAAGTTAATTGGTTGGCAAATTTTAGCAATTTTAACAAGTCTAATGCACCCTACACATGCTAGTTAACAAGTATGGCAACGGAAAGTAAAGACAAGCATATGTAAGAGAGTAGAGATAGGAAGATCAAACACAATATGGAGACACGAAGATTTTTCCCGTGGTTCCGATAGGTGGTGCTATCGTACGTCCATGTTTATGGAGACTTCAACCCACGGAGGGTAACGGTCGCGAGAGTCCATGGAGGGCTCCACCCACGAAGCGTCCACGAAGTAGCAACCTCGTCTAGTCCATAATGGCCTACGTCCATGGAGGACTAGCCTTACTCGGGGTAGATCTTCACGAAGTAGGCGATCTCCTTGCCCTTACGAACTCTCTTGGTTCAACTCCACAATCACGAAGAAGGAGGCTCCCAAGCGACACCTAACCAATCTAGGAGGCACCACCCTCCAAAAGGTAATAGATGTGGTAGTATTATGAACTCCTTGATCTTGTGCTTCAAAAGATAGTCTCCTCAACACTCAATGACTCTCTCACAGATTTGGCATGGGCAGAAGAGATTGATTGGACGGAAAGCAACTTGGGGAGGCTAGAAATCAAGATCCATATGGTTGGAGTGGATGATCTTGACCTCAACACAAGGGTAGGTGGTTCTCTCTCAGAAAATTGGATATGGTAGATGGGTGTATGTCCTGAGTGCTTCTCTTGCGAGTGAGTGGTGGTGGAGGGGTATATATAGGCATCTCCAAAAATCCAACCGTTACAACATTATTGCCCAACTCGGTGAAACCAAAGTGGAAACTCGGTTGCACCGACTAGTGCAAAATGTGGCAACTTTGGCGTTTTCGGTGAGACCGATATATGAATCTCGGTGGTACCGATATGGGTGACCTAGTCAGTTACCAAAACTCGGTGAGACCGATTCCTCAAACTCGGTGGGACCGATTTTAAGAAACTGGTTAACAAAGAGTTGGTCCAACACTCGGTGAGACCGATTCTCAAGACTCGGTGGGACCGATTCTTGAAAATGGCTAACAGAGAGTTGGTCATTGGTTTCGGTTGCACCGAATGGAATGTTGGTAGTACCGAGATGCTAGGGTTTGGCGTGGCTTCTGTCTAGGGTAAAACTCAGTGGATCCGAATGGGAAGTTTGTGTCACCGAATTTTGACTTTTGGCTTTGGGCAGAAAGTTTGTGTGGGAAAGTGGGTGAGTATTTTTGGTGGCTAATCTCTAAGCACTTGAGCAACCAGATCATCATATTTACCTCATCCCCTTTTAATAGTATTGGCTTTCCTATGGACTCAAAGTGATTTCTCACAAAATATAAAATGTAGAGTCCTCATTCTTGAAGCATGGCCAATCCCATCCCTTCCTTTCCTTGGTGAGATTCTCCACACAATCCTTTAGTCAATCCTTTCTGTGGACTAAACCTGAAATAAACTAGATAGAGCTATTAGTCCAAGAGACAATGTATGCTGTCATGAATTATCAAAACCACCAAGGGAGCATATGTGCTTTCAGTTGGGTTTTCCGTGAAGAGGAACGAGTAATTACAGCACAAAGTGGGTAAGTATTTCCCTCAGTTATGAAACAAGGTTTATCGAACCAATAGGAATATCAATCCTCAACCGTCTTCAGCGGCTGCACACAAAAGAGCAAACAACTTGCACCCAACGCGGGCAAGAGGGTTGTCAATCCCCTTGATCTCGTTATTTGCAAGCAAATGAGTTGTGTAGATAATTGTAAATTGCAAAATAAAATAAAAATTAAATACACGCAGCAAGGTAATAGTAGCGTTTGTAAATTTATAAGTGAATATACCCAGGGGCCATAGTTTTCCCTAGCGACATCTCTCATGTAGGCAGCATACGGTGAGTAACAAATTACTGTTGGGCAATTGATAGAAAAGCATATAGTTATGCGATTTTCACGGCAATGATCATGTGTATATAGGCATCACGTCCATAAACAAATAGTCCGACTCCTGCCTGCACCTGTTACTATACTCCACTCATCGACCGCTATCCAGCATGCTTCTAGAGTATTAAGTAAAACAGAGTAATGCATGGAGAACGATGACATTATGTAGACAAAGCAAACTCAAGCAATATGAATAAACCCCATCGTGTTATCCTTAGTAGCAACAACACAAAGACGTATATTGTTCCCTACTTTGTCACTGGGATATAGAAACTCGTCAGGTTGAACCTACCACAACGCATCTCTCTCACTGAAGATAGATCAATCTACTTGGCCAAAGAACATCGATAGATCGGAGAGAATTATGAAGCTATAATGATCATGCAAATAAGAATCTAAATATTCAGAGGTGACTCAAATACTTTTCATGAATAATCTGAACATAAACCCATAATTCATCGGATCCCAACAAACACACCGCACAATAGGATTACATTGGATAGATCAAAGCGAAGATGCGATGATCATTGTATTGAAGATCAAGAGATAGAGAGATTTCCATCTAGGTACTAGCTATGGACCCGTAGGTCTGTGGTGAACTACTCACACATCATCATGAGGGCAACAAGGTTGATGAAGAGGCCCTCCGTGATCGATCCCCCCTCCGGCAGGGAGCCGGAACGGAGCTCCAGACGGCCTCGCGATGGAACAGAGACTTGCGGTGGCGTAAAAAGGGTTTTGGGACTGCCTCCAAGGATTTTGGAATATTAGAGAATTTATAGGCCAGAGAGGGGCGTCGGGAGACGCCCGAGGGGGCCAACACACATCAGGGCGCCCCCCAGGGCGCACCCTGTTGTGTGCTGGTGCCCTCGTGCGGCCTCCGGTCTCCTCCCGAGGTTCCCAGGTATTCTTTTGGTCCATAAAAAATCATCAAAAAAATTCATGGCAATTGGACTTCGTTTGGTACTGTAAACCTGAAAAGTAAAAAACATGCAGAAAGCAACAACTTGCACTGGGCACTGGGTCAATAGGTTAGTGCTCAAAAATATTATAAATTGGTAAATAAAGACCCAAAAAGTATCCTAGAATGATAATATATCAACATGGAAGAATCAAAAATTATAGATACGTTGGAGACGTATCACCGCTCTCCAAATCTGAGAAGGATGGTTGCCAAGTTCTTCTTCGAAGAAAGTATTGTCTGGAAAATAAGCTAGTTTCAAAATCCTTGCATTGAAGGAGTTTGGTTCAACCAACACCCTCCAAGCCTGACGAGCCAGCAGTGCTAGATTAAATATCCCATTCTAGGGATTTAGGTTGTGTCATCACATTCCATGAGACCCACACTGGCTTTTCTCCTCCCTTGCTTACTCCCCCATCAGAACTGGCGAATTATCGAAGTAATATTATCACACAGTCCTTGGGGTAATCTGAAGCCTGTTCGCGGAAGTGGCGCTCAGGTAATCACACACTTGGGTCGGCCCAATGCGCCCTAGCTCACTCCGGCATGTCGCAAATATCTCCGCTCATTCTCTGTTGACTCGTTGACGATTCGCTGCTGGCCGGTTAACCGTTGACATTAAGAAAATAAAATATTGAAAACAAATCATGAGTTAAAAATACTTCATGGAATAAAATCATAAATTTGAAAAAATATCATCAATTTTGAAAAAAGATTACATATTTGGAAGAAAAATCATCAATTTTGAAAAACAATCACAAATTTGAAAAAAGCACGGATTTGGGGAGAAAAAGTTCATAGATTTTAAAGGAAAAGTTCACAAACTTCAAAAAGGTTCACCGATTTTGAAAAAAAAAGTTCATTGATTATGATTTCATCGATTTTTTTCTTAAAAAACATTTATTTTTAAAAAGTGTTCCTTAAATTTTTAAGAAAAGTTAATCAATTTTGAGAAAAAGTTCATCGAAACTGAAAAAAATCATCAACTTTGAAAACAAAATCACGGATTTTTTTTAAAAAAGTTGCAAAATTGAACAGGTTAACCCATTTAAAAAAATAAAGAAATAAAAAATAAAACAAAAGCGTTGGAAAACACGAGAAAAGGGAATAAGAAAATGGAAAAGAGAAAAAAGAAAAAAGAAAAGAAGAAAAAAGAAAAAGGAAAATGAAACAGAGGTAAGGTATCGCATCAAAATAATTTGGCTGTGTGGTTATGGCATGTACTTTGAACCAGGAAGTTGCTGGTTCGAAACCCACCGCACTCACAGATTTTTTATGATTTAAAATCTAAAGAAAAATTATTAGATGGGCCGGCCAGCTCGAAGAAGGTGTGCGTCCGTTTGTAAAATAACCTATAACGGATGCCGGAAGCGCCAAATAGAAAATGCCAGCTAACGTATTTCCGTATATGAACGACCGCGCCTCTCAACAGGTCACCCATGTAAATAACAACTACTCCTTACCTAAAAATTAGCCGCTACTCCTAATTAGTGCCTTTAGTGTTAAGTGTCAGGACGGTTGGAAAATGTATATCACGGTTTCGAGAAGAGAGGTCGAGCTATAACAAAGGTGGTAAGTACTCGCTTTAAGCTCGACAATGTATATAGTGACGGGAAAAGAATGTTGCATATGACGATAAGATTCGTCATATGACTTTACGCACACATGGGAGTTGACCCGTTCTGCTAGGAACCGCTACCAACTATCGATTCGTCGTGTTCATCGGTACATGAATTGATAGGGTCGCACACTTAAGGGGCAGGAGTCCATTCACATTAGATCGGAGTGGAAAATGGTTATGGACTCCTAGTGGGCCTCAAGTGTTGAGCCCATCTCAAGGTCTATATAAAGGGACCTAGGCACACCTCTTAGGGTTGATGCTTTTCCTCCCTACAAAGCAGCCGCCGCCACTCCCCACACACCAATGTCGCGGGACCGAACCTAGCAGTCTGTCGCCCGACGTTGCTCCCCTTACGTGTGGATACCTTGGAGGCATCACATCTGCGACTTGGACGAACCGTTTAAAGGAACCGTGATGAGTGATATTTTTACACTCATTTCATCTTTGTTTAAACCGAGATATTTCATTTAAAAGGAGATATTCGCGCCGGTATTGCTACTAATGACTAATGAATGCAAAGGATTCCACAAATCAACTCTTTAATGTTTTTCCATGGGAAATGGACTAAAAATGGAAGAAATTATGTGTGAAAATGGAAAGGAATGAAAATGGAAGAGGAAAGAATCAGCAGGAGGCGTCTGCGCGAAGACAGATCAAAAGACGGCGTTCCATACGGGCGCATGATACGTCTCCAACGTATCGATAATTTATGAAGTATTCATGCCATATTTACCAATGTTTACAAAAAAAATATGGTTTTGTTGCACTTTATATGATTTAATTGGAACTAACCCGGAATGACGCTATTTTCAGCTGAATTACCGTGGTGTTTTTTGTGTGCAGAAAATAAAGGTTCTCGGAATCGCCCAAAACTTTTTGATGTTTTTTCTGGAAGGAAAGAGGACCGGGAAGCTTCGAAGGAGTACCAGGGGACCCACGAGGAGGTGACAAGGCAAGAGGGCACGGCCAGGGGGTGCTACGTCTTGTTGCCTTGTGCCCCCCCTGTGGCTCCATTTCGCATGATTCCAATGCTGAAAAATTCTATAAGTACAGAAACCTCCGAAAGTTAACCTAGAACTTCCGCTCTGCCGCCCCAAGCCTCTGTTCCAAAGCAATCTCATCCGGAGCCCTATTCCGGCACCCTGCCGGAGGAGGGAATCATCACCGGAGGCCATCTTCATCATCTCGGCGGTCTCCATGACGAGGAGGGAGTAGTTCACCCCCGAAGCTGAGGGTATGTACCAATAGCTATGTGTTTGATCTCTCTCTCTCTCGTGTTCTTGAGATGGCACGATCTTGATGTATCACAAGCTTTGTTAATATAGTTGGATCATATGGTGTTCTTCCCTTGCTATCTTGATGTGATGAATTGAGACTTTCCCTTTGAGATTTTGTTATGTTGGATTGAATACTTTGGGTTTGAGAACACTTGATGTATGTCTTGCATGTGGATACCAGTGGTGACAATGGGGTATTCTATTGATTCTCTTGATATATGTTATGGCATCAACTTGCGGATTCCGGTGACATTGGGGGATCTATGCACATGGGTTGATGCACGTTTTCATCGTACTTTCTCCGATAGATATCTTGGGTACTCTTTGAAGTTATTTGTGTTGGATTGAATATGATGAATCTAAAATTGTTTGATGCAATACAAATAATTAACCCATGGATACTTGTGGTGACATTGGAGTATCTAGGTGTCATTAGGGTTGATTGATGAGTGTCATATGGTGTTATTTTAGTATGAACTCTAGGGTCGTTTGTGACACTTATAGGAATAGCTCTATAGATTGATCGGAAAGGACAACTTTGAGGTGGTTTGCTACCTACAAAAATTTCTTCTTATGTTCTTCGATTGACAAGAACTTTGGAGTGATTCTTTTTCGCATGTTGAGGGGTTGTTATATGATTCAATTATGTTAGCACTGTTGAGAGATTGCAGTAGTGAACGTATGAACCCTATGCCTTGTTTTCAAGCATTGCAATACCGTTTGTGCTCACTTTTGTTACTTGCTACCTTGTTGTTTTTATAATTTCAGATTACAAAAACCTTTACCTACTATCCATATTGCACTTGTATCACCATCTCTTCTCCGAACTAGTGCACCTATACAATTTGCCATTGTATTGGGTGTGTTGGGGACACAAGATATTTCATGTATTTGATTGCAGGTTTTTTTGAGAGAGACCATCTTCATCCTACACCTCCCACGGATTGATAAACCTTAGGTCATCCACTTGAGGGAAAATTGCTACTGTCCTACGAAACTCTATGCTTGGAGGCCCAACAGAGTATACAAGAATAAAATTGTGTAGTAGACATCAGCGCATGTGCGTGTACGAGCACCCCTTTAGCGTGGATTTCGAGGTAGATCGTCTACCTGAACAACTTTTATAAAGGGGACCCCATCGAAATTTCATTAGGGAGACGAGCGCGGAAGCCAAAACCTATTCATCATCATCTTCATCCATAAACCCTAGTTGCCTCCATTTCCATCTCCATAGCCATCTCGACCACCATAGTGCTCTTGCATCCGTTCATACTTGTAATGGTGCATCGCATTAGGCATCCATTGTAAGACATATTGCAATCAATTAATCTCAAGATGTGTTCTTCAATGTTTTCTGCTTGCGATCTAATCTCCATGTGTGAGTAGTTCGGTAAGGTATGGGTTGAGGCATGTGCCTTACAACCCCAGGTGTTTATTGATCATTGGAAGACTTTGACATAATGTCACGTATGTATGAAATAAAATTGTTTCGTGAAGATGTCTCTTGTCTTGTCCGCGATCTTCATCCCTGCAGGTACCCATGATCATGGAGATCAAGCACCGGTGGGGCTAGGAGCAAGGAGACCGTGAAGTGTTATACCGAACATCGATGACAGTAAGGTTCGGTAGGGTAACATGGATCATATCCTTGGGGATATATGAGGTATAGTCTCTAAATGTCCAAAAGATCTTGTCTAATTTTATTATCTTAATTATCGAGGCAACCCCGCGTGACGGATAGGGCATATAGTAGGACAACTGATTCTTGAAGCAGGACTCGCGCCGATCAAGATGTTATTTGGACACATCCCCCACTCCGATCTGAAACAAGCACATCTCGATGGGTGACTTCCCGAGCACAGATTAATATCCTATTTGATCCTAACACAAATACAAGGGTGTAAGCATTAACACCTCATACCGTAACCTCTTTTTATTATAAGTGTTTGAATCACTATTTTCTTGCTAATCTGGTTAAAAGTTGTATTTGACACATTGGCAAAAGCTTTCTAGAGACCATCGCATTAAGGGAATTTTCCTCTCATGGGTTCGATAACCCAGGGTATCTGAAGGAGTCCTGGACTAGGAGGTCCCTGCCGAGATGACTTAGTCGATGGGCCAGGCCAGGGGCCCACCGCGGAGGAAGGACTTCAGAGGCTTTGTGACAAGGCGTGAGCATCTAGGATTCTGCCGAAGACTTGGCATGCGCTCCAAGGAAGAAGGATCCCGTTCGGCGTATAGTGCATAGGTGATAACCGACATTCATGTAACCCTAGATACCCCTCGTGCTTATATAAACTATGGGTTTAGTCCGTAGAGGGAATCCATACACAACATCATCACCCCTAGGGTTTAGCCCACAAATCCACGATCTCGAGGTAGATCAAACTCTATAATCTCTACAACATCAATACAACAAAAGTAGGACATAGGGTTTTACCTTCATCAAGAGGGCCCGAACCTGGGTACAAGCTTTGTGTCCTTCGTCCCATGTTACAATCTGTCCGATCTCACAGCTCGCCCCCCCTACCCGAGGTCTGCCGGTTTTGACACCGACATTGGTGCTTTCATTGAGAGCATGTTGTGTGATCATCAGGATTGATGGCTTCCCTGATCGACGATTTGAACCCATTTGAGGCCTTCATCGTCCTAGCGACCTTATTTGATGGATCGCACGAGAGGACGACGAACCCTAAGATGCTCTCCCCCGTAAGGGTGGTAGGATGCGATCTGGAAACCCGCCTGGGGCATCTCGCCCCTTCAAACTGTTCGACCAATAGTTACCCCCTCCGAAGGAACCTCAGATCCGAACTCCCCTTTGAGGAACAAACACCGGATTAATCAGATGAGGAGGAGGGATGTCTTGGACTTTGAGCCAAAACCCGCACAACCTTCCTATGACAAACACGAGGTCACGATGGAGTCCCCCTCGATCGGGTTGGAAAATTTGATCCCACCAACCAACCACGTCGGGTACTGCCTAGAGAATTCGGGACCTACTGATGTCTGGGATCTGATGTACATAAAGGAGCAAGTTGGGGAGACCGTCTAGCAATTCTGGTTCAGATTTCTATCTATCAAAAACAAAATACCCAGTTGTCAGTACTCTGAACTACTCACCGCGTTCTGCCACAACTGTTGTGACGCAGGGGTGTTGAACGCCTCGCCCGGTGTCGGGTTCAGACGTTCGCCGAACTCTCTGACCTAGTAACAAAATTCTACATCATGGAGGACGCTTGGCTGTCCGAGTGACCTAGCAGACTCGGTGTACGTGTATCCCACGACTCATCCCAGCAGGAGACTACTTCTAGGCGCCCTGCCTTAATCGCACCACCACCAAAAAAGAAGAAAACACAGACGCAAAGCACCCTCGACAGACTGCTGGACAAACCATGTCACATACACGCAACACCACTCAATCCCAACCCAACTCATAACCTTCGCGCTTGTTGGGTCGTGAGGCAAGTGGCCAAGCACGACGGATCTCTCCTCACGGGTAATGGCACTAGCAGCCACCCAACCAACACCTCGGACGAAGCTGGAGTAATGATGATCTATCAAACATACAGATCGGGCAATCAACGAAAATGAGCTCTACGGGAATTAGGCCCTCCTAAGGTCGAAGCACCATCGGACACATGGCTAGACATGCCGATCACATTCAAACAAACCGATCTGCCAACGGATGACCTCAGTCGATGCCCAGCCGCTTTGGTTTTGGACCCAATAATAGATGGATGCCGCCTACATAAAGTTCTGATGGACGGTGGTAGCAGCCTAAACCTCATCTATGAGGGCATGCTCATGTCTACTACACAACTTTATTCTTGTAGACTCTGTTGGGTCTCCAAGCGCAGAGTTTTGTAGGACAGTAGCAATTTTCCCTCAAGTGGATGACCTAAGGTTTATCAATCTGTGGGAGGCGTAGGATGAATATGGTCTCTCTGAAACAACCCTGCAATCAAACACAAGAAATCTCTTGTGTCCCCAACACACCCTATACAATGGTAAATTGTATAGCTGCACTAGTTCGGCAAAGAGATGGTGATACAAGTGCAATATGGATGGTGGATATAGGTTTTTGTAATCTGAAAATATATAAACAGCAAGGTAGCAAGTGGAAAACAACGAGCAAAACATTGTATAAATGCTTGGAAATAAGGCCTAGGGTTCATACTTTCACTAGTGCAATCTCTCAACAATGCTAACATAATAGGATCATATGATCACCCCTCAACTTGCAACAAAGAATCACTCCAAAGTTCATATCTAGCGGAGAACATAAGATGAAATTGTTGTAGGTAGTAAAACCACGTCAAAGTTACCCTTTCCGATCAATCTATTGGGCTATTCCTATAGGTGTCACAAACAACCCTAGAGTTCGTACCAAAATAACACCTATGATAGATATCAATCAACCCTAATGTCACCTAGATACTCCAATGTCACCACAAGTATCCGTGGGTTAATTATTCGACATGCATCAAACAATTTCAGATTCATCATATTCAATCCAACACAAAGAACTTCAAAGAGTACCCCAAGATTTTTATCGAAGAACGTAGTATGAAAACATGCAATCAACCCCTATGCATAGATTCCCAAGGTCATAGGAATCCACAAGTTGATGCCATAACATATATCAAGTGAATCAATAGAATACCCCAATGTCACTACGGGTATCCGCATGCAAGACATACATGAAGTGTTCTCAAACCCAAAGTATTCAATCCGACACAATGAGATCTCAAAGGGAAAGATTCAATTCATCATAACAAGATAGCAAGGGAAGAACACCATATGATCCAACTATATTAACAAAGCCCGTGATACATCAAGATCGTGACATCTCAAGAACACGAGAGAGAGAGAGAGAGAGAGAGAGAGAGAGAGAGAGAGAGAGAGAGATCAAACACATAGCTACTGGTACATACCCTCAGCCTCAAGGGTGAACCACTCCCTCCTCGTCAAGGCCTCCATCGGGATGATGAAGATGGCCATCGGCGATAATTTCCCCTCTCCGGCAGGGTACTGGAAAGGCTCCAGATGGGTTTTTCTTCGATACAGAGAGTTGCGACGGCGGAGCAGAAGTTCTAGGTTAACTCTCGTAGGTTTCTGTATATATAAGATTTTTCAGCGTTGGAATCACGTCAACCGGAGCCACGTGGGCCCCACAAGCCATTAGGGCGTGCCCTGTTGGCTTGTGGCCGACAGGTGGCTCCTGTGACGCCCCATTTTGATCGTACGCTAATCATACACGCAAATGCGCACGGTCAAGGTTAGGGACTCACAGGATGATATCATAACACAACTCTAGACACAAATTAAAGTCATACAAGCTTTATATTACAAGCCAGGGGCCTCGAGGGCTCGAATACATAAGCTCGAATACACACGAGTCAGCGGAAGCAATAATATTTGAGTACAGACATAAGTAAACAAGTTTGCCTTAATAAGGCTAGTGCAAACATAAGCATCGGATCGAAGAGGCAAGGCCTCTTGCCTGGGAGCCTCCTAACTACTCAGCAACCTCCTCGTAGTAGTAAATTTCGTTGGGGTAGTAGTAGTCATCAGCGGGATCAACCATCTCCTGGGCTCCGTCATCTGGTCGCGGCAACCGTATCAAGAGGAAAATGGGAGCAAAGCAATAGTGAGTACTCATCCAAAGTACTCGCAAGACTGACATCAGATCTATACTAAGTATGCATCAGTATCAAAGGAATGGGGCTATATCTTTGGACTGACTGCAGAAATGCCAGAATAGAGGGGGAAAGCCTAGTCCTATCGAAGACTAGCATCTGCGGTGTCTTGTAGCATTAGAGGAGTGTAGATTAGCATATTATAAGTAGCAAGTTCATTTAGTAACGCCCAGAGATTCTTCCTTGACACCCTACGAGAAAGCAATCCCGGATCCATCAATTCCATTCCATTTCACAAGTATCCACTTCTAGTCGTATAAGATCAGGATACAACTCCGAGCGTCCGTTACCGTGGACACGTCTATTCGAATAGATATACTTCCCTACAGGGGTGCAACAACTTGCCCAACACGCTCGATTAACTCTGGCCGGACACATTTTCCAGGTCATGCCCGGCCTCGGCTGATCGACACACCGTAGTCCTACCTAGGCTCAACAGAGAGGCCACACACCGGTCTACATCCTAATCACAAAGGGGTCATGGGCCAATCGCCCTTTGCAATCCTGCACGTTGCGAGGACAGCGGTGTTAGTCCTAGCTCCTCTTAATACAAAGACGGTGCTTACGCGGGCCACCCGGGTGCGTGCCGCTCAACTGTGACGTCTGAAGAGCTTTCGGGCAAATGTACGACGTAGAGTGCCCATACTGATTCCTGTGTTGTGGTTAGTGCGAAACAGGCTAGAGGCCTTCTCAGATCACATATCCAAAGCCATTAATGTTTTGTTAGCTGTGGTGACGATCAATGATCCACGATATGTGGTCCCGTTGCCTCGTCTCGAGGTCTTACAGCAAGGGCGAAGAATGCCTGGTCGTGCCTCGCCATTATTACACAAGTATCCTCCAGGTTATCCTGACCTCAACATGGTTCTGTAGTAAAGTCAAAGTAACCGTGTGTCTATAACATCAAGGGGGAATCCGAGGAATCAACCTCGATGGATTCCTCTTGATGTAACCGTCAAGATGACGTGGGAGGAATCACCCTCGAGGGTCCACACTTGAGGTGTTGCACGACAGAGTCGTTATCGGGAGTGGTAACGAAGGAATCACCCTCTGAAATCCACGATCGACTAGCTTCACTACAGAGTTATCATCATGAGTGCGTTACGAGGTATCACCCTCGGCACTCGATATTAACTATGCAGAGTCATACAAGTAAGGGGTGTGAGGTGATGTGTCGGGCTCAGGGCTTGTCGATCATGTTCATCGAGTCTTAGACGATGAAGCAGGGGCAACAGGGACAAGTGGGGTCACTGGGGGATCACTAATCAACCTATACCAAGCATTTAGTATTATAGTAAGGTACAACAACAGTTTAACAAAAATAGGCTATGCATCAGAATAGGAGCTATATACAACAGTAGCAAAAACTAATGCAAGCATGAGAGAGAAAGAATTGGGCGATGTCGGAATGATCAAGGGGGGGTTCACTAGTAGAAAACAGACCTTTTGTCCAAAGCATTAGTCCCGGTCTGGTTTTGAACCGGCACTAATGTGACCATTAGTCCCGGTTCGGGACGGGCATCATTAGTCCCGGTTCGTTCTGGACCTATAGTCCCGGTTCATAACACGAACCGGGACTAAAGGGGTGGTGGCAGGCTGGTGTCAGCCTAGGGCCCCACGATCACCTTTAGTCCCGGTTCGTGCCACGAATCGGGACTATAGGCTCACCTTTAGTCCCGGTTTGTGTCACGAACCGGGACTAAAGATCTCCTATTTGAACTCTCCGGCCAGCCCGAGCACACTCCTCCCTGTTTTTCCCCTTCTTCCTCTCCTTTGTTCTTCCCCTTGCTCGAGCTCACCTCCATTTTTGCCAAAATTTGTCAAGATTTGGAGGCACCCCATCCATCCAAGTGTTCACAAAGGTTAGCAACTTTGTCCTTTCATCTCTCATTGCTAGATTAGCTCTTGCAATGCTCTATAAGTATAGTGATTTGTGGGTTTTAGTTTGGGAGTATTTATATGTGGTAGTTTATTTGATTTATATGCAATTCGAGCTCAAATTAACTTCTTACTTTGCATGTGTAGGTGTGGTTTACTTAGTGCCTTCCCGTCCCCGTCCTAACCACCGTCGATCGCCCGCACCGTCCCGTCGCCGGCACCACCTTGGTGAGCCTCTTGTTCTTATCCTTTTTATAAAAAAAATCATGTTTGTAAGATTTAGATAGTTACTTGTATAGTTTTCTTACCTATATGGTTGTTTGTTATACATAGTGGCATGGTTTTGATATCCGTCCTCGTCGGCCCTCGTCCGGTTTATGATTCAGATGTGGTATATACTCTCTTTTATAACTATTTGTTGCATTTCATGTTTATGACAATTATGTCCATCAAGTTGACATAGATATTTTTATCTAGGAGGTATGTGAACCGGAAATTGCAACCGACATAGATATTCTTGTCAAGAAGTTAAATTTAGTTGAAAAAGAAAACGAGTATTTGAAAGAAAAATTGAAAAGAGTTGAAGAAGAGAAGATGAAACTGGAGTTGTATGTTGCCGATGTCGTCGATGATCACTAGATCAAGATGGATGCAATGCGCTTGAAGATTAGAAAATTTAAAAAATATGCCATTGATAGTGAGGCTTGGTATCACTATGCTGTTGGATCAATTGTTACCTTAGTTGCGATCTTGATCGCATTTGTTGTTGCATTTAAATGCTTTAGCTAGAGAGTTTGTATGTTGTTTTATGAGAACAAGTGTGTATGAACTTTATGTATGAACTTGTATTAATTTGGTCTTTTCGGTGTTGTGTAATGAAGATGAGCCGGCAATGGATGTACGATGACCGATGCTCTCCCCAGTTCATTAATGGCGTGCATACTTTTCTGGTTGCGGCTGAGGCAAACAAGCGGGCGGATGGTTTTATGTATTGTCCATGTGCTGGCTGTAAGAATGATCGAAATTACTCTAACTCAAGAACCATTCACGTCCACCTGTTTGAGTCCGGTTTCATGTCCGACTAGAACTGTTGGACCAAGCACGGAGAAAGAGGGGTCCTAATGGAAGAGAATGAAGAAGAAGAGGATGACGACAGCTATCCTGGCCATGGGTTCCATGAATACGATGGTACAACAATGGGGGAAGAAGCTGAGCCGGCAATGCGGGAAGGAGCTGAAGAAGAGGCATCAAATGAGCCCGCTGATGATCTTGGTCGGGCCATTGCCGATGCAAAGAGAAACTGCGCAAGTGAAAAGGAGAAGCTGAAGTTGCAGCGCATGTTAGAGGATCACAAGAAATTGTTGTACCCAAATTGCGAAGATGACAAGAAAAAGCTGGGTACCACACTGGAATTACTGCAATGGAAGGCAGAGAATGGTGTATCTGACAAGGCATTTGAAAAGTTGCTGATAATGTTAAAGAAGAAGATACCAAAGGACAACGAATTGCCCGACAGTACGTACGAAGCAAAGAAGGCTGTCTGCCCTCTAGGATTAGAGGTGCAGAAGATACATGCATGCCCTAATGACTGCATCCTCTACCGCGGTGAGTACGAGGATTTGAATGCATGCCCGGTATGCTATGCATTGCACTATAAGATCGGCCACGATGACCCTGGTGATGTTTAGGGCGAGCGCCCCAGGAAGAAGATTCCTGCCAAGGTGATGTGGTATGCTCCTATAATACCACGGTTGAAACGTTTGTTCCAAAACAAAGAGCATGCCAAGTTGATGCGATGGCACAATGAAGACCGTAAGAAAGACGGGAAGTTGAGAGTACCCGCTGACGGATCGCAGTGGAGAAAAATCGAGAGAAAGTGGAAGGACTTTGCAAAGGACGCAAGGAACGTATGGTTTGGTTTAAGTGCAGATGTCATTAATCCTTTTGGGGAGCAGAACAACAATCATAGCACATGGCCTGTGACTCTATGTATCTATAACCTTCCTCCTTGGTTGTGCATGAAGCGGAAATTCATTATGATGCCAGTGCTCATCCAAGGCCCCAAGCAACCTGGCAACGACATTGATGTGTACCTAAGGCCATTAGTTGAAGAACTTTTACAGCTGTGGAATGGAAAAGGTGTACGTGCGTGGGATGAGAAAGAACAGGAGGAATTTGACCTACATGCGTTGCTGTTTGTAACCATCAATGATTGGCCTGCTCTCAGTAACCTTTCAGGATAGACAAACAAGGGATACCACGCATGCATGCACTGTTTAGATGATACCGACAGTATATATTTGGATAAATGTAAGAAGAATGTGTACCTAGGGCATCGTCGATTTCTTCAGAGCAGGCATCCCGTAAGAAAGAAAGGCAAGCATTTCAAAGGTGAGGCAGATCACCGGAAGAAGCCTCGCCACCGTACTGGTGATGATATACTTGATATGGTCAAGGATTTAAAAATAATCTTTGGAAAGGGTCCTGGCGGACAATCTGTTCCGAATGACGCTGACGGACGCGCACCCATGTGGAAGAAGAAATCTATATTTTGGGACCTACCCTATTGGAAAGACCTAGAGGTCCGCTCTGCAATCGACGTGATGCACGTGACGAAGAATCTTTGCGTGAACCTGCTAGGCTTCTTGGGCGTGTATGGGAAGACAAAAGATACACCGGAGGCACGGGAGGACCAGCAACGTATGCACGGAGAAGACGTCATGGATCCAAAGCAGTTTCAGGGTCATGCCAGCTACGCTCTTACCAAAGAAGAGAAGGAAATCTTCTTCGAATGCCTGCTCAGTATGAAGGTCCCGTTTGGCTTCTCGTCGAATATAAAGGGAATAATAAATATGGTAGAGAAAAAGTTCCAGAACCTAAAGTCTCATGACTGCCACGTGATTATGACACAACTGCTTCCGGTTGCATTGAGGGGGCTTCTACCGGAAAACGTTCGATTAGCCATTGTGAAGCTATGTGCATTCCTCAATGCAATCTCTCAGAAGGTAATCGATCCAGAAATCCTACCAAGGTTAGAGAATGATTTGGTGTAATGTCTTGTCAGTTTCGAGTTGGTGTTCCCACCATCCTTCTTCAATATCATGACGCACGTCCTAGTTCACCTAGTCGAGGAGATTGCCATTCTGGGTCATGTATTTCTACACAATATGTTCCCCTTTGAGAGGTTCATGGGAGTCTTAAAGAAATATGTTCATAATCGTGCTAGGCCAGAAGGAAGCATCTCCAAGGGCCATGAAATAGAGGAGGTCATTGAGTTTTGTGTTGACTTTATTCCTGACATTAAGCCGATTGGTGTTCCTGAATCGCGGCATGAGGGCAGACTGGGTGGAAAAGGCACGCTAGGAAAGAATTCAGTAATATGCCGGGACGGGCATTCTTTGGCGCAAGCACACTACATAGTTCTACAAAGTTCCGCCTTGGTGGCTCCGTATATCGAGCAACACAAGAATATTCTATGCTCCAAACACCCGGAGCAGTCTGACGACTGGATTACACATGAACAAACGGTGACTTTCGCCGGTTGGTTGCAGACACGTCTCATGCATGACGACACTGTTGCAGATGACCTGTACTTGCTGTCCAAGTTACCATCTTCGACTATATTGACTTTCAAAGGGTACGAGATAAATGGGAATACATTTTACACGATCGCCCAAGATAAAAAGAGCGCCAACCAAAACAGTGGTGTCCGCTTTGATGCAGCAAACACCAATAGGCCAAAGGACACATATTATGGTTACATAGAGGAGATATGGGAACTTGACTATGGACTTGGTTTGAAGGTCCCTTTGTTTCGGTGCAAATGGGTCAATCTGACAGGAGGCGGGGTAAAGGAAGACCCGCAGTACGGAATGACAACAGTGGATCTCAACAATCTTGGGTACGCAGACGAACCGTTCGTCCTAGCCAATGATGTGGCACAGGTTTTCTATGTGAAGGACATGTCTACCAAGCCGAGAAAAAGAAAAGATAAGGAAGCGAATACATCATACGATGAGCCAAAGCGCCACATAGTTCTTTCAGGGAAAAGAAACATCATGGGAGTGGAGGACAAGACAGACATGTCATAAGATTATGAAAAGTTTCATGAAATTGCTACCTTCAGAGTGAATGTTGACCCGAGCATCAAGTTAAACAATGAAGATTGTCCATGGTTACGACGCAAAGGGACACACGCGAAGAAAAAGTTTATACCCAAAGATCCCACTCTGGGATGTGACCGGCTTCTCTAGTTAGTTTCCGGACTTATATATCTGGAAAGTCCCACTTCGGACAACCCGGAGGGAATCTTTGTAATAGTAGTGTACTTATGTGTTTTGGCATTTGAAACGCGTCGAAATATTATGTCCAAAGCCACGTCATCAATTTTCAACCCTTTCTGACTTCATTTGCTATTTTTCATGAATTTACTGATTTTTTTGAGCTAAATGACCCTGAAATTGAAAAGCACTACAAATGAACTCTGAAAAGGTTGAAAGTTGGCATGGTATCATCATTTCACCCACATAGCATGTGCTAAAAACTTGAGAGGGTTACGGCAAAAACTGGATGCACTTCGTGTACAAAATGGACAATCTCTTTCGAAGTATCAGGGTTTCAGACGAAAACTCGTCTGTTACTAAGGCATTTCATTTTTTAAACTTATTTCAACTCCAGACTTTTTGTGTGTTCAGTATGCACCATTCGAAGCCACGCCATCAATTTTCAACCCTTTCCGACTTCATTTGCTATTTTTCATGCATTTACTGATTTTTTTGAGCTAAATGACCCTGAAATTTAAAAGCACTACAAATGAACTTTGAAAAGGTTGAAAGTTGGCATGGTATCATCATTTCACCCACATAGCATGTGCTAAAAAGTTGAGAGGGTTACGGCAAAAACTGGATGCACTTCATGTACAAAATGGACAATCTCTTTCGAAGTATCGGGGTTTCAGACGAAAACTCGTCTGTTACTAAGGCATTTCATTTTTTAAATAACCTAAGAATTACCAAATTGAATATAATGATAAAACACGCTAATATTAAACAGCAGAAAAAAAGAATCACTGAAAAATCTACTTTTAAAATAAAGTTATTCACAAACTAGTGATTCACACAAATTTCAAATAATTCAAATTTAAACTATTCAAATTTGAAAACTACTGGCACTAACAGAAAGTTTATAATTTTTTTCACCTAAAGCAAAAAGATTCACAAAGAAACTCTAAATAAAGCAAAAAAGAACTCAGAAACAAAAGAAAATAAATAAAGCAGAAAAAAAACAGATAAATAAATAAATTAAAAAAAGCCCGCCTATTGGGCCGCCACGGCCTGCATACGACTAGAAACCCAACCTCTAGTTGGGACAGGATGCAGGCCCGTACGGCCCAGTAGGCCCCACTGGGCGGCCGAGGTGTGGTAGGCCCAGTAGGCCTGCATTAGAGAGGAGCTCGACACGGTAGCCATGGCGGGGCTTATAAACCGGTGCGAGCTCCTCTCAACTAGCGAGGTGGGACTAAACATTTCAATACGGGAAGCCAGGCCTTTAGTCGCGGTTGGTGCCACCAACCGCGACTAAAGGCCCCCCTTTAGTCCCGGTTGGAGCCACCAACCGCGACTAAAGGGGGTCGCTTCCCGCCGCTTCGGCTGGTGAAATTCACCTTTAGTCCCGGTTGGTGGCTCCAACCAGGACTAAAGGCCTCCTCATATATATACAACACTTCAAAAAAATTCAGTTCCTCTGCTTTATTCGACCTCTTCGACATCGCCGCGCCGTCGCCGTCTCGCCTCCCCGACGCCGGAGCTCGTCGCCGCCCCCGACGCCGGCCGACCGCGCCTCCTCTCGCCGATCCCCGACGCCGCCCGCGCCCGCTCCTCCCCGAGCCCGGCCTGACGCCGCCCGGGACGCCGCCCGCGCCCGCTCCTCCGGCCCCGAGCTCCTCGCCGTCGCCGCCCCCGACTCGCCTCGCCTCGCCGTCGCCCCGTCGCCCCGCTGTGAGCTCCCCCCCTCTCCCCCCTCTCCCTCGCCCCCTGTGCCGCCATGGTGGCCACCGGCCCCTCCCCGAGCCCCCCCACACACGTATATGCATGAACACACACACACACACACACACACACACTAGATGATTAGATGATTAGATGTATAGATGATTAGATGATTAGATGCAAGAATTTTGATGTATAGAAAAAAGTTAAGGAATTTTGACATTTGAGGAATTTTGACATAGATGCAAGAATTTTGACATTTTTTTCCACTAGATGATTAATTAGATGTATAGAAAAAAGTGAAGGAATTTTGACATTTGAGGAATTTTTATATTTTGATCCAATATGTATAGAAATTAGTATATATATATATGTATGAATACAATGTATAGAAAAAAGTTGATGAATTTTGACATTTGATCCAATGTATAGCAATTAGTATTTGCAAAAGTTGCATATTTTAATGTTGTATTTGCAAAAGTTTTTTATGTATTTGCAATTAGTATATGTATGTATACAATAGATTCTCTTAGTCCTTTAAGGGATTTATCAAGAATGCCCCCATTATGGATGTGCACAAGTTGATCCAATTTTTTTCTGATCTCATCCATCTACCCTTCTATATGTCACGTTTTGTCTAGCTAGTGTCAAAGGATTCAAGAAAACCATGGCTTCATCATTAGCCGGAAGTAACAGGCGCATGATGGTACGGAGCTTTTCAAAGTTGTTTTGGAACGGAGTTCTTGATAGAATAATTAGTTTTTTTGGTACAAAGTTCAGCAAAGGCCTTCCAAATAGCGATATTTGGAAGGCTCTTGCTGAACTTCGTACCAAAAAGCTAATTATCCTATCCGGGACTCCGTTCCAAAACAACTTTGGAAAGCTTCGTACCATCATGCGCCTGTTACTTCCGGCTAATGATGAAGCCATGGTTTTCTTCCTTTGACACTAGCTAGACAACGTGACATATAGAAGGGTAGATGAGATCAGGAAAAATATGGACCATTTTCTGCACATCCACAATGGCGCCATTTTGTTAAATCCCTTAAAGGTTAAGAGAATCCGTTAGGATTCTCAAGGTTCCTCGTATATAAGAAATCACAATCAAGCATTTAAAAAATGTTAAATTTGCATAGAATTTCTTCTCGGAGTCAATGATGCCCGACCCGCATCCTCGTCGTCGACTCATTCGCGACGACGTCCTGCTTCAGAGGGGCAACGTTCGGGACTGGGCTCCGCCGGGCTGGCACTGGGAGGTGCTACCTTCAGGGGCGCGCAGCTTGGTGAGGAATTCAGCCCCGGGTCCCGTCGTCGACCCGGAGCTTCTTTGGTGGCGTTCGCGTGGGCCACTTTCGGTGCGGAGGCAGCCGGCCCCGCCGAAGGTGGTACGTCGCCGTGTCAGGGAGGAGGACGAGCACGTCCGTCGCTACATGGATGCGTTGGACGTCAGGTTCTCCAATACCTGACAGGTTCTTCAGGGATCTCACCTGAGCTATGATCCTGTGATGGTTCCTTCTCTTTGGGTGTCCACCTCCCGCGCCTCAGGAACCGCGAGTGAACTAGATTCTTCTATAATATTCGATCTGTATTAGCTAGTGATAATACTCGAGATGTATTCGAGATTATATTCGATAATATTCGAGACGATTTATTCGAGATTATATTCGATGATGCATATTATATGAATTTATTCGAGATGCATATTATGTACTATGATTCAGTTTTTCCTTATTGATTGCATGCATTCTAATTTGAATACTAAATTGTTTTATCTTTCTTCTGGATTAGTTAAATAAAAGCTATGGACAATACCGGCAGAGAAGGAGAAGAGGCTCTGTTCGACATCATACGCTCCTCCCCGAGCCCAGAGCATGAACCTGAAGATGATGACGGCTCGCAATATCTGAACAATTCCGGTGAGGGTTGTATGATATTTGATGAAGACGAACGAATAGATGAAGGCGACGACAACGATGTTGACAAAGAAAATGTTCTTCAAATAACAAAGACCGGCGAGGTATATTTATTATATAAGCCATCCGGTGATCATTACATGTCTTAATTGATTTGTATGTATTAACGAATCGATCTTTCTTCTTTTAGGCCTCCGGATCGAGCAAATCTTCTACAAGCGACAGGGTAGTTCGAGGCCCGGCCAGAAAGTTGGATCCTGGCGTAAAGTTCAACATCGATTCCATCAAAACATCAACTGGCGAACCGCTTGAACCTAGGAAAAATGCGACCAAGTTCAAGAATCAATGCGGAGTTATTGTCAGGGACCAAATCCCGATCTCCATTCAAGAATGGAAAAAGCCAGCAAAGGGAGATCGAGCAGGAGTTACTTTTGTCGATGAAATAGCAAAAGATGTGCTTTGGACATCGCTCATGGAACATTTCACCCTACCAGATAATTTGACAGATGCAGATCTGAAGAAAGTCAGAAACTATGCTCTTAAAAAGATGGCGATCGCATTCAACACCTTCAAGAAAAATGCATGGACTAAGTACGTCAAATAAAAAAAGAAGACTCCAGAATTCACGGGAGCACTGGTGAAGGCAAAAGATCACTGGGACGCTTTCGTGAAGTTCAAGGAATCGGAAGAAGCTAAGGAACGGTCGAGAAAAAACAAGATTAATGCTGCGAAAAAGAAGTGGCACCATACTCTGGGGCCAGGTGGCTACCAGGTGGCCCTGCCTAAGTGGGATCAATCTGAGCAAAAGATGATTAGTGCAGGGGTCACTCCAGTTACATTGACATGGCCCCCCAGGTGCAGGACATGGTTTTATGCGCATGGGGGGAAGTTGGACCTAGAGACACGGCTGGTTATGGTGAAGGCAAGTCTTAAAGAAGCGATAGACGAAATACTTATTGCAATAGAAGAAGCTCGAACGGGGATGTTCACGCCCAACAAAGAGAACGACGAGCTTACACGCGCCCTGAAGAATCCTAAACACCCGGGAAGAACACGAGGCAAAGGCGTTGTTCCGTGGTTTGAGGGGTTTGCGGATTGGAACGACGACTATAGAAGCCGTGCGAGAAAGAAGATGCGGGAGGAGCAAAAGAAGAAGGAGGAAGCACTCCGCCTTGAAGGCCTAGAATCAAAGCACCTGGAGTTGGAACGATTTGTCAGGCGGCAGCAGGAGTAGATCGACTCACTCAGCCAGGAAAGGGCGTCTCAGCGGCAGCATGAGCAGATCGATCCAGCATTGGATAGCAATGTCCCATCTATGCCGAGAAGCAGCGTGGGTTCCGCCCCAGCCGATATCGATAATGCACTGCTAGCTAGCTATCCTATGGATGATATCAAAGACAGGACTAACTGTGAGCTACACATGAAAGTGAAGAACTTATCCATGAAGGTGGCGGACGGCTATGCTTTAGCAAATCCCCCTGAAGCAACCTTCCATTGCAATCCCATTCCAGCTGGCTATGCTCGTGTCGGGGTTGATGAAGTGATGTCAGGATATCACGAGCTACAACTTGACATTCTTGGAGGTGACGAGGAGAGAACACTAGGAGAGGCCATACATCGTATCATTCTATGGAAAAAGGATTGCATCGTCTTTCCAAGGCCACCGACTCCTCCTCCTCCAAGTCCGCCGCCGCGTCAGTCGACTCCTCCTCCTCCAAGTCCGGCACCGCGTCAGCCGACTCCTCCTCCAAGTCCGGCACGGCGTCAGCCAACTCCTCCTCCTCCAAGTCCGCCGGCACCGCGTCGGCCGACTCCTCCTCCAAGTCCGGCACCGCGTCTGCCGTCTCCGCCGACTCAGCGTGCTCCGTCGCCTAAGCAACAGCGGAAGAGAAAGGCCGCAGCTACGATGGCTAGCGGTACAACAGGCAAGAATTTCAAATATGGTCCAAGCCTCAAGCCTCTTCCGAAGTTGTCTTACCACCTGACTGAGGAGGAACTCAACACCGTAGTGGATGCCCAATTGAAGGCCCATTTTGGACCGAAACAGCCCCCGCCGCCAAAGGAGAAAGTACCTGAGCATGTCTCACCACACTTTATTGATATGGCTCGACCGGCTGACAATCAGAAGGACTCCGACTATGTGCGGTCTATCAAGAAGTCATATTTAGCAGGACAAAAGGAGTCGAGCTAGAGCTCGAGCAAAGCAGTTGGCAAAAAAAGCGGGAAAACTGTTCCCCAGCTGGGAGAACAGGCAGTGCAATCGATCCCCCCGCTCATTGTACAAACACCTGTGAGTACCGCCGATTGGCTGGTAATAACCAACGATCACAAAAGGCAGGCTAAAGAGGCCGGTGTCACTGTTGAACAACTCCTAGGCCTTGAGGAAATCCCTGGGATTACAGAGGAGGAAGTAAAATACCAATATGTCCGCGGCAAACCTCTGGTCAAGCCTGACAATGTCAAGCTTCTACCAACGAGATTGTACAATTTGCATACGTGGTACATGCAAGAAACAACAAATACCAATCAAGAGTCCCTCATGGTGAAAGTCAAGAGAAAGCATTACTTCCATAAAAAAGATTTGTGGATTCATTATTCAGAGTTATTTTAGTTATTCAATCAAGACGCACTCGACAAATCTATCGTCAGTTGCTATTGTCTATAAGTGATTTCTTTTTGTAATTTAAGTCTCTAGCTAGCTAGCTGTGCTCTCGTTCATTACCTGTAATTATCCTCACTATATTCTTTTCTATGGTATTATGCAGAATGAAGATGTATGAAATGAAAAAAGCTGGACGCTATGGCATTGGGTTCATTGACCCAAATACGGTTAATCAAGCGATATGGGAAGATGAATATTCGAGAAAAGACACAGAGAGATTCCTGCTAGAGTTTTTGAAGCAACTAAACACCCAACCAGAAATACTACTTCCTTACAACTTCGGGTGAGTGTTATTATATCTTGTACTACAAATTCTATTTTTTGCTTACTAGATGTTAATAAGTGTAGTTGATGAGTTATGCACATGCCCGCTTAATTATACAAAAGGTGTGCGCATGCAGTTACCACTGGATCTTGTTAATCATTGAAGTTGACAAGGGAAAAGTTGAAGTACTGGACTCACTATATAAGAATCCATCCGAATACGCAACCGTGAGGGGGATGGTCGACAGGTAATTTCAATCATTATCGCACTATGTCGGCCTCTTTACTTCATTTCCTGATATCAACTAGTTAATAACTCCTTTATTCATTTTCTTTGACGGCGGGCATGGCTTGGGCCAAGTTCATCAAACTGGTCCCAGGCGACTTCGCACAAAAGCTGAAATGGGTGCGACCCAAGGTAATTAAGTAGTACTAGCTAGCTACGTCCGTGCATCTCTTTAACTCTAGTTTCAATACCATTATCATGCTTGATTAATTATTACCTGATTGAATTTTATTCTCGTAAAGTGCATGAGGCAGGAACAGGGGAATAGTTTATGCGCATACTACGTTTGCGAGAACATTCGCATGATCACGTCTGAAAGGAGCAGAAACGAAAGAAATCTTTGGGTACGTTTGCCAGAACACTATCCATAATTTTTTTATCATGATCTAACTAATATATACACACACAACTAATATATTCATCTTGATCTCCTTCTTATAGCTGACGGAGATGCGGGGCCAGCTCCTACCAACGGCTCGCGTACGAGCAATTCAAGAGGAAATAGCTGGATTTCTGCTCGACCAGGTCATAGATCCCAAAGGAGAATACCATTACAAGATCAAGCAGTAATGCCTGTATATGTAATGATCCGCAAATTGTAGGAGAAATTGTATATACCAAATTGTAGATATATATGTATGTGAATGGTCATCGTACGAGAAATTCTATTTATATATATATGCACAACGTGTACAGTATGTAGTAGCGTAATATATGTTTGAAATGAAAAATAATTAAATGGAAAACACAAAATTAAAAGGAAAAATAAACCATAATTAATTCATAAACCCCTAAAGGATTAAAAGGAAAAATAAACCAAAATTAAAAGAATTAAATACTTTTAGTCTCGGTTGGTGTTACCAACCAGGACTAAAGGTCCCCCAGCCCACGGCGCCGGCAGGTGCCACGTGGTGGGCTTTTAGTGCCGGGCCGTGTTGAACCGGGACTAAAGGGGGGGGGGGGCTTTAGTCCCCACCCTTTAGTGCCGGTTGGAGAACCGACACTAAAGGCCCTTACGAACCGGCACAAAAGGTCTGTTTTCTACTAGTGGTTGCTTGCCTGGTTGCTTTGCAGACAAATACAGATCCTCGACGAGGATGTAGTCGATCACCGGATCAACATCGGTCTCGGGGTCTACCGGAAAGAAGTAACAGAGGGGGAAACAAATAAATAACGGAGCAATCAAATGCAACACAAATGCAATGGCACGACAAGATGTGTGGGTGACATGCTCTAATGCACCCCTAAGCATTTTAAAAGAAGGGGGAAAATATCTGGTAATATTTTCCCGGCTCCAAGTATTATTCGGCCAGATGACCCTAATGCAAAACATCCAGGTTCATCGTGTTAGAGAGATGTGGCAGGTATGTGGATGGCATATTCGGATTCGTTATATTTTTTTGATCATTTTTCATATATAAATTATTTTCATCTGACTTACGGTTTGTTTTATATGATTTTTAAAGTTTTAAATGTTTTTTTGAATTTTCTGAAATTATTATTAATTTGAAATATTAAATATCTAAATTGCTATGGGTACATAGGAGTGTTCCCAGCAATGTGCATGTATGGCTGACATGTGGGACCAGCCAGCTGAGTCAGTAGGTCAACTGTTGACCAGTTGACTAGTCAACTGGGTCAACAGAGACCCACCTGTCATTAACTGGGACTAGCCGAGTCACCAGGTTGACTGGTCAACTGGGTCTAGTGGGACCCAACTGTCATTGACCGATGCTTTAATTAAAAAATTCTAATCAATTTTATTTAGCTAGTGGGCCATACTGTGAGTGGCTATTAGGCTAATTAATCACTAATTAATCCTAAATTAATTAAGTAGGGGCGGTCCACCTGGCAATGGCCCACCAGCCATTCACACACACACACAACGCACACACACACGCGCGCGCACGGCCGCTCGGCCAGCAGCCGTAGCAGCAGCCGACGGGGAGGGGCGAGGCCCTGCGCGGGCCGAGGCTCGGCCGGGGAGCAGCGGCGCGGCGAAGGGGGCAGCGGCCACGGGCGCCAGCGGCGGCTAGCGGCTCGACCAATAGAGCAGCGACAGCGGGCACGAGCAGCGGCGGTGGGCGCGCACACGCGGGCGGAGGCGGACGCCGGCGCGGGCGTGGTGTGGGGCATGGAGAGCGGAGCAGGGGAGTGCGGCGGCGAGCGCGGCAATGGCGGCGGCCAGCGGACGCGGCCAACAATAGCGGCAGCAGACACTGAGCAACAACAACAGCGGTGGTCAGCAGCAGTAGCAGCTCGAGCAGCCACGTAGCAGCAGCGCAGCGCAGCTGGCAGGCAGTAGTAGCAGCAGCGGACAGCAGCAACAGCCACGAGCAAAGCATCAGGCAGCGGCGCAGGAGCTCGTGCGAGCTCGGGACGGCGGCTACGAGGGAAAATCGAGGAGAGGGAGAGGGGAAAAGGAGAGAGGAGCTCATGGGGAGCTCGAATGCGATGTCGGGGAGTCCGGGGACGGCCCGGAGGAGCAGCGTGACGGCGAGGTAGTGAAAGGGCCGACGGAGGGGATCGACGCGTGCGGCGTTGATGCGGCGCCTCGTTCCAATCCAGTAGGCGCAGGCGACGTGGGCGACGACAAAGTAGCTCCCAGACGCATTCTCAGGCCAGGGGGAGCTTGGTGGCCACATGGAGGAGGCAAGGTATGGTGATGGCGGCTCGGTTCCGCGTCGGGAGGAGAGGAGAGCGGCGCGAGGGAGGGGATGAGACGCTAGGGTTTGGTCCAGAGGGTGGCGTGGTCGTCTTATGCTCTAGGGGGAACCGAGGGATGGCCGACACGCATCCAGAACGCGGCCATGGCGGGGGAGATGGCGCCACGCCTCCCTGCCTCTCTCTGTAGCTAGAGGAAGAAGGAGAGGTGGAGGTGGGCTGGGCTAGATGTGCACTGTTGTAGGATCGAAAGTATGTCTAGAGGGTGGTGATTAGACTACTTGACCAAATAAAAATTCTACCTTTTCCCAATTTTAAGTTTTGGCAGATTTTAGCAATGATAGCAAGTCAAGTACACCCTACACATGCATGTCTAAGAGTATAGCAGCGGAAAGTAACAACAATCATGTATAGTAGAGGGTAGCAAGGAAGATCAAACGCAATTTGAAGACATGAAGATTTTTCCCGTGGTTCCGATAGGTGGTGCTATCGTACATCCACGTTTTTGGAGTCTTCAACCCACGGAGGGTAACGGTCGCGAGAGTCCACGGAGGGCTCCACCCATAAGGGTCCACGAAGTAGCAACCTTGACTATTCCATAACGGCTTCAGTCCACGAAGGACTAGCCTTACTATGGGTAGATCTTCATGAAGTAGGCGATCTCCTTGCCCGTACAAACTTCTTGGTTCAACTCAACAACACGAAGTAGGAGCCTCCCAAGCGACACCTAACCAATCTAGGAGGCACCACCCTCCAAAAGGTAATAGGCTCGGCAATGTCGATGAACTCCTTGCTCTTGTGCTTCAAGATGATAGACTCCTCAACACACAATTACTCTCTCACAGATTTGGCTATGGTGGAAGAGATTGATTTGGTGGAAAGCAACTTGGCGAGGCTAGAGATCAAGATTCATATGGTAGGAATGGAATAGCTTGATCTCAACACATGAATATGTGGCTCTCTCTCAGAAAATAGGATGGGGCAAGTATGGAATAGTTCTGAGTGCTTCTCTTTCGAGTTGGTGGTGGTGAAGGGGTATATATAGGCATCCCCAAAAATCCAACCGTTACACCTAAAGTGACCAACTCGGTGACACCGAAGTGTAAAACTCGGTGGTACCGAAGTGACCAAAAGGCAGTAACTTTTGAATCTCGGTGAGACCGATACATAACTCTCGGTGGTACCGATTAAGTGACCAATGGTCAGATTGCACAACTCGGTGAGACTGATTCTCAAATCTCGGTGGTACCGATTCTTGACAATGGCTAACCAGAGACTTGGTCCAAAAACTCGGTGAGACCGATTCACAAAACTCGGTGGTACCGATTCTTGAGAATGGCTAACCAGGAAGTTGGTCCAAATCTCGGTGAGACCGATTGACGAAACTCGGTGGTACCGAAGCTTGAAAATAGCTAACCAGAAAGTTGGCAACTGAACTCGGTGGCACCGATGTAGAATCGGTTGCACCGAAGGGCTAGGGTTTGGCATGGGTCTGTCTGAGTTTGGGAATCGGTGGGACCGAGTGGGAATTGTTGGTAGCACCGATTTTCATGATAGGCTTGGACAGACTTTTGTGGAAGAGTTTGTGGGTGTTTTTGGTGACTATCACTTGTGCACGTGGAGCATCTTGTTCACCAACGGTACCTTACCCCCTTTTAATAGTATTGGCTTTCCTATGGACTCAAAGTGATTTCTCACAAAGTAAAATGTAGAGTCCTCTTGCTTGAAGCTTTGCCAATCCATTTCCTTGCATCTAGGGGTTTCTCCACAATCCTTTTGCCAACCCATCATTGAACCTTTCCTGAAATATACTTAGTGGAAACATTAGTTCAATGACATATATGTTGTTATTAATTACCAAAACCACCAAGGGAGCAAATGTGCTTTCAATCTCCCCCTTTTTGGTAATTGATGACAACATATAGATCAAAGCTTCAAGATATGATATAATGAATGAATATAATTGTCGCTTTGAGAAGTATGTGATAAGCAAGAGCTCCCCCTAAATTTGTGCATTATTTTGAATTTGCCTTTGAATGCAAATGCACAATCGATTAGGTACATGGGGCACTCTTTCATGTCACATACAACTTGGTGGTGTGCGAGAGTAATAAGAATGAATAACATAGCACAACACAATCAAGCAAAGGTGAATGATCATCTCATAAGTATCACAATGATAGGAAATAGTAGCAATACACATCAAGTGTATGATCAAACACCAACAAAGTTTAACACAACCAAACCAAAAGATATCAAATGTTTTTGAAAAGCGATAAAAACCAACGCTCTGTCTCTCGAAGCCTAAAGATCTATATACATCTTCTCCCCCTTTGGCAACAAGTTACCAAAAAGTTCAAAGGTATATAGCTAATCGTTCTTCTGGGGCTGATCTCCTCCGGTGGTTGATGAAGGAGTCGAGAGAACGGCATCAACGAAGATGTCGGCAGACGTCATGGACGGAGTCGGTGTAGCAACTGGAGGAACTAGAGGAGCTGATGGAGCTGAAGAAGCTGTAGCAGGTGCTGATGAAAAAGGTCGCAACTCTGGAGCTGGCACTCTAGCTGATCTAGCTTGAGTAGTGAACTGAGTGCTCAGTCTGAGAGGTGCACGAGCCTCCTCCTCATCATCATCTGTAGAATGAGGGCTAGGCACTGCGTCAACTTCCTTCTTGAGCTCATTCACAGTCACTGTGAGCTCATCCACCTTGTTGTTGAGAATATGAAATTTGTTGTCAACAATCCTCGAGAGGCTCGCCTGGTTCTTTAATATCTCGCTGATGTCCTTCTGCATGCTGAGCACAGAGCTAAGTAGGAGATCCATCTGCTCACTCCTAGACCTGGGCACCTGAGAACTGGAGTCTCTGGCTACCTCTGCATGTGCCTGTGCTGTAGCTGAAGTGGGATGATTTAGGTCCATCACCACAGCGTTGTCTTCTAGATCTGGCAGTAGTGGAAAATGTGGTCTGTCAAGTGCAAAAATGTGCTTCTCCAACTTGGAGCTGATAAGCATCTAGATATAGGGTGCATAGCAGCATGAACGCTTCTGATCAGCAACAACCCTCTTCACAGTCTCCACTATCAAATCCATCACTCTGAATCTTGTATGTTGATCTAGATGGAGCAGCATATTGATGGAGTATCCTCGAATCATCTTCTCATCTCCAGACTTAGGCATCAAGGTATGCCTCATTATGGTGTTGATAGTGCGTAGACCAGCCTGGAGGAAGTAAATGGATCCTAGCTTGTGAGACTTCAGATGTGCAGCAGGGATCTCATTGTACATGTTCTTCATGGCATTGTGGCTTGCCTTGGGCTCATTGTAGACATTGATGTCACCATCTTCCACCTTTGGGACTCCTAAGATGGTAGCCCACTCCTCAACAGCTGATTCATATCTTGCTCCTTCAGTCATCCATACAATTCTACCATCTCCATAGAAATGAGCAGTGGAGTAGAATTGCATGATCATTTCATCGTTCCAAGCAGTAAATTCCTTACCAACAAACTCATCAAGTCCAATGCAATGGAAGTTGTCTTGCACACTTGGGAAGTAATCTTCATTCTCCTTGATGTATTTCCAGTCCACAAATCTCATGTCACTCACAACAGGGCTCTTATCAAGCAAGATTGTTTCATAGAAATCTTGTTGCTCCTTGGCATAGAACATGTAGTCCATAGCAGTTTTCTTCCTTTGTGAATATGGATCAACAACTCTCCATTCTCTCAAACCAGAGTCCTTCCTTTTCTTCATATCCTCAGCAAGCAAGTGGCTGGCATTGTGCTCTGGAAGGTATGGTCTTAGCTTCATCAAAGCTGACATAGCATCATCCTCAGCTTCCCTGAAAGTGGAGGTCTTGTTCTTGGAAGAAGCTGGGATCTCTCTAGAGAACCTCTTGGGTTTGTCTGCAACAGCCTTCTTGGGGGCAGTCTTGGTGCCCTTGGATGAGGTGGCCTTAGGCATATCATCAACCATGAGCTTCTTCTTCTTCTTCTTAGGAGGAGCCTTGGCAGTTGGCTCTTCCTCCTCCTCCTCCTCAGCAGCAGCCTCTGCTGGGTCCTCATACATTGAGGTAGGCCTGCCCATGACATGAATGATCCTCTTTCTGCTCTTCTTCTTCTCACCTGCCTTCTTAGGCACAGACTTCTTGGAGGGCTCAACAGTCATTGTTGCCCTAGAGCTCTCTGGTGCTCTTGATGTCCCTGAGCTAGCATACTCTTTCCTTATAGCCTTCTTCTTCTTGGATGAAGAGGCAACAGCAGTGCTCTTGGCAGCATCATCCTTCTTGGACAACTCCTCAGGAAAAAAGTCCTCATCTTCTTCATCTGAGTTGAGCTTCCTTCTTGCCTTGGTTGCAGCCTTGGGCAGATCAGGAGAGCTAGGAACATCATCATAGCTCCCCTCAGGACTAGTGCCTGAGCTCATGTCAACACTTTGCTCTCTAAAATTGTTCTCACTATAATCTGAGCCTGACATCTCTGACCCTGTGAAATAGAGTATAGAAGAGTGGAAGGGTTGAGTCATCACAAAATGCAGAGATTTTCAAAGGTTTGAACAAGGAAATTCTTAGATATAGCTTTCAGCAAAAAGGGATTTCGGTGTCACTGAGTCAAAAGTTTCGGAACCACCGAGACGCACAGACCACTTTACAGAAACTTGGCAGCAATTTCGGTCGTACCAAAAATTGCCACTCGGTTTCACCAAGACTGTCCTCAGCGGCCCAAAACAAATTGGTAGAGTCGATTTTTCTGACTCGGTATCACCGAGATTCAATTTTGCGGACGGCCAGACCTAATTTTTTTTCGTTCGCTAAGCTAATGAGATTTCTAGAGGATTGAGAGGATTGCAATCGGTGGATTATCGATAAAAGTTACTCTAATGCGCATGAATCGGAAAGGGAGCGCAAAGAGGACCGGATCCATACCCTAACTTGGTGAAGGATCCGCTAAGGCGATGACGGCGGTGAAGATTCCGTCGGCGGCGGCGATTCCCAACGGCGGAGACGCACGGGGAGGCAAGGGCGATGACCAGGGGTCCGGAGCGGCAGCTTAGGGTTGGAGGAAAACGGACTTTTGCGGTTGAATTTCAAAAGTCGGGTCTGCCAGGTAATATACCCTTCGATGTCGGTGACACCGGTTCGAAATTATCGGTGTCACCGAGTTTCTCAACTGTCAGTTGACAGGGAAACTCGGTGTAATCGAGAATAAGGAATCGGTGTTACCGAGATTGAAAACCAGATCAACCCTAGGCATTCGGTGAGACCGAGATTTTGGTATTGGTTCCACCGAGATGCACTTGGGAGGTTTTAATGGTCAGTCCTTTGTCGATACGGAACTCCGAGTGCTCCTCACACAGAGGGATCGAAAAGTACTTGTTCAAATTTTGTGATGCAACAAGAATAGAATATGAGACGAGAAAGCATAGATAGCTAGAGAGTGGTCCTAGGCATTCTTGTCCATCCAATTGGCAAAAGAAAAATCAAAAGCCAAATAGCAACAATTGGATGTCCTCAAATGAGTAAAGAAGTGCAGACCAACATGTTCACACAATAAGATGTCAAATGAAATCATGGCAAACATGCACATACATACTAGCATCCATCAAGCATTTTGGCGATGATGGAGTCGTCTATATATGAGTATATTGACTTAGGAGCCAATTAAGAATACTTGATCATAGGTCATACTCATCGTTTAAGCACAAGTGGGGTTACCACTTTTACATAAAGCATTTAATGTTGTCACATACTATGAGATGCTTTGACTCAAGTCTTAGAGTAAAGCTCCCCCTTGATGTGACATCCCCCCATAGGAGGGATAAACTAACCTTGGGTTTGTCGTAGAAGACTTCATGTGGGTGATGTAGTGGTGGATGCTCAAGGTTGATGAAGATCACCAAGAGTTAGGAGCATCCTTGTTGTTTCCTTACTCTTCTCACCTATATGGGTTAGTACAACACACAAGAGAAAAATACAAGGATATCTATGGACATGGAGTGCAAAGCATACATGATGATGTCCATGGATTTGTTGATTACCTTGTCCCTTGCTTGCCTTTGAGGGAATGTGTGACTCCTTGAACTATTGCATGATGTTGACGTTGATTGCAACTAGTTCTTTCCAATAATGAATGTGAGTGAATTTCATTGGCGGAGTCACCCCTCAAGAACTTCTCTAGTTCTTCTTCTTGGGGACCCACATCAACTTGATGGGGATCCTTAGTGTTGAAGTGGCACTTGTAGAAGTTGAGCTTGAAGTATCCTTGGGAACCCACTCCACCAAAGCTTGGGATTCATCTTCATATGAGTCAATGTCCTCTTGAAGCTTGTTCTTGCCCTTGAGCTTGTGGTCTTGTGGTGGAAGGTCATCTTGAGTGTTTGTTCCCTTGGGAAGAGTATTTTCATACTTCTCCCTTTGAGGAAAAAACTTGGGCTTGGGGTATTGACCTTCTTCCCATTCAACTCCATTAGCGTTGAAGTAGCCAATGCCATGGTTCTTCCGGTATCCTCCGTGCTTGCATACAATTTCCTCAAATGGCTTACACCCGGCAAGACTCTTGTAGATACCTTTCTCTATAATTCCTTTCAATAAATTGTTTTCTTGCTCAAGTGTAACTTGGCTAAGAGAATCATCATTAGTGGAATCAATAGAACTACTAGAAGCAACATCATTAGATTTAGCATTTTTATTGTTGCTACTAGATGAAAAACCTTTCTTGCGTTTGTTACTAGTTTGTCTAGGTTTAACTTGTGGCATGAATGTAGACAAGAGTAGTCGTTTGGCTAGATAAGATGAAGTCTTCTTTCGGAGATCGTCATTGATAGCTTTAAGAAACTCATGTTCTTGCTCCAAGGCGAGCTTCTCATGAGTCCTTACAAGCTCTCTATGATCTTCTAGAGTAGATTCATGAGCTAACTTAAGAGTGTTTAATTCTTTAGTTAGTTGTTCTATTTTCATCTTATCATCATGAACTGACTTATCTTGACTAGCATGAAAATGATCAAGTTCATTTTGACTAACATCACTAGTTTTATCAAAGAGCAAGTCATCATCACAGAGTAAATCATCTTCATCACTATTGAAATCAAGATACTCGGGGTGTGATACCTTGGGGCCTTTAGCCATGAAGCAACTTCCACTCCCTTCATTTGGTGAATCAAATAGATCATAGGAGTTGGTAGTCACTAGTGCAAGTCCGGCAACACCTTCATCTTGACTATAGTCGGAGTTGGAGTGATAGCTTCTCTCGGAGTCATTGTCAAATTCGGAGCCGGAAACCCATTCACCAACATGAGCTTGATGTCTTCTTCCTGAGTAGCTCTTGGTGTACTTGTCCTTCTTCTCTGAGTCCCTACTTCTCCTTGAGGGTCTTCGTTCATAACGATCATCTCTACTCCTTCTCTCTCTTTGAGGTGATTCATTCCTTGAGCTTCGTCTTCTAGGTGACTCTTCTCTTTGTTTGTAGGGAGCCATGCACTCATTGGAGTAGTGTCCGGGCTTCCCACAATTGTAGAAGTTTCGGTCACGACTTGACGAACGCTTCTCTTCATATCTTGAGTTGGAGCTTCATTCTTTGCCTCTATTCTTGTAGAACTTGTTGAATTTCTTGACCATGAGGCTTATCTCTTCATTGGTTACAAGATTGTCGCTTGAATTTGCGGGAGCATCACTGCTGGCTTTGTAAGCACCGCTAGACTTGTTATGAAGCTCTTCTTTGTCTTTGAGTGTCATCTCATGAGCAACAATTCTTCCAATGACTTTCGTAGGCTTGAGATCTTTGTAGTTGGGCATCATTTGGATCAATGTGCACACGGTGTCGTATCTCTCATCCAAAGCTCTAAGTATCTTCTTGATGATGAATTTGTCGGTCATTTCTTCGCTTCCTAAGCCGGCAATCTCATTTGTGATGAGAGCTAGCCTAGAGTACATCTATGCGACTCCTTCACCATCCTTCATCTTGAACTTGTCAAGCTGACTTTGAAGAACGTCCAACTTGGATTCTCTCACAGATTTGGTACCTTCGTGCATATCAACCAAAGTATCCCAAATCTCTTTTGCATTCTCAAGATGGCTGATTTTGTTGAATTCTTCAGGGCATAGGCAGTTGAAAAGAATGTCACATGCTTGAGCGTTGTATTGCAACATCTTCAATTCATCCGCGGTCGCTTCATGATCCGGTTCCTTTCCATCACCAAAGAATTCACCTTGCAAGCCAACACAAACAACAGCCCAAATGGCGGGGTTATGACCAATAATATGCATTTTCATTTTTTCCTTCCAACTAGCAAAATTTGTGCCATCAAAGTACGGACCTTTACGATGATAATTTCCCTCACTAGAAGCCATACTCTCCAAGGTTGTGAGACCAATGCAATGGAGACCAAAGCTCTGATACCACTTGTAGGATCGAAAGTATGTCTAGAGGGGGGGTGATTAGACTACTTGACCAAATAAAAATTCTACCTTTTCCCAATTTTAAGTGTTGGCAGATTTTAGCAATGATAGCAAGTCAAGTACACCCTACACATGCATGTCTAAGAGTATAGCAGCGGAAAGTAACAACAAGCATGTATAGTAGAGGGTAGGAAGGAAGATCAAACGCAATTTGAAGACATGAAGATTTTTCCCGTGGTTCCGATAGGTGGTGCTATCATACGTCCACATTTATGGAGCCTTCAACCCACAGAGGGTAACGGTCGCGAGAGTCCACGGAGGGCTCCACCCATAAGGGTCCACGAAGTAGCAACCTTGACTATTCCATAACGGCTTCAGTCCATGAAGGACTAGCCTCACTATGGGTAGATCTTCACGAAGTAGGCGATCTCCTAGCCCGTACAAACTTCTTGGTTCAACTCCATAACACGAAGTAGGAGGCTCCCAAGCGACACCTAACCAATCTAGGAGGCACCACCCTCCAAAAGGTAATAGGCTCGGCAATGTCGATGAACTCCTTGCTCTTGTGCTTCAAGATGATAGACTCCTCAACACACAATCACTCTCTCACAGATTTGGCTATGGTGGAAGAGATTGATTTGGTGGAAAGCAACTTGGGGAGGCTAGAGATCAAGATTCGTATGGTAGGAATGGAATAGCTTGATCTCTACACATGAGTAGGTGGCTCTCTCTCAGAAAATAGGATGGGGCAAGTATGGACTAGTTCTGAGTGCTTCTCTTTCGAGTTGGTGGTGGTGAAGGGGTCTATATAGGCATCCCCAAAAATCCAACCGTTACACCTAAAGTGACCAACTCGGTGACACCGAAGTGTAAAACTCGGTGGTGCCGAAGCAACCAAAAGGCAGTAACTGTTGAATCTCGGTGAGACCGATACATAACTCTCGGTGGTACCGATTAAGTGACCAACGGTCAGATTGCACAACTCGGTGAGACCGATTCTCAAATCTCGGTGGTATCGATTCTTGACAACGGCTAACTAGAGAGTTGGTCCAAAAACTCGGTGAGACCGATTCACAAAACTCGGTGGTACCAATTCTTGAGAATGGCTAACCAGGAAGTTGGTCCAAATCTCGGTGAGACCGATTGATGAAACTCGGTGGTACCGAAGCTTGAAAATAGCTAACCAGAAAGTTGGCAACTAAACTCAGTGGCACCGATGCAGAATCGGTTGCACCGAAGGGCTAGGGTTTGGCATGGGTCTGTCTGAGTTTGGGAATCGATGGGACCGAGTGGGAATTGTTGGTAGCACCGATTTTCATGATAGGCTTGGACAGACTTTTGTGGAAGAGTTTGTGGGTGTTTTTGGTGACTATCACTTCTGCACGTGGAGCATCTTGTTCACCAACAGTACCTTACCCCCTTTTAATAGTATTTGCTTTCCTATGGACTCAAAGTGATTTCTCACAAAGTAAAATGCAGAGTCCTCTTGCTTGAAGCTTTGCCAATCCATTTCCTTGCATCTAGGGGTTTCTCCACAATCCTTTTGCCAACCAATCATTGAACCTTTCCTGAAATATACTTAGTGGAAACATTAGTTCAATGACATATATGTTGTTATTAATTACCAAAACCACCAAGGGAGCAAATGTGCTTTCAACTGTGCACTAGAGCCCAAGTGCACAGTGCACAGTTTGCTCTTTTCTTTTTATTTTTATGATTTCTCCTTTTTCTTTTGCCTTGTATTTTCTTTAGCCACTTTTTGGCTTTTGTAAAATATGCAACTTGTCACATGATTATCACTACATTTTGTAGTACTGGCACAAAAAGTTTGGGAGGCAATTGAATGTGTTTGATATTTTTCATAATTGGAAAAGCATTTTAAATAATGTTTTGGCCTCTGTTTTTATTATTTTAGGGCACTTATATATTTCAAATGATGTTGGCTCCCACATGAAAATTACTTAGTGAAAATTTGTAACCCAACCATGATTTTAGTTTTCATTTTTGAGAAATTATTTATTTGACTTTATTTTAAATTTGAGTTTGATTTGACTTTTGATCAAGTGCAAAATGGGCTAGCAAAAAGGTGATGACATGGCACCATTAGGGGGAGATTACTGTAGCTCGACACTGGGGGTGTTACAGCTCCACTCCGGTGGTTCTTTGCTCTGGTATTTCTTATTCCTACAGAAAAATCATAAAAAAGCTTCAGGCGATTCTGAGAACTTTTGTTTTCTGCACAAAAAACACCACCACGGGTAATTCTGCTGAAAACATCGTCGGTCCGGGTTAGTTCTAAATAAATCATATAAAGTGCATAAAAACCATATAAAAGTATTGTAAACATAGGCAAATATGGCATGAATACTTCATAAATTATCGATATGTTGGAGATGTATCAGCATCCCCAAGCTTAATTCCTACTCGTCCTCGAGTAGGTAAATGGTAAAAGAAATAATTTATAAAGTGTGAATGCTAGCATAGTATATAAGTTTGAGCAATGATAATTCAGTCACTTTTCTAGTATCATATCCAGAAACTCTTTTCTCATAAAAATTCTCATGATCAAGTAGCAATCAATTCACATGACATGGTCCAAACAATGCATTCTCTTGAAACTTAACCACATATGTTCTTAGTCACTAAACAATTTCATCACAACAAGATCTCAAAGGGAAAGATTCAATTCATCACAACAAGATAGCAAGGGAAGAATACCATATGATCCAACTATATTAACAAAGCCTGTGATACATCAAGATTGTGACATCTCAAGAACACGAGAGAGAGGGAGAGATCAAACACATAGCTACCGGTACATACCCTCAGCCCGAGGGTGAACTACTCCCTCCTCGTCATGGCCTCCACCGGGATGATGAAGATGGCCATCATCGATGATTTCCCCTCTCCGGCAGGGTACTGGAAAGGCTCCAGATGGGTTTTTCTTCGATACAGAGAGTTGCGGCGGCGGAGCGGAAGTTCTAGGTTAACTTTCGGAGGTTTCTATATATATAGGATGTTTCAGCATTGGAATCACGTCAACTGGAGCCACGTGGGCCCCAGAAGCCATCAGGCCGCGCCCTGTTGGCTTGTGGCCCACAGGTGGCTCCCCTCCGGTTGTTCTTCGCTTCGGTATTTCTTATTTCCTCCAGAAAAAATCATAAAAAAGTTTCGGGCGATTCCGAGAACTTTTATTTTTCTGCACAAATAATAACACCACAGTAATTCTACTAAAAACATCGTCAGTCCGGGTTAGTTCTAAATAAATCATATAAAGTGCATAAAAACCATATAAAAGTATTGTAAACATAGGCAAATATGGCATGAATACTTCATAAATTATCGATACGTTGGAGACGTATCACACGCTCGAGAAAATGGAGTTGGATACAACTCGCATTAGACGAAGCTCAACCACATTCCGAGGAACTATCCCCGTTAAGGAAGCATGATGCATGGGGGAAGTCACCCTCGATGTGGTCTTCGGCACTCCCGAGAACTACCGTTTCGAGGAGTTGACATTCCATGTCGTACCCTTCCGAAGTGGTTATCACGCCCTTCTCAGCCGGGAAGCGTTCGCAAAGTTTCACGATGTACCTCACTATGGCTATATGAAGCTTAAAATGTCAGGTCCCAACGGAGTAATCACCATGGCCAGTAACACGGACATGGCACTTAGGGCTAAAAACAAGACGACCTCCCTTGCGCTAAAATATCTGGCCGAGGCCTTTGCCGCCGAAGAGTTAACAGGACTTCGGGCTATAGTCGACAAAGACAACGTCATCCTGGACAAACACTCCAAATCAACTTCATTCAAGCGAGCGGACGAGATCGTAAAATTTCAAGTACACCCGACCGACCCAAACAAAACGGCGTCCATCGGTGCAAATCTTGACCAGGAGATTGACGAGGCGCTTAGAAACTTCCTTCGGGAAAATTAGGATATCTTCACCTGGCACCCCTCTGATATGTCAGAAATTCCAACAAACCTAGCCGAGCATAGCTTAAACCTCATAAAGGGGTTTAAACCAATCAAGCAAGCACTGCGGTGGTTTTCGGAACCCAAGCAACACGCCATGGGCGAGGATGTGTCCAACTTATTGGAAGCCGGATTCATCTGAGATGTCAAACACCCCGACTGGCTAGCAAACCTGGTAATGGTGCCTAAGAAAGACAAATCCTGGCGACTATGCATCGATTTTAAAGATTTTAACAAAGCCTGCCCCAAGGACCCCTTCCCATTGCCGCACATAGACCAGATTATCGATGCAACTGCGGGACACAATTCCCTCTGCTTCCTAGATGCATACTCGGGGTACCATCAGACAAATATGAAGGAATCCGATCAAGTGGCGACTGCCTTCATAACTCCATACGGACCGTCCTGCTTCAACACAATGCCATTTGGGCAAAAAAATGCGGGCACCACATACCAACGCATTTTCCAAACATGTCTGGAAGATCACATCAGTAAAACGGCCGAAGCTTACGTAGACGACGTGGTTGTTAAAACAAAGGATGTCTGACAATTGGTAAAAGACCTCGGCAATATCTTCACCAGTCTCCGGGTTTACCTTATCAAGCTTAACCTGGAGAAATGCATATTCGGGGTGCCAGCAGGAAAATTGCTCAGATTCATTGTTTCACATCGAGGAATCGAGGCCAATCTGGCGAAAATCCGAGCCCTGTCGACACTGACAATACCAACTGAACTTAAGCACGTCCAAAAAATGGCCAGCTGCATAGCCGCCCTCAGCCTGTTTATATCTCGGCTAGTGGAAAAGGCCCTGCCATTACACAAACTTTTAAAGCAAACTAATAATTTCACATGGAAAAGCGAGGCAGGCGAAGCCATGGAAGAAGTCAAACAACTCCTTGCGACCAACCCCATCCTCGCAACACTTGTACTCGGGGAACCGATGTTGCTATATATACCGACAACAAATCAGGTGGTCAACGTGGTACTAGTGGTCGAGCGCGACGCCGAGGGCCATAAGTTCCAGGTGCAAAAGCCGGTGTACTATGTCTCGGAGGTGTTAACCCCATGCAAGACAAGGTACCCCCATTACCAGAAGATCGCTTACGCGGTCTTTATGGCATCCCGGAAGCTGATACACAACTTTCAAGAGTGCTCCATCACTGTGGCATCCGAAGTCCCCTTGGGGGATATATTCAATAACAGAGACTCCACTGGGCATATCGCCAAATGGGCAATAGAGCTCCTCCCCTTTGAAATCGTCTTCCGACCATGATGAGCCATTAAGTCTCAAGTATGGGCTGACTTTGTAGCCGAATGGACGGAAGCCGAACTCCCTCAAGAGTACAACACATACTCCCATTGGACTATGTATTTCAATGGCTCCAAAATGTTGGCAGGACTAGGAGTTGGGGTCATCCTGACCTCTCCCACCAGCGATAATATACGATATGTCTTGCAAATCATGTATCCCGATTCCAACAACGCAACCGAGTATGAGGCCTTCCTGCACGGGCTTCGGATAGCAGCATCCATGGTCATCCAATGCCTCGAGGTTCGAGGTGACTCTAACCTGTCCATCTCGCAAGAGAATGGGGAATTCGATGCAAAGGACCCGAAGAGACTGCATATCGCAATGCTGTTTTATCAATCTCAACATACTTCGAGGGGCTGGAATTCCATCACATCCCTCAGAATAGCAATCAAGACGCTAACACACTAGCAAGACTAGGCGCAAAACGCGACCCTGTTCTAGATAACACGTTCCTTGAACGGCTATTCAAGCCATCCATAGTCTGGCAGGGTGGAGCGAACATTGCGGGTACCCAGGACACCGGAAAGGCTAGCCCCCCGAGCGATAATGATGACAACGGGATAATAGGAGGATCGACCCCCGGAGAAATGACCTCGGCCCACGAGATCATGGCAGTAATTGCGTCGTGGACCGAGCCCTTTCTCGAATATTTGCTTCATAAGGAGCTACCCGATGACCAGACCGAGGCGAGAAGAATTGTCCGCCGGTCTAAGGCATATCGGATTGATGAGGGAGAGCTCTATAAACGCAGCGTCATAGGCATCCTCCAAATATGTATATCTGAGAAGACGGATGCAAGCTTCTCGCCGAAGTACACTCCGGCATGGCAGGCCATCATGCATCAGCCCGTTCCATAGCAAGCAAGGCCTTCCGAGCAGGATTCTATTGGCCTACCGCCAAGGAGGATGCTAAAACTCTAGTTGAACGTTGCCAAGGCTGTTAGGTCTTCACAAACCGAAGTCATATGCCAGCAACAATACTCCAAATGATTCCGATCACCTGGCCTTTCGCGGTCTAGGGGCTCAATATGGTTGGCCCCTCAAGGGAGGCTCTCACCAAAAGAAATATTTACTTGTCATGATACACAAGTTTACCAAATGGATCGAGGCCAAACCGGTCCCAACCGCCGAGGCTGCCCACGTTATCAATTTTATTTCCAGTGTCGTGCACCGATACGGCGTCCCCCACATCATAATAATGGACAACGTCTCTAATTTCACGGCCAAGGAGGTAAAAACATGGCGTGAGAAATTGGGCATCAGGCTCGACCATGCATTCGTGTATCACCCTCAAACAAATGGTCAGGTAGAACGTGCCAATGGCCTTGTCTTAAGTGGCATCAAGCCACGCCCAGTTTGTTCCTTGAAGGAATCGGATTGCAACTGGGTGGAAGAGCTTGACTCCGTGCTATGGGGCTTGCGTACCACGCGTATTAGGTCCACAGTGTGGGATCGAGAAGGGACGTCTAGAGGGGGGTGAATAGACTACTTGACAAATTAAAAACCTAACCTTTTCCCAATTTTAATGTTTGGCAGATTTTAGCAATTCTAACAAGTCAAGCACACCCTACACATGCAACTCAATGCGTATAGCAGCGGAAAGTAAAGACAAGCATATGAAAGTAAGAGTAGAGAAGGGGAGATCAAACGCAATTGGATACATGAAGATATTTCACGTGGTTCTGATAGGTGGTGCTATCGTACGTCCACGTTGATGGAGACTTCAACCCATGGAGGGTAGCGGTCGCGAGAGTCCACGGAGGGCTCCACCCATAAGGGTCCACAAAGTAGCAACTTTGTCTATTCCATCACGGCTTACGTCCATGAAGGACTAGCCTCACTCGGGGTAGATCTCCACGAAGTAGGCGATCTCCTTGCCCATACAAACTTCTTGGTTCAACTCCACACATGAAGACGGAGGCTCCCAAGCGACACCTAACCAATCTAGGAGATTCCACTCTCCAAAAGGTAATAGATGTGGTAAGAATGATGAACTCCTTGCTCTTGTGCTTCAAAAGATAGTCACATCAACACACAATCACTCTCTCACAGATTTGGCTTGGTAGAAGAGGTTGATTGGGTGGAAAGCAACTTGGGGAGGCTAGAAATCAAGATTCATATGGTTGGAGTGGAAGATCTTGATCACAACACTTTAGTAGGTGGTTCTCTCTCAGAAAAATGGATGGGGCAAGTGTTGGTCTGTTGTGAGTGCTTCCTCTACGAGTGAGAGGTAGGTGGAGGGGTATATATAGGCATCTCCAAAAATCCAACCGTTACAACATTATTGCCCAACTCGGTGAAACCGGAGCAAAAACCCGGTTGCACCAATTAGTGCAAAATGTGGCAACTTTTGGCGTTTCGGTGAGACCGATATATAAATCTCGGTGGGACCGAATTGGGTGGCCTAGGCAATTACCAAAACTCGGTGAGACCGATTTCCAAAACTCCGAAATTCCAATTCTTAGAAATGGGTTACCCGAAAGTTGGTCACTGATTTTGGTTTCACCGAAATGGAAGTTTGTGTCACCGAGATCTTAGGGTTTGGCTTAGGATCTGTCTAGGGTGAAACTCGATAAGACCGATTTCAAAAAGCTGGTGGCACCGAATTTGAGTGGTAGGGTTTAGACAGAGTATTTTGTGCGAGAATTTCATGGGTATTTTTGGTGGCTAACACTAAGCACTTGAGCAACCAGATCATCATGGATACCTCATCCCCTTTTAATAGTATTGGCTTTCCTATGGACTCAAATGTGATTTCTCAAAATGCAAAATGTAGAGCCTTGAAGCTTGATGACTTGCCAATCCTATTCCTTTCCTTCTTCTTCTTCTTTCCTTGGGGATCCTCCACACATTCCAGCCAATTCTCTCTGTGGACTTTATCTGAAATAAACTAGGTAAAACTATTAGTCCAAAAGACAAGTTATGTTGTCAAGAATTATAAAAACCTCCAAGGGAGCATATGTGCATTCAATCTCCCCCTTTTTGGTAATTGATGACAACATACAATCAAAGCTTCAAATTTAGATATGCAAGGATATATGAAAGCTTTGAGAGACACATGACTAAGACAAGCTCCCCCTAAATGTGTGCAATCCTTTTTAGAGGATAGTTGCTTTGGAATGCATGAACGTACACATGGTAAGATGGACATGATAAGTCATGTGAACCTTGGCTATAAGCATCAAACATATGTGAGTGAGGTGTTTCCATGTTCAAGATTCTCTCTTGCAAACAATATGTGCAAGAAGCAAGAGATCATCTTGACCAAGGATATGATGCATATACTTACCTTGAAGTTCTTGAGCATTTTAATATATAGGAACACATTTGAGAAAACAATGTTAGGAAACACAAGAGTATTCTACTTATCCAAATGCAAAAGAATTCAAATGTACCAAGATATGGAAGACATATGGAAAATGATATTCCTTAAACTTGATATGTCTCCAAGAACATTTAGAACTTTCTCCCCTACGTATGGGCTTGTAAGTCTTCCTCTCCCCCTGAATCTTAGCATGTAGATATTGGAGTAGATAGGGTGAGAAAAGTCTAACACGAGATCATATATTCTCTCTCCTTAAAATGATAGTATGAATTTGGTCTTCTCTCTCCCCCTTAATAGATATTTCTCCTCCTTGAGAGGCATAGGCTTCATATTTCTCCCCCTTTAATACCTTTAGTAAGCATAAGCTTTGCTACTTCTCCCCCTTTGGCATTAATTTCCAAAAAAGGGTCAGAGGGTAAGGGATCCTAGAGAGTAAGGGTCATTGACTAAAGATGTCAAGAAAATGGAAATAAACACAAGTGATGGCAAAAATTCGGTGACTCCGAGGCAAAGTGTATCTATAGAACCAATAAGGAAACATTAGGGCTTTGGGTAAAATCGGTACAGCCGAAGAGGTTCGTATCGGTGGTACCGAAGAAGCTCTAAACAGTATATCTGCTTTATCGGTGGAACCGTTTTTCCTAGCTCGAACAGACCGAAATTGCAAGCAGAAACTTGGCAAAGTTAATCTTGGCCATTTTGGTGACGAAAATGATTTTCAGAAAGTCTCAATAGATTCCAAAAGATTTGCAAAGAGTTTTCAAGATGATTTGCAATGAATTTTTAAGAAGATTTGTAATGAATTTTCAACTAGATGGAGATTGAGTGGTTCCAAGAAAGTATGCAACTATAGGATGAGCGAAACAAGATACTTCACCTAGATGATGGTCGGTGACTAGGTCACCTATATTAGAGTATATTGACTTAAGATCCAAGTAAGAATACTTGATCATAGGTCATACTCATCGTTAAGCTCAAAGTGGGGTTACCATTTTTCGATTAAGCACTTAATGTTTTCATATCTCTTTTAATTGCTTTATCTCATGTCTTCTTCAAGGCTATGAACACATACCTTGGCGTGATGTAGATGACATGGCGTGTAGGTGGACGTGTTGTGGATGCGCAAAGTTGATGAAGATCATCTTGAGTTGGGAGCAATCCTTCTTTTGTTTGTAGATAGGTCCTCATACAAGGGTTAGTCATGCAAGGAAGAACAAGATATATCCAAATGACAAGAGTGAGATTTTGATTGTCGGATTCAGGGCTCCACAGACCCAAGAAGGTTCGAACTCTGGGGCGTGTGCGAAGATCCCAACCAGCCCAAGCCCCAAGCTTGTCGTCCTGCAGCCAAACCCTACCGAAGACGCGTGGGAGCGCAAGAAGATGGACACGAGAGATTTACCCAGGTTCGGGCCACCTTGCGGTGCAAAACCCTACTCCTGCTTTGGTGGACTGTCCTCACGAGGAGGTTTGTGGATGAACTAGTACAGTGGTAGAGCGACCTCGCGAGGGCTCTTTGGTGTGGTGGATCCGATGCCGGTCTATGGAGATGGCTAGTCCCTATTTATAGCGGGCCTTGGTCCTCTTCCCTTATCGCACAGGCGGGAAGGGATCCCACAACGGCCAAATTTGAGAAGGGACAGGAGGTACAACTTATCCTGACTAAAGGTGGTCTTCACCTGCAAAGCTCCTGGCGTGACGCAGAGGTGGGCTTGGTGATGACGTCCGTCCTGCCGAGCCCGTGGTCTTGGTCTCGTTGCACCGGAATGGAAACCTTTGGGGGGTTCCTTAGGAACCCGCGTTCGTCCTCGCCCCCTTAGCACGAAAGGGGAAACTATCTCTACTGCGCCCGCTGGCACCCGGCTACCACGGTCGTCATGGCTCACGTCATTGCAGCCTCCTGAGGCTGGGTTCCTGCATAGGAATCTCCGCTCCTCGGGAGGCGGCCTGGGGAGGCCGCTCCCCTGGAGGTCTTGGTGTCGTCCTCCTCGCGAGGCCAGGGCCCTCATGAGGGTCTTGTTTTGAGGGTTTTGCCGCCAGGCCGTACAGGGCCGTCGAGGTGGGCCACGCGCTGGGCCGCAGGCAGGCAGGTCTGGGTACCCCGAACCCAGAACGCCGACAGTAGCCCCCGGGCCCAAGGCGCGCCCGACCGGCTTGGGGGCGAAGCCAAGGAAGGGAGGCAAAAGCACCGCGGGCCCCAATCGCATGCGGGTCAAGCTTGACGCGTGGCGCGCGACGGGGCGTGGACGACTCCACTTCCCCACGTCGCCTCGGCAACTGCACGTGCAGACAAAAACCTGGCGTGCGTAGCGGGGCCATCATTTCTCTTCTCCCTCATGCCTGCCTTCTGCTCCCTCTTCCTCTGTAAGCCCGCGTCTTTCTCGCCAGATCTCACACTTGCTCCAATCTGTCCCTCCACCATGACCTCCAAGAAGAAGAGGGGGAGGACCTCGATGGCGCCGGAGCCCCGGCTAGGGCCAGAGCCCGCGCTGGGCCGGTCCTCCGTGGTTAACCTCGAGGGGCTGGACAAGGTCCGGCGAGCAACTGCCACCAACACCAATGAGTGGGGGGCGACGAGGATCTGGCTCGCCTCCCGATTGCCGGTGGATCTGGAAGCCACCGGCATTCCCCTTCATCCCCATGCCATCTTCTCTGGCTTGCTTCCGCCGTTTTCAGATTTCTTCAATTCTGTGCTCACACATTACTAGGTCCACGCATTACACCTCGACCCTGGATCCATCGTCCTCCTTTCCGCCTTCGCGTTCTTGTGCGAGGCGTTCATGGGCATCTCCCCCTCCGTGGCTCTGCTTCGCCACTTCTTCTCCCTCCAGATGGTCAACAGCTGGCAGTGATCGGGGTGCGTGTCGTTTCGAGCGGCGGACGCGTCGGCGGGGGAAGCCCTTGACGCCGAGCTTCATCCGGACGCGGTGGGCTTCTGGAGGCAGTGGGTGTACGTCGACGCCGATGCGTACAGCCCCATGCTCCAAGCTCCAGAAGCCCCTGCGGTGCCGAACCCCGGTTGGAAGCACGCGAAGCTTGTTGACTCGCGGCTCGCGCGGGTTACGGCCAGGTTGGCCGCCTTGAAGGAGGCGGGCGTGACGATGGCGATGGTGGTGAGGGAGTTCATCCGTCGGCAAATCGCCCCCCTCCAACGCCACTCTCGCCCCATGTGGGACTTTGCCGGGCCCAACGACGCCATGAGGCTTCAGGTGCCTTCCCTTCCTTCCAGCTCGCTGCGCGAGGTGCTCCGCCTCCTGATCGGCGGGGAACCCGCCGAACTTCCTCCCGGAGGGCTGCCCTTGTACAGTCACCCAAACAAGAGGGCCTTCGTCCAGAGGATGCCATGCTTTGACAAGTGGGGGCTACTTCCCGAGGTCCAGGCGGGCCCTAGCGATGCCCCCCTCATGACGTCCCCAGCCTCCGAGGGTCCTGAGGTCGGTGCCCCCCGTGTGACGGAGGAGCGCTCTGAGCTGCTCCCCCCAAGCGTCCGCATCTGCCCCTCCGAGCGGCGCAGGTGATGCCTCACCCGGAGGGATGAACGCCGCTCCTGCCGCGAAGAGCCACGCGCCGGGCGTCAGCGAGCCGTCTCCTTGTTCCTGCGCGCGCCGGGGGAAGAGGAAGTCCAGGGGCCGCATCGTCCCGCCCCCGAGTACCCTGAGGAAGAGGAAGTGGATCAGCCTGGATGAGTAAGCACCTGACCTCCCTCGATTTCTGCACGACGCGCACTTCTGAGTCTTTGCTCCTCAGGTCTCCTCTTGATGAAGAAAAGGGCGCGGCTCTACCACCGCCTCCTGTGGATGCTGGGCTTGCGGTGGCCCCGTGTTCCGAAAGCCGCGCAACCTCGCGCGAGGAGGTGCCGGCAGGGCCCAAGCAGTCCCTGGGGGGCCTCGGGCCCGAGCTTCCGGCGCTCCTCCTCGGGCGTGGCCTCAAGCCTGCGGGGGCAGGGCTGAGGCTTCCCCTGATGATTCTTCCGGGTAGCTGGACGCCCGAGGCGTCGGCGCCTTCTTCGAGCGAAGGGGCGAGTCCCTCTGAGGCCCTGCCCTGGGCCGGGGGGCCGAGCAGCGGGCCATCGGACTCCGGATCTCCGTTGGAGACGGGTGGCCCTTCACGCGCCCTCCCTGCCGACCAGGGGGCAGAGGAAATCCCCGGTCGAGCGCTGGAGCTCGCCTGCGGTCACTGCGCCGCCCGACGCGACCTCCTTCGAGACGCGGAGAGCGCGCTAGGCCGTCTTGGGGCCGAGCTTGATGACGTCGACGCATGCCTTGAGGTGGAACACTTGTGTCTAGCGCGCGAATGGCGCCGACTCGGGACCGCCATCAACCTTGGTCGCCTGCAGCACAAGCATGCTCACATGAAGGCCGAAGAATCCCTCGTCGCGACAAGGGAGGCCCGTGATCGCACCCTTGAGGAAGCCCGGGCCGCGGATTGCAGGCGTGAGGCTGCGGAGAAGCGCGGGGAGTAGCTTCAGGCTTCCAATGCCGCCCTCGAGCGGCAAGTCCAAGCATGAAAGGCTACGCTCGCCACCTCGGCGGGCAGGCGGTCCATGGGCGAAGCGAAGCTCCGCACGCTTGAGGACACACTGACGCTGGAAGCACTGGAACTGAGCCTAGAGCGTGAGCGGCTGGAGGTGATGGAGCGTCAAGTGGCTGTCACCGAGTACTCCCTCGCCTCTCGGGAGGCGAAGATCCAGGGAGAGGTCGACGAGAAGGTGGCGGATGTTCGTCGGGCCCTCGCCAAGGACTATCGCAAGAAGTTGAAGCTTCAGGAGTCCCGCTTCTGCAAGCGACGCGACGACCTGAAAGGTGAGGCTGACAGCCTCAGGAGGGAGTTAGCCGCGGCGGAGCAGCGTGAAAGAGCTGCGGTGGACGCCCGGACAGCCACTGAAGCCGAGCTGTCCTTCCTTTATACGCAAGTGGAGGGCGTCACTTCCCTCGCGGAGAAGGCCTCGGACCTCCTTGCAAGCCTTGAGCAGTATCTGCAATGAGAGCGTCTCAGCCCGCTCGTTCCTGACGACGCCGGCTACCTTGACTTCTTCACCAAGATCATGGAGTGCCTTGAAGGGGGGGCAGAGAAGGCCCGCCAGCTCGCGAAAGAGAAGAGCCGTGACCTCCTTGCGAGAGCGTCCTCACGCGTCTTCAGCCACCTCCTTCGCTTCGACCCCAACTTTGACTTCGACTCCGTGACAGCCCCCGTGCCCGAGGTGAGTCAAGGTGCTCTCGGGGACTGGGTGGAGGACCACGTGGATGACCTAATCGCGGAGTTTTCCCCGGCTGAGGGCGAGGACCGGCCTTTGATCAGAGGGCGTGAGTCTAACGGTGGCGGCAGCGACAGTGGCGATGGTGACAGCGCATCTCTCTAGGTCATCTTTTTTCCTGCTTTTCCTGTCAAGATTTTGGACTTGCCCCCGTGGGGGAGTGAGAGTATTTTGGAAGAAATTCCTTTATGATGTATTAGGCAACGTTGTACTCCCTTGTGCCGCCTTTCTTTTGCTTGTCGTCGGTCGCGACCCTTGAGGAGGGGTGGGTCATTACCATAACACCGAGTCGCGGTGCCCGGTCAAGGTCTGGAAGAAGATGTTTTCGACGGGGGCCTCAGGCCACGTGTGACTGCTGGCTCGCTTGAGAGCGTCGCGCGAGAGTTTAGACGCCAAAGCCTTGGCGAGGCACGCGCGCGGGCGGGCCTGCAGCTATTGTGACCTGGGCCCTCGGGGAAGGCCCTCAACGCCGCCGGGGCCGTCTCAACGCGCACACCGTGCCCCAGCCCCCGCTCGTGGGGCGCACGCGAGAGAGAGAGAGCTGGCAAGTAGAAACGAGGCTCAAGACCAGAAACACCACAAGGAGAAAAATCCCCCATTTCTTTCGAATAAAAACGCGAAAACTTCAAACTTTATTCCAAAAAATGGCAAATTCGGTCTACAAAAGAGAGCAAAGAACAGCCGCGTCCGGCACCTAATAGCGGGCCTTGGTCCTCTTCCCTTATCGCACAGGCGGGAAGGGATCCCACAACGGCCAAATTTGAGAGGGGACAGGAGGTACAGCTTATCCTGACTAAAGGTGGTCTTCGTCTGCAAAGCTCCCGGCATGACGCAGAGGTGGGCTCGGCGATGACGTCCGTCCTGCCGAGCCCGTGGTCTTGGTCTCGTTGCACCGGAATGGAAACCTTTGGGGGGTTCCTTGGGAACCCGCGTTCGTCCTCGCCCCCTTAGCACGAAAGGGGAAACTGTCTCTGCTGCACCCGCCGGCGCCCGCCTGCCACGGTCGTCATGGCTCACGTCATTGCAGCCTCCTAAGGCTGGGTTCCTGCATAGGAATCTCCGCTCCTCGGGAGGCGGCCTGGGGAGGCCGCTCCCCTGGAGGTCTTGGTGTCGTCCTCCTCGCGAGGCCGGGGCCCTCATGAGGGTCTTGTTTTGAGGGTTTTGTCGCCAGGCCATACAGGGCCGTCGAGGTGGGCCACGCGCTGGGCCGCAGGCAGGCAGGTCTGGGTACCCCCGAACCCAGAACGCCGAAATTCATCATATGTATTTCAAGGATATGGTTTGTGTTGTCTTCTTCCTCCATCACAACGTAGAATTGTTGATACTTGGCCAAGACAAGATTGCTCTTGATAGTAGTTGTTGGCAATCTTGTGGAATGTAGTTCATCCAAGTACCTACAAAAGGTTAGATGCAATACAAGGGAGCGTAGATATCCAAGATATAAGGTTGGGTCAAATCATTAGTAATAATGAATAGTCATGTAAGCTCATGCCCTTGCACGCATCCAAGTGAGTCTAGCTAAAGTTTGAAGCATCGATGATGTTCAACTCACTCCTCAAGTGACAAAACATTTTCTCATCAAGTGGCTTAATAAAGATATCGGCCAATTGCTTGTTGGTGCGAACATGTTTGAGATTAATGTCCCCTTTAGCAACATGATCACGAATGAAATGATGACGAACTTGAATATGTTTAGTTCGAGAATGTTGCACGGGATTATGAGCAATCTTAATAGCACTCTCATTGTCACACAATAATGGAACATGTCTCACATGTATTCCATAATCCTTAAGAGTTTGAGTCATCCATAGTAATTGCACACAACATGATCCTGCGGGAATGTATTCCGCTTCGGCGATAGATAGAGATACCGAGTTTTGTTTCTTGGATGACCAAGACACAAGAGATCTCCCAATAAATTGACAAGTACCCGAGGTGGATTTTCTATCAACCTTATCTCCGGCATAGTCCGAATCGGAATAGACAACAAGGTTAAAAGAAGATCCCTTGGGATACCAAATGCCAAAGTTTGGTGTATGTATCAAGTATCTCATAATTCTTTTCATGGCCTTAAGATGACACTCTTTAGGAGTGCCTTGATATCGAGCGCACATGCACACACTAAGCATGATATCGGGTCAGGAGGCACATAGATATAGCAATGAACCGATCATTAATTGATAAACCTTTTGATCAACCGGTTTGTCCTCCTTGGTGAGGTCAACATGTCCACTAGCAGGCATAGGAGTTTTCATACCTTTACACTCTTGCATGTTGAACTTCTTGATCAAGTCCTTGGTGTACTTCGTTTGATAGATGAAAGTTCCTTCTCTCGTTTGCTTGATTTGCAAGCCAAGGAAAAATTTCAGCTCAGACATCATAGACATCTCATATTTCTCGGACATCAACCTTCCAAATTTGTCATTAAATGTGGGTTAGTAGATCCAAAGACAATATCATCCACATAAATTTGGCACACAAATAATTCACCATTGACTCTTTATTTGAACAAGGTTGCGTCAATTTTACCAATTTCAAAACCCTTCTCAATAAGGAACTTTGTTAAGCATTTGTACCAAGATCGTGGTGATTGTTTAAGACCATAGAGAGCTTTACGAAGTTTATAAACATGATTAAGTTTCTTAGGGTTCACAAACCGGGGGGGGGGGGTTGTTTAACATAAAAGTCATCCTCAATTTCACCATTTAGAAAAGAGGTTTTGATATCCATTTGGTAAAGAGTAATATCATGGTGATTGGCATAAGCGAGAAGTATACGAATGGCTTCAAGTCAAGCAATGGGGGAATAAGTCTCATTGTAGTCCATACCTTCGACTTGAGTGTGACCTTGAGCTACGAGACGTGCCTTGTTGCGTACCACTTGACCATCTTCATCTTGCTTGTTCTGAAACACCAATTTTGTTCGAATGATGTTTTGCTCGTCCTTGGGCTTCTCCACTAGTGTCCATACTTCATTCCACTCGAATTTGTGTAGCTCTTCATACATGGCATTCACCCAATCCGGGTCTTCAAGTGCTTCTTCCACCTTCATAGGCTCAATACTAGAGATAAATGAGTAATGCTCACAAAAATTAGCTAAACGAGTTTTAGAGCGAGTGATTCTCCCGGTTTGTATGTCGCCGAATATTTGCTCTAAGGGATGATTCTTGTTCACTCTTGCTCGAAATCGTGGTAGCTTTTGCTTGTTGGATGGTGGAGCTTCCTCCTCATCATCATCTTTTCTTCGTTGTTGTTGAATGTGTCGTTTCCTTGAGGTGGTGGTGAAGGAGGTTGTGGTGGATCATCACGATGTACTTCTTCCTTCTCTTCAGCTTGTCGTGTACCGCTTATGGATGCTTCCATGTCGTTTTGTGGTTCGACTTGACGCGAGGTAGGAGCTTCCACTTGTGTAGATCAAGTGCTTTCCTTCAGCTCCATGGGATGAATCTTGCCGATGGACAAATCTTGAATGGCTTCCGATGGTTCCTTATCTCCTACATCATTTGGCAATTGTTCGACTAGCGAACCATTAGATTCATCAAACTTCACATCTACCGTCTCTTCAACTTTTCGTGTTAAGTTGTTGTAGACATGGTACATGTGAGAGTTTGATCCGTAACCAATTAGGAAACCTTCATGAGATTTAGGAGCAAATTTGGAATGACGATGCTTATCAAGAATGTAACACTTTGAGACGAATACCCAAATGTATCCAACTTAGGGTTTGTTACCAGTGAGTAGCTCGAATACCGTTTAGCGAGAAGCTTGTGTAGATAGAGTCGGTTCGTAGCATGACAAGCTATTTCCACGGTTTCCGGCCAAAAATGTCTTGGCGTCTTGTATTCGTTGAGCACCGTTCTAGCCATCTCTATAAGAGTTCAGTTCTTCCTCTCAACGACTCCATTTTGCTGAGGTGTGTATGTAGCCGAGAACTCATGTGAAATCCCTTCTTCGTCAAGAAAGGTATCCACATTGGCGTTCTTGAACTCCGATCCGTTGTCGCTCCGAACTTTCTTGATCTTCACTTCAAATTGATTATGAGCCTTGCGAGTGAAGTTCTTGAAGATCTTTTGCACCTGTGACTTGTCATCAAGAAATAATACCCACGTAAATCTGGAAAAATAATCAACTATAACTAGACCAAAGGAATTTCCACCGTGGCTCTTGTAAGCATTGGGACCAAAAAGATCCATATGAAGCAACTCGAGTGGTCTCTTAGTATTCATGATGTTCTTTACGGGATGACTTCCACCTACTTGTTTTCCAGCCTGACAAGCACTACAAAGTCTATCTTTGTCAAAGATAACATATTTAACACCAAGTATATGATCAGCTTTGATGATCTTGTCTAGATTACGCATACCAACATGTCCTAGCCTTCTATGCCAAAGCCAACCTTTTGAAGATTTTGCAATAAGACAGGTACGAGGTTTGGATCTCTTAGTGAAATCAACAATGTATAGATCACCTTTACAGAAACTGATAAAGACCATGCTATGATTATCTTGACGAAACACTTGGCAATCAACTTTAGTAAATAGCACATTGAAACCGAAGTCGGCTAGTCTAGATATAGAAAGAAGATTGTAGCCAAGGGATTCAACAAGCATGACATTTTGAATGGAACTATCATGAGATATGGCCACCTTACCAAGACCGAGTACCTTACCCTTGGAGTTGTCTTCAAAAGTCACATACCTCCGTGGTCCATGGTTTGGTGTGATCTCTTGAAACATGTCTCTATCTCAAGTCATGTGATCGGTGCATCCACTATCGAGAATCCACTCTTTTCCTCCGGACATGTAATGTTTGAAGTTCGCCATGAGACTTAGATTCTTCATAATCTTCTCATATTCGATGTCAAACATCTCATCTTCATCATAGTAGCCATGTTCCACATTGTCATCATCAATTGGAGTATCCTCGTCATAAAAATCAAGAGATTTGTTAGGATTATGACCATGACAATGTTCAAGATTATGAATGCGGATGGCTTCAACAATGATGTTGTTGATAGTTATGACATCTCCTTTGGCACGCATGAGGTCTCTAAGCTCGAAGAGATAGTCATCAAAATTAGGATCACTAGGTTTCATCTTGTGAAAAGCAATAGTTTTATGGAGAATGACATCAAGATTTTTCAAAGAGTAATTTGGATATCTTTTCTCTAAATCATTCCACAAAGTATAAGCACACTCAAAGTTTCTCATTTGATCAAACACAATTCTTGGCAATCCTCTAAAAATAAGATTAACAGTTCTAAGATTACGAAGCATGTCAATTTCTTCTTCGTGTGAAGGATGTAAGGGATCAATGGTAGGCACATAAGGTCTCTTAACATACTTTCTCAAATGGAATTCATTGAATAGATCAAGCATCTCATCTTTCCATTGACTATAGTACTCTCCATCGAGAATAGGCACTCTACAACTAAGACTCCCCAAACTAGACACGTCCATCTTCCTCCAATGGTGATAAAGCCAAAACTATGGAGACCAATGCTCTGATACCATTTGTGGGATCGAGAAGTGACGTCTAGAGGGGGAGGGGGGGGGGGGTGAATAGACTACTTGACAAATTAAAACCTAACCTTTTCCCAATTATAATGGTTGGCAGATTTTAGCAATTCTAACAAGTCAAGCACACCCTACACATGCAAGTCAACGAGTATAACAGCGGAAAGTAAAGACAAGCATATGAAAGTAAGAGTAGAGAAGAGGAGATCAAACACAATTGGAGACACACATATTTTTCCCGTGGTTCCGATACGTGGTTCTATCGTACGTCCACGTTGATGGAGACTTCAAATCACGGAGGGTAGCGGTCGCGAGAGTCCACGGAGGGCTCCACCCATAAGGGTCCACAAAGTAGCAACCTCATCTATTCCATCACGGCTTACGTCCATGAAGGACTAGCCTCACTCTGGGTAGATCTTCACGAAATAGGCGATCTCCTTGCCCGTACAAACTTCTTGGTTCAACTCCACACACAAAGACGGAGGCTCCCAAGCGACACCTAACCAATCTAGGAGACACCACTCTCAAAAGGTAATAGATGTGGTATGAATGATGAACTCCTTGCTCTTGTGTTTCAAAATATAGTCTCCTCAACACACAATTACTCTCTCATAGATTTGGCTTGGTAGAAGAGGTTGATTGGGTCGAAAGCAACTTGGGGATGCTAGAAATCAAGATTCATATGGTTGTAGTGGAAGATCTTGATCTCAACACATGAGTAGGTGGTTCTCACTCAGAAAAATGGATGGGGCAAGTGTTGGTCTGTTATGAGTGCTTCCTCTATGAGTGAGAGGTAGGTGGAGGGGTATATATAGGCATCTCCAAAAATCCAACCGTTACAACATTATTGCCCAACTCGGTGAAACCGAAGCAAAAACCTGGTTGCACCAATTAGTGCAAAATGTGGCAACTTTTGGCGTTTCGGTGAGACCAATATATAAATCTCGGTGGACCGAATTGGCTGACCTAGACAGTTACCAAAACTCGGTGAGACCAATTTCCAAAAATTGGAAATTCCAATTCTTAGAAATGAGTTACCCGAACTTTGGTCACTGATTTCGGTGTCACCGAAATGGAAGTTGGTGTTTCCGACACCTTAGGGTTTGGCTTACAATCTGTCTAGGGTGAAACTAGGTAGGACCGATTTCGAAAAGTTGGTGGCACCGAATTTGAGTGGTAGGGTTTAGACAGAGTATTTTGTGGGAGAATTTCATGGGTATTTTTGGTGGCTAACTCTAAGCACTTGAGCAACCAGATCATCAGGGATACCTCATCCCCTTTTAATAGTATTGGCTTTCCTATGGACTCAAATGTGATTTCTCAAAATGCAAAATGTAGAGTCTAAAAGCTTAATGACTTGCCAATCCTATTCCTTTCGTCCTTCTTCTTTCCTTGGGGATTCTCAACACATTCCGACCAATTCTCTTTGTGGACTTCATATGAAATAAACTAGGTAAAACTATCAGTCCAAGAGACAATGTATGTTGTCATGAATTATCAAAACCTCCACGGGAGCATATGTGCTTTCACACAGGTTATGCGCCCTTCTTTATGGTGTACGACGCTGAGGCCGCTCTACCTTGCGACATCATTCACAATGCACCCAGGGTACGCATGTACGAGGAAAAGGAAGCCGAGCTTGATTGACAGGATGACCTCGACGCCCTGGAGGAGGAATGAAATGTGACCCGAGCGCGCTCCAAAATTTATCAACAATAGGCGAGACACTATCAGAGCAGGGAAGTTTGGACAAAGGTGTTCAACAAAGGAGACTTGGTCATGTGATTCAACCCTGAAAAGCAAAAACATAAACTTCACCCACAATGGGACGGGCCATTCATAATTGACCGAGTACTCACTGGAGGGGTGTATCGTATCTGCGATCCCGCAGACAACAAATTGGAGCCAAGCCCGTGGAATGCTACCCTGCTACGATGTTTTTACGGTTAAACATACCCGACCTTACACCACCTCTTCCAGATTGGTTTTAGCATCTTTGCAGCCTGAGGCTATCATAATTTTTTAGATGTTCAGTTGATCCGAAGTGTTTTGCAAATTTCGGACTCATATTGCATTTACGACGTGTATCTTACCCACTGCCCCCAGTGGATCTTTATATTCAAGGTTTTGTTAAAATTCCGCGTTACCTTCCCATCCTTTTGCCTTACATATGCACCAACTTGAATTAAGTTTTGGTAGAGCTAGGTTGCTTGGCTCCTGTGCTTACCCCCTACGTTCTCGATTGTTCGGATAGAGGGTAAAGGGAGCACCTCTTTGATTTTTGCTATCGGGTTAACTGAATTGGTACCTCAGACGGGTGAAGCCGAAAGCTAGCACTCTTAAAAATATAGTTGGTCGGCTACGGGGGAAGAGTTAAAAAAACATACGTGGGGGCTTATCGCCCACCCCGACATTATAAGTGGGTGCTTCACGCCTACCTCGGATTCATATCTCCCGCCCTCATCAGGCGAAGTATCGTAATCATACCCGATCACCCAGGAAAGGAACCGATAGCGGAACTATTTTCCATGGAAGATGTTTCTTACGCCTCGATGTGATATAACATAAGCTCCGTGTCACCATGTCATTCAAGCCACATAGCCGAATTACCTAGCTCTCTGAAATATCTGGTCTGATTGCTCAAACCATAGTAAGGAGCAATCCTAGGTCACTGGCTAGGGAGAGAGAAGCCAAAGACTGGCCAACATAGTTTGACTTTACAGATGCATTATCAACAAATGAAGTGTACATAGATACACATAATTATTACAGTACAAACTAGTACTTGTCCAGGTCGTCTATCAACGACTTTAGGCTACAATACTTCTGGGAAAAACTAGCGGTAGGTATTACGCTTTTGTACAATAGAGAAGACGGGATTTCCTTCCCATACGGACCAGCTGATCTGACTTCGGCCAGCTCCATTGGCTCTACCTTGGTATCATGGGTTTTCACCCTGGCCCAAGCTTCTCTGGCACCTTCCCGGGCAGGTGGACATCTTCCATGCATTTATGTGGCGTCGAGTACCTTCTAGTCGCTCGGCAAGCTCGGACAAGCCTTCGGGCACATTGTTCTCCTCGGGCCATAATGCTTGGAAAGCTATCTTCATTGCTTTCCAAACTCTTTCTTGCTCTTCGGTGAGAGGCAAGCGAATGTCCTCGAACAATGGTGGTGCAGTTTCCTTGGAACAACCTGGAGATCATCGGTTCAGCCAAGGTACATATGTTAGCATATGCCTACGGGACCCGACGATAAAAATATTTATAAATAATTTACTTACCACCAACAGTCCCATCAGGATGTGCTTCTTTCCCTTGGGCCATGGATAATTGAGCCCATAGTCGCTTAATCTCTTTCTCCTGGCGGTCGTTTCTCACCTTCAAGGTATTCACCTGATCTTTCCATTGGGTGAGCACTTGCTGATCGACTTGTCTCTGCGACTCGATGTACAAGTTGTCTTCACAAAATCGCATCAAGTCGCTTTTTAGTTGGCCAATGGTTGCCGCTGCTAAGGAATATGGCAAATTAGTAAAAAAAGGCCCGTTGGAAAAGTTAAAATCACCAGATGCATTTACCATGCGCTTCCCTAGTAAATCCTTTCACTTGTTTCACCTCCTTCTGCGAAGAATTTATAAGCTTCTTGGTTTCACCCAACTCCGTGGACAACTTTTCATTCGTCTCCTGGGAGGACTGTCAAAACAATAGTACATGTATTTGTTAAGCCTCATTATGGATACATATATCCATACTTCGGGTTGGGGGCTATTGACCTCCGTACTGGTAGTACTTTGTTATTGCAAGTGAAATTTAAAATACCAAATTACCTACAAACCCTTGGCAAGAACGTCTAGTGCCACCACAAAGGTGGACCAAGCAGTTCCGAGGTAGGCATCCATCGAACTGAGAGTGATAAACTTTTTGCCAGTAAGGACAGGGTTCTTCAAGGCAACCTGGCGGTGTCGATGTCTCATCGCGCTGTCCACTTTGGATGTAGTGGCCGAGCACTCTCCCGAAGAGTTGACTGGGTGATGTTCCCTGACCTTTCTTTCCGAAGTATGTGTCAGCCTCGTGCTGGCCCTCGGAGGTGCACTGTTATCAGCCTTGGCCGCTGGTCTGTTCAAAACTAGATGCTTAGACATCTGGCCCTATGTCTTTAAAGCATGAGTGCGGGAATGACAAGGGTTACCCGTGAGAGGATCAAACCTCCCGCCTCGCCCTGAGAGGCGCCCCTTGTTGGGTAGCTTCCACAACGAGGGGTGGACCTCGGGTAGAAGCCACATTGCTGCGCGAGCGCATTGAGCATCGACCCTTAGGAGGAAAAGTCATGACGCTCAGATCTCCTTGAGTTGAGGGTCTCTTTCGAGACTTGGATGGGGGAGGATTTACCGAGGAGGATGGCAGAAGGCCTGCCAGGTCTGGGATAATGGCCACTTTAGAGCCATCAAGACTCTCTTGAAAGAACGTCCTTCCTTCGAATATTGTGGACACCTCCCCGCCCTCGTGAAAAAGGATGTCATCCTCCTGATGTTACACTCCTGGTTCGAGAGTCGGGCACTTGAGCGTCTCGACCCAAAATATCCATTTCTAGATTAATGCAGCAAATGTGTCAGATTGGTAGGGAATGAGTCGTTTGGACAATAAAACAATTAGGAAGGACACTTACTGTTGGGGATATACCCCGTAGTATGACCCAGCCCAAATAAAGACCTAATGACCAGTGGCGGGTCATATTCAGACTCATTATATAGGCCGCAGACAACCTTAAAGGCTCAAGGCCTGGGAGGCGGTTCGTGGAAGAAGGGCGGCTCGAGGATCAATACTTGGCAGGCCGACTCATGCTAGGAGTCACGAGGAATCTCCTCTACTTGGAAGGCAAGACAAGTAGGAAGTCGATTAGGTTACAGGTTGTGTTATGACCCCGACTCTATTGTAACCTCAGGGCCTCGACCTATATATAAAGACGAGCCCCTGAGGAGGAAAGGGCAAGAAATAAAACCCTCGAGAGCTAGGTTAGCGATTCCACACCCTTGTAATCGAGATCATCATCGATAAACACACAAAGAAGGACGTAGGCTTTTACCTCCACCTGAGGGGCCGAACCTGGGTAAACCCTTGTCTCTCGTTCCCGATCAACCCCATCCAAGCGACCACCTAGTTGCGATGGCTCCCAGACGTAGCCCTTTCGCTAGGAGATCTGCTGTGACAAAACCACGATAGTTGGTGCCCACCGTGGGGCCTGTGCACGGTGGTGTTGAGTTCTTTGAGGGCGTTCTCCCAGGGATTGAGGGATACGTGATCGGTCGGATGACCAAAAGTCGTCGCGGCAAGCTCTACATCGATGATTCAGGCTGGGGTCCCAAAGCCGGCTCAATCGAGTATGGGTACTGGGTCCCCTTCGGCAAGATCCACGTATTCATCGGCAAAATCAACGAGTCGGAACCCGAGTCGGACATCTACACCGACATCGTCGAGCCGGCTCAGCGCACCCAACCCGGCCAGGCTCAAGCCGGCCAGAACCACGTCATTGTTAGCTTCACTCAGGGAGTCGATCTTGTGGGTAATTCTGCGGCTAGCGGAGACACCCTAATCTGCTCTGATGACGAATCGTCGATCGGAGACACCGAATCGATCCACCCGCTTTTTTATGGTAGGCTTGGGGGCTACTCGGACGATGAGGCTACTCAGGAATCCCTCGAGCCGCCTCATCAAGACGCCGTCTTCATGGCGGGAACAACAACGACCCTCGACTCCACGGCGGCTGGCGCGACAACCGGGACTAACCCTTCAGTGTCGGCTCCAGGTGTGGCTGGCTCACGCAAAACGTTGGCTCAAGCCATGGCTGATTTGATGGCCGCCATGGCAGCGCTCGTGGAAACATCAGTAACCACAGAGAACGAGGCAAAACATAACACGGAATTGACCAAACTTCATGAGCAGATGTCCAAGGTTCAGGAGGAAACCGACGCTGAAAATACACGCATGGCGGCGCTGCAGGCTCACATCCATAACGAGGCCGAACACTTGAAAGCAGAAGCCTGGCACCTGGGCCTTCATCGCGATGCTTCAGAGGCAGTTCATCAAAGGAGGCATACAACCTGCCTGCCCTTTAACTTTGAGCCTACGCGTCTGTTCGACACGCCACTACCCATGCCAGGCGCTGGACAGCCACAGATCGACCAACCTCGTCAGCCGGCCCAACAGCGTGAACCGGGCCAGCCGTCATTGGCTCAATCGCCGCCTCGACGTTTCCATACCCCGACAGGTCATTTCTCCAATCCCGTGGATAACATGTTGGCGGCGAATCGCAACCTCGAAGCACTTCCAATCACGGGGAACACTCCAATTGAGATTGAAGCAAGGAACGCCATTGAGATGCTGAAGACCGCAGTCACCCAACAGGCGCAGTATTCTTATAGCCAGGACCGGGTTCATTCTACCCCTTATCAAAGTCGCAGCAAGAGCAAACACATGAAGTCCCCTGCAATTTCTAGCAGTGGGCGCAGGTAGTGTGCTCAGAATTCCCCAGTCCGGCCAGTACCATCAAACGCGCATGCAATCGTCGATGCGGCCCGGGTCATGAGAGAGGGAGAAGCAGCAACTACGGGAGCGGGTCAAGTGCCTCCCTCCACACACCAACCAGTTTTTCCGGGGCGGGCTTAAGCACCAGAAATATCGGAATGCCATGCCTCGTGCCGGCTTTAGCAAACGAGCGTATGACAAAGGACTTCAAGGGCCCTCGCAAAGTTCCCAACTACACGGCTGATCTCGAGCCGGCTGCATGGATAGAGAGCTTTGAGATAGCCATGGACATGATGCAGGTCAGTGATGCGGTCTGCTGCAAGTACTTAACCATGATGTTGGAGGGACCGACTTGCACATGGTTGAAGAACTTACCTCCCAATTCAATCAATACTTGGGAAGAGTTGAAGGAACGCTTCATAAAAAAAATTCAAGGAGCCTGCAAACGCCCAATGACGATCGTTGATTTGAAGCATTGTGTCCAACGCACGGATGAGTCTACCCATCACTGGACTCACCGGGTCGCGAAGATCGTTCACTCCTCCGACAGTATAACAGCTGCTCGGGCTGTCTTAATTCTGGAGAAAAACTGTCACTTCCAGCCTCTCGTCCAAAAGCTTGGGCGCCTTAAGCAGAAGGTTCAAGACATGGGAGACCTCATGGATGTCCTTACTAGGTATACCGAGTCAGATAGCAGTAAAGATCCTAGTTTAGATGATGAAAAGTCTGGCAAAGGCAAGAGAAACGATGGTGCAAATGTTCACCAGCAGAACAACTCGGGGCATAATGGAAATCATGGTAATCAAGGCAACAATGCTAAGTGCAAGCATCTAGAAAGAGGATCGGATTTTGTCGCAAACACCAACACCGGCTTCAAGGGCCAGTGACGAAACAACAATTCTGGCAGGTCTTACAATGGGAACAAGCCTCATAATTTCGAGGAAGTGCTTAAAGGCCCTTGTCCCGAACATAGTTTCCCAGATAAGCCGGTCAACCACTCATGGGAGAACTGCTTTATCATGCAGGAATTTCGAAATTAGGCTTATCAAAATCACCACAGAGGTGGTGGCGGTGGACACCAGGGCCGACCCAACACCGGCTTCCCAGGAGCCGACTAATCTGGAGGTTTCCCGAATTCTGGTTTCCACGGATCAGGCGACTCGGGGACTGGTTTTCAAGGTTCTGGTAATAATAGCTGTATAAATCACCGTTTTGGGCAAGGTAACGAGCAACATAGCAATGAAGCTGGTTTTCAGAGCAACCCTAAACAGTTGAATAGTGGGCAGTATCACGTGTTCACAACTAGTACTTGCAAGCGCGATCGCAAGGTTCAACAAAGAGCTATCAATATGGTTGAGCCGGCTGTCCCCACATACTTAAATTGACCAGAGCAACCAATAACTTGGAGCAGAGATGATCATCCCCCCCGGGTTGATAATCCGGGTGGCCTCGCTCTGGTGGTGGCACCTCAAGTTGGAGGCTATATGCTAACGAAGGTACTTATGGATGGGGGAAGTAGTATAATTATCTTATATTATGACACGTTCAAATGGATGAACTTGTCAGAGCAACAACTGCAGCCCTCCTCCACAGTCTTTCATGGAATTGTCCACGGGAAGTTGATACTTGTGATCTGCGTTCGGTTTTCCGTGAAGAGGAACGGGTAATTGCAGCACAAAGTGGGTAAGTATTTCCCTTAGTTATGAAACCAAGGTTTATCGAACCAATAGAAATATCAATCCTCAAACGTCTTCAGCGGCTGCACACAAATGAATAAACGACTTGCACCCAACACGGGCAAGAGGGTTGTCAATCCCCTTTATCTCGTTATTTGCAAGCAAATGAGTTGTGTAGATAATTGTTGATAAATATAAATTGCAAAATAAATAAGAAGTAAATAAAGGCAGCAAGGTAATTGTAGCATTTGTAAATATATAAGTGAATAGACGGGGGGGCCATAGTGTTCTCTAGCGGCATCTCTCATGTAGGCATCATACGGTGGGTAACAAATTACTGTTGGGCAATTGATAGAAAAGCGGATAGTTATGCGATTTTCATGGCAATGATCATGTATATATAGGCATCACGTCCATAAACAAATAGGCCGACTCCTTCCAGCACCTATTACTATTACTCCACTCATCGACCGCTATCAAGCATGCATCTAGAGTATTCAGTAAAACAGAGTAATGCTTGGAGAATGATGACATGATGTAGACAAAGTAAACTCAATCAATATGAATAAACCCCATCGTTTTATCCTTAGTAGCAACAACACAAAGAGTCATCTTGTCCCCTACTTTTTTACTAGGATATAGAAACTCGCCAGGTTGAACCTACCACAACGCACCACTCCCACCGATGAAATATCAATCTACTTGGCCAAAGCACATCAATAGATCGGAGAGCATTACGAAGCTATAATGATCATGTAATTAAGAGACAATATATATCAGAGGTATCTCAAATACTTTTCATGAATAATCTGAACATAAACCCAGAATTCATCGAATCCCATCAAACACACCGCACAATAGGATTACATCGGATAGATCAAAGAGAAGATGCGATGACCATTGTATTAAAGATCATAAGATAGAGAGATTTCCATCTAGGTACTAGCTATGGACCCGTAGGTCTGTGGTGAACTACTCACACATCATCATGAGGGCAGCAAGGTTGATGAAGAGGCCCTCCGTGATCGATCCCCCCTCCGACAGGGTGCCAAAACGGAGCTCCAGATGGCCTCGCGATGGAATAGAGACTTGCGGCGGCGGAAAAAGGGTTTTGGGACTGCCTCCAGGGTTTCTGTGATATTAGAGAATTTATAGGCCAGAGAGGGACGTCGGGAGAGCCACGAGGGGGCCACCACATATCAGGGTGCGCCCTGATGTGTTGTGGGGCCCTCATGTGCCTCCTGAACTCCTTCCGAAGCTTCTAGGTCTTCTTTTGGTCCAGAAAAAATCATCAAAAAGTTTCGTGGCAATTGGACTTCGTTTGGTACTGTAAACCTGAAAAGGCAAAAACATGCAGAAAACAACAACTGGCACTGGGCACTGGTCAATAGGTTAGTGCTCAAAAATATTATAAAATGGTAAATAAAGACCCAAAAAGTATCCTAGAATGATAATATATCAGCATGGAACAATAAAAAATTATAGATACGTTGGAGACGTATCAAGCCTCCCCAAGCTTAATTCCTGCTCGTCCTTGAGTAGGTAAATGATAAAAACAGAATTTTTGATGTGACATGCTATCCATTATGTAATCTTATGCATGTATGATCATTGAGAAAGGATGAATCAACAAATATTAACATAGCAATACTAAATTGTAAGAAACAGAATTATCAATCCTTAGAAGTATACGATCCTTAAGAAATGTTTACCCCTCCATTCATCTTATTATATTAGTAAGGCATGGCTCCATCTTCACCACATTAATACAAATGTCAAGCACCACGGTGTCCAAGTCAGGCAATTGGATCGTACCTTTTCAATATGCATCAACTTTTTATTCTTCACGCAATACATGAGCCTGAGCCATTGGACATAGCATTTATGTGGAATAGAATATGGTGGTAGATATCAAAGGGGTTAAAAAGTGGAGAAGATAGTCTCACATCAACTAGGCGTACCAACAGGCTATGGAGATGCCCATCGATAGATGTCAATGCGAGGAGTAGGGATTGCCATGCAAATGATGCACTAGAGCTATAAGTGTATGAAAGCTCAAATGAAGCTAAGTGGGGGTGTGCATCCAACTTGCTCGCTCATGAAGACCTTGTGCATTTGAGGAAGCCCGTCATAGGAATATACAAGCCTAGTTTGTAATAGGTAATTCCCACTAGCATATGAAAGTGATATATCAAGAGACTCTCTACATGAGGAACATGGTGCCACTTTGAGGCACAAGTGTGGTAAAAGATAGTAGCAAAGTCCTTCTCTCATTTTTTTGAATGGATGGTGGGCTCATTTGGCCTCCCCCATCTTTAATTTTTCGTCCGGAGTCTCATCTCGACTTGTGGGAGAATCATCGTCTCCATCATTCTTTCCTCATCGGGACAATGCTCTAATAATGATGATCATCACACTTTTATTACTTACAACTCGATATGGAGAACTGATATGAAGGTATGACTCTGTATAAATGCCTCTAGCAGTGTACCAGGATGTGCAATGATCTAGCATGACATGTATCAAAAATATGGTGAACGGTGGCTTTGCCACAAATACTATGTCAGCTCTATATGATCATGCAAAGCAATATGACGATGAACAAACTAGTCATGTGAAGTGACGATGGGATTTGCATGGCAATGTATCTCGGAATGGCTATGGAAATGCCATGATAGGTAGGTATGGTGGCTGTTTTGAGGAAGATATAATATGGCTTATGTGCAACAGAGCATGTCATGTCACGGGGTTTGGATGCACCTACGAAAGTTGCACCGATCCTCGAGGTGAGAACGGGCTATGCACGGTACCGAAGAGGCTAGCAAATATGAGAAGGTGAAATTGCGTATGTCCATGGTTTCACATTATTCATAAAGAACTCATATACTTATTACAAAGTTTTATTAGTTTATCATAAATCAAAGTACTACTCGCATTCTCCGAGGGAAGAGGTTGGTAGGAGTTAACCATCGCGCGCTTCCGAGCCGAAACGACACTAGGATTTCAACGAGGAATAGAAATGTTTACACATCATCACCATGCCTCTTTAATTTTTAGATGAACAAACGGGGTCAACCTCTCTTAGTATCGACACTTCTATGGTTTAACAATTATGAACTCACACCTACTTCATATTACCACATCAATATCATTGACCCACAATTTCTCTATATGTGCTACACGATGGTTTTGATTATCATTCATTGAATACCTAATATTTTTGGACTAGTCTTATGACCCATGCAAATTACCATCACTATTTATTAACTCTCAAACAAATATAAGGGAAGAACGAGAGTGAAATTATTTCTATAAAATCTACACGCCACCGTGCTCAAAAAGATATAAGTGAAGTACTAGAGCAACTGCTAAGCTCAAAAGATATAAGTGAAGCACATAGAGTATTTTAAAAAATTATGATGAAGGTGTGTCTCTCTTAAATAGGTGTGTCCAGCAAACAATGATGGTGGAAAACTGAAAGTAAAGGCAAACAAAAGCAAACGACGCTTCAAGAAAAACTCATATCATGTGACGAATAAAAATATAGCTTCAAGTGACATACCGATAGATTTGAGACGAAAGAGGGGATGCCTTCCGGGGCATCCCCAAGCTTAGAAACTTGAGTCTGCTTTAAGATATTAACTTGGGGTGCCTTGGGCATCCCCAAGCTTATGCTCTTGCTGCTCCTTATTCCTTTGTCCATCATGATAACAAACTTGAAAACTTCAATCACACAAAACTCAACAAAACTTCGTGAGATCCGTTAGTATAAGAAACATATTGCATACTTTAGGTACTGTTGTAAATTGATTCAAATTTCATAAATGCATAATGGGTAATGTATTCTAACTTCTCCATGGCTTATACCCCCCCCCCCCCCCCCCGATACAATCCATAGCATAATCAAAACAAGCAACTATGCAAGCAAAAACATAATCTGTCTAAAACCGAACAGTCTGTAGAAATCTGTAGAGAACCTATACTTCTGTACCTCTAAAAATTCTGAAAAACTAGGACAACCGCGAAAATTTGTACATAAACCCTGTGTAAAAATTTCAGATCATTATCACGCTCCAGTAAAAAATGAAAATTCCTGTACTTGAGTCAAAAGTTTCTGTTTTGTTTCAGCATCGATTCTACTCATCTTGTGAGTCATCCCAAAGGCTTTACTTGGCACAAACATAAAAACATAATCATTACAGAGGCAAGAATCATTTTATAAAAAATAAACAGAAAGTTTAAAGCAAAAATTTAAAGATAACTATTGGGTTGCCTCCCAACAAGCGCTATTGTTTTATGCCCCTAGCTAGGCATAATGCATTGTTTCAAGTATTGTTGTCGGCGTTCTGGGAACGGGGGTACCCAGACCTACCTGCCTGCGGCCCAGGACATGGCCCACCACGTCAGCCAAGCACGACCTGGCGAGACTCCACTCAAGACAAGACCGTCGCGAGGACCCTAGCCTCGTGAGGGAGGCGACACCAAGACCAGCAAGGAATGGGCCTCCTCAGGCCCCCGCCGGAGCGGCGGAGATCTCTATGCAGAACCCGGCCTCAGGAGTCAAAGATGACGCAAGGAAGGACAAGCGGGCGCCAGCGCGCCCGGCGGAGCAGTTTCCCCTTTGGTGCAAAGGGAGCAAGGACGTACGCGGGTTCCCAAAGCACCCCCCAAAGGTTTCCATTCTGGTGCAACAAGACCACGGCCACGAGCCCCGCAGGATGGATGTCATCGCCGAGCCCACCTCTGCATCATCCACAGCTGCTTTGCAGGCGAAGACCGCCTTTGGACAGGGCGGGGTTGTACTCCTGTCCCCCTTCGAATTTGGCCGTTGTGGGATCCCTTCCCGCCATTGTGATAAGGGAAGAGGACCCGGGCCACTGCTATATATATAGAGGCTAGGCCGCACCGTAGTGTGGGGACGGAAACCGACAAAAGACAAGGCAGAGAGCCAAGAACGCCGCTCGAGCACCCTCGCAAGGCTCGAAATCACTATACTAGTTCATCCTCCACACCTCCCCGAGAGGCAATCCACCAAAGCAGGAGTAGGGTATTACGCTTCGCAGCTGCCCGAACCTGGGTAAACCACCGTGTTCATCTTCTTCCTCGTCATCGTGCGAGTTTGCCGTAGTCACCATCGTGTAGCGAGCTAGTAGGGCGAGGCCGCAGGGAAGCTTCGCACACGCCCCTGTGTTCGAACCTTGAGGGTTTTGCGGAGCCCGAAATCCGACAATTGTAATATCCACGGAAACGATCCGTCATGCTATAATCATATTCCATTCTTTCAGCAGCAATTTTTCTAAAAGGTAAGCAAAAATAATTGAAGGGACTAAACTTCACAACGCAAGGATCTGAGAGATTTATTTCAGGAGGAATAAGAGGCTCTTCTTTCGGTTTCTCATAAGTGATAACTATTTCCTCATTTTAAAGATTTCGATGAAGGTATTTTCTTAATTCTCTCTCAAGTTCATAACCTATTCCAAGTTTTGGTATAGAAAATTGATAATTATGTTCAGAGATTTTATCAACTAGGATATTGGGTGGAACCTTCTTTCGAATGTTTTCATCATAGGCAGCATAGTCCGTTGATCTTAGTTTTCTTACCCCTTCCAACTCATAAAGAATTCACTCTATTGGTGGGCACTCACAATTAATACTATAATAAGAAAATATGTCTCTAGCCTCTTGTATAATATTGTCAAATTCTTGAGCAAGAAATATAGTGGCTAGACGTTTAGTAGGAGCTTCCTGAATATTAGAGAATTCTAGAAACAACCATTGTGTGAAGGGATGCATATGGACAAATTGTCTTTCCAATTGTGCTATAAGCATAGATATAGCATCTGCATAACTTGTAGTTCTAGTAACAATGGAACCTCCCATCAATGGCAATGATCTCACACAAGTGAAAAAATCTTGGATCACACTCTTGCCAATAATATTCCCACTACCTATACAAAGTTTCTTTGTTTGCATAGTGGGTTCACTTTTAGGAGGATCATCATCCGCAAGATTATCAAGTTTTTCCTTAGCAACTTCATCAAAATTTCTTTTAGCATTATTAGCATAAGGTGAAGTTGGGTGTTCAAGGGCTTCCGAACTAGCGATGGAAACACCACTAATTTCAAAATCAGACATGATAGCAACTTTCAAGCAAGCAAGGAAGTAAACTAGTAACAAGCAAAGATAAATATTTTTGTATTTTTGATTTTTATGTGACAATCTAAATATAACAGCAAATAAAAAGATAAAAAAGTGAATGAAAATTTGGTTGAAGTTACTTGATAGTTGATGATGATATTCCCTGGCAACGACGCCAGAATCCTGATACTTGTGATCTGCATTGGGTTTTCCGTGAAGAGGAACGGGTGATTGCAGCACAAAGTGGGTAAGTATCCCCCCCAGTTATGAAACCAAGGTTTATCAAACCAATATGAATATCAATCCTCAACCGTCTTCAGCGGCTGCACACAAATGAATAAACGACTTGCACCCAACGCGGGCAAGATGGTTGTCAATCCCCTTGATCTCGTTATTTGCAAGCAAATGAGTTGTGTAGATAATTGTTGATAAATATGAATTGCAAAATAAATAAAAAGTAAATAAAGGCAGCAAGCTAATTGTATCGTTTGTAAATATATAAGTGAATAGACCCGGGGGTCATAGTGTTCTCTATCGGCATCTCTCATGTAGGCAGCATACGGTGGGTAACAAATTACTGTTGGGCAATTGATAGAAACGCGGATAGTTATGCGATTTTAACGGCAATGATCATGTATATATAGGCATCACGTCCATCAACAAATAGGCTGACTCCTGCCTGCACCTATTACTATTACTCCACTCATCGACCGCTATCCAGCATGCATCTAGAGTATTAAGTAAAACAGAGTAATGCTTGGAGAATGATGACATGATGTAGACAAAGTAAACTCAATCAATATGAATAAACCCCATCGTTTTATCCATAGTAGCAACAACACAAGGCACATCTTATCCCCTACTTTGTCGCTGGGATATAGAAACTCGCCAGGTTGAACCTACGACAACGCACCACTCCCACCGATGAAATATCAATCTACTTGGCCAAAGGATATCAATAGACCAGAGAGCATTATGAAGCTATAATGATCACGCTATTAAGAGACAATATATATCAGAGGTATCTCAAATACTTTTCATGAATAATCTGACCATAAACCCACAATTCATCGGATCCCAACAAACACACCGCACAATAGGATTACATCGGATAGATCAAAGCGAAGATGCGATGACCGTTGTATTGAAGATCATAAGATAGAGAGATTGCCATGTAGGTACTAGCTATGGACCCATAGGTCTGTGGTGAACTACTCACACATCATCATGAGGGTAGCAAGGTTGATGAAGAGGCCCTTCGTGATCGATCCCCCCTCCGGCAGGGTGCCGGAACGGAGCTCTAGATGGCCTCGCGACGTAACAGAGACTTGCGGCGGCGGAAAAAGGGTTTCGGGATTGCCTCCAGGGTTTTTGTGATATTAGAGAATTTATAGGCCAGAGAGGGACGTCGGGAGAGTCACGAGGGGGGCACCACATATCAGGGCGCGGGCCCGTCCAGGGGTCAATAGGTTAGTGCTCAAAAATGTTATAAATTGGTAAATATAGACCCAAAAAGTATCCTAGAATGATAATATATCAGCATGGAACAATCAAAAATTATAGATACGTTGGAGACGTATCAGAAGTCAACATATCCAATTGGGCGGATCAAGCTAGATGTTGCTTTTGGCACATAATTTAACTACAGATGTGAGTCTCTATCCTTTGAGGTTGTCAAAATCAAGAGCCCTTATCACACCCTTTTTGGACGGCCGACTTATGCCCGCTTCATGGCATAACCTTGTTATGTCTATCTCAAGATTAAGATGTCAGGGCCCAACAGAACCATCACAGTCGATGGTAACCGGAAAATCGCTCAAGAGTGCGAGGAGGGAGATACAGCCTATGCCGAGTCATCATGTGCAGCGGAAGAGTTAAAATTTTACACAGCTAATTTTGACCCAGCGGATATGACTCCCCTGAAAAAGCCCACCATGGAGTCTGACCCCTTGCTCAAATTCAAGCCGGCCGATGACACCAAGCAAGTTGATTTCACTCCAGGAGATTCGTCTCAACAGATCACTATTGGGACCGGCAAGGATCCCAAATTGGAAAGCGTGCTCACTGAGTTCATCCATGAGAATCGGGACATTTTTGCAGGGAAATCTTCTGACATGCCTGGTGTACCGAGAGAACTCGCTGAGCACCACCTCAACATGGATCTGTCGGGGATATAACCTCGCGGTATGACCCGTCCTATTGGGCTGGGTCAACGTAATGGCGGCTCTGGAATTATATTCAAGATGGGCCGTGTCGTGAAGATAAGGCGAGCAAGGTGGTTACTAAGTAAGCCGCCGGGCGTCCCAAGCGCGTGGAGACGGCGACTCAAGGCCCACAAGGCGGGAGACGCCATAAGATTCCTTGCTTGAGAGGCAAGGCGTGTTACAGACATGATAGGTTATGAGTTGCAATATGACTCAGACTCTGTTGTAAACCCCAGGGTCTCGATCTCTGTATAAAGGTGAGCCCCTAGGGCAGAAAGATCTAGGTTACGAACCCTCGAAAGCTAGGTTAGTGATTCCGCACCCTTGTAATCAAGATCATCATCAATATAGATACAAAGCAAGACGTAGGCTGTTACCTCCATCGGAGGGGCCGAACCTGGGTAAACTTGTCTCCCGTTCTCGTTTAACCCCTTCGAGTCGCCACCTAGCGACGATGACCTCACACTTAAGTCCTTGCATGAGGACATCTGCCGTGACAAAACCACGACAGTTGGCGCCCACCGTGGGGCCCTCGACCGGTGGAGTTGAGTTCTCGAAGGGAGCCCTTTTAGGGTTCGGGGGATTCACGGTCGGCCGGATGACCAAGAGCCGCCGCGACAAGATCTACATCGATGACCCAGGCTGGGGCCCCGAGGCCGACTCGATTGAGTACGGTTACCGGGTCCCCTTTGGTAAGATCCACGTCTTCATCGGCCAGATTGGCACGTTGGTGCCCGAGTCGGACATCTGCACCAACATCGTCGAGCCGGCTCGGCGCGCCCAACCCGGACGGCCTCAACCCGGCCGGCATCACGAGACCAAGATCCTCGAGGAGGTTCATAAGTTGCCCCGTCAAGTTGCTGTCTACACAGCAAGAACCGCGATGGCCCAAGCTCCATCCACGGCTGGAGCATCGGGCGACTCTAGCTTGACGTTGGGCGGCTCACGAGCTGAATTTCATCAACAGGGAGGCAACGGTGGTGGATAGTTTTTTGGCCGAGGCAATCAGCAGCATAGTAACCAAGGTGCCTTCCAAAGTAATCCCAAGCAGCTGAATAGCGGCCAGTACCATGTTTTCACCACTAGTACTTGCAAGCGAGACAGTAAGGTTAAGAGCAGAGCCGTCAGCATGGCTGAGCCGGCAGTGCCCAGGTATCTCAACTGGTCTGAACATTCAATTACGTGGAGCAGAGAAGACCACCCCCCTCGGGTTGACAACCCTGGTGGTTTAGCCTTAGTGGTGGCACCTCAAGTTGGCGGTTACACCTTGTCTAAGGTCCTTATGGATGGAGGCAGTAGCATAAACATCTTGTACTACGAAACTTTTCGCCGGATGAACCTGCTTGAGAGCAAGCTGCTTCCCTCAACGACGGTGTTTCACGGGATTGTTCCTGGAAAGTCGGCTTATCCAATCGGGCGGATCAAGCTCGACGTCTCTTTCGGCAATGAGCACAATTTCAGATGCGAGCCTCTGATGTTTGAGGTGGTCAAGATAAAGAGCCCTTACCACGCCCTCTTTGGGCGACCGGCTTATGCTCGTTTCATGGCCCGGCCTTGTTATGTCTATCTCAAGCTCAAGATGCCTGGACTGAAAGGCACCATTACCGTGGACGGAAGCCGGAAGATAGCTCAGGAGGAAGGAGATGCGGCTTACGATGATTCGGCTTGCGCAGCTGAAGAATTGAAGTTCTATACAGCCAATGTTGACCCGGCTGATATGACCCCTCAAGAAGCCCAATACTGAGTCGGAACCTTCGCTCAAGTTTAAGCGGATTGAAGATAGAAAGCAAATCGATTTCACGCCAGGCGATTCGTCCAAGCAGTTCACTATTGGGACCGGCTTGGATCCCAAATAGGAAAGTGCGCTCATCGAGTTCATCCGTGAGAATCGAGACATCTTTGCATGGAAACCTTCTGACATGCCTGGAGTCCCGAGAGAACTCACTGAGCACCACCTTAATGTGGATCCAAAGATGAAACCAGTATGCCAATACCTTCGTCATTTTAACGAGGAGAGACGCAAGGCTATTAGGGAAGAGGTGGCCCGGCTCCTAGCTGCCGGGTTTATCGTTGAAGTTTTCCACCCTGAATGGTTGGCTAACGCGGTGCTTGTTCTAAAAAACAACGACACTTGGCGCATGTGTGTTGACTACACGGATCCCAATAAAGCTTGTCCGAAGGATCCTTTACTCTCCCACGTATCGATCAGATCATTGACTCTACGACGGGTTGTGAGCGTCTGTGCTTCCTAGATGCATACTTCGGCTATCACCAGATCAAGATGGCTGTTGAGGATCAAGAGAAGACAACTTTCATCACTCCTTTTGGTGCTTTATGCTATGTCTCTATGCCTTTTGGGCTTAAGAGTGCAGGGGCGACTTATCAGCGTTGCGTCCAGAATTGCCTTCAACCACAGATTGAGCGCAATGTTCATGCTTATGTCGACGATAATGTGGTGAAATCTCAGAAGAAAGAGACGCTCTTGGAAGACATCAAGAGATGTTTGATAATCTTCGAGTGTACCAGATGAAACTTAACCCGGCAAAGTGTGTATTTGGTGTTCCTGCAAGCAAGCTACTGGGATTCCTAGTTTCCGAGCAAGGCATCGAAGCTAACCCGGACAAGATCAATGCAGTAACTTCACTGGCTGAGCCGGCAAATGTGAATCAGGTTCAGTGCCTGGTGGGTCGCATCGCGGCCTTAAGCCGATTCATAAGCCGCTTGGGAGAAAACGCTATTCCTTTTTATCAGTTGTTGAAAAAGACAGGCGATTTTAAGTGGAGTGACGCTGCTACTGAAGCTTTTCAAGCATTGAAGCGACAGCTTGTTAACCCGCCCATCTTAGCCGCTCCTGCTGACAAATAGCCAATACTCCTGTACATTGCTGCCAATTCCAAAGTGGTGAGCGTGGCAGTTGTCATTGAGAGGAAGGAGGAAGGGAGGGAGTATCCGGTTCAACGCCCAGTTTACTTCGTCAACGAAGTCTTAACCTTGTCCATGCAGCGGTACCCGCATTGGCAAAAGTTAGTCTTCAGAGTCTTTATGGCAAGCCAGAAGTTGACGCACTATTTCCAGGAGCATCCAATCACCATGGTCAGTTCAGCACCTCTTGGCGATATCATACAAAACTGAGAGGCCACCGGTCAGATTGCTAAGTGGGCGATTGAGCTTGGTGATCATCATCTGAAGTATGTGCCCCGAACCGCCGTCAAGTCCCAAGCGCTGGTAGATTTCATCAATGATTGGACAGAGATGCAGATTCCAGAAGATAGTCCAGATAACACGTGATGGACTATAGACTTCGATGGATCCAGGCAACTGGAGGGCTCAGGGGCTGGAGTTATATTGTCTTCTCCACGAGGTGACAAATTTTGTTATGTTTTACGGCTCATGTTCCCTTGCACTAACAATGCAACTGAGTACGAGGCCCTCCTGCATGGACTTAGAATAGCTAAAGAGATGAATCTTAGCCGGGTCAGATGCTTGGGCGACTCAGATTTGGTGGCTCGGTAAGTTTCAAGGACTTGGGACTCTAAAGATCACTTGATGGCAGCTTACCGACGGGCAGTTTCTGATGTGGCAGGTCATTTTCAAGGCTACCAAGTCGATCATATAGACCATCGGCATAATGAGGCGGCCGATGCCCTGTCACGACTTGGCTCACAGAGGAAGCCGGTTCCCCCTAACGTCTTTTTGGATGTCCTTCATAATCCTTCGGTCAAGTTGCCATCTGAGGAGGACATAGCTATTCTTGACCCGGAGGCACACTTGGTTGCGGCTCTCCATGCTACTCCTGACTAGACTGTGCCATATCTGGCTTATCTGACTAGAGGTGAGCACCCAGCTAAGGAAATCATCGCTCGACAGATAATTCGGCGGTCCAAATCAATGATTATCGTCAATGGCGAGTTACATCGGCGGAGCAGCACTGGCGTGTTTCAACGTTGTGTTTCCCCTGAGGAAGGACATGAGTTTCTTAATTAAATCCATGCTGGCGACTATGGAGATCATGCCGGCTCACGATCCCTGGTGGCAAAAGCTTTTCGACATGGGTTTTGTTGGCTGATGGCTCACGCAGATGCAGAAGAGATTGTGCGCAAGTGCGATGGGTGTCAAAAGTTCGGTCGACAGGCTCATGTGCTGGCACAGGAGTTGCGTATGATCCCAATTACTTGGCCGTTTGCGATTTGGGGGCTTGACATGGTTGTCCCGTTCAAGCCGTCTTCCGATAAGAAAACCCACCTCTTGGTGGCGGTTGATAAATTCACCAAGTGGGTTGAAGCAGAACTAGTTAGTAGCTGTGATGCAGAGACTGCGGTCAAGTTTTTGAAAAAGTTGATTTTCTGTTTTTGCTACCCTCACAGCATTATCACTGATAATGACACCAATTTGTCCAAGGGAGCCATGGAATAGTTTTGTCAACAAGAGCACATCCGGCTTGACCTGACAGCAGTTGCACATCCACAGTCCAATGGACAAGCCGAACGAGCTAATCAGGAGATCCTCAGAGGGATCAAACCTCGGCTTATGGTGCCCCTTGAGCGTACTCTGGGTTGTTGGGTTGAAGAACTCCCCACAGTACTTTGGAGTATTCGTACAACTCCAAATAGATCCACTGGATACACACCTTTCTTCCTGGTTTATGGATCCGAGGCGCTTTTACCAAGCGATATTCGCCATGACTCGCCTCGGGTTACTGCCTACATTGAGCCGGACAATGAGCTAGCACGTCAAGACTCCCTGGATGCCTTGGAAGAAGAATGTGACTTAGCAGCAGCCTGATCTGCTATATATCAGCAAGACCTACGTCGATATCACAACCGTAGAGTCCGAAGCCGTACTTTTCAAGAAGGCGACTTAGTGCCCCGTCTGATTCAAGAGTAGACAGGGATGCACAAACTTTCCCCACCTTCGGAGGGTCCTTTCGTCATCAGCATAAACCTCAATAATAGTTCATATTATCTGGTGGACTTACGAGAAGGGTCATACACCTCTAAGGAGGAGAGAACCCGGCCCTGGAGCATTGCTCACCTGCGGCCTTATTATACTTAAGATCCACCGGATCCCTATTTGTAATTCCCCCTTCCCCTTGCAAATTATGTACATACTTCTTTATGTTCAAATATAATAAAGCCGACATCCTCGAAATTCGGGGTCTCTGTCGTTTCAGCCTACAAAATGAGCATGAGTCTTTATTGTTTGAAACATAGGTCACTTGGGGGATTCCAACTCATCGAGTTTAGCTTTCTCACCCTCTTGACCCAGCAAAACCGCTATAATATATGGTTAAACTTGCCTGTATGCTTGATGCGACTCAGATCAGGTGACCCCGTGTACTCTTGACAAGTCAATCCCTTTTGGACCCTGAACTTCTCAAGGTTAAAACACAGGCTTGAGTCACATGAGAGCCGACATACAGAAAGCTAGGATAAATCATGGGTCATCATACCCGCTTCATTGAAGCAAGACTTCAGCCTCGAAAGCTAGTCTCTTTTTCCGAGTCTCACTGAGCCGGCTTATTAACAGTACTTTATATAAATAAAAAATTTATCACGTTATAAATTTTTAGGAACACAATTGTCCCTATTACCGGCTCATATATGAGCGTCCGGGTTAACAAACTACAGTCCTATTATGACCGGGTTTAAATCGCCTATCCTTAATATCATTGTGAAAAGATTCAACAAAGACTTGGGCCTCGAAAGTCAAGTTCTTTTGCCGGCTTGTTTTTGACTTATCCTTTTTGTTTCAATCAAGCGACTCATTGAGCACAACAACAGAGATATTCAAGGACAAGCAAAAAGCAGCACAATCTTATTTCAGCAAAACAGCTCGAAAGATTGGAGTTCTGCACCAACAAAGGTGCACACGTGCACGATGGCACGACAAAGCATTTCAAAGAGGTTTTAAGACTACCCCTATTACAGGCCCATAAAGGAGCCACACAATACTCAAATTTTCCCCCAAACACTTGGGGGCTAGCTTAGTTTGGCGACTCATTTATCTTCGGAGCTGCCTTCATGCCTTCTCCTCATCAGTCGCCTCTGGATCTAAATCCACTGGCTCATCATCCTTGTCAACCTGCTGGCCCTTCTGTTGCCATCGAATTGAGTTCAAAGATTCAAAATTGGACATTCCCTCAATAAGAGATGATGCGTCAACATTAGGAGCAAAAGTTCTCTTTCGTCGGGGAGGCACCAACTCAGACGGCTCATCTTTAGGCATGCTGATATGCTCATTATCATTGGAGTATGTAGGATGGTACTTCGAGAGGTCAATCTCTTCTGCTATAAGAGTCGCCACTAGCCGAGTCTCTGTGACGCATTTGGCGTAGTCTGAATGAGTAAACATGGAGCCATCAAGTTTGAATTCAGGAAAGCCGCCTTTTAAGAGCTGCACATCCAGTTCAGGTAAACCGCTACATGATTTCAAACTTTCATATTGCTTATAAAGGAAGACCCGGTCTACTCAATGATATAAGCCGGCCCTTGGGGGCTGGATCATGTTTCTCGATTTTCTACAAAGTACCGTTTCGCTATAATCACACTGACTCAGTCCTTGGGGGCTACAGCTACATGTCATATTTATTTTATGGAACTAGCTTACCATAATAGCTCTAGTGCATCATTTGCATGGCAATCCCTACTCCTCGCATTGACATCTATCGATGGGCATCTCCATAGCCCGTTGGTACGCCTAGTTTGTAGCATCCCGACTCAAAATGAGTCAAGCCTCTGTGTGTCAGTGCCATCCCTGGATCAGTATGCTGGCACACACAGTACATCAATGTATATATCAAAGTGCAATCACATGTAAATAACGTAAAATTGATATATACCTCTTAAATCTCAGCGGAAACAGTCAACGGGAGTGGAGTCCCAATAAACACCAATGGCAGGTTGAGTGTAGACCGTAACCCTAAATCGCACTCTTACTCGTCATAGAGAAGTATCTGCAACATAAGATGTTGCAGCCATGTAGGTCAGTACATTGAATGTACCGGCAAGATCACCATAGGTTAAAATGATAAGACTATTCTATATGCAAAAGGCTTTGTGGCTATGTGTCTGAGTTTTTGCAGAAAAGCTGGTTTTATTTTTCCTACAACAAAGGAGTCAAACGGAAATATCACTACAAAAGTTGGTTGTTAATGAGATGGTTCCACCAACCAATTCTCATGTCCCAAAATTATTAATAGACCCACTCATCATGAAAATTTATTAATTGTGTTGAGACTGGCTGATAGTATCATCTCCGGTGCTCATGTTGTCCATAACCGGGACACGGCTAATCGATTAGTTTAACACTCTGCAGAGGTTTGTACACTTTACCCGCAAGATTCGATCCCTCTCGTTGTGTCCTCGCACTGCCTGGTGTTTGAGAACGACACGATCGAAACATGGTCTTCCAAAGCGATCCTCCGGTAGAAAGTCAGTGCCCATCCAATCCTACCGTTCTTCTACATCTCGTAGCAATCTGACCTACCAGAGTCACCACTAAGGTTAACCAAGCCAGAGCCCATATTGACTTGCGGTTGCACACGTAAGCTTTCCGGCCTTGAAGTATCCATCCATCTCTTTGAGCCTGGGTGGCATTCCGTTGGGATGATCACAGGTAGATACCAGGATTCCCGGGCATAACCATGATAGATATCAGGCTGCCAGATGTATGTCCAATCCACCCAGAGGTATGTTGAAAACTTGTAGTCTTGAAGTCTTGATCATCATGTAGGTCTTGAAATAATTTATCTCACAACTCTCTCATGAATCACACAACCAACCCCGTCTACTAAAAGCATAGCAAAATAAAATAACGTCCCGGTCCAAAGTAACAAGGGAATAGGGGTGCCTACCACATGATACTACTCAAGTAACCAAGTTTCCAAGTACCTACTTTGCATGCAATGGGTGGAAGATTGAACTAATGCAATTTGAAAACATAGATAATAACATGATCAACGTGAACTTGCCTGTATTGTTGATGAAGATAAATATCTCTCTCAGAAATAACTTGATAGAACTATTCGTCACTCTCCGATGAAAATCTATATAATCAAACATTTCACTCATATAAGCAATCGTACTAGCAATCAATACTAGCAATCAATAAGCCAAACCAAAAAGATTTAACACACTTGTGTTGTGATGAAGGAAATACTTAAGACAAAAGTTAAAACAACAAAACTTCATCACAACAACCAAAGGTAGTTTTTCCTACAAATAAACTATTTTCAATAGCAACAAAACAAAAACAAAGAAAAATGTAACAAAAGTATTTTATTAAATATTTTACTAGCAAAAAGAATTACTTTTGAAGAACAAGTAAGAACTATGAAAACAACACACTAAACATCATAAGTTTTTGTCTAATAAACTTAACAACAATAAAAACAATAAAATACTAACATAAGAGAAAACAAAATATAAAACAGCTAAGTTAACAGAAAGTAAAACTTATAAAACAATTCATAAAAATATTTTCAAATAGGAAATCAATCTAGCAATGAAAATCAATTGCAAGTTATAAGTGAACTAGAATTGATTTCATGCAAACAAAAAGAATAAACAACATAGAAATAAACTTGGTTGAAATACTACTGCTAACTAACAGAAAACAAGGTAAAACTTGTCAACTAATATAAAAGAAAATAAATTTAAAACTATAAAAACAAAAGAAATAGAAATAAACCTAAAAAGAATTAAAACAGAATCTGTTTTGCTTGAAATCCAAATTTAAAATTCTCTAAAAATTCTCACATTCGACAGTAATATTAAAAACACTAATACAAAACAGTAGCAAAAAGAATCAACTCAAAACCTATTTTTAAACTCAAGTTATAAGCAATTTAGTGTTTGAATCAAATCTATTTTAATTCAAATTTAAAATTTTCAAACATGGTCAAACTTTATATCTACAGAAACTAGAATAATTTTTGACACAATGCAAAAAGAATCACTCAAAAATAATTAAAAACATAAAAGATAGAGCAAAAACAAAATCAGAATATATTCTGGAATTGAAATCAAAACAGAAAAAAAACAAAAACAGAACTAACGGACAGGGGCTACGTGGCGTCTCCTGATTGGCTACGGCACGTGCGCGCGAGGGCTAAACGAGAGGACAGCCGAACGTTTAAAGACAACGTTTCGCTGCTTAAGTGATCTATTACGGTACGTTGGATCTAAATCGGACGGTGGATGGCGTCGGTGGTGACTTACAGTGGGCGGAGGGATTCTCCAGCGATGTCCGACGGCGGCGGTGGCTCGGGGTTGATGCTGGTGAGCTCCCCGGCGGGTCTCCGATGACGGCAAGAGCTCCATTCGATGCGGAGGTGAACGGCGCATCCAGAGGTGGTCGAAGGCGAGCTCGGGGACGACGGGGTGACGATGGCGAGCTTCGGGGCGGCGGCGGCGCTCGGGTGGTCGACGGGGAGGGGGTTCCGAGGGGTGTGGGGATCGGTGAGCGGGCGGGGAGGAAGCGTACGAGGGAGTCGAGTGCGTGGGTGGCTTCATGCAGGGGTGAGGTGGTCTGGGTGGTGCGGCAGGACGAAAATGGTGCGGCGGCGGGGCTCTACTCCGACGAGGGATTCCGGCGAGTGGAGAGGGTCGGTCGAGGGGGACTCGGGTGGAACAGGGTGCGGGACTCCCGGATTTTATAGACCTGGGTTCAGGGGTGCTCGGAGGGAAGGGGATCGACGAGATCCCGTCGGATCCGAGGCGGTCGCCGGCGAAGGAAGGAGGAGGTGAGGGAAGGAAGGAGAAGAGCGTCGGGCGAGGGTGATCGGCCAGTGGGCCCGGCGTGTCAGTGGGGGAGAGGGAGATCATGCGGGATCGGGCGGCTGATCCGAAGGGATTCGGATCCGGCGAAGCAGATCTGGGCCTGACACTATTCCAAATGGGCCACGGTCGGTTTCCTAATAAACACAGTTTTTTTCCCTTTATTAAAAACAGGAAAGAATAAAATATGATTTGGGCAATGAAATCCAATCTAAATATAGAAGTTTTATATATCAAAATGATCAGAAAATTAAATTCAAAAAGATGAACATTTTTCCACGGCCAAAATAAATACTTTAAAAAAAATCATTTTCAGAAAATGCCTAAATTGGTTTTATTTATTTTTGCAAATATTTTTCAAATAACCCCCTGGGTTTTAGGGTTAAAATATTTCACAAAAATGCCCCTAGTATGGAGGGTCATGTTCCTCCTCTCATTTTTTTTTGAAATTTGGGGTAATGAACTTTGAATTCTTTCCAACTTTGAAATGGAACCAAATATGAAATATATTCCAAATAGAAATTTTCAAATCCACTTTTCAAATCCACTTTTCAAATCCTTTATTTTGAAGAAGTCATGTCATCTTCTCTCACTGATTTGAATTAGTTGAATTTGAGTTCATAAGCAAAGGGGAAAGTCATTTTATTCCCTCTCATTCCAAGTTCAAAAATGTTTTCAAAAGTTTCAAATCACTCAATTCAATCACTCAATCAAACAATCATTCATTCAATTCATTTATTTAACATTCCAAATTTTGGGATGTTACATAGTTGATGTGAGACTATCTTCTCCACTTTTTACCCCTTTGATATCTACCACCATACTCTATTCCACCTAAATGCTATGTCCAATGGCTCACGCTCATGTATTGCGTGAAGAATAAAAAGTTGATGCATATTGAAAAAGTACGAACCAATTGCCTGACTTGGACACCGTGGTGCTTAACATTTGTATTAATGTGGTGAAGATGGAGCCATGACTTGCTAATATAACAAGATGAATGGGGGGGGGGTAAACATTTCTTAAGGATCATATACTTTTAAGAATTAACAATTATGTTTCTTACATTTTAATTATTGCTATGTTAATATTTGTTGATTCATCTTTTTCTCAATGAGCATACACGCATAAGATTACATAGTGGATACAATGTCACATCAAAAAAACTTGGGGATGCTTGATACGTATCCAACATATCTATAATTTTTGATTGTTCCATGCTGACATATTATCATTCTAGGATACTTCTTGGGTCTTTATTTACCAATTTATAATATTTTTTAGCACTAACCTATTAACCCAGTGCCCAGTGCCAGTTGCTGTTTTCTGCATGTTTTTGCCTTTTCAGGTTTACAGTACCAAACAATGTCCAATTGCCACGAAACTTTTTGATGATTTTTTCTGGACTATATGAAGACCTGGAAGCTTCGGAAGGACGCCACGAGGTGCATGAGGGACCCACCACACATCAGGGCGCGTCCTGGGGGGTGCCCTGATATGTGGTGGCCCCCTCGACTGCCTCCCGACATCCCACTTCGGCCTATAAATTCTCTAATATTGCAAAACTCCCGAAGGCAGTCCCGAAACCCTTTTGCCGCCGCCGCAAGTCTCTGTTCTGTCGCGAGGCCATCTGGAGCTCCGTTCTGGCATCCTGCCGGAGGGGGGATTGATCACGGAGGGCCTCTTCATCAACCTTGCTGCCCTCATGATGATGTGTGAGTAGTTCACCACAAACCTATGGGTCAATAGCTAGTACCTAGATGGCAACATCTCTCTCTTATGATCTTCAATACAATGATCATCACATCTTCAGTTTGATCTATCCGATGTAATCCTATTGTGCGGTGTGTTTGTTGGGATCCGATGGATTTTGGGTTTATGTTCAGATTATTCATGAAAAGTATTTGAGATACCTCTGATATATATTGTCTCTTAATTGCATGATCATTATAGATTTGTAATGCTCTCCGATCTATTGATGTGCTATGGCGAAGTAGATTGATATTTCATCGGTGGGAGTGGTGCGTTGTGGTAGGTTCAACCTGGCGAGTTTCTATATCCCAGTGACAAAGTAGGGGACAATATGCGTCTTTGTGTTGTTGCTACTAAGGATAAAACGATAGGATTCATTCATATTGTTTGAGTTTACTTTGTCTACATCATGTCATCGTTCTCCAAGCATTACTCTGTTTTACTTAATACTCTAGATGCATGCTGGATAGCGATCGATGAGTGGAATAATAGTAATAGGTGTAGGCAGGAGTCGGCCTATTTGCTTATGGACATGATGCCTATATATACATGATCATTGCCGTGAACATCGCACGACTATCCGCTTTTCTATTAATTGCCCAACAGTAATTTGTTACCCACCGTATGCTGCCTACATGAGAGATGCCGCTAGGGAAAACTATGGCCCCCGGGTCTATTCACTTATATAGTTACAAACGCTACAATTACCTCGCTGCCTTTATTTACTTTTTATTTATTTTGCAATTTATATTTATCAACAATTATCTACACAATTCATTTGCTTGCAAATAACGAGATCAAGGGGATTGACAACCCTCTTGCCCACGTTGGGTGCAAGTTGATTGTTCATTTGTGTGCAGCCACTGAAGACGGTTGAGGATTGATATTCCTATTGGTTCGATAAACCTTGGTTTCATAACTGAGGGAAATACTTACCAACTTTGTGCTGCAATTACCCGTTCCTCTTCATGGAAAACCCAACGAAGATCACAATTATCAGCAGGACGTAGGCTTTTACCTCCATCGGAGGGGCCGAACCTGGGTAAACCCTTGTCTCTTGTTCCCGATCAACCCCATCCAAGCGACCACCTAGTTGCAATGGCTCCCAGACTTAGTCCTGTCGCTAGGACATCTGCTGTGACAAAACCATGACACTTACAGTCTCGCCTGGGTTGCAGCTAGGCAGACGATCGTTGTACCATCTTTTGTTAAAATCCGCCCCCCTTTTATATGTCGGCTAAAGCCGTCCCGAAGGCCGCATCATCCTTGAATTCTTTCTCAATCGGCTAGGTGGAATCATCCAAAACATTGTATGAACACAAGAGGTCCTGGCGCTGTCGAAGTGGTTGGACTCTCCGGATAATAGCCGTAGCCATCACATTTACGATTGTGAGGCCGGTGTTGGTCACGCACTTTACCTTATTCGCAAGACGGGACAAATTAGGATTGTCTCTCTAATTCGAACTCTGAGGTCTCCAGCTAAAGCGCTTCTTTGGAATATCCGAACAGAATGCTAGAAGACCTGGCCGAACTGGGTCATAAAGGGGGACATCGACCATGTAAAAACACTCGGATGTCCATTTATCATCCTGTCGAGGGGTCCCGATGGGATTGCCAGTCCTGGCTATTCTGCATGCCTCGACGGCGCCCACTTCAAGTAATTTCCCATCTCAGGAACATGGCATTATACAAAAGTACTTCCTCCACAATCCAAAGTGTGCCTCGCAGGCAAGATACATCTTGCAAAGTGCCACGAACCCCGTGATGTGTAGAATAGAATTGGGAGTGAAATGGTGGAGTTGGATCCTGTAAAATTCGAGCAGTCCCTGCAGGAACGAGTGGATAGGAAAACCAAGTCCACAAAGGAGGAAGGGGACAAAACATACCCGCTCATTTCCATGGGGAGCAAGATGATTGTCCGCGTGGGTTTGGCCTTCGACGGACACTAGCCCTGCTCGAGTTGGGTCCAGATTCGGGTCTGGAAGGTATCCCTGAGTGACGAGACGCGCTAATTGGAGGCGCGACACGGCGCAACTTCCGCAGTCACCCTTAAGGGGGCCGTGAGGGCGCTTGGAATACCCAGCGTTGGTGGCCATGGAAGACGGAGATCTTGAGACATGAGCTCTAGGGAGATGTTGCTGGAGGCAGGAAAGGAGGTCAAGATTCGTTGGGATGTGATTTCTCGTGTGTCAAAAATGATTAAATAAACAAAGGGAAAACTAACGCTTCGAGTGGTGGTCATAAAGACGGCCCGACTTCCAATATGACGCGATTATCTAGGCGACACATAGTGGGACCAGCGCTGAGGTGAACTTCTGAAGTCATGTATGAAGGGGCACTCGAAATATGGCAGGACCTTGTCTATCGAGTTGAAGACTCCACTATCCAAAGTCACAGGTCCGAAGACTGCTCAATTGAAGATTCTTATGTTCGACGTCGAAGACTAGTTCGGGGGCTACTGAGGGAGTCTTGGACTAGGGGGTCCCTGCCAAGGTAAGTTAGTCGATGGGCCAGGCCAGGGGGCCATCACAGAGGAAGGACTTCGGAGGCTTTGTGACCAGGCGTGAGAATCCAGGATTCTACCGAAGACTTGGCGTGCGCTCCAAGGAAGAAGAATCATGTTCAACGTATAATGCATAGGTGATAACCAACATTCATGTAACCCTAGATACCCCCAGGATTCTACCGAAGACTTGGCGTGCGCTCCAAGGATGAAGAATCATGTTCAACGTATAATGCATAGGTGATAACCAACATTCATGTAACCCTAGATACCCCAAGTGCTTATATAAATCGTGGGGTTTAGTCTATAGAGGGAATCCATACACAACATCATCACCCCTAGGGTTTAGCCCACAAATCCACGATCTCGATGTAGATCAAACTCTGTAATCTCTACAACATCAATACAATAAAAGCAGGACGTAGGGTTTTACATCCATCAAGAGGGCCCCAACCTGCGTAAAAGCCTTGTGTCCTTCATCTCCTGTTACCATCTGTCCGACATCACAGCTCGGGCCCCCCTACCCGAGGTCTGCCGGTTTGGACACCGACTATCACCTTTTGGGAAATAGGTACGGAATACTCTTTTCTATTCCAATACCGGATCAATAAAAGGAGGTATCAAGCCCTTTTTTGGCGCCGTTGTCGGGGAGGAGTTTAGTATTCCTAGTCTTTGTGTTTAGAGTTTTTGTTAAAGTTAATTTTCAGTTTTTGTTTTACTTTTTAGTTTTTTGTTTAAATTTTATTTTTGTTGCAAGTCTTGTCAGTTAAAAAAACAAAAGATTACTATGACTCATAATCTTGGGAGTTTTGCTACTCTCAACAATAACTTCATGCGTGAACCTATAGCACAACCTGAGGTTGCAGCCAACGAGTATGAGATTAAACCGAACTTAGTTTCCATGGTTCAACAGGACCATTTTGGAGGCTCTGCTTTTAAGGATGCCGGTATGCACTTACACAATTTCACTGAATTGTGCAACATGACACGCATGAAATATTATGATCCTACCGCTCTAAAATTGCGTCTATTTCCTTTCTCTTTGAGAGGAAAAGCTAAGGTATGGCTTCTAGCTCTACCTAGAGGCAGTATTACTTCTTGGGCTGATTGTTGCGGTAAATTTTTATCCAAGTTTTTTCCACCTGCAAAATTTATGCAATTATGTTCCTAGATTACAGGTTTCAAGCAAGAGGAACCTGAGCCACTAGCGCTTGCATGGGATAGAATGAAATAAGTGATAACCCACAAGTGTAGGGGATCGCAACAGCCTTCAAGGGAAGTATTCTACCCAAATTTGTTGATTCTACACAAGGGGAGCCAAACAATATTTATTGGTCTTGGCAGTTGAGTTTTCAATTCAACCACACCTGGGATATCCTCTGTAACAAAGTTTAGTAGCACAGCAAAATAATAATAGGAACGGTAACAGTAACAACAACCGTTTTGTAGTGATTGTAACAGAAGTAGCAGCCATAGTAAATTAGCAAGAATCAATATGTGAAAAGCGTAGGCCTTGGATCGGTGATGGATGAGTATATTTATTGGATAACATTCATCATGTAACAGTTACATACTAGAGCGACACAGAACTAGCTCCAATTCATCAATGTAATGTAGGCATGTATTCCATATATAGTCATACATGCTTATAATAAGAACTTGCATGACATATTTTGTCCTACCCTCTTGTGGCAGCGGGGTCCATAAGGAAACTAAGGGATATTAAGGCCTCCTTTCAATAGAGAATCGGAACAAAGCATTAACACATAGTGAATACATGAACTCCTCAAACTAAGGTAATCACCCGAAAGAATCCCAATTATTGTCACCTTGGGGTATGCGGATCATAACACGTAATAGGTGCACACAACTTGCAAGATAGGATCCAACACACTCTCATATTTATGAAAACATAATAGGTTCAGATCTGAAATCATGGCACTCGCGCCCTATTGACAAGCATTAAGCATAGCAAAGTCATATCAACATCCATCTCAGAACATGGTGGATACTAGGGATCAAGCCCTATCAAAATAACTCAATTACATGATAAATATCATCCAATCCCATCACTATCCAGCAAGCCTACAAAAGAATTACTCACTCCCAATGGTGAGCATCATGGGGGTGTTGATGGAGAAGGGTTGGTGATGACGATGGCGATGAATCCCCCTCTCCGGAACCCCAAACGGACTCTAGATCAGCCCTCCCGAGGAAGAACCGGAGGTGGCGGCGGCTCCGTCTCGTAAAACGTGATGAAAACTTCTCTCCTATTTTTTTCTTAGGAAATAGGAATGTATAGGCCTGAAATTAGGGTCGGCGGAGCCACGTGGGCCTGCCAAGGTAATAGGGCATGCCCTAGGGGGGAGGGCGTGCCCTGTTGCCTTGGTGGCAATTGGTGGCCCCCTCCGGTGGTTCTTCGCTCCAATATTTTTTATATATTCCATAAAAAATCTCCAAAAAGTTTCATACAATTCCAAGAACTTTCATTTCCGCACAAAAACAACACCATGGTAGTTCTGCTGAAAACATCGTTAGTGCGGGTTAGTTTCATTCAAATCATGCAAATTAGAGTCCAAAACAAGAGAAAGTGTGTTTGGAAAAGTAGATACGTTGGAGACGTATCAAGAAGCTATAAGGAACTGTCCCAATCATGGAATGGAGTAATGGTTAATCCTTCATATGTTTTATCATGGCTTAAACATGTCCAAAACTATGCTTGATACAGTTGCAGGAGCAAAAATCATGGGAAAGCCCATAGAAGATGTCAAGAAACTATGAGATGATATGCAAGAGTACAATCATATCATTGCAGATTTTGTCAAGATGATATCCATGAAGTATCCACTACCAGAGGTAACTAATGATGAAGCATATAATGTCTTTGTTGAACAAGTTACAGCCAAGGTACGTGAACTTGATGATGAAAGGAAAAAGTTATACAATAAGTTACCAGCTAAGCAAGAGGATACTTTTGAACCTACAATAGATATTGATATAGGATTGAATAAATTCAGTGCCTTATGTGATCTAGGGGCAAGTGTTTCCACTATCCCCAAATTTGTTTATGATAGTCTCAATCTTGGTCCTTATGCTAATACCGAGATTATATTGAATATGGATAACTCTATTTTTACTCACGCAGTAGGCATTAAGCATGGAGTTAAAGTTTAAATTAATGATTGTCCTGTCATGATTGATCTTGTGATAGTAGATATTGCTGAGGACCCAATTGCTCCTATAAATCTCGGTAGACCTTTTCTAAGGAATATCAAAGTTGTGATAAATGTGTTTCAGGGGAATGTGCGATTAAATTTACACGCTAAAGATCCATTTGTGAGACATTTCCCCATGAAAAAAATGAAGGCCTACATAGGAGGTGGCAACATTTTGAATGCCAAAAGCTATGGTCTCAGTGTCCTTACACCACCTTGATTATCACTACGGTCAAGCTAACCAACCGAAAACAAGAGCTTCGTGGGAGGCAACCCACACTAATAAAGTAGACAAGTAAGTTTTTATTCTTGTTTCAATAAAAGAGTGATTAAAGTTCCATGTGAAGTAAGTCTGGAAGAGTTGTTCTAATGAAAGCAATGCTATCTTCAAGATGGATTATATGATGAATTGATGTTTGGATGCTTGGAAATATTTATATGTATTGTTTTGGAACTAACTCCGTAGGAAAAGAAAGAAAAAGAGAAAGTTTCGAAAGAAACAGATCAAACGCCAGCCTTTTGAATGATCGCAATAGTCGTTCGAGCGGCCGTATGGCCTGCTGGAGGTTCCACTGCAAAACAACCAGAGACACCAGATTGAACGACGTCGTTTCAGGCGAGCACGAGCGCTCGTTTCAGTGCTCGTTTCAATCCTTTGCAAAAAACGAAGAAGAGTCCAGACCGTCCGACAGCGTTCCAAACGGGCGTACACGCCCATCCGAGCGGTTGTTTGACATCTTCGACCAGGAGACAAAGAAGAACAAAATGGAAGATGGCATTCAAAATGGATGCTTTCGCCCATTTCAGCGGTCGTTTCATCTAATGCACAGACGCAGGTAAGTCGTCAGGGAAGATGATGACGTTCCATGCGACTCTTGTGCTCGTATGAGCGGTCGTTTCGACCAATGGCAGCCACAATAAGCCCGAGGAAGGGGGTAAATCTCCCCCATCTCTCTCTCTTTTCTTCTTCTTCTTCCTCCAAACCTCTCCAAACCCTAGCAAAACTTCGCCCGATCTCTCTACTCGCTCAATTTCAGTTCAAATCCTTCTGTGTGATTGATCTATGGTACATTTCTCCTCCGATCCCCAATTTATTTTTCATGAATCCACGTTCTACATGACTAGCATTGCCATGTCTAGGGGATGCATAATTTTTATCCAAATTTGAGTTTGGCTTGGATTCGTTGATGTTTTAGAGGAGTATGATGTGTAACTACCATATGATCATTATTGTTTAATTATATAGGAATGAAAAATTGTTTTGTAGATGTTCACACGGAGGTCTTCTCGCCTATGCGGTGCTCCAAGTTCATCCACCGCACCACCACAACAAGTTTTCACTCAGGGGATCGTCTTCACTAACCGTGAAGCAAGGAAGAAATTATAAAAGCTCGGTACAAGGAAGATTAACGTAGGCAAATGGGCTTGTGTGACCACACTCGCCAAGCTAGGTATTACTAATGATATCAATTTTCTTTGTCATAATGCCAAGTTGCATCATTTGTTTATTAGGGATGTGAGACTTATGAATGCATGACTCTTGAGTTTCTTAGTACTCTCTCGCACAAAGTTGTCTTGGTGCTAAATGCATATGAGGAGGAGAGGATCACTTTCCGTCTCCTAGACCAAGACTTCAACATCACTCTTGACGAGTGGTGTAATTATTTTGGCTTCACCAACAATGATGATGATCTTAGATATGTTTATGATTTCACTAACCAACACCCAAGGCAATCCTTCTACCGTGAATCAGCATGGCTTAAAGCAAAGAGCGAGTTGCATTGAAAGTACTATTATACTCTATTTCTATTATGTTATCACTAACTCATTGCAGGCACGAGGAGAAGTTTCTAAGGTGAACGATGAGAACACGCTAGTCCTCGAAAAAGCGGTAAACCTGGACGTCGGTTATTCGCCCAACCTAGGGGCAATACTTTTGCTACACCTTGTGCATCAAGCAAATCATGCACAAGGAGATATCGTGTGTGGAGGAGTGATCACCATGTTGGCTGATACGTCTCCAACATATCTATAATTTTTTATTGTTCCATGCTATTATATTATCATTCTAGGATACTTTTTGAGTAATAATTTACCAATTTATATTATTTTTGAGCACTAACCTATTGACCCAGTGCCCAGTGCCAGTTGCTATTTTTTGCGTGTTTTCTACTTTTCAGGTTTACAGTACCAAACGAAGTCCAATTGCCCCGAAACTTTTTTATGATTTTTTCTGGACCAAAAGAAGACCTGGAAGCTTCGGGAGAAGACTGGAGGCCGCACGAGGGAGGCACAAGCCAACAGGACGCGCCCAGGGGGTGGCCGCGCCCTGATGGCTTGTCCCTCCCTGGCAGGTCTCCTGACCCCGTTCTATGGCCTATAAATTCACATATATTCCAGAAACCCTAGAGGGCATCCCGAAACACTTTTTCCGCCGCCGCAAGTCTCTGTTCCGTCGCGATCTCATCTGGAGCTCCGTTCCGGCACCCTGCCAGAGGGGGGATCGATCACGAAGGGCCTTTTCATCAACCTTGTTGAGCTCATGATGATGTGTGAATAGTTCATCACAGACCTACGTGTCACTTCTCCTGATTAAGTTAACATAGCTCAAAAATAAGGGCCAATTAAAACTTTTTGTGTGCATATGAATGCTTGACTTGTGTGTTATTTGCTTGCTTGTTTGATTGTGCCATGAACCATCATATGTCTCCTACACTCCGAACTCATCTCCCTGACCCAAGAACCTTTCCCAATGATCATGCCATGTGTATAGGATATAAAACTATTTTTATAAAATATTATTTTGGCCAAAAAGGATTTATTTAAATTAGGTTTTCAAAAACCCCTGAGTTGAGGATTTAACAACAAGTCCTCAAATTGGGTGGATTTTTTGCCACAAAGGCTTGGAACCTACCATATATAAGACTTCCCAAAACCACCAAATATTATTTTTAAAGATTATTTTCACATTTTATTCAAAGGATTTTTCTTAAGGACATAAATGGTCTTTTATAGGGGAAAATTATTTCTATACTTTAAAAATATTTGAGAAAATTTAGGGAAACTCAGTGGACATATATTTTCCATATATATGAGTTTCAACACATGGTCATGTTCAAAATATTGGACAAAACCCTCCAAAACCCCTTCTGCCTATTTCAAGCATTTGAAATATTTCTACAAGAAATATTCTCAAATAAACCTAGGAAAATTCCAGCATGTCACATCTACCATATGTAATGATCTTGGCAAGTTTCAAATCAATCCCAATAATTTTGGTTCACCAAAACCCCTCAAAACCCTCTCTGTCCAGATCCAAATTTGAGCAACTTTGTATTGCCAAGTATTTACAATTGATCTCAAACTTTGTAGCATGCTCTAATACCCAAATAATGCCACCACACCAAGTGGTGCATCAAGGAGAATAGTTTTGCATGAGTAGATCAACAGAAACCTGATTCTGTTAATTTCTAGGGATTACAAAGTTTACATTGTCAACTTTCTTCAAATCATCTCAAACCTTGTGATCATCTTTGTTTTTACATACTATTTAATCCTATTAAATCTCATGGCAAGTAGACTCCATCTACTAGCACAAACACCTTCTGGTAGATTGGTAAAACTGCTGTTTTGACCCCTTCCCCCATTCTCCTTGCTCTCAAACTTTTACCACAGTCACTCTCATACCGCTTCTACCTCCACTAAGTCTCTCTTGCCCTGGCTCAATCATTGAGGGGGGTAAAACCCCAAGATTCCCTCTTTTTTACCATGGCAAGGCCTCTTCTTCCTCTCTCCCATTATTCAGTACATGCAGATGCCCCCAAACTTTACCACAACCTCATTTGCATGTTAATACACCAATCCAAACCCAAATATGTCATGCTCATATGGATATCATGAGCAACTCATCAAAACTTGATTTTGGCAGCAATTATAGCCTTGAACTACAAGTACCTTGACCTCTTATCTCCCTGATATGAAACTTGGTGGACATGTAGTCCTTCCATTCTTGAGTCCACTAGACAAAGTTTTGTTCCAAGAGGCCTACAGTAAAAAACCTCTGTTAGAGCCCCAAGTTTGCTACTGCAAACTTACCCCCTGTGAAAACCCCATCTACCTAGCTCCAATTACCTTGAAATTGCACCAGTTCCCTCTAGCACGCATGCCTTGCATGCCAGACAACTTTGTCCAACCAAAATAATTCCCTGGACACAAAGTGGCGCGGTGACCACGCCACTGACCTGCAAAGGTGGTGCTATGCCACTTGAGCTCATCCTGTAGCTCGCGTCTGGTTGCAGAAAGTCGTCCACGCGTGCCAAGGGTTCCCTCTCGACCTCCCACGCCTCTCCCCGATGCCAGCAAGGGTCCAAGGCCGCTCTGGCACGCGTGCTCCCCACGCCGAGAGCATCCGAGGCGCACCCGAGACCCTTCCGTTGCCCCCTCCTATACCTGCCCTCCCTAGAGCTCCCCGGACGCCCCTAGCGCATCTATCTCCCTCCTAAACACCCGTGGGCACGCCCATGAACCTCTAGCGCCTTCTGTTGTGGATTTGTCACAGCAAGATGTCCGGGTTAGCAGACTTAGGTGTGAAGCCATCGCAAGTATGTGGCTGCTTGAGAGGGGTTGGCCGGAATCGAGAGACGCGAGTTTACCTAGGTTCGGCCCCTCCGATGGAGGTAAAAGCCTACGTCCTGCTTATCTTGTATTGATGACAATGACGATCTCGGTTACAAGGGTGCGGAGTCGCTACCTCTAATCTCCAGAACCTCTGACCTGACTCTCTCTAATGACTTGTCTGTCTAAGAACTGTCTATGGAGATGTCTAAAAAACTTGACCCTCTTGGGGTGACCCGCCCCTCCTTATATAAGTTGAAGGGGCGGTTTACATGTAGAGTCTAAGTCGGATTGAGACTTAACTTATTATGACTTCCCATCGCGGGCTTCTCTTCATGGGCTTCTGAGTCTCGGGCTTCTTATCTCAACCGGGCGGCTTAACCGGGCGGCTTAACCGGGCGGCTTACAACCAGGGCTTATCTTCAAGACTCATCCTCAGGGACTCGTCTCCGGGACTTAACTCTCTCCGGGTCATAACTGTCTGACGGGTCATAACTGTCTGCCGGGTTATAACTATCTGCCGGGTTATAACTGTCTGCCAGGTTATAACTGTCTGCCGGGTTAACTGTCTGCTGGGTTGACTATCTGCCGGGTTAACTGTCTGCCGGGTTAACTGTCTGCTGGGTTGACTGTCTGCCGGGTTAACTGTCTGCCGGGTTAACTATCTGCCGGGTTAACTGTCTGCCGGGTTAACTGTCTGCCGGGTTAACTGTCTGCCGGCTTTGAACTGTCCCCGGGTCATACCACGGGGTATATCCCCGACATTAGCCCCCAGGTTAGCTTGAATTTATTCATGGTAACCTCCTGAAATAAGAATATGTAAAGGGACCGGTTCACTCAAAAATACCAGTTGACCAGCTCCTGAAAATTCTGAAACACTGTCATATCAATACACTGACGCTGGCTCTTTGGAGAAAAAATAACCCTTATTATCAACTGCTTTGGTTTGAAAAATTCGTCTGGTTCCCTCATAACTGAGAATTTGAAGGCATATCTTCCTCATATTCATATTACCTGTAGCCCCCAAGTCTTAAGAGGGGAAACGTAGTGATAGCCTTAAGACTTGCTTCAATATAAATATTGCAACTCTAGAGAAATCTGGACTGCTCGTCTGAGTCACCAGTCATAAGTTGAATGTTCCACATATGTAGCCCCCAAGTACCGGGTTGTCTTGCCTGCAGCAACCTGGGACTTGTAAATGTCTTATGCTCATAAAACTTCAGCCAGTGTAGCCCCCAAGGGCCGGGTCATTATGCAATAATGAGCAGGAACTTGTTGTAGATCTGATCATATAGACTTGAGGAGCAATGTGTAGCCCCCAAGGGCCGGCTCAGTAAGACAATACTGGGCTGGGACTTAGAAAAAGATATAAAGGCCGGCTCATCTCCTTGAGATAACAGGGTCTGTTGACAATGTAATGACTTGAAAAAACAGCTTGCATTAGCCCCCAAGTGTCGTGGTGCGTGCTTGCAGTGACATGGGACTTGCATATTTGATATAGACTGCACTTGAATAATGTAGCCCCCAAGTGCCGGGTTGCATGCCTGCGGCGATTCGGGACTATCGCTTCCATTGCAGAATAAAATCATATCCACTCTCCTGATGATGTTGCTGAAAGCCTTACATATCAATGTTGAACCATGCTCCTTGCTGTAAGCTGGTATTTTTGGGATGAAGGAATAATAGCCATTACTCTGAAGGGGCTTTGAAAACCTCAATCATCCAATGCTGGTTATGACAACCATAATGAAAAATCCAGCCATGTTGGCTATTTAAGATTTCAATAATATAACCCGGTTTGAAAAAACCAGGTTCCTGCAATATAAACCAGGATATCCATGCATACATGATGCATGGTAAGATGATGCAATGATGATGCCATGTATGATGCAATGTATGATGTTCTTGCTTTTTCTTGCTTTTTTGTTTTTCGAAAACTCATATGCCGGTTCTTCTGGGTGGACTCGCTGCTTGAACTCTTAGCAGTACATGGTCTCTAGTGAGAGTGACCGTCAACTCCTTTGAGCGGCTCAGGGTCTCTAGGCGAGATTAACTGATAAGAGTGCAACGAACCAGAGAGAGACGCAGCAAACGGCGGGTCATGCCCACAGGGCCCATAAGCTACTTCTCACGTGACGTAAATCCATCGTTTGAACCTTAAACAGTGCAGGGTCTTTAAAAGAGTAACTGTTTAAGAGTACGAACGGGCCACATAGCGGAGAGTATGCAGCAAATGGGTGAGTTTATCCTCGCTTTCCGTAAGCCGTCCCTCACGTGACAAGAGCCGCCGGTTTAACCTTGACCAGTACAGGGTCTCTAGTGAGAGTGACTGTCAAATATTTTGAACAGCTCAGGGTCTCTAGGCGAGATTAACTGGTAAGAGTTCGGCGGGTCACCTAGTGGAGCAGCAGCAGCATACAGGCAGGTTTTAACTCGAACTTGCGGTGGCTGAAGAGCTGATCAAGAGGGTGTGTAAGCTAAACCCGGTGGGTTGGAAGCCCCCAAATGACCTTGTTGACGGAGTCAACTTTTTGGGTATACAACCCGGCCTTACGGTGGCTGAAAAGCCGATCAAGAGGGTGTGTAAGCTAAACCCGGCGGGTTGGAAGCCCCCAAATGACCTTGTTGAAGTATCAACATTGTTGCACCATCTTGTAAGCCGCCATCTTGTATGAAGAAATGACAGAAGCCTCCAAGTGACTTTACGATGATCCAATAAATCAGGGCACCCATGTTTGAACGGTGCATCATGGCGGCTCGTCCTCTTGGGCAACTTTTAATTTTCTAAAAACTCGAACTTGCGAGAGATGAATTCCTTTTGAACCGGATGCTGACCCGGATATCGAGATCTCAAAACTTTGTGAGAGATAGATTTCTCTTGAACCAGGACTCTTAGGTCGCTTGGCACTTTTTCAGATGGAAATTTTCTGACAGCCTTTAAACTTTCACCAATGTGGCAGTAGCCCCCGAGATCGGGCGATCCGGGGTTCTTGAATTTGCTAAATCTAGCAACATTTGCTGAATCATGTCTGTGTAACCCCCGAGTCTTAAGACGACTCGAAGAGTTGGCTTGAGATTCTCCATACTTGCCCGTGGCATAAACCGGCATATAGCTGACAGCGGAAACACTTGAATGTGCTGAAGCCCGCATGATTTGTGTCAGTAATCCGGCCAGCGGTTCATCCCTGCTGGTTGTTGAAGTTAACCAAACTGCAGTGACGGCGACTTGTGCGCCTGTCCCTTGAGCCATCCGTTGGATGCTGATAATTTTGCTCCAGAGTTATTGGAATATACCGGGCCGCATGAGTGGTGACTCATGAGCGTCTGTTGGGCGGCTTTGAACAAACAAGCACAGCACCAGCATGTCAATGCAGACCGGACCACTGGGAGGCGGCTTGCCGCATCCATTGGGCTAAGATGCGCTTGTGTGAGCAGACGTGGCTCTGATTTGTTGATGTATATGCAGGAGTCGGCCGCGGCATTAGAAGACGGTGCGGACGCGTGAGTCAACCGCGGATCCATTGAACAGCGAGTAGTTGCGGTCCCGGTGAGTCGATGTAGACCGGGCCGCAGGGGCGGCGACTTGTGCGCGCCCGTTTTACCAGGTAATGTGGCACGGACGAACGCTGGTGCAGAATGTTACCAGCGCGTGTTCCGTACCCATGGTATAAGCCACGTTTGTAGTGAATAATTGCCCTGCATATAAAAATATACAGACCAAAGTAATTGTTCTTTGACGAAAACAAAATGTGCTAATAAAATAGACTTAGATGGATATTACCTGACTTGTCCGGACGACAGATGATCCGTCCGTAGATAACTCTTCAGTACTATTACTGAATTTCGTTTGATCCTTATATACATCCAAAGGATTTTTGCATTGATCCCCTCGAACACTCTGCCTTTTTTTTAACTCGCCCTCTTCTTACCCATAGTACAAAATTGCAGAGAGCCCGTTGAGAGGTGGAAGGCAGCTGAAGCAAATGCGACCGAGGCGGAGCAGGGTGTTGGGGAACGGAGCATGAATTTCAAAAAAAATTCCTACGCTCACGCAAGATCTATCCATGGAGATGCATCGCTACGAGAGGGGAGAGTGTGTCTACGTACCCTCGTAGACCGTTAGCGGAAGCGTCTCACAACGCGGTTGATGTAGTCGAACAATCCTTCGAGCTCCACCGATCGAGTACCGAACGTACGGCACCTCCGAGTTCTACACACGTGCAGCTCGGTGACGATCCTCGTCTTCTTGATCCAGCAAGACGTCGAGGAAGTAGATGAGTTCCGTCAGCACAACGGCGTGGCGACGGTGACGGTGAAGTGATTCCGGCAGGGCTTCGCCTAAGCTCTCCGAAAATATGACCGAGGTGGAAAACGGAGATCGGGGCACCGCACACGGCAATGGGACAATTGTTGTTTCTTGGGGTGCCCCCTTGCCCCCGTATATAAAGGATGAGAGGGAGGAGGCCGGCCCCCTAGGGGTGCGCCAAGTGTGGGGAGTCCTACTAGGACTCCTTAGTCCTAGTAGGATTCCACCTCCCATACGGAGTAGGAAAGGGGGAAGGGAGAGGGAAAGGAAAGAGGGGGCTGCGCCCCCTCCCCTAGTCCAATTCGGTTTGGGCAAGGGGGGGCGCGCGCCTCCTCACGTGGCCTGCCTCTCCTTTTCCTGTATGGCCCAATAAGGCCCATTACTTCTCCCGGTGAATTCCCGTAACTCCCCGGTACTCCGAAAAATACCCGAATCACTCGGAACCTTTCCGACGTCCGAATATAGCCTTCCAATATATGAATCTTTACCTCTCGACCATTTCGAGACTCCTCGTCATGTCCGTGATCTCATCCGGGACTCCGAACAAACTTCGGCCACCAATCACATAACTCATATAATACTAAATCGTCATCGAACCTTAAGTGTGCGGACCCTACGGGTTCGGGAATGATGTAGACATGATCGAGACGACTCTCCGGTCAATAACCAACAGCGGAACCTGGATGCTCATATTGGTTCCTACATATTCCACAAAGATCTTTATCGGTGAACCTCATATGTCAACATACGTTGTTCCCTTTGTCTGGCGGTATGTTACTTGCCCGAGATTCGATCGTCGGTATCCAATACCTAGTTCAATCTCGTTACCGGCAAGTCTCTTTACTCGTTCCGTAATACATCATCTTGCAACTAACTCTTTAGTCACGGTGCTTGCAAGGCTTCTGTGATGCTGTATTACCGAGAGGGCCCAGAGATACCTCTCCGATAGTCGGAGTGACAAATCCCAATCTCGATCCATGCCAACTCAACAAACACTTTCAGAGATACCTATAGTGCACCTTTATAATCACCCAGTAACATTGTGACGTTTGATACACCCAAAGTATTCCTACGGTATCCGGGAGTTGCATGATCTCATGGTCAGAGGAACGTGTATTTGACATAGTGAAAGCAATAGCAATAAACTGAACGATCATTTGCTATGCTAACGGTTGGGTCATGTCCATCACATCATTCTCCTAATGATGTGATCCCGTTATCAAATGACAACTCATGTCCATGGTCAGGAAACCTTGACCATCTTTTAATCAACGAGCTAGTCTAGTAGAGGCATACTAGGGACATAGTATTTGTCTATTATCCACACATGTATTTAGTTTCCGGTCAATACAATTCTAGCATGAATAATAAACCATTATCATGAACGGAGAAATATGATAATAATAAACACTTTATTAATTGCCTCTAGGGCATATTTCCAACAGTCTCCCACTTGCACTAGAGTCAATTACATTGTAATGAATCTAACACCCATCGCATTCTGGTGCTGATCATGTTTTGCTCGTGGAAGAGGTTTAGTCAATGGGTCTGCCACATTCAGATCCATGTGTACTTTGCAAATCTCTATGTCTCCATCCTTAATCAAATTCCGAATGGAGTTGAAGCGACGCTTTATATGCTTGGTTCTCTTGTGAAACCTGGGCTCCTTTGCTATAGCAATTGCTCCAGTGTTGTCACATAAGATAGTCATTGGACCCGATGCACTAGGTATGACACCTAGATCGGATATGAACTCCTTCATCCAGACTCCTTCATGTGCTGCTTCGGAAGCAGCTATGTATTCCGCCTCACATGTAGATCCCGCCACGACGCTCTGCTTGGAACTGCACCAACTGACCGCTCCACCATTAAGAATAAATACGTATCCAGATTGTGACTTAGAGTCATCTGGATCTGTGTCAAAGCTAGCATCGACGTAACCCTTTACAACGAGCTCTTTGTCACCTCCATAAACGAGAAACATGTCCTTGGTCCTTTTCAGGTACTTCAGGATATTCTTGACCGCTGTCCAGTGATCTACTCCCGGATCACTTTGGTACCTTCCCACCAAGCTAATAGCGAGGCACACATCAAGTCTGGTACACAGCATGGCATACATAATAGAGCCTATGGCTGAGGCATAGGGGATGACACTCATCTTCTCTTTGTCTTCTGCCGTGGTCGGGCTTTGAGTCTTACTCAATCTCACACCTTGCAATACAGGCAAGAACCCTTTCTTTGACTGATCCATTTTGAACTTCTTCAAAATCTTGTCAAGGTATGTGCTTTGTGAAAGTCCAATGAGGCGTCTTGATCTATCTCTATAGATTTTGATGCCTAATATGTAAGCAACTTCTCCGAGATCCTTCATTGAAAAACTTTTGTTCAAATAACCCTTTATGCTTTCCAGAAATTCTATGTCATTTCCCATCAATAATATGTCATCCACATATAATATGAGAAATGCCACAGAGCTCCCACTCACTTTCTTGTAAATACAAGCTTCTCCATAAGTTTGTATAAACCCAAATGCTTTGATCACTTCATCAAAGCGAGTATTCCAGCTCCGAGATGCTTGCACCAGTCCATAGATGGATCGCTAGAGCTTGCATACTTTGTTAGCACCTTTAGGATCGACAAAACCTTCCGGTTGCATCATATACAATTCTTCCTTAAGGAATCCATTAAGGAATGCCATTTTGACGTCCATTTGCCAGATTTCATAATCATAAAACACGGCAATTGCTAACATAATTCTGACAGACTTTAGCATCGCTACAGGTGAGAAAGTCTCATCGTAGTGAACTCCTTGAACTTGTCGATAACCTTTAGCAACAAGTCGTGCTTTATAGACGGTGACATTACCATCAGCGTCTGACTTCTTCTTAAAGATCCATTTATTTTCAATAGCTCGCCGTTCATCGGGCAAGTCTACCAAAGTCCATACTTTGTTCTCATACATGGATCCAATCTCGGATTTCATGGCCTCAAGCCATTTGTCGGAATCCGGGCTTGCCATCGCTTCTTCATAGTTCGAAGGTTCATCGTTGTCTAGCAACATGACCTCCAAGACTGGATTTCCGTACCACTCTGGTGCGGAACGTGTCCTGGTTGACCTTCGAAGTTCAGTAACAACTTGCTCCGAAGTTTCATGATCATCATCATCAACTTCTTCTCTGGTCTGTGTCGATGTCACAGAAATTTCATTCTGTGGCGTACTACTATCCAGAGGAGGTACAATTACCTCATCAAGTTCTACTTTCCTCCCACTCACTTCTTTCGAGAGAAACTCCTTCTCTAGAAAGGATCCATTCTTAGCAACGAATACTTTGCCTTCGGATCTGTGGTAGAAGGTGTACCCAACGGTCTCCTTTGGGTATCCTATGAAGACGCACTTATCCGCTTTGGGTTCGAGCTTATCTGGCTGAAGCCTTTTGACATAAGCATCGCATCCCCAAACTTTCAGAAACAACAGCTTAGGTTTCTTACCAAACCACAGTTCATACGGTGTCGTCTCAACGGATTTAGACGGTGCCCTGTTTAAAGTGAATGCAGCTGTCTCTAATGCATAACCCGAAAATGATAGTGGCAAATCGGTAAGAGACATCATAGAATGCACCATATCTAATAGAGTACGATTACGACGTTCGGACACACGATTACGCTGTGGTGTTCCAGGTGGCGTGAGCTGTGAAACAATTCCACATTGTTTTAAGTGATTGCCAAACTCGTAACTCAAATATTCTACTCCATGATCAGATCGTAAGAACTTTATTTTCTTGTTACGATGGTTCTCTACTTCACTCTGAAATTCTTTGAACTTTTCAAATGTTTCAGATTTATGCTTCATCAAGTAGACATAGCCATATCTACTCAAATCATCTGTGAACGTGAGAACATAACGATATCCACCGCGCGCCTCAACACTCATCGGACCGCATACATCGGTATGTATTATTTCCAACAAGTCTGTTGCTCGCTCCATTGTTCCGGAGAACGGAGTCTTAGTCATCTTGCCCATGAGGCATGGTTCGCATGTCTCAAATGATTCATAATCAAGTGATTCCAAAAGTCCATCTGTATGGAGTTTCTTCATGCGTTTTACACCAATATGACCTAAGCGGCAGTGCCACAAATATGTGGTACTATCATTATCAATTTTGTGTCTTTTGGCATCAATATTATGGATGTGTGTATCACCACGATCGAGATTCAACAAGAATAAACCATTCACAAGCGGTGCATGACTATAAAAGATATTATTCATCAAAATAGAACAACTTTTATTCTCTGATTTAAATGAATAACCGTCTCGCAATAAACAAATCAAAGTCACAAGCGGAGGCAGGCGGCTCGGAGGCACACCGGCGTAAGCCGAACGTGGCCGGCGTTGGCCTAGTTGCCGGCGGCTTGACGCGTGGGCCCCGGCATTTTGCGAAGGCAGCGGCGGCTCTCCATGGCCGTGGTGGAGGCGGCTTGGCACGCTGGCGGACCCGCAACCGCCCGGCGGCGGCTCGCGGCAATGGGGGCGGAGCGTACGCCGGCCAGTTGGAGACATGGAGCTCCAGGTGGGCGAGCGCGGAGGTGAGTAGCGGGTGGCTTCGGGTGAGGAACCCCAACGAGGAGGCGAACACGGCAGCTTGGCGCGTGGCAACGTAGTGAGGCAGGCTCGGGCGAGCGCCTGCTCGCAGGCCGGGCCACAGCAGAGGTGGCTGGTGCTGATTTGGGCGAGCAGCGGCTCGATTCGTGGCTGCAGAAGGAGCGAGGCGATTTTGTGGCAGAGGAGCCGGCTCAAGGCGCGGCAGGCGCGGTCGTAACAGAAGGCGACTCTGCCGTGGTGGCGAGCGTAGCGAGGGGCGCGAGGGCGTGGAAGCGGCTGGTCACGACGCGGATGTGGACGGGAGGCGCGTCGGGCGCGGAAGCACACGGCGACGGAGAGTCGGGTACGGAGGAGGCGATTTGAAGGCGGAGACGAGTCCGCTCGGAGGCGACTCGGTCATGACGGGGATGGAGCACGGCCAGGGCGGCTCAGGACGGCTCAGCAACGGCGCGGGAAGGCCGGCTCTGGTCCGACCACGATGGAGACGGCGGCTTGGCACGTCGGGCGGCTCAAGCCGCAGCTAGAGGCGGGTCGCGCGGAGGAGCGACGTGCCAGGCAGCGAGGCGGAGTCGGCCCGCGGGCGCGCCGTGTCCGGGGCCGCGGCGGATGAGGCACTGCGGCGGCGAGTCCAGGTCGCTGTTGTCTCTGTTTTCGGGTCGTAGGAGTCTTTAGAAAATTCCCATCTGAGTCTTCGTCATAGTCTTTTTTTCTTTTTGCGGTTTTGGCGGCTTTGGCAATTTTCGTGGGTGCATACTGAGTTGAATCAGTACTAAGGAATTTGTTCTTGATGACGTCCGGCTGCGTGGAGGAAAAAACGACCTGATCTTAGATTGATGAACCGTCAAATCGCAGCGGCATCGTCCGCACTGGACACCGTAACACTTAATTCTCTTGAACTCTTCTTCATCTCATCAATCCCGAGCTTCTCGATCCGCGAGAGAAATCCCTCCAAGAACACAATACCACCGTGCGCGGGCCCCAAGGTGGGCGCCAACTGTCGTGGATTTGTCACGGCAAGATGTCCGGGTTAGCAGACTTAGGTGTGAAGCCATCGCGACTATGTGGCGGCTTGAGAGGGGTTGGCCGGAATCGAGAGACGCGAGTTTACCCAGGTTCGGCCCCTCCGATGGAGGTAAAAGCCTACGTCCTGCTTATCTTGTATTGATGACGATGATGATCTCGGTTACAAGGGTGCGGAGTCGCTACCTCTAATCTCGAGAACCTCTGACCTGACTCTCTCTAATGACTTGTCTGTCTAAGACCTGTCTATGGAGACGTCTAAAAAACTTGACCCTCTTGGGGTGACCCGCCCCTCCTTATATAAGTTGAAGGGGCGGTTTACATGTAGAGTCTAAGTCGGATTGAGACTTAACTTATTATGACTTCCCATCGCGGGCTTCTCTTCATGGGCTTCTGAGTCCTGGGTTTCTTATCTCAACCGGGCGGCTTAACCGGGCGGCTTACAACCAGGCAGCTTAACCGGGCGGCTTACAACCAGGGCTTATCTTCAAGACTCATCCTCAGGGACTCGTCTCCGGGACTTAACTCTCTCCGGGTCATAACTGTCTGCCGGGTCATAACTGTCTGCCGGGTCATAACTATCTGCTGGGTTATAACTGTCTGCCGGGTTATAACTGTCTGCCGGGTTATAACTGTCTGCCGGGTTAACTGTCTGCTGGGTTGACTGTCTGTCGGGTTAACTGTCTGCCGGGTTAACTGTCTGCTGGGTTGACTGTCTGCCGGGTTAACTGTCTGCCGGGTTAACTGTCTGCCGGCTTAGAACTGTCCCCGGGTCATACCACGGGGTATATCCCCGACACCTTCTCCCTTCCCCCACGGCCGGCGATGCCTGCCTCGGCCTCCGGCAAATTCGCGTTGCCCCGCCTCTCTCCTCTCCTCGGGACGGCAGCTGAGCACCCTAGCGCCACCACAAACTCCCCCTCTGCGCTCCTTTCCTCATTCTGGTGGTCGAAGCACCGCCCCCACTGTCGCCGTCGTCGGCCTCCGCCACAGCCGAGGCCCCGCTCATTCCGATGCTTCCCGGCGAAGGTTATGCCCCGGGTGGATGTAGCCCTCCGTCCTGAGCACGCCGGTGGTCGGAGCATCGCTGGAGGTGGCTGGAGCCACGAGGGCAAGCACCGGCGCTGCTCGGTCCCGCCTCCTCTGTCTCTCCCTGCTCGAGCGGGAGGTGGAGGGCGGACCTGACAGGTGGGCTCTGCGTGTCAGCGACCGACCGGCTAGGCCCGCGGTTTAAGTGGAGGCGCTCCGCCGCTCCCCGCGTCCCTGCAGAGGAGGCTTACTCCACTGAGTACGTCTTCAACGTCCCCAGCGCGCGGTTGGAGCCACTGGGCCGGCCCATCTGCTTATCCTGCGCCCAGTGCGCTAAATAGCCCAGTGGTGTATATCCTTTTTCTCTTTCTTTTTCTTTTTCAGGAAGGTTCAAAAATTCATAGTTTAATCATATGAACTCCAAATCTGGTGATTCAAACTCCTAGAGGTCCCAAAAATCATGCTCCATCCAGAAAGCTAACTTGCACATTTTTACATAAAACTTTTCTGTACAATAAATTATTTAACCCTGTTTTGAATTCCTACATTAAACTTTGGAAATTCATAGGGATCTCACCATAGGTCCAAATGCTATGATTCAAACTCATAGATGGATCTAAGTTCATGCACTAACTTGTGAACATTTTCTCCTTACACCTCCTCTGCATCCTAAATTGTTAAACTATTTGTTCCTATGTGATCCACTTGTTATATCTCTAGAATATTCACATCCACTCCAAATCCAGTGGGACCACTTCCATAATTCTTCTAAAATCATGCCCAAATTGATGAGTGCCTTCACTCATTTTTGTTAAAATATTTTCTATAGACTTCTTATAAAATCATTAATACCTCCATTTCAACCTTTCAAAAGGCCTCATTGATCCAACTCCAACAGAGCCATTTTTGGTATTTTTCTTATGACCAGAGATGTCCAAGAAAAATAAAACTCCTATTTATAGAGCACTTTTATTTCTCTGCTTGTTGTGTTGCTTATTGTGGTTGTTTTCGACGGTAGTTGACGAAGTAGACGGAGTGCTCGGAGTTGGACGAGAAGCGTGTGAAGGCCTCAAAGACTTTCCTGAGACAGGCAAGCAGCCCCTTGACCATGTCTAAGAAACCATTTTATTGCATGGCATATAGCACTTTACTTTTGATATGTTGATCATGATGCTATGGTGACCACCTTCATGCGTTGTCTCCGATACTTTTACCCGTTGATACTTGCACTGAGCATGACCCTACCTTCCTATGAGGGTTATGCGGGTGGGAAGTAGATAGGATGCTTAAGTAGTTGCTACGCAAAATGGGACGGGAATATGCATGGTGTTGGAAACAAATGCTTTCAAAGACTTTTTGAAAACCCCGTCGGGTGCCACTAATGCCCGAGGGTGATGATGATGAGCTAGGTAACCACTTGATAAACAAGTGGTGTACCGGAGCAAGTGAGTGTGTTGGTTTTCTGAAAACGGATTGGTGTAAGTTGCGACCGTTATTCCAACCTTACATGTACAACCACGATACCCCTTATGGGACGGGGCTTTGTTGATTACCTTGGTCGGTACTAGCAGAGAGCCCGCATTACTATTGGCGGTAGTGACGAGGTCACTCTCGATACGGGGTCGTGCCGGAAAGGACGATCATGGGTTGTTTTTATAGACACCGGGCACACCGTTGTGTCCCCTCATGGATGTTACGATCTTGAGCGAGGCTCGTGGGATGTACATCATGAGGGCTGGGTACCAACGAGTGAACTCTTTGTTTAGTGTCGTCAAGGGAAAGGCATTGTTCGGGTGCTTACCTCGGGTATGAACAATACCGCGAGTCGTGGCTTGACACAGAAGTTCCCCGAGTCTTGTGGGTAAAGTGTGCAACCTCTGCAGAGTGTAAACCTATTCGAATAGCCGTGTCCACGGTCAAGGACAGTTGGATGACCGCTCTTGGGCTACGTCCATTGTTTACAAAACTTGGTGTGCGTGTGTGGAAAAAGGGAGAAACATGAGTTGAGTCGATGACTCTATGTGATGATTGAACATGGGATGTTCAAACCTTGATTTATATTGATATGTGTAACATGTTCATATGGTTACTCGGAACCTCATGTTGCATGCTTCTACATGTTGATAGCACATATCATTGCATAAAAATTAGCTTTTCGCAAAGATACCTACTTAGTGCTATATCATGCTTCTGTTAATCCTTGTTCCAAACATGGGTTGCTTGCGAGTACATTCAAGGTACTCATTGGCTTGCCACAGGTTATTTTATTAGCCAGGCATGAAAGACCAGGTTATGATGAAGATTACCGTGGTGACGAACATGCGGGTTAGGATGTTTCCCAGTCAGAATGCCTGTAGGGTTAAGGCAGATGGCATGGGTTCACGCTATCGTTGAAGATTTCTGTTGCGAGATTATGGAGACTTGGCTATAAAGGCCATATTTGAGTACAAACGGTATGTAATGGATGTAAGACTCTTGTTATTCAGTTTCTGTGTGTTCAGTGAGCATTGATCTCTGGGATCACTGTGCACGTACATTCATTGATCACGACTTATGAGTCGGGGTCCCCACACTACGGGTCCGTAGTTAGTACCTAGATGGCTATCTCTCTCTCTCTCTCTCTCTCTCTCTCTCTCTCTCTCTCTCTCTCTCTCTCTCTTTTGATCTTCAATACAATGATCATCGCATCTTCGCTTTGATCTATTCGATGTAATTCTTTTGTACGGTGTATTTGAGTCAAATCTGAATATTAAGATTCTTATTTGCATGACCATTATATCTTCATAAATCTCTCCGATCTATTTAAATAGTTTGGCCAACTAGATTGATATTTCTTCAGTGAGAGGGGTGTGTTGCAGTGGTTTCAACCTAACATGTTTCTATATCCCAGTGACAAAGTAGGGGACAAGATACGTCTTTGTGTTGTTGCCACTAAGGATAAAATGATGGGGTTAGTTCATATTAATTGAATTCTCTTTTTCAACATCATCTCATCGTTCTTCAAACATTAATCTGTTTGTCATGAACTTAATACATAGGGTGGCAAGCATAGAAGCGCTCTTGAAGTGGAGTAATAGTAATAGGTGCAGGCAGGAGTTAGCCTATTTGATTATGGACGTGATGCCTATATATACATGATCATTGCCGTGAATATCACATAATTGTGCGTTTTTCTATCAATTGCCCAACAGTAATTTGTTTACCCACCGTATGTTGCCTACATGAGAGATGCCGCTAGGGAAAACTATGGCCCCCGGGTCTATTCACTTATATCTTTACAAATCCTATCATTACCCTGATGCCATTATTTACCTTTTATTTTATTTTGCAATTTACAATTATCTACTATTATTTACACATTTCACTTACTTGCAAATAATGAGATCAAGGGGATTGACAACCCTCTTGCCCGCGTTGGGTGCAAGTTGTTTGCTCTTTTGTGTGCAGCCGCTGAAGACGGTTTTAGATTGATATTCCTATTGGTTCGATAAACCTTGGTTTCATAGCTGAGGGAAATACTTACCCGTATTGTGCTGCAATTACTTGTTCCTCTTCACGGAAAACCCAACACAGATCACAAGTATCAGGGAGGATTTCTGGCGCCGTTGCCGGGGAATATCATCACCAACTATCAAGTAACTTCACACAAATTATCATTCCTTGTTCTTCTTTTTATTTGCTGTTATATTTAGTTTGTTTCATAAAAATCAAAAATACAAATATATTTATCTTTGCTTGTTACTAGTTTACTACTTTGCTTGCTAGTTTGCTTGTCCTGCTTTGTTGCTATCATGTCTAAGTTTGAAAAAGTTATTGTTGATAGTGCTAGCGAAGATAGTGCTAGTGACTCGGAAGAGGAGAGACCAAAATTTATTGATGCTACTCACGATCTTCCTAAGAATCAAGTTCCTAATAGTAATACCCACACGGTTTTAAAATCTAAAATCTATAATGCAGGTAGTGGGAACATCACTGGAAAACATGTTATACAAGAATTTCGAGTGCTCGGGAGCTATCCCTTTTACTAAAGGAACCATACTTGACGAGACAAATTGTTATGTGGATGCTATTACTATGCTAATATTGAAGCTAGAAAGAAAGTTCGCGCATCTCCATCCTATGCTCCAAAGATATTTTTGGGTCTTTCGAGTATACGTAATCCTAAGATTAAGAAAATTGCCACCATCATCCTTATGCATGAATTTGATTATATAGTGCGGGAAGCAAGAGACATATTTTCTTTTTATAGAGTAAAATCTGAAGCTCCCCCTATAGAAGTGATCCTACATAATAAAGATGCTAAAGGAATCTAATAATTGCCAAGGTTTTAGTGAGATTATGAGGAGGAATGTTCCTCCTAAAGAATTAACGCAATATTTATTCCTTCACACTTGAGATAAATTTGAATGTATTGCTAAAGGAATTAATGAAGGGTTTATTGAGGATTGGCATGAAAACAATATTAGGGAACCTATCAATGATGAAATTCATGTCTTGTATGAAGATCCCTATGATGATGGTGATGTTAGTGATGATATTATAAATCCTTTTGAGCACTTGAGACCTTCAAATAAATTTGAGAGGGGTGTTTTTCTAAGTAAGATTTTGGAAGAGCTAGTTTTGAAGGACATGAAAGATGACAATACTTGAAACTATGCATTATGCCTAGCTAGGGGCATAAAACAATAGCGCTTGTTGGGAGGCAACCCAATAGTTATCTTTATTTTTAATTTTTACATTCTGTTTGTATGTGATAACATCATTATTTCCTCTATAATGATTATGTTTTAATGTTTTAATTAGTGTTTGTGCCAAGTAAAGCCTTTGGGACGACTCACAAGATGAGTAGAATTGATACGGTGCAAAAACAGAAACTTTAGCATTCGATGCAGAATTTCTCTGATTTTACTAGAACGACTTTTTGATCTGAAATTTTTAAAAAATAATTCTATAAAAATTCTTCAGGATTTCCTAATTTTTCAGAATTGTTCGAGATACAGAAGTACAGGTTCTCTACAGATCTTTATAGACTGTTCTGGTTTAGACAGATTCTGTTTTTGCTTGCATAGTTTGCTTGTTTTGATGATGCTATGGATTGTATCATTAGGTATAAGCCATGGAGAAGTTAGAGTACAGTAACTATTATGCAATAATGAAATATGAATCATTTTATAGGAGTACCTAAAGTATTTTATATGTTGCTTATACTAACGGATCTCACGAAGTTTTGTTGAGTTTTGTGTGATTGAAGTTTTCAAGTTTTGGGTGTTATCACGATGGACGAAGGAATAAGGAGTGGCAAGAGCCTAAGCTTGGGGACCAAGGCACCCCAAGGTAATATTATAGGAAGACTCAAGCGTCTAAGCTTGGGGATGCCCCGGAAAGCATCCCCTCTTTCGTCTCAATCCATCGGTATGTCACTTGGAGCTATATTTTTATTCGTCACATGATATGAGTTTTGCTTGGAGCGCTGTTTTCTTTTGTTTACTTTTATTTTTAGTTTGACACAAACATCATTTTCTGGACACACCTATTTAAGAGAGACACACCTTCATCATAATTTATTAGAATACTCTATGTGCTTCACTTATATCTTTTGAGCCTAGCAGTTGCTCTAGTACTTCACTTATACCATTTTGAGCACGGTGGCGTATAGATTTTATAGAAATAATTGCACTCTTTCTATTCACTTATATTTTTTTGAGAGTTAATAAATAGTGACGGTAATTTGCATGGGTCATAAGACTAGTTCAAAAATAATAGGTATTCAATGAGTGATAATCAAAACCATCATGTAGCATATAAAAGAGAAATCTTGGGTTAATGAAATTGATGTGGTAATATGAAAAAGGTGTGAGTGCATCATTGTTGATTCGTAGAAGTATTGATATTAAGAGGTGTTAATTTTCCATTTTTTTAAATATTAAAAAGGCATGGTGGGGATGTGTGAGCATTTCTATTCCTCGTTGAAATCCTAGTGTTGTTTCGGGTCGAAGGCGCGCGATGGTTAACTCCTCCCAACCTTATCCCTCGGGGCATGCGAGTAGTACTTTGATTTGTGATAAACTAATGAAACTTTGTAATAAGTATATGAGTTCTTCATGACTAATGTGAACCCATGGACATACGCAATCTCACCACCTCATATTTTGCTAGCCTCTTTGGTACCGTGCATTTCCCATTCTCACCTCGAGGATCGGTGCAAACTTCACCGGTGCATCCAAACCCCGTGACATGATACGCTCTGTCACACATAAGCCTTCTTATATCTTCCTCAAAACAGCCACCATACCTACCTATTATGGCATTTCCATAGCCATTCCGAGATATATTGCCATGCAAATTCCACCATTACTTCATATGACTAGTTCGTTCATCATCATATTGCTTTGCATGATCATATAGAGCTGACACGGTATTTGTGGCAAAGCCACCGTTCATCATATTTTCGATACATGTCACGCTAGATCATTGCACATCCTGGTACACTGCTAGAGGCATTCATATTAAGTCATATTGTTTCATAATTCTTCATATCAAGTTTTCATGTTGAGTTGTAAGTAAATAAAAGTGTGATGATCATCATTATTAGAGCATTGTCCCAATGAGGAAATAAAAATGGGGGAGGGCAAATGAGCCCACCATAATAAAAAAATAAAAAATGAAAAATGAAAAAATGAAAAAGAGAAAAAAAAAGAGAAGGGTCTTTGCTACTATCCTTTACCACACTTGTGCCTCAAAGTGGCACCTTGTTCCTTATGTAGAGAGTCTCATGTTATGTCATTTTCATATGCTAGTGGGAATCACTTTTTCATTATTATAAAATTGGCTTGTATATTCCGATGACGGGATTCCTCAAATGCCCGAGGTCTTCATGAGCAAGCAAGTTGGATGCACACCCCACTTAGCTTCAATTGAGCTTTCATACACTTATATCTCTTGTGCATCATTTGCATGGTAATCCCTACTCCTTGCATTGACATCTATCGATGGGTATCTCCATAGTCCGTTGGTACACCTAGTTGATGCGGGACTTTCTTGTCCACTTTTTACCCCTTTGATATCTACCACCATATTCTATTTCCACATTTATGCTATGTCCATGGTTCAGAATCATGTATTGCGTGAAGAATAAAAAGTTGATGTACATTGAAAAAGTACGATCCAATTGCATGACTAGGACACCGTGGTGCTTGACATTTGTATTAATGTGGTGAAGACGGAGCCATGCCTTGCTAATACGATAAAATGAATGGGGGGTAAACATTCTTTTATGATCGTATACTTTGAAAGATTGATGATTTTGTTGTGTGTGCCTATAAATATTACTATGTTGATGTTTGTTAATTCATTGTTTCTCAATGAGCATACATGCAAAAGATTACATATTGGGTAGCATGTCACATCAAAAATTCTGTTTTTATCATTTACCTACTCGAGGACGAGCAGGAATTAAGCTTGGGGATGATGATACGTCTCCAACGTATCTATAATTTTTGATTGTTCCATGCTATTATATTGTCATTCTAGGATACTTTTAAAGTAATAATTTACCAATTTATATTATTTTTGAGCACTAACCTATTGACCCAGTGCCCAGTGCTAGTTGTTGTTTTCTGCGTGTTTTTTACTTTTCAGGTTTACAGTACCAAACGAAGTCCAATTGCTACGAAACTTTTTTATGATTTTTTCTAGACCAAAAGAAGACCTGGAAGCTTCGGGAGAAGACCAAAGGCCGCACGAGGGAGGCACAAGCCAACAGGGCGCGCCTAGGGGGGGTGGCCGCGCCCTGATGGCTTGTCCCTTCCTGGCAGGTCTCCTGACCCCGTTCTCTGACCTATAAATTCACATATATTCCAAAAACCCTAGAGGGCATCCTGAAACACTTTTTCCACCGCTGCAAGTCTCTGTTCCGCCGCGATCTCATCTGGAGCTCCATTCCGGCACTCAGCCGGAGGGGGGATTGATCACAGAGGGCCTCTTCATCAACCTTGCTACCCTCATGATGATATGTGAGTACTTCACCAAAGACCTACGGGTCCGTAGTTCGTACCTAGATGGCTATCTCTCTCTCTTTTGATATTCAATACAATGATCATCGCATCTTCGCTTTGATCTGTCCGATGTAATTATTTTGTACGGTGTGTTTGTTGGGATCCTATGAATTGTGGATTTATGTTTCAGATTATTCATGAAAAGTACTTGAGTCAAACCTGAATATTAAGATTCTTATTTGCATGATCATTATAGCTTCGTAAATCTCTCCGATCTATTGAAATAGTTTGGTCAACTAGATTGATATTTCTTCAGTGAGAGGGGTGTGTTGTAGTGGGTTCAACCTGACGGGTTTCTATATCCTAGTGACAAAGTAGGGGACAAGATACGTCTTTGTGTTGTTGCCACTAAGGGTTAGTTTATATTAATTGAATTCCCTTTTTCGACATCATGTCATCGTTCTCCAAGCATTACTCTGTTAGTCATGAACTTAATACGTAGGGAGGCAAGCATAGAAGCGCTCTTGAAGTGGAGTAATAGTAGTAGGTGCAGGCAGGAGTCGGCCTATTTGCTTATGGACGTGATGCCTATATATACATGATCATTGTTGTGAATATCACATAACTATGCGCTTTTCTATCAATCGCCCAACAGTAATTTGTTTACCCATCGTATGTTGCCTACATGAGAGATGCCGCTAGGAAAAATATGGCCCTCGGGTCTATTCACTTATATCTTTACAAATCCTATCTTTACCTTGCTGCCATTATTTACCTTTTATTTTATTTTGCAATTTATAATTATCTACTATTATCTACACACTTCACTTACTTGCAAATAACGAGATCAAGGGGATTGACAACCGTCTTGCCCGCGTTGGGTGCAAGTTGTTTGCTCTTTTGTGTGCAGCCGCTGAAGACGGTTTTGGATTGATATTCCTATTGGTTTGATAAACCTTGGTTTCATAACTCTGGGAAATACTTAGCCGTATTGTGCTGCAATTACCCGTTCCTCTTCACGGAAAACCCAACGCAGATCACAAGTATCATTGGCGAACTCCCTCGGTCTCAACTACAATCACATTCACCCCATTGTCGGTAACACCCTTGTTAATATTCGTGTTCTTACTAGCGATGAAATGGTAGTAGTTCGTAATGGCCATCATTGCATTAGAATTCTTGGAGTGGCACATTTGTTGCCTACTCCGATGCCTAACCATTTTTCAATCGAGCATGGACAATTGCATTTTGTTGCACAGTAAGGAGATGCAGCTGTTGACCAAGAAGGTCCAGAACCAGAACAAGTTGATGAAGAAGAACTTGCCACCGACTAAGATGAGGAATAATAGCCACAACAAGACTACACCACCTATGCGGACCTCGGCATCCCCTAGGGCTCTATTGAGGACATAAGCAACCTTGCGACATCCCTTCGAGGCATGTCTGCCTACATGAACATGAACTTCTCCAGCCAGGAGTGGGCTCCTGACCAACCGCCACAATGATCCCACCAGTTTGGGCTTGCAAAAGCCTAAGCTTGGGAGAGATCATCACCACTTCTACATCAAGATGTGGCGGTATTTGAATAAATTGTAATGAGGTTGTACTTAAGCTCGAGGAGCTTCAGAACACTCGTGTTGGTTTGTTCCAACACTTTGCTTTTATTTGCTTTTGCTTTTTATTTTTATTTCTGCCTTTGCGATTTTTAGGTTGCAAGTTAGTTCTCAAAAACCCACCCCCCCCCCAATAGAATAAGCTTTGCTTTGCTCTTCTTCTTTATTTAGCCCCTTGGAGTTTGTTTGCATTGTGTTTTTAGAGCAGTTGATCTACGCCGGACAACAAGGAATACAAGAGTAAGGAAGAGAAGTGTGTGAATTCGCAACCGTGAAGGTATGTCCTACGAACCCCGTCCTTTGCACTTGAAATACTTAGAGTAGATGTAGTAGTAGTATGTGTGATATCTGCAGATGGGAGTAAGTCTTGATAGTTGATACAAAGGTTTTGTTCTAATAGCTGAAATAATTTTGAAGCCTTTGTTCTATTTACTTTAGACAACTAAGAATAACTATGGACAAGAGAAAGTCTTTCAAGACTTGGGAGTTGAGAAAAATTGTAGTAGAAGTGATGTTTTGAAATGCTCAAACCCATGTTGTTAATTTTAATAGACTTAATAACACTTGTGGATTAAATTATCTGCAAGAACTTAGTTGAAGGGCGAACGACATTATGCCAAAATCTGTGTTGTATCTCTTAATGGTGCTTCAGCTCCTTGCTGGTGCCATGGTCCAGCTACTCTATGCACGTGTACGTGTGTAAATGTGGATTCATCACCTTTCTTGATGTTATGTCGAGGACTCCGCTAACCAATGAACGATCCACCAACAGTGATAGCTCGAATTTCAGCTATGAGTTTGTTAACGTAGGCAACACTACAAACGCATATTATTTGGCTTTCTTTCGAATGGGTGTGTATGTGGTAAATAAAGGGGATAGAACAAAAAGAGCTCGAAAGAGACATATTGCTAAGGTCCATAGTTCCCAAATATTAAGCCACATCGAAAACCTATGCATGATCACTTAGTTGGCATAATACCTTCATATGACAATCAAAGTTCCAGCAAACAATGATTGAAATGAAATGCTAGAGAGCCTAGAGGAATAAATAATTAAGGGAGTGCTTATGAGCACTAGAGCATCATATTTTACTACATACTTTATACTCCCTAACTTATGTCTTTATGGCTCTATCAAAAGAAAACCCTTCCGTGCATTACCGGCAAGCAAGTGTTGTCTAGAATAAATAGAATAGAGTGTTGCAAAGTAGTTTTATCTAGTAGATCAAGAATTTTGTGTTGATTATCTTTGGTTCACTAACACTTGCACTATAACCATGCCACCGCCATAGCTATGCTAAGTTTTCAAGTCAAGAAGTGGAGGGCTATGTAGGCGTATCGATCGTAAGTGAACCAAAATCTTCTCGTTATTTTGGTTTAAACAACTGAGTTCCTTATGATTCGGATTTCTCGTTATGTTGCTTGACGATCAAGTTTAAGCTTGGGGGAGTTGATGAGTGATATTTTTACACCCATCTCACCTTTGTTTTAACCGAGATATTTCATTTAAAAAGAGATTTGCTACTAATGACTAATGAATGCAGAGGATTCCACAAATCCTCTCTTTAATATTTTCCATAGGAAATGGGCTAAAAAGGGAATAGATCACGTGTTAAAATGAAAAGGAAGGAAAATGAAGGAGGAAAGAATCAACAGGAGGCGTCTGCGCGAAGATAGATCAAAAGACGATGCTCCATATGGGCGCACACACCCGTATGAGCGTCTGTTTGGCATGGATTTCAAGGCAGATCGTCCACCTGAACAACTTTTATAAATGAACCCCATCGAAATGTCAACGGGGATACAAGCACGGAAGCCAGAACCTCTTCATTGTCATCTTCATCCACAAACCCTACCTGTCGCCATTTCCATCTCCATAGCCATCTCCACCACCATAGTGCTCTTGCATATATCATACTTGTAATCTTGCATCATACAAGGAATCCATTGTAAGACATATTACAATGAATCAATCTCAAGATGTGTTCTTCAATGTTTTCTTCTCGCGATCTGATCTCCATGTGTGAGTAGTTCGGTAAGGTATGGGTTGAGGCATGAGCCTTACAACCCAAGGTGTTTGTTGAGGGGATCAATGGAAGACTTTGACATAACGTCTCGCATGTGTGAAATAAAATTGTTTCATGAAGATGTCTCTTGTCTTATCCGCAATCTTCATCCATGCAGGTGCCCAGGATCATGGAGATCGAGCACCGGTGAGGCTAGCAGCAAGGAGACTGTGAAGTGTTATATCGAACACCAGTGACAGTAAGGTTCAGTAGGGTAACATGGATCATATCCTTGGGGATATATGAGGTATAGTCTCTAAATGTCCAAAAGATCTTGTCTGATTTTATGATCTTAATTATCAAGGCAACCCAGTGCAACGGATAGTGCCTGCGGTAGGACAACTGATTCTTGATGCAGGACTCGCGTCGGTCAAGATGTTATTTGGACACATCCCCCACTTAGATCTGAAACAAGCACATCTCGATGGGTGACTTCCCGAGCACAAATTAATATCCTATTTGATCCCAACACAAAAACAAGGTTGGAAGCATTAATACCTCATACACGTACCTTTATTTATTATAAGTGTTTGAATCACTATTTGCTTGCTGATCCGGTCAAAAGCTGGATTTGACAGTTTGGCAAAAGCTTGCTAGAGACCATCGCTTCAAGGGAATCTTCCTCTCATGGGTTCGATAACCCAAGGTCACCTCTAGGGGAAATAGGTGCGGGATACTCTTTACTGTTCAAATACCGGATCAATAAAAGGAGGTACCAAACCGCAAGAAGCTGTTTGAGGGATCCATGAGGGACTATTTGAGGGATCAACAAAGAACTATTCACGATGGATTGGCTACACGAGGAGGAGACGATCCTACTGATCGGCTACATGCATCACCAACTCTAGTTTTGTTGTTGTGACTGTGTGTAGAGTGGTAAAACCGCCTAGTGATCTATCTCGAACAGAATGTTCTTAGTTTCACGGTAGGTTTTTCATTTTACACTAGAGTAGCGTATTGTAAGAGCACATTTCTCCATGTGTGGTTTTGGGTAATTGATGACAATCCCTATGGACTAATGGTTGCCTTAAGTTATATTCGAAGGATTTGTCCATAGGCACTTCTTGAAGTCCATCTGTTGGTTTCAAGGAGTTTAAATGGTGACCAAGGTGGTATTCCAGGTTTTATCCAAAGATTGGTCATAGAGAAGATAAGATACAAGGTTGATCAAGACTAAGTCAAAGAGTGAATCAAGTTGATCAACACACAAAGCGTACAAGATGTACCGAGAGGGATCAAGTGATCCCATGGTATGGTAAGCATTGTCCATTATGCTTTGTGTACTAACCCATGTTCCATGTAAGTGTTCTTTGTGGGGTTAGGTATATTTCCATGGGCGCATCAAGAGGAAGATCCCATACATCCCATGGAAGATGACATCAAGTGGTGATCGTCATCAAGGTTGCGGTGTGCAAGCTCAAGTGAAGCATCACGGAGAGATCATGCTTGAGGCTTGCCATTCATTGTGGTGACAATGGACTTGTGAAGATGTGCCGAAGAGTGGCTCACCCATAGTGGAGTATGGGGGAGCAAGAAAGGTGGTCCATCTTGAGAAGGACAAGATCGTCATCATCTAGCTCAAGTGGACTATGCGCAAGGCAAAGGTTTGACCTTGATAGGGTTTTCTATTTTACCGGTCTCATAGTGGTAGTTGGGAGACTGGGTTATGGGATAGATAGTCGTACTATCAAGGGGCTCTCAAGTGAGTAGCTTGATCGTATCGTTCATTGAGAGCTCAAACCATTGCATTCTTGGCATCATCATCTTTCTTGGTTCTATGTTGGTTTTTCTCTTTGAGGTTTCTTGAGCTTATGGTCTTCATGACAAGCTCAAGTTCATCGAAAACGGAGTCCATATGCATCTTCTATGATGTTTTCGATGTTGGAGTTCTTGCCGGCTCTTCATTGATAGAGGTTTCACATCTCTATACCATTGGCATTTTATATTGCCTCTTCTTAGGATAGTACTTGTCGTGTGCTATCCAACAAGCTTGAGTTTGCTCAATTCGGAGCTCGTATGCGAAAGTTATGGCAGTTTCAGTGCCAGGGCTGTTTTTCTCTGAACAAGCGGTAGTACTGCTCGGTAGCACGGTAGTACCGCTTGGGCGGTACGTCCGCTATGTACTACCGCTGTCACTACCGCTTATATTTGCCTTCTGGTGCCTACAGGGGTCTCTGGCCATTTTCAGCGGAAGTACCGCTCTCCCCAGAGCGGTAGTACCGCTCCAGCGGTACTACCGCCCTGAAGAGCCGCTCGAACTACCGCTTATTTTTTTAAGCGGAAGTACCAAGCGGTACTGCCGCCCTAAGGATCCGCGGCCTCTTTCGCATCCTTTTTTCTTCCGGTCTTCTGGGATTTCTGAGCGGAAGTACCGCTCCCTCCAGAGCGGTACTACCGCCCCAAGCGGAAGTACCGCTCCCTCCAGAGCGGTACTACCGCTTTGTTGTTCCAGGACGGGTATAAGCGGAGGTACCGCTCCCCTGAGCGGTACTACCGCTTGTGTGCGGGTTGTGGGGGTAACGGTTGGATTTTCCCCCACCTATAAAAGGGGGTCTTCTTCCCCATTGCTCCTTAACTCTTGAGCTTGTGTTCTTCCCCCATTGTTGACCTTCTTCGAGCTTGCTAACTCTCAATCCCTCCAATGATTCTTGCTAGTTCTTGAGGGAAAAGAGAGAGGAGATCTAGATCCACATTTCCACCAATCACTTTCTCCTCTTTGTGTGGGGAACCCCTTGGATCTTGATCTTGGAGTTCTTCGTGTTCTTCTTCGTTCTTCCTCTCTTTTTCCTCCATAGCATTAGTTGTTGTGGTGGGATTTGGGAGAGAAGGACTTGGGCACTTCGTGTGCCCTTGCCATTGCATTTGGTGCATAGGTTTGAGTTCTCCACGGTGATACGTGGAAGTGAGAAGTTGAGAAGCTTATTACTCTTGGGTGTTTGAGCACCCTTGAGCTTGTTCCTCTTGGGTGCTTTGGCGCCCTAGACGGTTGGTGGTGCCTCGGAGCTCAATCATTGTGGTACAAAGCTCCGGGCAAGCTTCGGGGTCTCCAATTAGGTTGTGGAGATTGCCCCGAGCATTTGAGGTCACCTCGGAGCCACAATCCATTGTGGTGAAGCTTCGTGGTGTTGTTGGGAGCCTCCAATTAAGTTGTGGGGTTTGCCCCAACCTTGTTTGTATGGGTTCGGTGACCACCCTCAAGGGTCCCTTAGTGGAATCACGGCATCTTGCATTGTGCGAGGGCGTGAGGAGATTACGGTGGCCCTAGTGGCTTCTTGGGGAGCATTGTGCCTCCACACCGCTCCGAACGGAGATTAGCATCCGCAAGGGTGTGTACTTCGGGATACATCGGCGTCTCCGCGTGCCTCGGTTATCTCTTACCCGAGCCCTTTACTTATGCACTTTACTTTGTGATAGCCATATTGTTTCTTGTTATATATCTTGCTATCACTTAGTTGTCTATCTTGCTTAGCATAAGTTGTTGGTGCACATAGGTGAGCCTAGTTGTTTTAGGTTTTGTGCTTGACTAATTAAACGATAGTTTTATTCCGCATTTGTTCAAGCCTAAACCGTAATTATTTTAAAGCGCCTATTCACCGCCCCCCTCTAGGCGACATCCACGTCCTTTCACGTATCGTCTGCCCCAACACGATGAATGGGCTAAATATTTTGGTGGAGAAGGTGCAAGAAGACGGTGATGCAAAGGGACAGAGGTGGATTGATTTTAAAACACAATGCATGATCAAATGATCATTTATGTAAGATGATACTTGATGGTGGCAGTTTTACAAATGCCATTAGCAAAGATCTAGTGCAGGCATTGAATTTTTTCATGTGGCCTCACCCGCAACCGCACCATCATGACTCCCCAACAACGACGTTAGAAATTCTTTTGCTAATCCCGCAAAAGGTGTCAGATTTCCCAGAAGAGGAAGAGTGATGTAGCACAACAACAAAAAATATTTCCCTCAGTTAAGAACCAAGGTTTATTGAACAAGTAGGAGGCACCACACTCACAACGTTAGCATCACCAGCACACAAGCATAACAAATGCTTGCTCCCAACAAAGGCAAGGGGGACGTCGCTCCCCCTGTTCTTGCGAGTTACAAGATTAAAATCATATAATGATAATGGTAGCAATCGTAGGAACTTGAAAATTAATTCAGAATGGACCCGGGGAGCATAGGTTCACTAGTGGCATCTCTCTTGAAAACAGGGTAGCGAAGGGTAAATAAATTATTGTTGGACAATTGGCAGAATTACACATAGTTATAATTGTGATCATTCATGGCATAATCAAACATAGGAATTACGTCAGTGATAAGTAGGCCATTAAACTTACTAACGTCTACTACTATTACTCCACCCCAAGACCGCTATCCAGCACACATCTCAAAGTATTAAGTTCATAACAAATAGAGTAACACGATAAGCAAGATGACATAATGTACACAGAATATGATCAATCAATATGACCGAACCCCGTCATTTATCCTTAGTTGGAACAATACAGATACGTGTCATTATCCTTTCTATCACTGGACAGGATCACCACAAGATAGAACCTACTACAAAGCATCTCTCCCGCTGAAGCTAAATCAATCAAATTTGGCAAAATTAGATCGATAGATCAGAGAGAAATAAAAACCTATAAAATTATGCAGCAAAGAAGGCTAAAGAAACTCATATAAATTCCATGAATAATCTTATCATAAACCCATAATTCATTGGATCCAAACAAGCACATCATGAAAGATTACATCAAATTGATCTTAGAAAAGATCGGTTTATTGAAGATCAAAAGAAGGAGAGAGAGAGAGAGGAAGCCATCTAGCTATTACTATAGACCCGTAGGTCCTGAAAGCATTAGTCACACATCATCATGGAGGCAGCAAGATTGGCGTAGATGGTATCCCCAATGATTTGCCCCTCATTCAGAGTACTAGAAAAGGGCTCTAGATGGGATCGCGTCGGAACTAAACCTCGGCATGCGTGGCCCGGCCCGGCCCGGCCCGAAGCCCGACGTCCTGGCCGGGCTCGGGTCTCACTTTATAGCCTAAAGACAGGGAAAAGCCCGGTGAAACATGATTTTTAGGCTTTTTTATATAAATATAGGTATAGTGCTATGTTATTAACCCATGCAAATAGCTATATTTGTATTTTAAAACAAAAGATAGACATTTTGTCGGGCTGTGGGTCGGACCGGGTCAGGCTCAGGCTTGGAATTTCCAGATCGGACTTTTTAAAACCCGTCCGGACACAAAAATGCCTAGCTCTAGGCGGAATAGAGGCTTGCAGCGGCAATAAAATTGTTTCGGCCCTCGCTTCGACGGTTTCAGAATATGTGGGACTTTATAGGCCAAGAATTAGGGCAAACAGACCACCGGGGGGGGCCACAAGCCACCCCGGCACGCCAACCCCCAGGACGCACTCCATTGGCTTGTGGGTCACCTGTGGGTCATCATGCCTCCTCCCAAAGCTTCCAGGGTCTCTAATGTGCCATAAAAAATCATCAAAAAATCCATCGTGTTTGGACTTATGTAGGTATGGTTTCTCTGCGAGTTTGGCATCACCCAGTACTGGGGAGAGTGTCCATATGTCCTGCCATATTTAGTATCGTTGCGTATTTTGAAAGTCTAAGGTAGGCAAGTTCCTAAGGTTTTTGGTTATGTGTTGATGAATGTGATACATTTGGACCATAGTATGTTATATTGCTTTTTATTCATGTTGTTTTCTCCTTGTATCCATTGGACCGGATTGCATAACCAGAAATTCAGAAGTTCTTTGGTGGGAATTCAAGTAGTTACCTGGGCTTATCCATCCAACAAATGTGTGACGTGAGGTTGGAGTTCGACATCTAGTAGTTCATTTGTTCACGGTCTTTCTTACAAATGACAATCTTAGTATGCTTCGTCAAGCCCTGTAGTTCGCTATGCCTAGGGAGTATATTCGAGTGTCATTAGAGAACCGATGTAAGATCGAGCCCATGCGAGTCTCACCATGAATATATCAAACGGATCTCTGTCATGTATTTTTCTGGCTTAATTTGCAAGCCCGATCCTTGTTTTATTAGAGTATGGTATTTGAGTTGCTTCAATGTCAAGTGTTTATTTCACACCTTTTTAAATGATGTTCTCATATGTATGTGGGAGTACAAATTCTTTGGATCAATCGGAATGGCACATTTTCCAAATGGTGTGCTTCTCTTCAAGATAATTCAACCATTTTCAATATCTTTAAGATCAATCCTCACATTTTTCAATGATGTTCGTTTCATTCGTCCCAGGTTGTCGTTATTTTTCCCCATCCTCCCACCCTTTTTCTTCACAGAGTCAGAGATCTCAACTCAAGTATCCTTTTTATTCATGTGAAGCCTCAACTCCTCTTCCTTTCATGTTTCCATCCGGTGATTACTTGTGAATGTGCTCAGGAGCTACAAACTATCATTCTTCGTTCTTATTTTCTTCTTCAGTAGTCTAAATTCAAGCTTTCGGTGTTGATCATATCCCTTTCTTTTGTTCAAATGTTTATCTATATTGGAAGTCTTCCCAAGCCTATATTGATCATTCGTCTTCTTCTGCACTCCGGAGATGTTTAAATGAGTTAGAAGATATCTCAGAAGGTTTGTGTTTCCGTTCAAGATCCGGACAAGCTATTTCGAGGTTGTTACCTCATTCAAGTCTTTCAATTCATCTCGGTGCAACTTCTATTCCTAAACAATCATTTAAATGGTGTTCTCTTTCAGTGGGGTCATAACCCACAAGTCTCTAGGATCTTACCTGGCTTTTCTAATCTTTTCTGGATTTATTTCAAGGTATTTTTCAAGTCTGACGTAAGAACGGATTCCATCAGTCATATGCCTTCTTCAAGATCGCTTTTGAATTCTTTTTTGTTTTTGGCTCAAACTTTCAATTCTTCATTGTTCCCGAGTATCTCAGTTATCTTGGTGGTGTTCCTCGTCTTTGTTCTCGGCTTCGAAGACCAGCGAAGAGTTTTTCCTCTAATTCTTGGCCCGTTCTCTGGAAGATTCGTCTTTCAAGCTTGATGTTATCCTCTTGAATTTTTCTGATCACAAGAAATTAATTTCTTACCCATCTGAAGCATTTCAGGAGTTGTTTCCCATTTGCGATTCTTCGAAGGCAATCATTTCAGAAGAATTCTTCGTCCTCAGATTTCAGTTTTTGTTCTCCATTTATTCTCAATTAATTCCTCTTCCTCCATCTCCAAATTATTGTCGGTGGCTCGTTCAAGATTTCTCTAGTCGGCTCATGATCTCTTTGTTCTCATTTATCACCAATCCCTCAAGTATCTTTGTTTGTTTTCAAATTGTTTCCGGTGATTCGTTGAAGAATGCTCCAAGTTTATTCTATCTCTCTCTGAATCTTTTCAAAAGTAATAAGTACTATGCCAAATACATTGTTTGTCATCAAGTTAAGCTCATGAAGGATAGGCATATCATAATCCTTTTTGGTGATTTAATTCCTTCTTCCATAGTTTGTTCATGATGAATAAATTATCGGTTCAAAGTAGTTCATCTTATCTTTTCCGGAGTTCCCAGTTTTCTCGGTTATCTATTCAAGAAACTTCATCTCTTTGTTGTCAGAGGTGTCCGAAGGAAATCATTGCAAGGCTTCAGTTTTGTTCTTTTGAACATTCACTTCTTTTCTATCATTCATTATTTCCGTAGTTCTTCCTAGAGGCTCAACCTGGTGGTTCGTCAAGGATTTCTTTCTTCTCGAAGTTTTCTTGAATATTTCTTTCTTGAAGTTATGATACACCAAGCTATACTCCATTTCATACATGATGTTCAACACATGTTTTGTTTTGAGGAGTTCAAGCATTCTCCATCTTGCATTCTGCAGTGCAAATTCATTCCCCTTTATCTTTTGAGGTTGGATTATATCTCCCTTATCGTTCTACCTTATTTTTCTGGCATGAAGGGGAGGTAGGGAGAGATGATGGCGATGACGTCGTGGCGAGGAGATGAGGTGTGGCGACACCTGATGGCTTGCTGGCTATGGAGGAAGAGCTGGAGGAGGTTGTGTATTGTGTGACTGAGAGGAGTGGTTGCTTTTTTTCTTCAAAAGAAAAAGAAAGAAGCAACTGCTATGTGGTGACATAAATGTCACATAGCCTAACAAGTCATTTTTTGAGAAAATACCAACCAAGTAATCTATAGGTACCTACAATTTATAGCTCACTAAAATAGAGACGTGACTCATATTATACCAGGCAAATGAAGATGAGGACAACATTCTTCACACTACATGAAAATATCTTAAGCATATCAAATATATCTTATTTTTCATAAATAATTATTTTGTTAGTTTCTCTCTATGTACACATTGTCCTTGTCCTGTTAGATCTTTTATCAACTTACATCACAAGTGAAAGTGGATTAATTCTCCATTGGTATGGGCTATCATTTCTATACATGTGAAATTTGTACATGCATTATATTTCTATATCCAACTGACAAAAAATATATAACGCACGGGCATCCTATTAGTAGCAAGAAGAGGGAGCGGATTAATTACTCTCCATTGGTATGGGCTATCATTTCTATACATGCAAAATTTGTACATGCATTATATTTCTATATGTCCAACCGACAAAAAATATATAACGCACGGGCATTCTATTAGTAGCAAGAAGAGGGAGCATGTAGCTCCCGGTATACTTCACTTCAGATGTTTAGACTGTCTCAAAAAAGGAAAACTTCAGATGTTTAGACAACGAGTCATCGATGAGAAGGTGATTATTAGAAACGAATGGAAATTCAAATTGCTAATTTAGTTCAGGACAATCGAGAATATATATTCCTTTAGTTCCCTTTACTTGTTTTGTTGGTAGTGGCCCAAAAGAATGCTACTGGTACGTAAAGAATCGTTACATTACGTACAGCTCCGGTGCTATACATGATCGGACCACTAGTTATTTATCCGGTTACACAGATTGCACCAAAGAATCTCAAACCAAAACCGAACACATTTCTTCAGTGCCTTGGGGCGTAACTGAAATGCAAACCTACGTTCCTAGACAAACGCGATGGAAATATTAAGAACATTAGAAAAATTGGTAGCAGGAACTGTACTAGTATCAGTGCTGTTGCTTGCGTCCAAGGTGTTGGAAGCCGACTACACGAGCAGTGCCAGAGGGACAACGGCCTTGACCGAATCCTTCGGCTCGATCTCCAGCGCGTGCACTTCGTGCGCACGCCCACCTCGCATGCACGGCATGCTCGGCCACGGCCGTTGTACACGATCTCTCTCTCACCCCCTTGTACCTCTGATGTATAAATACCCCAAGAGACATGAATACAAGGTGTGCAGTGAGTTCAGTAATCCAACTTGGTACCAGAGCAGTTCCGATCCCAACCCCACGCTTCCGCCATGTATCACCTGCTCCGCCGCTCCCGCTCGGCCGACCTCGACGCGGCGGCCAACCTCCCTCCTTTAGCTCCTCTTGCTGCCGTCCCACCCGCCCCTGCAGCTCCCGGCGCGGGGCCTCTCCCTCAACCTCCGGCGCCCGTCCCGGTGCGCCTCGGCGGCAACGTGGCCGCCGCACCCGCGGCCGCCCAGGCCACCCCCGCTGTGGCTCCTCTGCGCCACGGCGTCGGCCGTGAACTCGTCCCCTGCCTGGCCGCTGTGGATGCGCAGGCGCCCCCGCCGGCGCCGGCCATCGGTCTCCCTCCCAGCATCACGCACTTCCTGCGGTTCAAGCTCGACCTCGCCGCTGGTAATTACTCCAAATGGCGCCACCTCTTCTATTGTATCCTCTGCAAGTACAACGCACAGCACCATGTAGATCAAGACCGGGACCCCCTCCACAAGGATGCGGTGTGGAGGAACGACGACATCACCATCGTCTTGTGGATATCCTCCACGATCTCCGATGACTTGTACGACGTCGCCGTCTCTCCCCCGAACATCCCCACGGCGTACCAGATATGGCAGACCCTCCGGCTGTTCTTCCTCGACAACCAGGCCGGCCGGGCGATCCACCTCTCTGCTGAGTTCCGCAGCATGGTGCAAGGTGACCTGCCGGTGGCCGAGTACGCCCGCCGTCTCCAAGCACTGGCGGCCGCGCTCGCCGACGTCGAGGAGCCCGTCACCGACCGCACCCTGACGCTCCAGTTCATCCACGGGCTCAGCCGTCGTTTCCACGTGCTAGCAACGGTGCTTCCTCTGCAGGTGCCGTTCCCCAACTTCGCCCAAGCCCGTATTCTGCTCTTCCGCGTACTTCTACTAGCATTGTAGTTGGTGATGGTTCTCGGATCCCCGTCGTTGCAGCCGGTTCCACTCGCCTAGGACCATTCTCTCTCTCCGACGTTCTTGTCTCTCCCACAATCATCAAAAACTTGATTTCCGTTCGTCGTTTTACTCGTGAAAATTCTTGCACAATCGAGTTTAATCCTTTTGGTTTTGTTGTGAAGGACCTCAAAACCCGGCGCATCCTAATGACGTCCAGTAGCCACGGAGATTTGTACCCCTTCTTCAGCTCCGGCCCCGTGCAACAGATCCTCTCCGTCGATGGCAGCTTGTGGCACCAACGCCTCGGGCATCTTAGCAGCAGTTCCCTTTCAGTTTTAGCAAAAACTTTTCTTCAATCACCATGTAATCAGAATAGTCTTAGTTCCCATATTTGTGAACCATGCCAATTTGGCAAGCAATCAAGAACACCATTTTCTTCCTCACGTACTTGTACTACTGCTGCCTTCGATCTTATTCACTGCGATCTCTGGACGTCCCCCGTTGCTAGTGCATCCGGTTACCTATTTTACCTTGTCATCCTTGATGATTTCACCCATTTCTCCTGGACGTTTCCATTACGCGCCAAGTCTGACACGTCTATCACGCTGCTACGTTTTTTCGCATATGTGGCCACCCAATTTCATACGACCATCAAATGCATACAATGCGATAACGGCGGCGAGTTTCTCACCACGGGGCTGCGTGACTTCCTCTCCTCTCGCGGTTCCTCTCTCCGTCTCTCGTGTCCGTACACTTCGCCGCAGAACGGCAAGGCTGAACGCATGATACGCACAACTAACGACGTGCTCCGCACCCTTCTTCTCCACGCCCATCTTCCTCCCAACTTTTGGGTCGAAGCCCTTCATACGGCTACGCACCTCCTCAACCGACGACCTTCGTCCGCCATCAACAACAACACTCCCTTCCTTAGATTATACGGCAAACATCCCACATACGATCATCTCAGGGTATTTGGGTGTCTCTGTTTTCCCAACGTTTACCCCACCACCGAACACAAACTCTCCCCTCGTTCTGTTCGTTGCGTTTTTATCGGGTATCCGCTGGAGCGCAAGGGGTATCGTTGTCTCGACTTACACACCCGTAAGGTCATCATCTCCCGACACGTTGCCTTTGACGAGGGTGTTTTTCCCTTTGTCGCATCCACCCCTCCCTCTCCACCAGCGCCAACGTCCACAGAAGATCCCAGCCACCTACTCCTCCCCGAGCGACGTGCGCAGCCTCCTCGTACGGGATCCGCACCCATCCCGCAGCAGTCGCTCCCCACCCACGAAAACCCCCTGCCGCCCGTGGGACCCGCCCCTGCCCGCATGCCCCCACCACACCTGACTCCCGCGGGATCCGTGCCTGCCAGCCCACCCCCCACCCCTTGCTCGCCCATTGGCGCTGCGCACCCGGACTCCCCGCTCGCCCATACCGCGGTCCCCCCACCCGGCCATGCTGCTGCAGCAGCCCCACCACAGCCCACCTCGCCTGATGCGCCGTCTGCACCCGCTCCTTGCATGCCGGCACGGGCTGTGCCCGTTGCGCCTCCAGCCAACATGCATCACATGCGCACTCGTGCGAAATCCGGTTTTCGCCTTCCCAAAAACCAGGTGAGTCTCCATGCCACAACCTCCACAATCAGCCCAATTCCCTCCTCATACCGCGCGGCACTGAAAGATCCAAACTGGCACCACGCAATGCTAGAAGAATACAACGCGCTTTTGCAGAATAACACTTGGGATTTGGTTGCTCGTCCTGCAGGTTCTAACGTGGTCACCGGAAAGTGGATTTACCGCCACAAATTTCATCCTGATGGCTCCCTGGCGCGCTACAAGGCCCGCTGGGTGCTCCGCGGCTTCACGCAGCAGGCCGGCGTCGACTACGGCGAGACGTTCAGTCCCGTGGTCAAGCCGGCGACGATCCGCACCGTCCTCAGCATCGCCGCCGGGCGTTCTTGGCCGATCCACCAGCTCGACGTCAAGAACGCCTTCTTGCACGGTCATCTCGCCGAGACGGTGTACGCTCAGCAGCCCTCCGGCTTCGTCGACGCCACCGCCCCCACGAGTGTGTGCCGCTTGAACCGCTCGCTCTACGGGCGGAAGCAAGCGCCGCGCGCATGGTTCTCCCGGTTCACCACGTACCTGCTTCAGCTCGGCTTCGTGGCGTCTCGGTCCGACTCCTCGCTGTTCATCCTCCGCCGCGGCTTGCAGCTCGCCTATCTGTTGTTGTATGTTGACGACATCATCCTCACCGCGAGCACCACCTCTCTCCTCCAGTCCATCATCTCCTCGCTACACCGAGAATTCTCCATGTCGGATCTTGGCCCGTTACACCATTTTCTCGGCATTAATGTCACCTCCACCACCACCGGTCTCTTCCTGTCACAGGAGCAGTATGCCCTGGAGATCCTTGATCGCGCCGGCATGCTTAATTGCAAGCCCATCTCCACGCCTGTCGACACGCATGCCAAGCTCCCCGCTGACGCCGGGCCTCTATTTCGTGATCCTTCTCTCTATCGGAGTCTCGCCGGTGCTCTCCAGTACATCACCCTCACTCGGCCTGACATGTCCTATGGTGTTCAGCAGTGTTGCCTCTTCATGCACGCTCCCCGTGACTCCCACTTCCAGCTGCTTAAGCGCATCCTGCGCTATCTCCATGGCACCACACATCTCGGCTTGCAGTTTCACCGCTCCGCCTCCACCGAGCTTGTTGCGTACTCCGATGCCGACTGGGCGGGGTGCCCCGACACTCGCCGCTCCACTTCCGGGTATTGTGTGTTCCTCGGCGGCAACCTTGTGTCGTGGTCCTCGAAGCGCCAGCACACGGTCTCGCGTTCTAGCGCGGAGGCCGAGTACCGCGCCGTCGCGCACGCCGTTGCGGAGACCGTTTGGTTGCGCCAACTCCTTGGCGAACTCCGCCAGGCTCCCGCGCGCGCCACGGTGGTCTACTGCGACAACGTGAGTACGATGTACATGTCGTCGAACCCGGTGCAGCACCAGCGTACGTGGAGATTGACTTGCACTTCGTCCGCAAGCGTGTGTCGCTCGGCGAGGTGCGCGTTCTTCATGTTCCCACCAGCTCTCAGTTCGCCGACGTCTTCACCAAGGGGCTACCGACGAGCATCTTCCTCGACTTCCGGTCCAACCTCAACGTCCGGGAACCCCACGTTTCGGCTGCGGGGGGCTGTTGGAAGCCGACTACACGAGCAGTGCCAGAGGGACAACGGCCTTGACCGAATCCTTCGGCTCGATCTCCAGCGCGTGCACTTCGTGCGCACGCCCACCTCGCATGCACGGCATGCTCGGCCACGGCCGTTGTACACGATCTCTCTCTCTCTCTCTCACCCCCTTGTACCTCTGATGTATAAATACCCCAAGAGACATGAATACAAGGTGTGCAGTGAGTTCAGTAATCCAACTCAAGGAACCAATCGTCATCATCAGTTGATCGCCGATGCCCTGTCAGTGACTCAGCGGCACTAGTGCCATGCATGCATGCGTCCTCGATCTTCTAGTAATCTGCCATGGTCAGCAGCTCACTTACCAGTGCTCGCCAGCGCCATGGCGGCTTCCGGCGTGCATATGCTTCAGCTTGGTGAGCTCCTTCCTCCTCTTCCTCGCCTCCGCCGCCGTCGCCGCCTTCTCTCTGCCGCTAAGTGCGACCTGCAGCCCCACTGCCCCCACCACGCCGCTGCCACTTTGGTAAGCATTGGGACTGGCCATGAGGCTCTTCTTGTCGACCGCATCGATGGCGAGGGTCAGCGAGCAAGGGTCGTCGTCGGTGTCCTCCCCAGCCGTCCCGCTGCCGGTTGGCTCCTGGAACGGCTGCACGTAGGCCGGCGGCGAGCCGCGTGGGTCGGTGGCAGCGGCGACGACGGGGTAGTACCACGCGCAGGCCGGCGGGACGCAGAGGGGCGGCGGTGCGTGTCCCGCCATGCCAGCCGGGTTGCCGGCATGCTCGTACACCCCCGGCCCGCAGGGTGGCCAGGATCCCCAGACGTAGGGCACAGGCATGGACGTCGGCGGCGCGCTGTAAAGGAAGCTTGGCTGGGGCGGCGTCTGCGGCGGAGTGGCCTCCGCGCTCTGTGCCGGCGGCGCGATGTCCATGGGCGTGATCGCTGGTGTAGACGACGGCTTCTTCTTGGTCGTCTTGGCCACCTGCAGAGACAGGCAAAAAGTTACCCGAGTCAGCACTTGCACTTACTTTGCGTGTGACAAGTTTAGGCACAAGAAAAGATTCCGCATGTTGTTCCACAGTACGTAGCGAGAAAAAGAAGTGTTCCGTCTGGCGAACGCATGTTGTTTAATTATTATTATTATAGTGCCTGATAAGTGGTGAAGAGCCAGCTGCCCGCCGACTAGCGAAACGTGCAACGATCATATTCAACGAATTTCACTGTTTCCAGATCTGTCGAAAGATGAGAAAAAACATGAAGAATCGTTCAGAGGAACCACTGTTGCTGCGTGCAACTTCTCATCTCGACTGGTTGCTTCGTGGCATCAGCATTTTGTATGGCTCACCTCCACCGCCGACATGGCGCATGCATGGCGAGCCTGACATGTGTTTGCACCGATGGGTCGCTTTTTTAAAAAGAAAATCCAAATAATAATACTGGAATTGACTGCCTCCGTTTCTTGGTTTAGACTTTAGAGACACCCGCGACGAAATTCGCCGAGATTCTATTCCTGCTGGTTTGATCTGGTGCACCGTACGTGTCACCGCATCCATGGAAATTTCGCCTCTGAGTTTATCCAGACCGAAAATAATAGATCGATCTGAGGGAGCGATGCTCTTTGGCTGCTTGCCCAACTGTGGATCGTCACCTGTCCGTCAATGATGCACCGACCTACGTACGTACACATGGCTGCGACCTGCACGAGCACGCCCAAACCCGTGCCGCAATCTTCCACCGGATCCCGATCGCGGAACCGACTAGGCCGACCACCCGGCTGGACAGATATGCGGACGCATCAGCACGTTGGCACACACGCATGTGTTCGTGCCGAGAAAGCAAGCACATACCGAAAGAAGCAAAAGACAATATAGCAAGGAGGGGGGCACATAAGTATATTATTGTCCGAACATCATTGTCAGAGCAAAATGTAAATAATATACAGGACATCAGCGATTGACAGGCTCCCGGTTTGACCATAATTAGTAAGGAGCGAGCATAGGTGTACTGCAGCGATGACTGGTACTGTAGTCCTCTCGCGGGGGAACAACTGGAGCTGGATTGGAACATACTAGGTCCCCTTCTGGGAATTCTTTCCTTTTCTTTGGCCTAACAATTGTAGGGGCAGTACTAATAATGGACGGGGGAAAAGGAAATTAAAGGAAGGAAAGCGATAGATGATGTGCCTGTTGTTTCAGCTGCTTGTTCGTCTCCTTGAGCGTGAGGTACTGTTCCAGCACCATGTCCTTCTCCTGCACCAATTAATGATTATTAAGAGACTCGATGGTGATCCGCTTATCGTCGGATCTGGCATTTCAAGATCCCCCAAGATTATACGTGCTGCTGCTTAATTAGAGTACCTTCTTCATGTTCTCGTTCTGCGACGCTAAATCCGCGACTTTCCTCGCCAGCTCGTCCCGGATCGCCTGGACACGACGACACGGCGCGAATCGTATCAGCATCATCAGACACGGTTGATGCCACAGCAGCTGTGGTAAGTAATTAATTTGCACATGGATGGATGGATGGAGCTAGCTAGCGATGAATCACCTGGCGGCGGAGGATGGTTTGCCGGGCGGACTCCCGGTTCGCGAGCACGCGTCGCAGCCGCTTCGCCTCCTTCTCCGCCTGCAATGTTTCGTCGGTTGTCGGTTCAGAATCAGATGACGCCCCGGTGGAGATGGGGTGTGTAATTTGCAGGGGTTGATCGATGGATGCAACGTAGCAAGTGAGCGAGTTAGTTACCTCGGTGAGCGTGTGCCGCGGTCTGCTGAGGCCGTATCCCGTCAAGGCGGCGGACGACTGCGGCGGTTGCTGCCCGGCGCCGCTGGAGCTGCTGGAGCATGGGGAGGACTGGATGCCGACGTTGCCCAGCTCAAGGCTCAGCCTCGTGCTCGCCAGCTCCTCATCCTCGGGCTCCATCGCCGCCTGCTACTCACCCACGGCCGGCCAAATCAATACAAATCCTTGCAAACCGAAAATCAAAATACATCGGCGAAATCGATTACCTGGGCTGCTGGGGCGGCGGCGTGGTGCAGGTGCTGCGCCGGGAGCGCGTGGTCGGCGGCCAGCCCGGCCCCGGCCATGTCGGCCAGCGCCATGGCGGCGCGGAGCTCGACGTCGACGCTGGCGCCCCTCCGCCGACATTGCGCCTGGTGGCTGCCGTCGCTGCTGCTGCCGTGATCAGTCGGCATGGGGGGCGGGGATGAGATCTCGAGCGCAAGGCGGGGAGCGGTGCCAAGCTAGAGTACGGCGGGGCCCCTGCCCCCGCTTTAAATATCCTCTCCCCGGAGGCGGCGCGAGGGCCTCGGACAGGTGGTACCGTGCACCGGCGCCTCTGCGGCCGGATGGGAGCATCTGGCCCGTCCGGCGCGGCCACGTCGCGCGTATGCACAGGGGGCCCTCTATTCCTTCCACGCAGCAGCGGGCGCCGAGACACGTGGAGCCGCCGCGTGCAGCGCCCAGCATGCAGCGCGATGGCTCGTGAAACGAGGAGGCGGGTTGCGGGCCCGGGGAGCCAGCGGGAGCCCCCGTGCTGCGGGGCGTCGACGTGGATCGCGCAGCGGCACACGTGGGCCGGGCCGGAGCAAGGTGACTCGTCGCCGGGATGGGATGGAGGAGCCCACAGGTCAGCAGGCCGGAGCAGCCGCCGCGTGTGAAACCGGACGGGCGAGCGCCGGTGGGTGGAAGTGCCTAGAAGACCACGCAACTGGAGCCTTTGGCCGCGGTCGGAGCTGCATCGCATGCACGGGCAAAGCCAAAGCTTGTCAGACCCATCGAAATGGCCAACACAATGTTTCATCGACATAGCTCGGCTATGCATGCATGCATGCATTCATGGTTCCGTTGTTGTTTCTCGTCCCAATCTGTTTCGGTGTGCCGATGCAAAGTATTGCTTCCTAATTAAGCAAAGATGGTGTTACCGTTTTCGAGCTAGCTAAGAGATAGGTCGTGTTCAAGTGTGGGACTCACTGGCGGAGGTCGTCTGCTCGGCTCAAGCAATTGGGCTGTGTCGTTTTAGGTGCATGTGGTTGCATTCGTTTCTACTTCCTTCATTTTGTTCTCTCACGGTCACAGCTGAGCTCATGCTTGGAAAGTATCTACACTTATTTCCAGTTAGGAGATTATATATATGTTATACTTCCTGCGTCTTTTAATATAAGACGTTCGGGACTAAAGGCCACCATGCTTTAGTCCCGGTTGGCCACGACACGGGACTAAATCCCGGCCACGTGGCCGACAGCGCATCGAGGGCTGGGGACAGTCCCGGTTGGTGACATCAACCGGGACTAAAGGTTTAGGGGTTTAGGGTTTATTGTTTATTTTTTCTTTTTATTTTGTGTTTTCCATTTAATTATTTTTCATTTCAAACATATTGTACACGTTATGCATATACAATAGAATTTCTTGTAGAACCGGTCATATATATAACATAGAATTTCTCGTATGACCATGCATACACACACACACACACACACACACATATATATATATATATATATATAATTTGGTATATACAATTTCTCCTACAATTTGCAGATCATTACAGACATTAGGTGAAATGGTATTCTCCGTCGGGAGATACGACCTGCTCAAGCAAAAATCCTGCCATTTCCTTTTGAAGTGCTCGTATGCGGTCCCTTGGTAGGAGCCTATCCCGCATCTCCACCATCTTTAAAGAAGGAGATCAATATGAATATATTAGTTGTGTGTGTATATATGTATATTAGAACATGATAAAAAAATTGTGAATAGTATTTACATACCCAAAGATGTCTTGCATCTCGGCTCCTTTCAGTCATAAAAGCGAATGTTCTCGCAAACGTAGTATGCACATAAATTGGTCCCCTATTCCTGCCTCATACACTTTACGAGAATAGAATTCAATCAGATAATAATCAAGCATGATAATGGTATTGAAACTAGAATTTAAGAGACGCGCGGTCGTAGCTAGTACTACTTAATTACCTTGGTCTGTCGCCATTTCAGCTCTGGTTCCCAAGCACCGACAACCTTTTTGGTGAACTTTTCCCAAACCCTGCCCGACAAAGAAAATGAATAAAGAAGTTATTAATTACTTGATATATCAGGAAATGAACTAAAGAGGCCGACATGGTGCGATAATGATTGAAATTACCTGTCGAGCATCAAAACCAGGCTTCTATATTCTTTAGGGTCTTTACCTACTGAGTCCAGTACTTCAACAGTTCCTTCGTCAACTTTAATGATTAGCAGGATTCAGTTGTATCTGCGCACACGTTTGTATAAGCGGGCATGCATAACTCATCAACTACACTTAACATCAAGTAAGCAAAAATAGAATTTGCAGTACAAGACAGTGACACTCACTTGAAGTTGTAAGGAAGTAGTATTTCTGGTTTGGTATTTAGTTCCTTCAAAAACATTAGCAAGATTTTCTCCGTGTCTTGTTTGAACTTATTTAACACCTCTTCATTAACGGTATTTGGGTCAATGAACCCAATGCCATAGACTCCATCTCTTTTCATTTCAAAAATCTTCATTCTGCATAATACCATACAAAAGAATATAGTGGGGATAATTACAAGCAATGAACGAGCTGAGCTAGAGACTTAAATTACAGAAAGAAATCACTTACAGACAATAGCAACTGACGAGAGATTTGTCGAGTGCGTCTTGTTGGAATAACTGAAAAAATTCTTCATTTTTAATCCACAAATCTTTTTCATGGTAGTAATACTCTCGCTTGACTTTCACCATGAAGCTCTCTCGCCCGACCTTTATTTCTCTCAGGAACCATTCATGCAAATGGCGCATTTGCGTTGATAGAAGCTTCTCCTCATCTTTACTGACCAGAGGTTCCCTGGGGACATATTTCCTTGCGAGTTCATTCTCATCGATAGTGGGGACTTCCTCCATGCCTAGGAGTTGTTCAACAGTGATACCCATCTCTCTAGCCCTTTCTATTAGCGTCGGTTACCGCCTTCTCGGTACTCACCTTCAGCGGGGGTATCGATTGCACTGCCTGTTCTCCGAGCTGGGGAACAGTTTTTTCCGCATTTATTACTACTTGTAAGGCTCGACTGCTGATTTTTTTTGTTCATCAAATGACTTGCTAATAGAGCGTTCATAGTCTGATCGCTTTTTTTCCACAGCCGGTTTAGCAAGATCCACAAAGTGTTGTACGACTTTCTCAGGTATTTTCTCCTTTGGCGGCGGGGGCGGTTTCGGTCCAAAATGGGCCCGCAATTGGGCAGCCACTTCGGCATTGTTTTCCTCCTCAGTCATCTCGTAAGCTAACTTCTTTTTGGCAGGAGGCTCGGGTTTCTTCTTTGGTCCTCTCTTCCGCTTTGGAGTCGGCTACGCCACGGAGATCAATATCGCGGACTCGCGCTAGGCTCCGTCTCGGGGTGGGGTGGATTCGGCTGACGTGGCGAACTCGCGTTGCGCTCCGTCTCGACGTGGGTTGGAGTCGGCTGACGCGGCGAACTTGGAGGAGGAGTCGGTGGCCTTGGCACCGAGTTTGGAAACACGATGCATTCCTTTTTCCATACAATGAGACCACGTATGGCTTCTCCCAGTGTCTGCTCCCCTTGACATCCATGATAGTCAAGCTCTAGTGAGTCATATCCCGACAGAACTTCGTCCACCCCGACACGAGCATAGCCAGGTGGAATCTGATTGCCGTGGATGGTTGCTTCAGGTGGATTCGGTAAAGCAAAGCCATCCGCCACCTTCATGGATATGTTCTTCATTTTCATGTGTAGCTCACAAGGTGTAGACTCTTGGATATCATCCACGGGGTAGTGAGCTAGTAGTGCACCATCGGCCGGGACCCCCGTGGAACCCACGCTGCTTTTCGGCATAGATGGGATGGTACTATCCAATGCTGGATCTGGCTGCTCATCCTGCCGCTGAGATGCCCTTTGCTGGCTAAGTGTGTCGATCTGCTCATACTCCCGCATGACAGCGCGTTCCAACTTTTGAAGTCGGTCTGCATCCTGCTTCTTCTTTCTTGCACGGCTTCTGTAAGTGTCGTTCCACCCCGCAAACCCCTCAACCCACGAAACAACGCCTTTGCCTCGTGTTCGTCCCGGGTGTTCAGGATTCTTGAAGGCGCGTGTAATCTCGTCGTTCTCTCTATCGGGAACGAACGCCCCCCCTTAGAGCCTCTTCTATTGCTTCAAGTAAAGCGTCCGAGGCTTCTTTAAGCCTTGCTAGTTCAATAATCTCCCCTGTCTGTGGGTCCAACTTTCCCCCATGCGCATAAAACCAAGTCATGCACCTGTCGGGCCAACCCACTATTTTTGGAGTGACCCCTGTAGCAATCATCTTTCTCTCAGATTCATCCCACTTAGGCAACCCAATCTTGTAGCCACCTGGCCCAGAACACGGTGAAACTTTTTTCTCAGCATTTATCTTGTTTATTCTCGACCGTTCCTTATCTGCTTCCGATTCCTTGCGTTGCACAAATAAGTCCCAGTGATCTTTTACCTTCACTAGTTCTCCTTTGAATTCTGGAGTCTTCTTTCCTGCGCTGACGTACCTGGACCATAATCTTTTCTTCCAACTCTGGAATTTTGTGGCCATCTTCTTAAGAGCACACTTCTTGACTTTCTCCCGTTAGCAATCTGTCAAACCCTCTCGTAGGGTGAAATGTGACATGAGCATATCCCAAAGCGTATTTTTTGCTATTTCGTCGACAAAACTAACTCCTCGATCTTCCTTTGGCTTATTCCATTCTTGAACGTTGATCAGGATTTGGTCCCTAACAATAACCCCGCATTGACGTATAAATTTGTCCGTGTTCTTTTTAGGAGCAATCGGTTGGCCACCCGAACTGATTTCATCGATGTTGTACTTTATGCTCGTGTCTAACTTTTTGGCCGGGCGTATATATATATCAATTAATACATGTAATGATCACTAGAGGCCTTATATATATTTATATATATATACCTCGCCGGACTTTGTTAATTGAAGAATATTTCCTTCGCCATCATTGTTTGTGTGCCCTTCGTCTGTTGTTTCTTCCTCAATTCCCTCACCGGAATCGTTCAACCATTGTGAGCCGTCATCTAGTTCAATCTCTGGGTCTTGGGAGCGTATAATCCTGAAAAGATCCTCTTCACGGTCTCTGCCGCTATCGTCCATAGCTTAACTAATCCAGATGAAAGATACAACAATTTAGTATTCATCATATAATATCACTAATACATCTCGAATAATCCAGTTAATGCATCATCGAATATTATCACCAATACATCTCGAATATTATCATATAACATCACTAATACAACTCGAATACTATCGAATAATCCAGTTGACTTGCGGTTCCTGAGGCGTGGGCGGTGGACACCCAAAGAGAAGGAACCATGACAGGATCATAGCTCGAGTGAGATCCCTAAAGAACCTGCCAGGTATTGGAGAACATGGCGTCCAATGCAGCCATGTAGCGAAGGACGTGCTCGTCCTCCTCCCTGACCCGGCGACGTACCACCTCTGCGGGGGTCGGCTCCCTCCGCACCGATAGTGGTCCACGCGACCGCCACCAAAGAACCTCCGGGTCGACGACGGGAGCCTGATTCCTCACCAAGCTGCGCGCCTCGGAAGGTAGCACCTGCCAGTGCCAGCCCAACGGTGCCCAGTACCGGACATGGCGCCTCTCAAGCAGGTTGTCGCCGCCGAGTCGACGACGAGGATGCAGGCCGGGCATCGTCGACATCGAGAACTTATAAACATGGGATTTTCATAAGAATGATTATCATTTTATTATGCTACTCATGTTTATAAACAAATTCCTACTCAAACTTATAAAGAAGTTCCTATTCAAATTTCTATATGCAATATCTCAATTAGCAAATCAACAACATCTAAACACATCTAAACATCTACCAATTTTTTTGGAGCTCCATTCTTCCCAACAAGCTGAAAGGTATTTCTATATATGATGAAATATTGCAAGCCTTCCAAGTTCCAATTCCTTCCTAAAGGAATTGCTTTTGATGTCATAATTCACAAAAAAGAAATTGGTAGTGTGTGCAAGCCTTCCAAGTTCCAACTCCTTCCCAACATCTATTTTTTCAACTGAATCAGATTTTGACGAGCACATACATCTATTTGTCCAACCAATTCAAATCTAACATACATCTCTAATTGTCCAACTGAATCAGATTTAGATAGCATCAAGCACATTTCTACAAAGGACACGATACCAATCTAAGATGATGTTAATGAATTTGGGGATCAAGGGCCTCACCTTGACAAACGGGCCGGCCGGACGGAGAAGAAGGTGGTGGCACGAGGGTCGATGGAGGCGGTGGCACCGGGGTCGGGCGGCGGCACCGGGGTAGATGCAGGTGGCCGCACCGGGGTCGAAGACGAGGAGCGGCGACGGCGACGGCGACGAGAGCGGTTCGGTGACGGGGCGGCCTAGCGGCGTCGATGAGTTCTCCCGGGCTGTAACTGGCACCAGGACGCCGCGGCTATATATAATTAGAGACCTTTAGTCCCGGTTGGTGGCTCCAACCGGGACTAAAGGTCGACCTTTACTCCCGGTTGGAGCCACCAACCGGGACTAAAGGTCTCCTTTTCGGCGGCCCAAATTCCGCGCGAGAAGGGATCTTTAGTCCCGGTTGGTGAGACCAACCGGAACTAAAGGTCTATTTTTTCATTTTTGTCTTTCTAAACAGAACAGTTTCTATTTTTAGATTTTGAATAACTGTTAGAATATTTAGAGTTTTTGAATGAATCTTTTTTGCTTTAGGTCAAAAAATTATAAACTTTCTGTTAGTGCCAGTAGTTTTCAAATTTAAATAGTTTAAATTTGAATTCTTTTGAAATTTGTGTGAATCACTAGTTTGTGAATAACTTTAGTTTAAAAATAGATTTTTGAGTGATTGTTTTTCCCGTTGTTTAATATCAGTATGTTTTATCAGTATGTTCAATTTGGGAATTTTTAGGATATTTTAAATAGGTGTTTTAATCAAAACCAAATTCTGTTTAACGCTTTTAGTTTTATACCTTCATTTGTTTTAAATATTTTAGTTTATGTTTTCTTGTTATTCTTTTGCCAAATTATATTATGTTTCTGTTAGTCAACATGAGGAGTTTTAATTTTCAACCCTTACTTACTTCATTTGCTATTTTTCATGCATTTAATGATTTTTTGCGCTGAATGACCCTGAAATTGAAAAGTAGTACAAATGAACTCTCAAAAGGTTGAAACTTGGCATGGTATCATCATTTCACCCACATAGCATGTGCTAAATAGTTGAGAGGGTTACGGCAAAAACTGGATGCACTTCGTGTACAAACTGGACCATCTCCTTTGAAGTATGAGGGTTTCGGACGAAAACTCATCTGTTACAAAGGCATTTCATTTTTTTAAACTTATTTCAACTCCATACTTTTTTTTGCGTTCAATATGCACCATTAAAAGCCACATCCTCAAATTTCAACCATTTCTAACTTCATTTGCTATTTTTCATGCATTTAATGATTTTTTTTGCGCTGAATGATCCTAAAATTGAAAAGCAGTACAAATGAACTATGAAAAGGTTGAAACTTGGCATGGTATCATAATTTCACCCACATAGCATGTGCTAAAAAGTTGACAGGGTTACGGCAAAAACTGGATGCACTTCGTGTACAAACTGGACCATGTCCTTCGAAGTATGAGGGTTTCGGACGAAAACTCATCTGTTACAAAGGCATTTCATTTTTTAAACTTATTTCAACTCCATACTTTTTGTGCATTCAATATGCACCATTCAAAGCCACATCCTCAAATTTCAACCATTTCTAACTTCATTTGCTTTTTTCATGCATTTAATGATTTTTTTGCGCTGAATGAACCTGAAATTGAAAAGCAGTACAAATGAACTCTGAAAAGGTTGAAACTTGGCATGGTATCATCATTTCACCCACATAGCATGTGCTAAAAAGTTGAGAGGCTTACGGCAAAAACTGGATGCACTTCGTCTACAAACTGGACCATCTCCTTCGAAGTATGAGGGTTTCGGACGAAAACTCATGTGTTACAAAGCCATTTCATTTTTTAAAACTTATTTCAAACCCATAATTTTTGTGCATTCAATATGCACCATTCAAAGCCACATCCTCAAAATTCAACCATTTCTAACTTCATTTGCTATTTTTCATGTATTTAATGATTTTTTTAGCTGAATGACCCTGAAATTGAAAAGCAATACAAATGAACTCCGAATAGGTTGAAACTTGGCATGGTATCATCATTTCACCCACATAGCATGTGCTAAAAGGTTGAGAGGGTTACGACAAAAACTGGATGCACTTCGTGTACAAACTGGCCTATCTCGGCTACTCACTAGAGAAGAAAGTGATGACGGTGAAGCCGATCACATCCCAGAGTAGGGTCTTGGGATATAAAACTTTTTCTTCGTGTGTGTCCCTTTGCGCCGTAACCATGGTCAATCTTCATCATTTAACAGGATGCTTGGGTCAGTCTTCACCGTGAAGGGAGGAATTTCATGAAACTTTTCATAATCTTCTGACATGTCTGTCTTGTCCTCCACTCCCACGATGTTTCTTTTCCCTTAAAGAAGTATGTGGCGCTTTGGCTCACCGTATGATGTATTCGCTTCCTTATCTTTCCTTTTTCTCAGTTTGGTAGACATGTCCTTCACATAGAAAATCTGCGCCACATCATTGGCTAGGACGAATGGTTCCTTTGTGTACCCAAGATTGTTGAGATCCACTATTGTCATTCCGTACTTAGGGTCTACCTTAACCCCTGTCAGATTGACCCATTTGTACCGAAACACGGGGATCTTAAAATCACGTCCATAGTCAAGTTCCCATATCTCCTCTATGTAACCATAATATATGTACTTTTCCCTATTGTTGCTTGTTGCATCAAAGCGGACACCACTATTTTGGTTGGTGCTCTTTTTATCTTGGGCGATCGTATAAAATGTATGACCATTAATCTCGTACCCTTTGAAAGTCAATATAGTCGAAGATGGTGACTTGGACAACAAGTACAACTCATCTCCAACACTGTCGTCATTCATGAGATGTGTTTGCAACCAACCGCCGAAAGTCCCCATGTGTTCACATGTAATCCGGTCGTCAGACTGCTCCGGGTGTTTGGAGCGTAGAATATTCTTGTGTTCATTGATATACGGGGCCACCAAGGTGGAATTTTGGAGAACTGTGTAGTGTGCTTGGTCCCAAGAATGCCCGTCCCTACATATTACTGAATCCTTTCTTAGCGTGCCTTTTCCACTCAGTCTCCCCTCATGCCGCGATTCAGGAACATCAATCGGCTTAAGGTCAGGAATAAAGTCAACACAAAACTCAATAACCTCCTCTGTTTCAGGGCCCTTGGAGATGCTTCCTTCTGGCCTAGCACGGTTATGAACATATTTCTTTAAGACTCCCATGAACCTCTCGAAGGGGAACATATTGTGTAGAAATACAGGACCCAGAATGGCAATCTCTTCGACTAGGTGAACTAGGACGTGCGTCATGATATTGAATAAGGATGGTGGGAACACCAACTCGAAACTGATAAGACATTGCACCAAATCATTCTGTAACCTTGGTAGGATTTGTGGACCGGTTACCTTCTGAGAAATTGCATTGAGGAATGCACATAGCTTCACAATGGCTAATCGAACATTTTCTGGTAGAAGCCCCCTCAATGCAACCGGAAGTAATTGCGTCATAATCATGTGGCAGTCATGAGACTTTAGGTTTTGGAATTTTTTCTCTGCCATATTTATTATTCCCTTTATATTCGACAAGAAGCCAGACGGGACCTTCATACTGAGCAAGCATTCAAAAAAGATTTCCTTCTCTTCTTTGGTAAGAGCATAGCTGGCAGGACCTTGATACTGCTTTGGATGCATGCCGTCTTTTTCGTGCATACATTGCTGGTCCTCCCGTGCCTCCGGTGTATCTTTTGTCTTCCCATACACGCCCAGGAAGCCTAGTAGGTTCACGCAAAGATTCTTCGTCACGTGCATCACGTCGATTGTAGAGCGGACCTCTAGGACTTTCCAACACTCTAGCTCCCAAAATATAAATTTCTTCTTCCACATGGGTGCGTGTCCGTCAGCGTCATTCGGAATAGATTGTCCACCACGACCCTTTCCAAAGATTACTTTTAAATCCTTGACCATATCAAGTATATGATTACCAGTAAGGTGGTCAGGCTTCTTCCGGTTATCTGCCTCACCTTTGAAATGCTTTCCTTTCTTTCTTAAGAGATGCTTGATCGGAACAAATTGACGATGTCCCAGGTACACAACCTTCTTACATTTATCCAAATATATACCTCCGGTCTCATCTAAACAGTGTGTGAACGCATTGTATCCCTTGTTTGTCTGTCCTGAAAGGTTACTAAGAGCAGGCCAATCATTGATGGTTACAAACAGCAACGCTCGTAGGTCAAATTCCTCCTGTTTGTGCTCATCCCACACACGTACACCTTTTATGTCGCAGAGCTATAAAAGTTCATCAACTAATGGCCTTAGGTACACATCAATGCCGTTGCCGGGTTGCTTAGGGCCTTGGATGAGCACCATCATAATGAACTTCCGCTTCATGCACAACCGAGGAGGAAGGTTATAGATACATAGAGTCACGGGCCAGGTGCTATGATTGCTGCTCTGCTCCCCAAAAGGATTGATACCATCTGCACTTATACCAAACCATAAGTTCCTTGCGTCACCTGCAAACTCCGGCCACTTTCTCTCTATTTTTCTCCACTGCGACCCATCAGCGGGTACTCTCAAGTTCCCGTCTTTCTTACGGTCTTCTTTGTGCCATCGCAACAACTTGACATGCTCTTGTTTTGGAACAAACGTTTCAACCATGGTATTATAGGAGCATACCACATCACCTTGGCAGAAATCCTCTTCCTGGGGCGCTCGCCCTCAACATCATCACCAGGGTCATCGCGACTGATCGTATAGCGCAATGCACTGCATACCGGGCATGCATTCAAATTCTCACACTCCTCACCGCGGTAGAGGACGCAATCATTAGGGCATGCATGTATCTTCTGCACCTCTAATCCTAGAGGGCAGACAACTTTCTTTGCTTCGTACATACTGTCGGGCAATTCGTTGTCCTTTGGAAGTTTATTCTTCATTATTTTCAGCAACTTGTCAAATCCCTTGTTAGATACACCATTCTCTGCCTTCCATTGCAGCAATTCCAGTGTGGTACCCATCTTTTCCTTGTCATCTTCGCAATTTGGGTACAACAATTTTTGGTGATCCTCTAACATGCGCTGGAACTTCAACTTCTCCTTTTGACTTTCGCAGTTTCTCTTTGCATCACAATGGCCCGACCAAGATCATTAGCGGGCTCATCTGATGCCTCTTCTTCAGCTTCTTCTTCATTCTCTCCCCCTATTGTAGTATCATCGTATTCAGGGAACCCAGTATAGTTGTCATTATCCTCTTCTTTTTCATTCTCTTCCATTAGAATCCCTCTTTCTCCGTACTTGGTCCAACAGTTATAGCCAGACATGAAACCGGACGTAAACAGGTGGACGTGAATGACTTTTGAGCTAGAGTAATTCTTATCATTCTTACAGACACCACATGGACAACATATAAAACCATCCCGCTTGTTTGCCTCAACCGCACGCAGAAAACTATGCACGCCATTAATGAACTGGGGAGAGCGTCGGTCATCGTACATCCATTGCCGACTCATCTTCATTACACAACACCAAAAAGACCAAATTAATACAAGTTCATACACACTTATTCTCATAAAAACAACATAAAACTATCTACCTAAAGCATTTAAATGCAACAACAAACGCGATCAAAATCGCAACTAAGGTAATAATTGATTCAACAACATAATGATACCAAGCCTCTTTATTAACGTCATATTTTCTAATATTTCTAATCTTCAAGCGCATTGCATCCATCTTGATCTTGTGATCATCGACGACATCGGCAACATACAACTCCAATTTCATCTTCTCTTCTTCTATTCTTTTCAATTTTTCTTTCAAATACTCGTTTTCTTTTTCAACTAAATTTAACTTCTCGACAAGAGGGTCGGTTGCAATTTTTGGTTCACATAACTCCTAGATAAAAATATCTATGTCAACTTGATGGGCATAATTGTCATAAACACGAAATGCAACAAATAGTTATAAAAGAGAAAATACCACATCCGAATCATAAACCGGACGAGGGCCGACGGGCATGGATATCAAAACCATGGGACTATGTATAACAAACAATCATACAAGTAAGAACATTATACAAGTAACTATCTAAATCATATAAATAAGAGTTTTTTTTAATAAAAAGGACAAGAACAAGAGGCTCACCAAGGTGGTGCCGGCGACGGGACGATGCAGGCGATCGACGGTGGTTAGGACGGGGACGGGAAGGCACTAAGTAAACCACACCTACACATATGCAAACTAAGAAGTTAATTTGAGCTCAAATTGCATATAAATCAAATAAACTCCCACATAATTACTCCCAAACTAAAACCCACAAATCACTATACTTATAGAGCATTGCATGAGCTAATCTAGCAATGAGAGATGAAAGGACAAAGTTGCTAACCTTTGTGAACACTTGGATAGATGGGGTGCCTCAAATCTTGACAAATCTTGGCAAAAATGGAGGATGAGCCCGAGCAAGGGGAAGAGAGAACATAGGAGAGAAAGGAGAGCTTGGGCTCGGGCTGCATGAAGCACTATATATAGTGATATCTTTAGTCCTGGTTTGTGATACCAACCGGGACTAAAGATCCATCTCTAGTCCCGGTTGGTGCTACCAACCGGGACTAAAGGGGCTCGCACGGGCCCCAGCCTGCCACCACCCCTTTAGTCCCGGTTGGTAACACCAACCGGGACTAGAGGTTCCTCACGAACCGGGACTAAATCCTAGCCTCATGAACTGGGACTAGTGGTCACATTAGTCCCGGTCCAAATCCCGACCGGAACTAATGCTCCGGTCCAAAGGCCTATTTTCTACTAGTGGTAGTATTTGTTTGGAGAATTTTTCCATGCTAGAATTAATAGATTCAACTATGGAATCTTAACTCTGTTGCCTAAATATCAAGATGCTAGAATGCTTAAGACGTGGTACATGCCTTTTTACTTAAACAATGTTAGTTCCAAGTTTTTTTACCCTGAAACTGTAGATCAATAGGTCTACCATTTTCATCAAAAAAGGTTATACACAAAATACAAAAGGCAATGGAAAACCCCAACAACCTATGCCATGTTTACGAAACATGATAAGCAGTACTAGAAATAACAAATGATGTTCGGTCCAGGACTTGAGGATGATAGCTTTGTTTGGCATAGCTTTGATCTCGGCAATTGAAAGTCCCTCTTTGAGATAATATGATACGGTATCATATCATGATACTACATCCTCTCTTTCATCATTTAATTGTGTGCCACATCATCAATAAAGTCTAGGCGGCATGCATGATACCGCATATGATACTCCCATTACGACAAGCCTAATCACATCCAGAATAAAATAGCACACGCTAAGTGTGTGAATCACATTTAATATAACAAATGACTTCTAACAACAAGAGTGAGGCTAATCTTCTTTACACATCCCAGAAACTTCCTCCCACTATCCACGGATTCAAAAGAAACTAACTTCACGCATGGAGATTGATGTTGACAACGAGCAGGTAGATCTTCAGCTACCCCGCTTCATTCCTTGGAAGTGGTGATCCTAGGGAGATACAAGAGGAAGAAATGGATCAAATAGGCCGCCACATTAAAAATCCCCAATTCCTAAACCATAACCCTAAGCCTAGGTGAGAGAGAGAGAAGACAGAGGAATACCTGGCTGGTGAGAGATTCGCCGGAGGAGGAGATACCACTGGAGGGGTCATCCGAGGAGACCTTGACGTCCGCGGTGGTCGGATGCGAGACATAAGGAGCGAGCAAGAAAATGAGGAAGTGGATACAACGCTTAGGAAGGAAGGAGGAAACATGGAAAATGTGGCCCTTTGTGGGGGTAGGGGGCGAGGGCAGGGCGAAGTAGATATTTCGGCGGTTGGTGAAATTTTTCGCTAGGTGCAGGGAAACTTGGCGCACAACTTTTTATCAGACATGTACTTCTGAACAAATGTGTGCGATAACATGCCATTGCAAACGGTTTTTCTGCTTTGAGCGCATGCGATGAATTAGAACATATAAATCCCCCTATTCACTGGTTATAGTGCTCATCCACGTCATTGCATAATTAGCCGACACATAGCTCACAGTTACTTAATCGAGCAAGTTCAGAAAATAAACAGACCTACTTGACCTAGACATAGCTCTAACAAAAGATTGTCTCTCTAAAAAAGTCTATTAGTACTAAGCATAATATTAACAAAGACGCCGATGCGCCGCCCTATGCCTCGCCGATATTCGATGACTTGTCCGGGCGACATTCCACCGTTGCTGGACTTGACGTCCCCCAGGCTGAACTCGACCACGGTGACGTCCTCGTCCTCAGCGTCGCCCTCACCGTTGTAGTACTCGTAGAAGTGGTGCCGCCAGAGCTCGTGTTGGTACTCCACCGCCAATTCCTCGACAGATAGGCGCTTCTCTACCTCCTCCTGAGCCACGCACAACTCTTCCCGACGCTCGTCGCTCTCCGACGACTCCCACATCTCCAGCTCTCGCTCAACGAAATTGTGGGGGAAGGGGCTCCATGGCCTTTATCGCCACATCATCGGCATGCATCTCGGCCTGCGTCGCCTCTTCGGACGTGGGGTGCAGGCTGGATTCTGAGGAGGCCGGGTGTATCTTGGAGTGGACATCCTTGATCTTTGCTTGGATGGTCTCGACCCGAGCTAGGGTGACCTCCGCGGCATGAAAGGCTGCTCGAGCGCTCTTGGCGTTTGCAACCGCCGTCGCGGCAGCTGTAGCTGCCGTCTTCGCGGATGCAGACGCCCTGTTTGCCGCCGCGGAGGCCCTTTTGACGGATGCAACTGCGCTCAAGGCGGAGGCGGTTGTGCTCTTGGCGTAGACTTCCGCACTCTCGGTGGAAGCGAAAGCGCTCGCGGCGGAGACAACAGTCGTACGTGCCCTGAAGAAGCGTCTCCACGCCGTCATTCTTTGGAAAAAAGGGTGCTGCTTGTGAGCTGCGTTGGGTTTTTCCCCGAAGAGGAGGGGAGATGCAGTACAATAGAGATAAGTATTTCCCTCACTAAGAACCAAGGTTATCGAACCAATAGGAGAACCAAGCAAATTCCTTTCAACAACACCTACACACAAAACCAAACACTTGTACCCAACGCGGGCAAGAGGGTTGTCAAGCCCCTTGAACTCGTTACTTGCAAGGATTAAATCTTGATAGAGATAGATGATACAAATAATAAAAGTAAAAAAACAATAAATAAATTGCAGCAAATTATTTTTAGGGTTTTAGTATTTATGATTTAGTAGACCCCGGGGCCATAGTTTTCGCTAGCGGCTTCTCTCTTGAACATAGCATACAGTGGGTAGAGAAATTATTGTTGGGCAATTGACAGAATAGCGCTTAGTTATGACATGTTGTTCACGACAATGATCATGCATATAGGTATCACGTCCATAAACAATAGACCAAAATGATCCTGCATCTACTACTATTACTCCACTTCGAGAGCGCTTCTATGCTTGCCTCACTAGGTATTAAGTTCATAATAAACAGAGTAATGCTTGGAGCAAGGTGACATGATGTAGACAAAGTAAGACAAGCAATATGTTCAGACCCCGTCGTTTTATCCTTAATGGCAACAATAAAAATACGTGTCTTGTCCCGCTGAAGATAAATCAATCTAGTTGGCCAAACCAAATCGATAGATCAAAGAGAAATACGAAGCTATAAAAATCATGCATAATAGAATTCAGAAAAGACTCAGTTACTTTCAATGGATAATCTGATCATGAACCCACAATTCATCGGATCCCAACAAACACACCGCAAAAGAGGATTACATCGGATAGATCACCGCAAGAATCACGGTGAACATGGTATTGAAGACCAAAGAGAGAGAGAGAAAGCCATCTAGGTACTAGCTATGGACCAGTATGTGTGCGGTGGACTACTCACACATCATCATGGAGGAAGCAAGTTGATATAGACGGCCTCCGTGATCGATTCCCCCTCCTACAAAGTTCCGGAAAAGGTGTCCAAATGCGATCATGACGTAATAGAGACTTGCGGCGGCAGAAAAAGTGTTTCGGGTGGCTCTCTATTGGTTTTCTGATTTTAGAGAATTGGAGGTGGAATTAGGCCAGACGGAGCCATGAGGGGCCCTCAAGGCATCAGGGCGCGTCCCTGTTGCCTTGTCGTCTCCTCGCTGCGTGTGGTCTCCTCCCAAAGCTTCCAGGGTCTCTTTTGTCCAGAAAAAATCATCAAAAAGTTTCATAGCGTTTGGACTTCGTTTGGTACCGATTTCCTGGAAAACCAAAAACAAGCAAAAAACAACAACTGACACTAGGCACTGGGTTAATAGGTTAGTTCCCTAAAATGATATAAAATAGCATATTATTGCATATAATGTATCCAAGATTGATAATATATAGCATGGAACAATCAAAATTTATAGATATGTTGGAGACGTATCAACATCCCCAAGCTTAATTCCTGCTCATCCTCGAGTAGGTAAATGATAAAAACAGAATTTTTTATGCGACATGCTACCCAATATGCAATCTCTTTTAGGCATGATATTTGAGAAACGATGAAATAATTGTTATCAACATAATAATATCCATAAACATAAACAACATATCATTACTTTTCAAAATATACGATCCTTAAAGAATTTTATTCCCTACTCATTTTATCATATTAAGCATGGCATGACTCCTTCTTCACCGCATAAGTATAAATCATAAGCACCCTGATGTCAAACCAGGCAATTGGATCATACTTCTAACGCGCTTCAGCATTTTCAACTCCACTCAACACATGAGCATGAACCATGGATATGGCATATGGGTGGACTAGAGTATGGTGGTAGAGATCAAAAGGAGTCAGAGTGGCAAGGAAGTATCACATCAACTAGGCGGATCAACGGGCTATGGAGATGCCCATCAATCGATATCGATGAGAGGAGTAGGGATTGCCATGCAACGGATGCACTAGAACTATAAGTGTATGAAAGCTCAATGGAAGCTAAGTGGGTGTGCACCCAACTTGCTTGCTCATGAAGACCTCAGGCATTTGAGGAAGCCCGTCATCGGAATATACAAGCCTAGTTCTATAATGAAAATGAAAACTCAGGAGACTCTCCATATGAAGAACATGGTGCCACTTTGAGGCACAAGTGTGGTAAATGGATAGTAACACTACCCCTTCTCTCTTTTCTCTCATTTTTTTCATGGTGGGCTTTTCTCTTCTTTTTTTCCTCCTCCCCCATTTATCCTTTTTTCGTCCGGAGTCTCATCCCGACTTGTGGGGGAATCATAGTCTCCATCATCCTTTCCTCACTGGGACAATGCTCTAATAATGATGAGCATCACACTTTTATTTACTTACAACTCGATATTACAACTCAATGAAGATAAATATGACTCTATATGAATGCCTTTGGTAGTGTACTAGGATGTGCAGTGATCTAGCGTAACATGTATCAATGGTGAACGGTGGCTTTGCCACAAATACTATGTCACCTACATGATCATGCAAAGCAATATGATGATGAACACACAAGTCATGTGATGGAATGGTGGAAGTTGCATAGCAATATATCCCGGAATGGCTATGAAAATGCCATAATAGGTAGGTATGGTGGCTATTTTGAGGAAGATATAAGGAGGTTTATGTGTGATAGAGTGTATCATATCACTAAGTTTGGATGCACCAGCGAAAGTCGCATCGACTCTCGAGGGGATAATGGGCAATGCACGTTACCGAAGAGGCTAGCAAATTACGAAGGTGAGAGTGTGTATATCCATGGATTCACATTAGTCATAAAGAACTCACATACTTATTGTAAAGTGTTATTTGCTCTCTTGAAGCAAAGTACTACCGCATGCCCCTAGGGAGGAGGTTGGTAGGATTTAATCATCACGCGCCCCGATTAGAACAACACGATGGATATCATTTCACACATAAAAATGCTCACACATCATCACCATGCCATAACCATATTTAGATGAATATCAAATAACAATCTTTAATACCGATATTTCTACTAAGCAATGATCATGTACCCATGCCCTTTTGATATGTCTCTGTCGTATCTATAATTTTTTTATTGTTTCACGCCAATATTATACAACTTTCACATATTTTTGGCGACATTTTATATGATTTATTGGACTAACATATTGATCCAGTCCCCAGTGCCTGTTCCTGTTTGTTGCATATTTTTTGTTTCGCAGAATATCCATATCAAACGAAGTCCAAACGCGATAAAAATTTACGGAGAATTATTTTGGAATATTTGTGAATTTTGGAACGTGGAATCAACGCAAAAGGAGTCCCACAACCCCCACAAGATACTAGGCCGCGCCCTAGGGCCCAGGCGCGGCCAGGTGGGTTGTGGTCACCTCATATGTCGGTTGGATCTCTCCTTCGGCCGCAAGAAAGATAATTTTTAGATAAAAATCCCCTCAAACTTTCAGCGCAATCGGAGGTACGGATCTCCGGGAATATATGAAATGGTTTTCGGCCAGAAAACTGGAACGTGAAACAGAAGAGAACAGAGAGGGAGATCCAATCTCGGAGGGGCTCCTGCCCCTCCGCCGCCATGGAGGCCTTGTACTAGAGGGGAACTCTCCTCCCATCTAGGGAGGGAGGCCAAGTAAGAATAAGAAGGAGAGGGGCTCTCTCCCCCTCTCTCCCGGTGGCGCCGGAACGCCGTCGGGGCAATCATCATGACGATCTACACCAACAACTTCGCCGCCGTCAACACCAACTCTCCCCCCCTCTATGCAGTGGTGTAACACCTCTTTTCACCACTGCAATCTCTACTTAAACATGGTGCTCAACTCCATATATTATTTCCCAATGATATTTGGCTATCCTATGATGTTTGAGTAGATCCGTTTTGTACTATGGGCTAATTGATGATCGTGGTTGGTATGAGTGTATATTTTATTATGGTGCTGTCCTACGGTGCCCTCCGTCTCGCGGAAATGTGGGGAATCCCCACTGTAGGGTGTTGCAATGTGTTCATGATTTGCCTATGGTGGGTGGCGTGAGTGACAGAATACACATACCCGAGTAGGTGGGTTGTTGCATATGGGACTAAAGAGGACTTGATACTTAATTCTATGGTTGGGTTTTACCTTGATGATCTTTGGTAGTTGCGGATGCTTGCTAGAGTTCCAATCATAAGTGCATATGATCCAAGTACAGAAAGTATGTTAGCTCATGCTTCTCCCTCATATAAAATTGCAAGAATGATTACCGGTCTAGTTATCAATTTCCTAGGGACAAATAACCTTCTTGTTTGACAAAAGCTTTCTACTAAACAACTAACTTTTATTATCTTGCAATTTACTCGTAGTTTTATTCCCGCTAAGTACTTGTAGTTTTATTCGTGCAAACTATCCTGTCACCTACAAAATAGTTTCATACTTGTTCTAGGTAAAGCAAACATTAAAGTGTGCGTAGACTTTTATCGGTGGTCGATAGAACTTGAGTGAATATTTGTTCTTCCTTTAGCTCCTCGTTGGGTTCGACACTCTTATTTATCGAAAAAGGCTACAAACGATCCCCTACACTTGTGGGTTATGATGACCTTTTTCTGGCGCCGTTGCCGGGGAGCAATAGCGTGGGGTGAATATTCTCGTGTGTGCATGTTTGCTTTATCACTAAGTAGTTTTTATTTTGTGCTCTTGTTTTCTATCTTTAGTTATGGGTAGGAAACGTAAAATACCAAAAAATTAGATGTACTTGCTGCTCCAAAAGTTGAGGAACCACTAGTGTTCCGTACTATCGAAGAATATTACTTGGATCATCTTCGATCCCTTTGTGCTCGTGCTGAAACCCCAACTAGCTTAGCTTATTTTGTACGTCGCTGGTCGTCTCAAAAAGGGAGAATTTTAGACCATGAAATAAAATGTATGATGTGCTATGCTTGGAATCTATGTGAAATTTATGATTTTACTTGTTGTTCTAAAGAAACTAAAAAACACCTTCCCTACCAATGTGTGTTTAATGATAATGAAATACTATCTTCTTATGCCAAGGAAGCCTATTGTTATTATGATGTTGAACAAATTGAAGAATTTGTTGCTTTTAAGGGTGCTTATGAAATTGCTTCTGTGCTTGAAAAGTATGATGATGTTCCTTACAAATCTGAAACTTAATCCATACTTAAATATTGCTATGATAATTATGAATACAATTATTATATTATTGAATTTATTGAGAGAATGTCCGCTGGCTTGGAAGAGACTAAAATTTTGCAGGAATCTATGGAAGAAGAAATTGTCGAAACTGTGAGCTCATTAGATGAAGAAGATGAGGAGGAGAGCAAAGAACAAAAGGAGGAAGAGCGGATTAGCTACCCATGCCCACCTTCTAATGAGAGTAACTCTTCAACTCATACATTGTTTAATTACCCTTCGCACATACCGAAGGATGAATGCTATGATCCCGTGGATTCTTTTGAAATATCCCTTTTTGATGAACTTGATGCTTGCTATGCCTGTGGCCAAGATGCCAATATGAATTATGCTTATGGAGATGAACTTGCTATAGCTCCTTATGTTAAGAATGAAATTGTTTCTATTACACCCACACATGATAGTCCTATTATCTTTATGAATTCTCCCAACTACACTATATCAGAGAAGTTTGCTCTTATTAAGGATTATATTGATGGGTTGCATTTTGCTACTACACATGATGATTTTGATGAATATAATATGCATGTGCTTGCTGCTCCTACTTGCAATTATTATGAGAGAGTAACCAAATCTTCACCTCTCTATGTTTCCAATACTATAAAATTGCAAGAAACTACTTATGCTATGTATTGGCCTTTACTTGATGTGCACGAATTGTTATTGTAGGACATGCCAATGCATAGGAAGAGGGTTAGACTTCATTGTCACATGATATATATCACTTTGTGCTCACTACTAAATTACAAATCATTGTTAATTAAAATTGGCTTTGATATACCTTGGGATCCGGGTGGATCCATTAGTTGAGCACTTTATGCCTAGCTTAATGGCTTTAAAGAAAGCGCTGCCAGGGAGACAACCCGGAAGTTTTAGAGAGTCATTTTATTCTGTTGAGTGCTTTTATAAAGTTTAAAAACAAAAAAAATATAGAAGGGAACCTAAAACTTCACAAAAAGAAAGGTGAAAGTGAGAGAGATGATGAGCATCGTTGAAGTGGGGGCTAGCCTTGAAATTTGTTCAGGCCCATGGAACCTTTGTGAATCTTGAATCACAAAAACTTTTCAACAAAAATAATTATCCCCTTGTACAAATCCATTGTATTATACAAATAATGTGCCAAGATTTGCCTTTAGGATGATTAGATTGCTTGTTGGTATGTGCGGTGTAAAAACATAAACTTTGGCTGTAGTGCGTGAATTTACATTTTTTTTACTGGAACGTCAAAAGTTTCTGAAATTTTTACATAGTATTTATATGAAAATTTTATATTTCTTCCTAATTTTTCAGAATTTTTGGAGTTACAAAAGTATGGTCAAAGTTCAGATTACTACAGAGTGTCCTGTTTAAGATAAATTCTGTTTTTGATGCATTGTTTTGCTTGTTTTGATGAAACTATCGCTTTTATCGGTGGTATAAGCCATAAAGAAGTTATAATACAGCAGGGATAATGCAAATATAAAATATGAATGGCTTTGCACCAATACTTAAAGTAGTAATTTTCTTTATTATACTAACGGATCTCACCAGTTTTCTGTTAAGTTTTGTGTGGATGAAGTGTTCAAAGATCGAGGAGGTCTCGATATGAGGAGAAGGAGGAGAGGCAAGAGTTCAAGCTTGGGGATGACCAAGGCGACCCAAGTAAATATCCATGGATACTCAAGCGTCTAAGCTTGGGTATGCCCCGGAAGGCATCCCATCTTTCTTCAACAAGTATCGGTATGTTTTCGTTTTCGTTTCGTTCATGTGATATGTGTAAATCTTGGAGCATCTTTTGTGTTTAGTTTTCACTTTTCTTTTATGAACCATGATGGTATGATATAGTACATGGTTGATTTATAGAATGCTCATTGCACTTCACTTATATCTTTTGAGTATGGTGTTATAGAATGCTTCATGTGCTTCACTTATATCATTTGAAGTTTGGATTGCCTGTTTCTCTTCACATAGAAAACCGTTATTTGTATAATGATCTTTTGCTTCACTTATATTTATTAGAGCATGGTCTTTTGTAGAAAGAATTAAACTCTCTTTCTTCACTAATATCTATTTAGAGAGTCAACATGAATTGGTCATTTGCATGGTTAGTCATAAAATCCTACATAAAACTTATGGATCACTGAATATGATATGTTTGATTCCTTGCAATAGTTTTGCGATATAGAGATGATAATATGTGGGAGGTACTAGTGGATGATCGGGTTTAGTAAGATATTGGTGTTAAGGTTTGTGATTCCCGAAACATGCACGTATAGTATCCCGTTATGCCAGGAAGTTGGAGCACAATTTATCCTTGATTGTCTATCTTTGTGTGAAGGTCGGGGGTGCGCGATGGTTAACTCCTACCAACCCCCCCAGGAGCATGCATAGTAATACTTTGCTTCGAGGGCTAATAAAATTTTGCAATAAGTATGTGAGTTCTTTATGACTAATGTGAGTCCATGGATTATACGCACTCTTACCTTTCTGCAATTTGCTAGCCTCTATGACATTGCCCTTTCTCACCTTGAGAGTCGGTGCAAACTTCGCCGGTGCATCCAAACCCCGTGATATGATACGCTCTATCACACATAAGCCTTATTATCTTCATCAAAACAGCCACCATACCTACCTATTATGGCATTTCCATAGCCATTCCGAGATATATTGCCATGCAACTTCCACCGCTTCCGTTTTGATGACTTGAGCATTCATTGTCATATTGCTTTACATGATTGTAAGATAGCTAGCATGATGTTTCCTTGGCTTGTCCCTTTTTTGATATCTTTGCTACGCTAGATCATTGCACATCCTGGTATACTGCGAGAGGCATTCATATAGAGTCATACTTTGTTCTACTATCGAGTTGTAATATTGAGTTGTAAGTAAATAGAAGTGTGATGATCATCATTATTCATTATTAGAGCATGTCCCAGTGAGGAAAGCATGATGGAAACTATGATTCCCCCACAAGTCGGGATGAGGCTCCGGACAAATATAAAAAGAAAAAAAAGAAGAGAAGAAAAAAAAAGAAAAAAAAGAAAAAGAAAAAAAAGGAAAAAATGAGACAAAGAGAGAAGGGGCATGCTAATTCCACACTTGTGCTTCAACGTAGCACCATGTTTTTCATATAGAGAGTCTCCTATGTTGTCACTTTAATATACTAGTGGGAATTTCTCATTATAGAGTTAGATGCACAGCCACTTAGTTTCAGTTTGAGCTTTCATACACTTATAGCTCTTAGTGCATCCGTTGCATGGCAATCCCTACTCCTCGCATTTATATCAATTGATGGGCATCTTCATAGCCCGTTGATTAGTCGCTTCGATGTGAGACTATCTTTCTTTTTGTCTTCTCTATATTAATGTCTACCACCGCATTCTATTCCACCCATAGTGCTATATCCATGGCTTGCACTCATGTATTGCGTGAGGGTTGAAAATGCTGAAGCGCGTTAAAAAGTATGAACCAATTGCTTGGCTGGCACCGGGGTAGTACATGATTTATACTTTGTGTTAAGAAGAGAGAGCATGACAAGGCTATATGATTTTGTAGGGATAGCGTTCTTTAGGCTTGATATTTTGAAAGACATGATTGTTTGTTGGGATGCCTGAGTATTAATGTCTTTATGTCAAAATATAGACTATTGCCGTGAATCACTCATGCCTTAATATTCATGCTATGATTAGATATATGATCAAGATTATGCTAGGTAGCATTCCACATTTTTTTATCATTTACCTACTCGAGGACGAGCAGGAATTAAGCTTGGGGATGCTGATACGTCTCCGCCGTATCTATAATTTTTGATTGTTTCATGCCAATATTATACAACTTTCACATATTTTTGGCAACATTTTATATGATTTATTGGACTAACATATTGATACAGTGCCCAGTGCCAGTTCCTGTTTGTTACATGTTTTTTGTTTCGCAAAATATCCATATCAAACGAACTCCAAACGCGATAAAAATTTAAGGAGAATTATTTTGGAATATTTTTGAATTTTGGGAAGTGGAATAAATGCAAAAGGGGGCCCACAGCCCCCACAAGATACCAGGCCGCGCCCTAGGGCCCAGGCGCGGCCAGGTGGGGTTGTGGTCACCTCGTATGTCGGTTGGAGCTCTCCTTCGGCTGCAAGAAAGCTAATTCTTAGGTAAAAATCCCCTCAAAATTTCAGCGCAATCGGAGTTACGGATATTCGGGAATATAAGAAACGGTTTTCGGCCAGAAAACAGGAACATGAAATAGAAGAGAACAGAGAGGGAGATCCAATCTCGGAGGGGCTCCTGCCGCTCCGCCTCCATGGAGGCCATGGACCAGAGGGGGAACTCTCCTCCTATCTAGGGGGGGGGGGCAAGGAATAATAATAAGGAGGGGGGCACTCTCCCCCTCTCTCCCGGTGGCGCCGGAACGCCGTCGGGGCAATCATCGTGACGACGATCTACACCAACAACTTCGCCGCCGTCAACACCAACTCTCTCCTCCTCTATGCAGCGGTGTAACACCTCTTTTCCCTGCTTTAATCTCTAATTAAACATGGTGCTCAACTCCATATATTATTTCCCAATGATATTTGGCTATCCTATGATGTTTGAGTAGATCCGTTTTGTCCTATGGGATAATTGATGATCGTGGTTGGTATGAGTGTATATTTTTTATGGTGCTGTCCTACGGTGCCCTCCGTCTCGCGCAAACGTGGGGGATCCCCACTTTAGGGTGTTGTAATGTGTTCATGATTTGCCTATGGTGGGTGGCGTGGGTGATAGAATACACAGACCCGAGTAGGTGGGTTGTTGCATATGGGAGTAAAGAGGACTTGATACTTAATGCTATGGTTGGGTTTTACCTTAATGATCTTTGGTAGTTGCGGATGCTTGCTAGAGTTCCAATCATAAGTGCATATGATCCAAGTACGTAAAGTATGTTAGCTCATGCCTCAACCTCATATAAAATTGCAAGAATGATTACCGGTCTAGTTATCAATTGCCTAGGGACAAATAACCTTCTTGTTTGACAAAAACTTTCTACTAAACAACTAACTTTATTATCTTGCCATTTACTCGTAGTTTTATTCCCGCTAATTACTTGTAGTTTTATTCGTGCAAACTATCCTGTCACCTACAAAATAGTTTCATACTTGTTCTAGGCAAAGCAAACGTTAAAGTGTGCGTAGAGTTGTATCGGTGGTCGATAGAACTTGAGGGAATATTTGTTCTACCTTTAGCTCCTCGTTGGGTTCGACACTCTTATTTATCGAAAAATGCTACACACGACCCCCTACACTTGTGGGTTAACAAGACCTTTTTCTGGCGCCGTTGCCGGGGAGCAATAGCGTGGGGTGAATATTCTCGCCTGTAGTGATCTGTACTAAAACCATACCTATGTAACTCCGAAAATTCTGAAAAATAGGACAACCTATGAAATTTGTATACTAATAATGTGTAAAACATTGAGATCAAAAATACGTTCTAGTAAAATCAGAGAAATTCTCCACTGGAGATAAAAGTTTTTGTTTTTGCACGTCATCAATTCTACTATCTTCCAAATCATCCCAAAGGCACAGACACTAATTTAAACATAAGAACACAATCATTACAGTAGCAATAATCATTTCAACACACCAAAACAGAAAGTAAAACAAAAAATTAAAGATAACTATTGGGTTGCCTCCCAACAAGTGCTATTGTTTTATGCCCCTAGCTAGGCATAATGCAAAGTATCAAGTATTATCATCTTTCAAGTCGATTCCATAGGTGTCCCTCATAATGGATTCATAAAGTGGTTTAATTCTCTTTCTAGGAAAGTGTTCCATCCCTTTGTTTAATGGTAGCTGGAATCTTATATTACCTTTTTCATGTCGATAATAGCACCTATAGTTCGTAGGAAAGGGCTACCAAGTATAATAGGACAAGACGGATTGCATTAAATATAAAGCACAATGGAACACGGGCACATAATTTCTATTAGCAAGAATAAGGACATCATTTATTCTACCCAGTGGTTTCTTTATAGTAGAATCCGCTAAATGCAAATTAAGGGAACATTCATTTATATCGCTCAGACTTAGCACCTCACATAAAGATTTTGTTATAGTAGAAACAATAGCACCAAGATCACACAAAGCATTGCATTCATAATACTTAAGCCTGATTTTAATAGTAAGTTCCCATTCATCATGCAACTTTCTAGGTATTAAAACCTCCAACTCAAGTTTCTCCTCATGAGCTTTTATCATAGCTTCCACAATATGTTTAGTAAAAGCTTTGTTTTATTCCTGGGCATTAGGTGAGCTATCATGGGTTGCAACAAGGAAATACATTCAAATAAAGGGCAAATTTCATAATTAAAGTCCTTGTAATGCAAAGTAGTGGGTGCATCACTATGTAAAGTTTTGACCTCTCCAAACCCATTTTTTTTCATTTTTATCGATAAGATCATCGCCCTTGGAACAAACGAGACGCCTTCTAGCTAAAGTTGACTCATCTCTAGTACCTTTTTCATCAATTTTCAAATTAGTGAACAAAGATTCGATAGGAAAAACATCAATCATTTTAATATCTTCATCATGATTACGATAAAAAATGGGAGGGGTCACTTTTTCTAGGAATTCTCGCTTAGCTCTCAACCTAGCGGTCCTCTCCTTACTTTCATTAATATATATTTGGATGGATTTGATAGATTCATCAATATCATGCTTGGGCGGCAAAAGTTTTACTTTTAAGAGTTTCCACATCATGAGCAATCCTATCCATGTTTCTAGCCATCCTCAACTTTATGTAGTTTTTCTTCTACCATAGTATTAAAAATGTTTTGAGAACTAATAAATTCTTTAATAGTGTTATAAATATCATAGGGTATCCTATTATTATTATTGGAAGAATTGCCATAGGAATTACCATAATAATTACCATAATTATTAGAGGAATTACCGGGATACGGTCTAGGATTGAAATTACCTCTATAAGCATTGTTATTGAAATTATTTCTAGGGACAAAGTTCACATCAATAGCATCATTATTTTTATCAATCAAGGTATATAGTGGCACATCATTTGGAACAACATGAGCATTCTTATTTGCAACCATATTCATAAGATAATCCAATTTATCACTCAAAGTAGCGATTTCTTCAACAAAATTTACCTTCTTACCAGTTGGAGCTCGTTTGGTGTGCCATTGAGAATAATTCGTCATGATATTATCTAGTAGTTTTGTAGCTTCTCATAGTGTAATTTCCATAAATGTACCACCTACAACGGAGTCTAGAAGATTTCTCAACACAAATTTTAGTCCCGCATAGAAATTTTCTATTATCATCCATAAACTTAAGCCATGAGTGGGACAATTTCTAATCGTCAATTTCATTCTCTCCCATGCTAGTGCAACATGTTATTTCTCATGTTGTTCAAAATTTATAATTTTATTTCGGAGAGATATAATGTTAGCCGGAGGAAATACTTAGCAGTAAAAGCATTCTTACACTTATCCCATGTTCCAATACTATTGCGATGCAAGGATGAAAACCAAGTTTTAACTTTATCTCTTATTGAGAAAGGAAATAATTTCTATTTAACCACATATTTATCCACATCCTTTTTCTTTTGCATATCACATAATTCAATAAAGGTATTAAGATGTGAAGCAGCGTCCTCAGACTTCCAGCAAATTATTCTCTCGTAACAAGATTTAGCAAAGCGGCATTTATATCAAAAGCTTACACACTAGTGGCGGGTGGTATTGGAGTACTAATAAAATCATTGTTATTGGTATTTGAAAAGTCACATAATATGGTATTTTCTTGAGACATAGCGACAAAGCAAGTAAACCAGAAATTAAACAAGTAAACTAGACAACTAAGCAAGCAAGAAAATCGAAATATTTTTCTATTTTTGATTTTTATATAAAGCAAATATAAAGGCAAATAAAAAGTAGAACAAGTGAATGACAATTTGTGTGAAGGAACCTGACGAGAGTTTGATGATGTCTCCCCAACAACGGCGCCAGAAATTCGCCCTGCTACTTGTCAGTTGTGTTGGGTTTTTCCCCGAAGAGGAGGGGAGATGCAGTACAGTAGAGATAAGTATTTCCCTCAGTGCGAACCAAGATTATCGAACCAATAAGAGAACCAAGCAAACTCTTTTTAACAACACCTACACACACAAAACCAAACACTTGCAGCCAACGCGGGCAATTACTTGCAAGGATTAAATCTTGATAGAGATAGATGATACAAATAATAAAAGTAAAAAACAATAATTAAATTGCAGTAAAGTATTTTTAGGGTTTTAGTATTTGTGATTAAGTAGACCCCGGGGCCATAGTTTTCGCTAGAGGCTTCTCTCTTGAACATAGCATACGGTGGGTAGACAAATTACTGTTGGGTAATTAACAGAATAGTGCATAGTTATGACATGTTATTCATGGAAATGATCATGTATATAGGTATCACGTGCATAAATAAGTAGACCGAAACGATCCTGAATCTACAACTATTACTGCACTTTGAGAGCGCTTCTGTGCTTGCCTCTCTAGGTATTAAGTTCATAACAAACAGAGTAATGCTTGGAGCAAGGTGACATGATGTAGACAAAGTAAGACAAGCAATATGTTCAAACCCAGTCATCTTATCTTTAATGGCAACAATACAAATACGTGTCTTGTCCCCTTTTGTTACTGGTATATAGAGCATCGCAAGATTGAACCTATTACAACGCACCACTCCCGCTGAAGATGAATCAATCTAGTTGGCCAAACCAAACCGTTAGATCGGAGAGAAATACAAAGCTATATCAATCATGCATAATAGAATTTAGAAAATACTGAGTTACTTTTTATGAATAATCTGATCATAAACCCATAATTCATCGGATCCCAACAAACACACCGTAAAAGAGGATTACGTCGGATAGATCGCCGCGAGAATCTCGGTAAACATTGTATTCAAGATCAAAGAGAGATAGAAAGCCATCTAGGTACTATCTATGGACCCGTAGGTCTCTGGTGAACTACTCACACATCATCATGGAGGCAACAAGGTTGATGTAGACGGCCTCCGTGATCGTTCCCCCCTCCGGTAGAGTACCAGAAAGGTCGCGAGATGGGATCACGACGAAAAAGAGACTTGCGATGGCGGGATAAGTGTTTCGGGTGGCTCTCTATTGGTTTCTAGATTTTAAATAATTTATGGAGGTGGAATTATGTCAGACGAAGCCACGAAGGTCCCACAAGGCATCAGGGCGCGCCCTGTTGCCTTGCCGTCTCATCGCTTCACGTTTGTTCTCCTCCCAAAGCTTGCAGGGTCACTTTTGTCTAGAAAAAATCATCAAAAAGATTTGTAGCGTTTGGACTTGAAAGCACAACTTCTCCCTAGGTGGTTTTGGTAATTAATAACAACATATATTTGATTGGACTAATGTTTCCACCAAGTGTATCTCAGAAAAAATTTCAATGATGGGATTGGCTAAGGATTGTGTGGAGAACCTCACCAAGGAAAGGAAGGAATATGATTGGCCATGCTTCAAGCTACAAGACTCTACATTTTACATTTTGTGAGAAATCACTTTTGAGTCCATAGGAAAGCCAATACTATTAAAAGGGATGAGGTAAATATTGTGATCTGGTTGCTCAAGTGCTTAGAGATTAGCCACCAAAAATACTTACCCACTTTCCCACACATATCTTCTGTTCAAAGCCAAAAGTCTAAATTCGGTGACACCAACTTCCCATTCGGATCCACCGAGTTTTTCCTAGACAGAAGCCAAACCAAACCCTAGCATCTCGGTACTATCAACATTCCATTCGGTGCAACCGAAACCAGTGACCAACTCTCTGTTAGCCATTTTCAAGAATCAGTCCCACCGAGTTTTGAGAATCGGTCTCACTGAGTGTTGGACCAACTCTCTGTTAACCAATTTCTTAGAATCGGTCCCAGCGAGTTTGAGGAATCGGTCTCACCGAGTTTTGGTAACTGCCTAGGTCACCCATATTGGTACCACCGAGATTCATATATCGGTCTCACCGAAAACGCCAAAGTTGCCACATTTTGCACTAGTTAGTGCAACCGAGTTTTCACTTCGGTTTCACCGAGTTGGGCAATAATGTTGTAACAGTTGGATTTTTGGAGATGCCTATATATACCCGTCCACCACCACTCACTCGCAAGAGAAGCACTCAGAACATACACCCACTTGCCATATCCAATTTTATGAGAGAGAACCACCTACCCTTGTGTTGAGGTCAAGAAAATCCACTCCAACCATATGGATCTTGATTTCTAGCCGCCCCAAGTTGCTTTCCATCCAATCAATCTCTTCTACCCATGCCAAACCTGTGAGAGAGTGATTGAGTGTTGAGGAGACTATCTTTTGAAGCACAAGAGCAAGGAGTTCATCATACTACCACATCTATTACCTTTTGGAGGGTGGTGCCTCCTAGATTGGTTAGGTGTCGCTTGGGAGCCTCCTTCTTCGTCATTGTGTGAGTTGAACCAAGAGAGTTTGTAAGGGCAAGGAGATCGCCTACTTCGTGAAGATCTACCCCGAGTAAGGCTAGTCCTCCGTGGACGTAGGCCATCATGGAATAGACGAGGTTGCTACTTCGTGGATCCTTCGTGGGTGGATCCCTCCGTGGACTCTCGTGACCGTTACCCTCCGTGGGTTGAAGTCTCCATAAACATGGACGTATGATAGCACCACCTGTCGGAACCACGGGAAAAATCTTCGTGTCTCCAAATTGCGTTTGATCTTCTTATCCCTACCCTCATACATATGTGTGTCTTTACTTTGCGCTGAAATACTCATAGATATGCAAGTGTAGGGTGAACTTGACTTGCTACAATTGCTAAAATCTGCCAACAACTAAAATTGGGAAAAGGCTAGATTTTTATTTGGTCAATTAGTCTAACCACCCCCCTCTAGACCTACTTTCGATCCTACAGGACTTCGTTTGGTACTGATTTCCTGGAAAACCAAAAACAAGCAGAACACAACAGATGGCGCTAGGCACTAGGTTAATAGGTTAGTTCCCAAAAATGATATAAAATAGCATATTATTGCATATAAAGTATACAAGATTGATAATATAATAGCATGGAACAATAAAAAAAAATTAGATACGTTGGAGACGTATCAAAGGGTTTGTTGGGGAATGTGGATCGAGAGTGAACGACGTCCGAGCTAGACGAAGCCGACGAAGCTTCCGGCGTAGGACATAAATAGATTGTGAATTTTCATTGCAAATGGTTCCTACATAGAACAGTGTGTAGATTTGTAAAACTATTTTAGGATACAACAAGAATGGGTAGTGTTTTAATTGGAAGAAAAAAATCCTGCCGTTGCAATGCATGAATACAACCGTCATGCTAAAATTTGAAAATTTCCAGTGCTCATTTGGCCTTTTAAAGACATTTAGTGAGTTTCTAGCCATTTAATCGCCATAATTCAAATTTGAAATACATGAACATGCACGATGACGCTGTGGGATTGAGAAGGGGCCTCTAGAGGGGGGGTGAATAGACTACTTGACAAATTAAAAACCTAGCCTTTTCCCAATTTTAATGGTTTGGCAGATTTTAGCAATTCTAACAAGTCTAGTGCACCCTACACATGCTAGTCAACAAGTATAGAAGCGGAAAGTAAAGACATGCATATGTAAGAAGGAGTAGAGATAGGAAGATCAAACACAATAGATGACACGAATATTTTTCCCGTGGTTCCGATAGGTGGTGCTATAGTACGTCCACGCTGATGGAGACTTCAACCCAAGGAGGGTAGCGATCGCGAGAGTCCACGGATGGCTCCACCCGTTAGGGTCCACAAAGTAGCAACCTCGTCTATTCCATCACGGCTTCCGTCCACGAAGGACTAGCCTCGCAATGGGTAGATCTTCACGAAGTAGGCGATCTCCTTGCCTGTACAAACTTCTTGGTTCAATTCCACAACACGAAGAAGGAGGCTCCCAAGTGACACCTAACCAATCTAGGAGGCACCACCCTTCAAAAGGTAATAGATCTGGTAACAATGATGAATGATGTCTACTACGCAACCTTCTTCTTGTTGACTCGTGTTGGGCCTCCAAGCGCAGAGTTTTGTAGGACAGTAGCAAAATTCCCTCAAGTGGATGACCTAAGGTTTATCAATCCGTAGGAGGCGTAGGATGAAGATGGTCTCTCTGAAACAACCCTGCAACCAAATAACAAAGAGTCTCTTGTGTCCCCAACACACCCAATACAATGGTAAATTGTATAGGTGCACTAGTTTGGCGAAGAGATGGTGATACAAGTGTAATATGGATAGTAGATATAGATTTTTGTAATCTGAAAATATAAAAACAGCAAGGTAGCAAGTAACAAAAGTGAGCAAAAACGGTATTGCAATGCTTGAAAACAAGGCCTAGGGTTCATACTTTCACTAGTGCAAGTTCTCTCAACAATACTGACATAGTTGAATCATATGTAAATCCCTCACGTGCGACAAAGAGTTCACTCCACAGTCATAAATAGCGGAGAACAAACGAAGAAATTATTGTAGGGTACGAAACCACCTCAAAGTTATCTTTTCCGATCAATCATATGAGCTATCCCTATAATTGTCATGAACAGCCCTAGAGTTCGTACTAAAATAACACCTTAAGATACACATCAACCAGAACCCTAATGTCACCTAGATACTCCAATGTCACCACGAGTACCCATGGGCTTGATTATACGATATGCATCACACAATTTCAGATTCATCATGTTCAATCCAACACAAAGAACTTCAAAGAGTGCCCCAAAGTTTCTACCGGAGAGTCAAGACGAAAACGTGTGCCAACCCCTATGCATAGATTCCCAAGGTCACGGAACCCGCAAGTTGATCACCAAAACATACATCAAGTGGATCAATAGATCATCCCATTGTCACCACGGATATCCCATTGCAAGACATACATCAAGTATTCTCAAATACTTTAAAGACTCAATCCGATAGGAAAACTTCAAAGGGAAAACTCAATTCATCACAAGAAGATAGAGAGGGGAAAACTCCATATGATTCATCTATATCAATAAAGCTCGCGATACATCAAGATCGTGCCATCTCAAGAACACAAGAGAGAGATCAAACACATAGCTACTGGTACATACCCTCAGCCCCGAGGGTGAACTAGTCCCTCCTCGTGAAGATGGCCTCCGGTGATGGTTTCCCCCTCCGGCAGGGTGCCGGAACGGGCTCCCGATTGGTTTTTCATGGCTACAAAGGCTTGCGGAAGCGAAACTCCCGATCTAGGTTTCTTTCTGGGGGTTTCTGTATTTATAAGAAAATTGGGCATTGGAAACAAGTCAAGGGGGGCCACGAGGCGTTCACAAGCCAGGGGGCGCCCCCTAGGCTTGTGGTGGCCTCGTGGCTCTTCTGGCCCAACTCCAATGCCCTGTGGGCTTCTTCTGGTCCATAAAAAATCATCGTAAGTTTTTATTCCGTTTGGACTCCGTTTGATATTCCTTTTCTGTAAAACTTAAAAACAAGGAAAAAAACAGAAACTGGCACTGGGCTCCAGGTTAGTAGGTTAGTCCCGAAAAATAGTATAAAATAGCATATTAATGCATATAAAACATCCAAAACCGATAATATAATAGCATGGAACAATAAAAAATTATAGATACGTTGGAGACGTATCAAGCATCCCCAAGCTTAATTCCTGCTCGTCCTCGAGTAGGTAAATGATAAAAACAAATTTTTTGATGTGGAATGCTACCTAACATCTTATCAATGCAATCTTCTTTATTGTGGCCAGAATGTTCAGATCCATAAGATTCAAAACGAGAGTTTAATATTGACATAAAAACAATAATACTTCAAGCATACTAATAAAGCAATCATGTCTTCTCAAAATAACATGGCCAAAGAAAGTTATCCCTACAAAATCATATAGTTTGGCTATGCTCCATCTTCATCACACAAAGTATTAAATCATGCACAACCCCGGTTTTAGCCAAGCAATTGTTTCATACTTTAGTATTCTCAAACTTTTTCAACTTTCACGCAATACATGAGCGTGAACCATCGACATAGCACTATAGGTGGAATAGAATATGGTGGTTGTGGAGAAGACAAAAAGAAGGAGATAGTCTCACACCAACTAGGCATATCAACAGGCTATGGAGATGCCCATCAATAGATATCAATGTGAGTGAGTAGGGATTGCCATGCAACGGATGCACTAGAGCTATAAGTGTATGAAAGCCCAAAAAGAAACTAAGTGGGTGTGCATCCAACTTGCTTGCTCACGAAGACCTAGGGCAATTTTGAGGAAGCCCATCATTGGAATATACAAGCCAAGTTCTATAATAAAAAATTCCCACTAGTATATGAAAGTGACAATATAGGAGACTCTCTATCATGAAGATCATGGAGCTACTTTGAAGCACAAGTGTGGAAAAAGGATAGTAGCATTGCCCCTTCTCTCTTTTCTCTCATTTTTTTTGGTGGGCTTCTTTGGCCTCTTTTTTTTTGTAAAGTCCGGAGACTCATCCCAACTTGTGAGGGAATCATAGCTTCCATCATCCTTTCCTCACATAGGACAATGCTCTAATAATGATGATCATCACACTTTTATTTACTTACAACTCTAGAATTACAACTCGATACTTAGAACAAAATATGACTCTATATGAATGCCTCCGGCGGTGTACCAGGATGTGCAATGACTCAAGAGTGACATGTATAAAAAATATGAACGGTGGCTTTGCCACAAATACGATGTCAACTACATGATCATGCAAAGCAATATGAAAATGATGATGCGTGTCATAAACGGAACGGTGGAAGTTGCATGGCAATATATCTCGGAATGGCTATGGAAATGCCATAATAGGTAGGTATGGTGGCTGTTTTGAGGAAGGTATATGGTGGGTTTAATGCACCGGCGAAAGTTGCGCGGTACTAGAGAGGCTAGCAAGGGTGGAAGGGTGAGAGTGCGTATAATCCATGGACTCAACATTAGTCATAAAGAACTCACATACTTATTGCAAAAGTCTATTAGTTATCAAAACAAAGTACTACACGCATGCTCCTAGGGGAAGGGTTGGTAGGAGTTAACCATCGCGAGATCCCGACCTCCACACAAAGGAGGGCAATCAATAAATAAATCATGCTCCGACTTCGTCACATAACGGTTCACCATACGTGCATGCTACGGGAATCACAACCTTTAACACAAGTATTTCTACCAATCCACAATTACTCACTAGCATGTCTCTAATATTACCATCTTTATATCTCAAAACAATCATAAGGTATCAAACTTCTCATAGTATTCAATGCACTTTATATGAAAGTTTTTATTATATCCCTCTTGGATGCCCATTATATTAGGACTAAATTCATAACCTAAGAAAATTACCATGCTGTTTAGAGACTCTCAAAATAATATAAGTGAAGTATGAGAGTTCATTAATTTCTATAAAATGAAACCTCCGCCGTGCTCTACAAAGATATAAGTGAAGCACTTGAGCAAAAGACAAACTACTCCAAAAAGATATAAGTGAAGTTCAATGAGTAGCAAACAATTAAATAACTATGTGAAGACTCTCTCATCTAAGAATTTCAGATCTTAAGTATTTTATTCAATCAGCAAAACAAAATAAAATGACATTCCAGGGATAGCACATATCATGTGAAGAAGCAAAAACTTAGGTTCAACCGATACTAACCGATAATTGTTGAAGAAGAAAGGTGGGATGCCAACCGGGGCATCCCCAAGCTTAGATGCTTGAGACTTCTTGAAATATTAATTAGGGATGCCTTGGGCATCCCCAAGCTTGATCTCTTGTATCTCCTTAATTCCTCTCATATCACGGTTTCCCTAGATCTTAAAAACTTCATCCACACAAAACTCAACAAGAACTCGTGAGATAAGTTAGTATAAATCAATGCCAAAATTTATCATTCTTTACAGTATAAAATCACTAAAATTATAATTTGACATTGCATACTAAATGCCTCTGCATATTTAATACTCCTATCCTCAAATAGAATCATTAAACAAACAAACATATGCAAACAATGCAATCATTACAGCAATCTGCCTAAACAGAACAGTCTGTAAAGAATGCAGCAAGATCCATACTTAATTAACTCCAAAAATTCTGAAAATTTACCACACTGTAGAGAATTTATAATAGCATTCTGTGTCAAAATTTCAAGATTTTATGACATACTGAATATTCTAGGGAATTTTTGCGCTAACAGCAAACTTTCTGTTTTGAAACAACAACACATATACTTGCAAATTGAGCATGGTGAAGGCTACCCTTGACACTTTTTTTGAAACAAAAGATGCAAAACTTAAATATAAATAGCATCAAGCAAATCCTAACAAAATAAAATGATGATCCAAGCAAAACACATATCATGTGGTGAATAAAAATATAGCCTCAAGTAAATTTACCGATGGATTGAAGACAAAAGAGGGGATGCCATCCGGGGCATCCCCAAGCTTAGATGCTTGGTTGTCCTTGAATATTACCTTGGGGTGATTTGGGAATCCCCAAGATTAGGATCTTTCCAGTCCTTATTCCATAGTTCATCAAAACTTTACCCAAAACTTGAAAACTTCACAACACAAAACTTAACGGAACTTCGTGAGATGGGTTAGTATGATAAAGAGAAAATCATTCACTTGGGTACTGTCAAGACAAGATTCATAATTGTCCTCACACAATGACTACTGTAACTTATCATTTCCACAATTTATATCACTTAATATAATCTATGGAAACACTAAAGCAAGCAAACTATGCATTAAAAACAGAATCTGTCAAAAACAGAACAGTCTGTAATGATCTGGAAACTTTGTATACTTCTGCAACTCTAAAAATTCTGAAAAATTAGGAAAACGTATGGAATTTGTATATAAATCTTGTGTAAAAAATTCAGACACTTTTGACGCTCTGACAAATTTTAAAAATTCCAGGACTGGGTGTCAAAGTTTCTGTTTTTCAGCAAGATCAAATCAACTATCACCGTAGGCCATCCCAAAGGCTTTACTTGGCACTTTATTGAAACAAAAGCTATAAAAAATGATTAATACAGTATCTTAATCATGTTAACACACTAAAACAGTAGTGATAAATATTGGGTTGTCTCCCAACAAGCACTTTTCTTTAATGCCTTTTAGTTAGACATGATGATTTCAATGATGCTCACATAAAAGATAAGAATTGAAAAATGCAAAAGAGCATCATGAAGCATATGACTAGCATGTTTAAGCCTAACCCACTTCCTATGCATAGGGATTTTGTGAGCAAACAACTTATGGGAACAAGAATCAACTAGCATAGGAAGGTAAAACAAGCATAACTTCAAAACTTTCAACACATAGAGAGGAAACTTGATATTATTGCAATTCCTACAAGCATATGTTCCTCCCTCATAATAATTTTCAGTAGCATCATGAAGGAATTTCACAACATAACTATCACATAAAGCATTATCTTCATGATCCACAAGCATAGAAAATTTGTCGCTCTCCACATAAGCAATTTTCTTCTCATTCATAATAGTGGGAGCAAACTCAACAAAATAACTATCATGAGATACTTGATTGACATAACCACTTTGAATATTAAAATCATGATGACAAGTTTCATGGTTACTATCACTCTTTATAGCATACATGTCATCATCATAATCATCATAGATAGTAGTCATGTCATTATCATAACAAATTTGCTCATCAAAACTTGGGGGACTAAAAATATCATCTTCATCAAACATAGCATCCCCAAGCTTGTGGCTTTGCATATCATTAGCATCATGGATATTCAGAGAATTCATACTAGCAATTTTGCAATCATGCTCATCATTCAAAGATTTAGTGCCAAACATTTTATTGACTTCTTCTTCTAACACTTTGGCACAATTTTCCTTTCAATCATTTTCACGAAAGACATTATAAAGATGAAGTATACGAGGCAACCTCAATTCCATTTTTTTGTAGTTTTATTTTAAAGACTAAACTAGTGATAAAGCAAGAAACTAAAAGATTCAATTGCAGGATCTAAAGATATACCTTCAAGCACTCACCACCCCGGCAACGGCGCCAGAAAAGAGCTTGATGTCTACTACGCAACCTTCTTCTTGTAGACTCGTGTTGGGCCTCCAAGCGCAGAGTTTTGTAGGACAGTAGCAAATTTCCCTCAAGTGGATGACCTAAGGTTTATCAATCTGTAGGAGGCGTAGGATGAAGATGGTCTCTCTCAAACAACCCTGCAACCAAATAACAAAGAGTCTCTTGTGTCCCCAACACACCCAATACAATGGTAAATTGTATAGGTGCACTAGTTCGGCGAAGAGATGGTGATACAAGTGTAATATGGATAGTAGATATAGATTTTTTTAATATGAAAATATAAAAACAGCAAGGTAGCAAGTAACAAAAGTGAGCAAAAACGGTATTGCAATGCTTGAAAACAAGGCCTAGGGTTCATACTTTCACTAGTGCAAGTTCTCTCAACAATACTGACATAGTTAAATCATATGTAAATCCCTCACGTGCGACAAAGAGTTCACTCCAAAGTCATAAATAGTGGAGAACAAACGAATAAATTATTCTAGGGTACGAAACCACCTCAAAGTTATCTTTTCCGATCAATCGTATGAGCTATCCCTATAAGTGTCACGAACAGCCCTAGAGTTCGTACTAAAATAACACCTTAAGATACACATCAACCAAAACCCTAATGTCACCTAGATACTCCAATGCCACCACGAGTACCCATGGGCTTGATTATACGATATGCATCACACAATTTCAGATTCATCATGTTCAATCCAACACAAAGACGAAAACGTGTGCCAACCCCTATGCATAGATTCCCAAGGTCACGGAACTCGCAAGTTGATCACCAAAACATACATCAAGTGGATCAATAGAACATCCCATTGTCACCACGGATATCCCATCGCAAGACATACATCAAGTGTTATCAAATCCTTTAAAGACTCAATCCGATAAGAAAACTTTGAAGGGAAAACTCAATTCATCACAAGAAGATAGAGAGAGGAAAACTCCATATGATTCATCTATATCAATAAAGCTCACGATACATCAAGATCGTGCCATCTCAAGAACACGAGAGAGAGATCAAACACATAGCTACTGGTACGTACCCTCAGCCCCGACGGTGAACTACTCCCTCCTCGTCATGGAGACCGCCGGGATGATGAAGATGGCCTCCGATGATGGTTTCCCCCTCCGGCAGGGTGCCGGAATGGGCTCCCGATTGGTTTTTCGTGGCTACAGAGGCTTGCAGCGGTGGAACTCTCGATCTAGGTTTCTTTCTGGGGGTTTCTGTATTTATAAGGAAATTGGGCGTTGGAAACAAGTTAAGGGGGGCCACGAGGCGTCCACAAGCCAGGGGGCGCGCCCTAGGGGGGGCGCCCCCTAGGCTTGTGGTGGCCTCGTGGCTCTTCTGGCCCAACTCCAATGCCCTGTGGGCTTCTTCTGGTCCATAAAAAATCACCATAAGTTTTTATTCCGTTTGGACTCCGTTTGATATTCCTTTTCTGTAAAACTTAAAAACAAGGAAAAAACAGAAACTGGCAGTGGGCTCTAGGTTAGTAGGTTAGTCCCAAAAAATAGTATAAAATAGCATATTAATGCATATAAAACATGCAAAACCGATAATATAATAGCATGGAACAATCAAAAATTATAGATACGTTGGAGACGTATCAATGAACTCCTTGCTCCTGTGCTTCAAAAGTAGTCTCCTCAACACACAATCACTCTCTCATAGATTTGGCTTGGTAGAAGAGGTTGATTGGGTGGAAAGCATCTTGGGGAGGCTAGAAATCAAGATTCAAATGGTTGGAGTGTCAGGTCTTGATCTCAACACATGAGTAGGTGGTTCTCTCTCAGAAAAATGGATGGGGCAAGTGCAGGTATGTTCTGAGTGCTTGCTCTAAGAGTGAGATGAGGTGGAGGGGTATATATAGGCATCTCCAAAAATCCAACCGTTACAACATTATTGCCCAACTCGGTGAAACCGAAGTAGAAACTCGGTTGTACCGACTAGTGCAAAATGTGGCAACTTTTGGCGTTTCGGTTAGACCGATATATAATTCTCAATGGTACCGATATGGGTGTCCTAGGCAGTTACCCAATATCGGTGGTACTAATTTCCAAATTTTCAAAATTCCAATTCTTGAAAAAGAGATACCCGCAAATTGGTCATTGTTTTCGGTTGCACTGAAGGTGAAAGTTGGTGTCACCGAGAAGCTAGTGTTTTGGCTAGGATTCTGTCTAAGTGAAACTCGGTAGGGTCGAATGGAAGTTGTTGGTGGCACCGATTTTGGATATTTGGTTTTGGATAGAATATTTGTGGGAGAATTTCGTGTGTATTTTTGGTGGCTAATAACTAAGCACTTGAGCAACCAGATCATCATAGACACCTCACCCCCTTTTAATAGTATTGGCTTTCCTATGGACTCAAGGTGTGATTTCTCACAAAATGTGAAATGTAGAGTCTTCAAGCTTGTTGATTTTGCCAATCCTATTCCATTTCTTCTTCTTCTCTCCTTCGAGATTCTCCACACAATCCATGGCCAATCTTCTCTATGGACTTTATCTGAAATAAACTAGGTAAATCTATTAGTCCAAGAAACAATGTATGTTGTCATGAATTATCAAAACCTCCAAGGGAGCAAATGTGCTTTCAAACGCCAAAACTGGTTGGAAAAATAATATTTGTGCACTTGCGTGTGTCCTTATGCCCCATGCAATAAATTTGCAAGAATTTCAAACATCTTGGAGTCACTCTTTGGACACAAACGTTGAGAATCTAGGTTTCCAAACTCAGAAAATAAAAAATGCTTTGAAATACATGTAAATTTGAATGATTTCATGACATGGCACCTGGATGTTGTGGTATAATTTTTTGGCTTGTTTGAGATTAGCTTTAACACAATACCTCTTACAAACCGGAGCAGCACATGAAGGCTCAAGGTTCCAAGAGGGAACATATGGCCCATGTGTGACGACGAACCGTTAGTGACTGGATCGGTTGTCCTTCATTTTATTTCAATCATTACAATGCACAAATACAACCGTCACCCCTTAAAATTTGAAAAAAATAAGGGTTCATTTGGCCTTTTAAAGACATTAAGCGAGTTTCTAGCCATTTAATGGCCATAATTTAAATTTGAACTACATGAACATGGAAGATGAAGCCAAAACTGGTTGGAAAATCCTTGCGTGCGTCAAATTGGCATGAATTCAAATCATCTTGGAGTCGCTGTTTGGACACAAACGTTGAGATTCTAGGTTTTCAAACTCCCGAAAATCAAAAAATGCTTTGAAATGCATGTAAAATTGCAAGATTTCATGACATGGTACCAAGATGTCGTGGTAAAAATTATAGCTTGTTTGATATAAGCTTTGACACATACCTCTCATAAACTGGAGCATCGCACGAAGGCTCGTGGTTCCGAGATGGAACGAGGGCCATGTTTGATGATGAATTGCCAGTCACTGCCTCGTTTGGCCTTGGTTTTTTTCACCGTTAGAATGCACGAATACAACCGTCGTGCTAAAATTGGAATTCCAATTTTCAGGGTTCATTTGGCCTTTGTTAGACATTAAGTGAGTTTCTACAATTTAATGGCCATAATTCCAATTTGAAATACATGAACATGCAAGATGAAGCAAAAACTGGTTGGAAAAATCATATGGATGTCCTTGCGTTCGTCTTTATGTCCCATGCAATAAATTGGAAGGAATTCCAAACATCTTAAGTAACGGTTTGGACACAAACATTAGGAATCTAGGTTTTAAAATTCATGCTCTGTAATACATGAAAGTTTGCATGATTTCAAGACATGGCGCCAAGGTGTCGTGGTAAAAGAATTGGCTTGTTCGAGATAAGCTTTGACAGATACCTCTCACAAACCGGAGCATCACATGAAGGCTCGTGGTTCCGAGAGAGAACGTGCGGGCATGTTGGATGACGAACCGCGAGTCGCTGCCTTGTTTGGCCTTGATTTTTTTCTACCGTTATAACACGAATACAACTGGCATGCTAAAACTTGAAAAATTTCAGGGTTCATTTGGCCTTTTTAAGAAATCTGGTGAGTTTCTAGCCATTTAATGGCCATAATTCAAATTTGAAGTACATGAACATGCAAGATGAAGCCAAAAATGGTTGCAATAATAATATGTGTGTCCTTGTATTCGTCTTTATGCCCCATGCAATATATTGGAAGGAATTTCAAACATCTTGGAGTATTCGTCAGGACACAAACATGGAGAATCTAGGTTTTTAAATTCGAGATAATTGAAAAATGCTCTAAAATACATGGCACCAAGATGCCATGGTGTTTTTTTCTTCAAATTTGAGTAACACAAAAGTATTTGTTTATTAGACTTTACAATAGCATCAGAGTATAGTAAGTTAGTAACACAAATCGCACGCATGCATTAATTTTGGAAAGAAAATGTAAATATCTGGCAAGACAACCGGGTCCCACATGATTGGCACTCTGCTTCGCGTTTTGAGTTTTTGGAAGGCTAGTTTCGCAGGCTTTTAATCCCACATGGTCATATGCATTGGAAACCGTCGGTGATGTTAAGTCACACAAAACTTTTGACTCGACAATCATGTGCAATCGAGGCCATTGAATTTCGGCGACCGGTGCGTCCATTGCAGTTTCCCCCCGTTTTACGTCGGCGTCGATAAAGATTCCAACCGCCTATTCATGCTACCAGCCGAGACATCATCCTACCTGCATTCTCTCCTTGTTCCCCGCACCCCTCGCACAATACTCTGTCATGGTGCGGGCGGTCTGTCCTCAAGCAGAGGAGGATGCGCCACCCGGCAAGGATGTCAGGGCACAGAGTAGCAACGAGGAGGGCCCCTACGCGCCGCTAGAGGAGGCCGCACCAGACCGCCCAACGGAAGAGTGGTTTTGGGGCCAGTAAAATATGGCTATGTGGAATGCGCTGCCGCCGGCTAAGAGAGCCAGGCATGTGGCATTCAAGAAGGATTTGATGGAGGAGCGCGCCAGGTACCTCGCGGCCTGGAATACCTGTAGCGCGACATCAGAAAAGGAGGAGCTGGAGCTTTGGCGGCGGGCCCGTCGACGAGCGGAAGAGGTGTACGAAGACGGCTGGTACCATGCAATGAAGGCCAGAGGCTCTAGGCGCCTCATCGCTGCGTGGAGGTGGGCCGATAAGCTCGAGTGTGCCACTGCCAAAGAGCTCCGATGGGTGCCCGGTGAAATTGACGGCATGATCGCGTGCCTCCGCCAGCAAATGGTTGACCAACGCACGTCCGGCACTGCGAGGCGGAGGAGGCGGCGAACTCCCTCCACGTTGGGAAGCCGCCATGCACCAAGGAGCTGCTGGTGAGCGGCTGCCGGAATACATCTCCCCGCTCAAGGAGGGATTATTATTAGTTTATTACTATCGTTCGTCTTTAGTTTTTATTCACTTTACGAACTAGTAGTTTAGTACTATCATCACGTATATGTGATGATATATTATATCTGCAATGAACTATTAAATAACTAATATATATTATTAATTTCACATTTCTAGCTCTAGCTATTACACGTATTGAAACATAATAATAGAACATAAATCATTTACACATTGAAACATAGCAATATTATGATTGTTGTGCAGACATTGCGATCGACATCGAAATAATTCAATAAAATGAAACGTGTCCATGACTACCACCCTTGCCTACCGAAGATCTTGGCTCTGCCTAAACTCATGTAGGCGTTCGTCGAAGCGGTTGACGCGCTCGCTGTACAGCTGGAGCGCGATCTCGAGCTCCAAGATGGCTATTTCATCTGAGATTACCATCTCGAGGATGCGACGGCATGTTCTTCTACTACTCCTCGTTGGACACATGGGCCAAGGAGGCGCTTGAGCCTACCGACTAGCGCGTTGGCATTGAGGGGGTCACGGACAAGGCAAACGGCGTGACCCATGCGAACGGCGTGGCTGGCGTCCGGTGGAAGTACGATGTGGCCGGCCTCTGGTGCAAGTATGGCGCAGACGGCTGCTGTCCATTCCTAGCAAGGAATCTCAGTACGAACGTGCCATGGACACATTTGCAACGTCATGTCAGGTGGGATGACAAGCAATCGGGCATGGATCCGCTCTTTCTCTGCCTCGCGTCATGCCTCTGGCTCTACGGCCCTCCATCGGTCCTTCTCTGCGACACGCCCTTGGCCTCGACGGGCCGTTGCACCTGCACCGGATCATTTTCTTTGTCTAAGAGGTTGATGGCAGAGGCGGCGCTTCATTAGGTTGGCATGCTTGGAAATGGTAGTGGGGCTAGGCCGTGCTTGGTGTGCATCCGGGTGTGTCATGCGCCGCCTAGGCTTATCCTCAATCGCTCGTGGCGGGAAACTGATGGGTAAGTGGCAGCAAATGGTGGCCTGTTTGGATAATGCCATCAATGGAAAACTTAGAAAAGAAGGAAACTTGTTAAGGATGGGTTTTTGGGGGATGTCGGTGAGCCGGGTGGGAAACTTGCACGGTTGCATGCGGTAACCTGCACGGTTGAGTGGGAATGGGCTCACCGACGCGTGGCCAAACTAAACACATGTGCAGTGCTCAAGCGTGTACTTGAATCCTCCGGCTGCAACGCGATGACAAGATGTGTGATAGGAGAACTCGATGACACGCAAGCAGACGGGTAATAATAATAAAATGTATGGGATTTTAATACATAGCAAACAGCCGTTCCCTACATAGCAAACGGTCGCAGACAATTGTTTACCAGCAAGCGTTTGCCCACAACACACACAGCTTGTTAGCAGGAATCATCTGTGTTATTTTTGGTGTCCGCAGACGATTTTGATTACTGATCTGTTTGCCAGGTACCACACACATCTTCTTACACTAAATTGTTTGTGTTCTGCTGGATCAACGCAAACAGTTTATCTGAGTGAACTGTATGTCATACATCGAACACATCTGTATTTGGTTAACCGTTTGGTTATTTTGGATCATCGCAAAAGTTCATATGGAACAACTATATGCCACGTATCACACACACACTTACTTTTTGAATCGTGCTTGATGGACCAGCCATCGCACACAGTTCGTTTTATTGGTGACGGGTCTATAACTATACCGTTTGTGATTTATGCATCGCACACAGTTTCGTCGAAGGGTCTCCGATCCATGTGTCATCTTAGGACCTTCCTGCAGTAGTGCTCCACGACGTCCACTATGGCGACCTCAGCACCCTCTAGGACCTCCACCTAAATGCATAAACCAAGCACAGAGCTCCTTGAACACTAGGGAAGATTTAGGGTGAATTGCACTGACATGTTATTTAAACACATGTCCTAGATGGTCACAAACCGCACACTAATCAGACAGTTTCTCATATTTGACTTTGTACATCCAGAGATTCATGTCCCGGATCATCAAGACCATATTCTTCAGGGGCTTGCATACATTGATCTTGAAACAAACATGGGGAAAAAATTCTTGTGAAATCATGCGATTGTGTCTCTGCATATAGCATCTCACCAGCCTTAGCCACAAGATGGAACCAAGTGGGTGTACCCATCAGGAACATCATGAATATGGATGCAAATATACAGGGTATCAAGGTTGACCTTGGAGGGTTGTGTCACACCATGATATGGAGTTAGTATCAATTAATTGCCTCTGAAATTCCAAGGGCTTCCTGCATCACTCGTTCCCAGTCACCAAGGAAGAAAAATTGGAGGCTATACAAGTTTTCCCCGAGCGACCTGAACTTCACATTGTGAGCTATGTCCCAAGCGGCCGTCATGTTCTTGAAGAACCAAGCCTGACTATACGGCTTGTCCAGGTGAACCCTAGACAACGACATCCACCTTGTAGCCTCTGGAGGCGATGTCGTCTCATCAAATATTACATCATTGAGATCCTATTCTCGGGGCCCTAGAGCCACCATCAGCTTACCCACTTAATTTTCGGACAATGGTCGACCAGCAGATGTCGATCTGCTAGCAGCTTCCGCAACCATCTCGAACCGTAATCCGATAGATAGAAACAGGGTGTGGCAAAGGACCCGTAATCCTGACATCTACCCCAGAGAAACTTGACAAAGGCTGGTCGATGATGCCAAATCATCCCTTAATCGGCCCGAATCAAGTGTCGCGAGGAGAATGGTGACGGGGAAGAAACAAGCTCAAAAGTGGCAAAAATCGCACCCAAGATAAACGCGAAGCCCTAACTATGATTGCTCAGTTAATGTCTAAATGGACATCCGAGATTTGGTGGGGGTTGTAAGAATTAATGGTCTAGGACCATGTACATATTATGAATTCTCGAAAGAAAATCTCAAATTCCCATGAAAATGCCAAGTGGAGATCCGATCTGTAGTCTCACTCCATAAGTGGAGGAGGTGTGAGACCAAATTAAATGGTGGAGTCTCTCAACTACACTAAGTAATGGGTATGAGGATAAAGATAACCTTCATAACATATGTGTGTGCTCGCCTGGCCTGGCCAAGCTCCACCACACTCCTCCAAGGTGGAGTGGGGAGACTCCACCACTACACCCAATTTCTATCTATCGGGTTAGGGTTCCTTCTCAACACCTGCGCAATTTCCTCGCCTGATTGAGGTCGGGCATGGGGCGAGGAGAAGGGTGCGGGCGTATGACACGTGTGTGAATCTTCTGCGGAAAACATGTTTGTTGCCTTGCAGGAGCACTGCTTTCTTTTGTCGTTTTATTTTTTGGTTTCTTGGCACACAAGTGGATACTTTTCTTAACCCATAAGCTGAAAATCAATTTGGATGAGATCATGATGGGGACACAATACCGTATGCGCTCACATAGCTTATTCTACAACCTCTAGTAACGCTACATACAAAAACTAATAAAATGGTGAAAAAATATAGTAATTCTGAAAATATTTTTTTAATACCCAAGTTTGAAATCTACTACATTTTTTAAAAATTACTATATTTTCTATAATGTGTTACTATGTTTTGTATGCAATGTTACTGGGGTGTAGAATAAGCTATTATACACTCACTCTTAGTTTAGCGTTACTATGACTTGTCGGACACAACAAAGACACACCAAAATGAGCTAGGGTTTTTCCACCTTTCGCTAATTGCGCCACCACCATAGTCTACTTCATCCTCAATGCCGGCGAGGGGGAGAGAAGGTCTCCCGAACCTATCGCCCTTGTGATCCTGCACCGGGAGAGGGAAATTAGGTTTTGGGTAGCACTACGCGTGACTGCTCAAGTCCGTCATAACGGGCCGTCTTCCATCCAAGTCAGGTGGTATCGCGTACCAGCGTTTCCAACGTCGTCTGTTTTGTCTGGTCTTCACCAACGTCATCGCCAAAAACATCGCCTCTCAAACACCAACCACTGGTTCTTCTGTAACTGATCAGTACATTTGTTGTAATCTGATACAGTCTTTTATTATGGCTATTGTAGCATGTTGATACGTCCATTTTGCATCATGATTTCCTACTGTTATTTATATTGTTTTTATTCATTATTCCATTTTATGATACAATTTTAGTGCCTTTTATCTCTGAATTTACAAGGATTACATGGCGAGGAACATTACCGGCAGCTGGAAATTTGGACCTAAAAAAGATATATCAAGGATACCTATTTTGCTGAACTCCAAATGACCTAAAATTACACGAAGAATATTTTTGGAATATATAAAAAATACCGGAGCCAAGAAATACCAGAGGGGGCCACCTGTTGCTCATAAGGCAACAGGGCGCGCCCACTCCCTGGGCGCGCCCTAATGCCTTGTGGTTCCCACAAGCGGTCTCGAGTCCCCCTCTTCTGCTATATGATGGGTTTTGAACTAGAAAAAATAAATAGGATACTTTGGAGATGAAGCGTTGTCGTCCTGAGGCGGAACCTGGACAAGAGCATTTTTGCTCTCTGGTGGAGCGATTCCACCGGGGAAACTTCCCTCCGGGAGGGGTAAATCAAAGCAATCGTCATCACCAACACTTCCTCCATCGTGGGATGATCAATCTTCATTAACATCTTCACCAACACTATCTCATCTCCAACCCTCGTTCATCTCTTGTATTCAATCTTTGTCTCAAAATCTCAGATTTGTACTTGTGGGTTGCTAGTAGTGTTGTTTCCATCTCGTAGTTGATGCTAGTTGGTTTATTTGGTGGAAGATTATATGTTCAGATCCTTAATGATACTCAATACACCTCTGATCTTGAACATGAACATGATTTGTGAGTAGTTACTTTTGTTCTCGAGGGCATGGGAGAAGTCTTGTTATAAGTAATCATGTGATGTTGGTATTCGTTCGGTATTTTGATGATATGTATGTTGCTCCTCCTTTAGTGGTGTTGTGTGAACGTCGACTACATGACACTTCACCATATTTAGGCCTAAAGGAAAGCATTGGGGAATGGTAAGTAGATGATAGGTTGCGAGAGTGACAGAAGCTTAAACCCTACTTTATGAGGTGTTCCCTATGGGGCTGATATGGATCTACACGTTTAATGCTATGGTTAGATTTATCTTATTTCTTCTTTCATACTTGTTGATGCTTGCAAGAGGGGGTAATCATAAGTGGGTTGTTTGTTCAAGTATGAAAAGCACCTTAGCACCAGTCCACCCACATATCAAATTACCAAAGTAGCGTACGCGAATCAACTAGACATGATGGACGTGACTAGACGAAAATTCTTATGTGTCCTCGAGAGCGCTTTGCTTTATAAAAAGAACTTACAGGCTTATCCTTTGCTACAAAAAGGATTGTGCCATATTTCTGCTCCTTTGTTACTATTTTTACTTTTTACTTGTTACGAATTATCTTGCTACAAAACTATCTATCACTGCTACTCACAACACTTGCAGAGAATACCTTGTCGAAAACCGCTTGTCATTTCCTTCTGCTCCTCGTTGGGTTCGACACTCTTACTTATCAAAAGGACTACGATTGATCCCATATACTTGTGTCATCAAGACAATTTTCTAGCGCCGTTGCCAGGGAGTGAAGCGCCTTTGGTAAGGAAACATTTTTGTTATGTGCTAAAATTTACTGTTACTTGTTACAATGGAGGAGAATCCTTTGAGGGGCTTGTTCGGGATATCTTCACCTCATTTGGAAGTGGCAAAAGCCGCTCCTCAACCTACTGAACCTACTGAAAATATTTACTATGAAATTCCTTCTGGTATGTTAGAGAAACTGCTTGCTAATTGATACGTCTCCAACGTATCTATAATTTTTGCTTGTTCCATGCTGTTATATTATCATTCTTGGATGTTTTACACTCACTTTATAGCAACTTTATATCATTTTTTGGGACTAACCTATTGACAATGTGCCAAAGTGCCATTTGCTATTTTTGCTTGTTTTTTACATCGCAGAATATGAGTACCAAACGGAGTCCAATCGCGACAAAACTTTTTGGACAGTTTTGTTGGACCAGAAGACACCCAGTGGGCCAAAGAAGTGCCAGAGAGGTGGGCTGTGGAGACCACAACCCACCAGGGCTCGCCAGAGGCCCCCGGCGCGCCTTGATGGGTTGTGCCCTCCACGGGCCCCCTCTCCACCGCCTCTGATGCCTATAAATTCCCAAATATTCCAGAAACCCTAGAGGAGTCGACGAAAAACACATCCAGCCGCCGCAAGTTCCAGAGCCTCAAGATCCAATATAACACCATCACGGAGGGGTTCATCATCCTCATTGGTGCCTCTCCGATGATGCGTGAGTAGTCCACCATAGACCTACAGGTCTGTAGGCAGTAGCTAGTTGGCTTCCACTCTCTTTCTTTTGATTCTCAATAAAATGGTCTCTTGGAGATCTATTTGATGTAAACATTTTTCGGTGTATTTGTTGGGATCCGATGAATTTTGAGTTCATGATCAGTTTCTATCCATGAATATTATTTGAGTCTTCTTTGATCTCTTATATGCATGATTACTTATAGCCTCGTATTTCTTCTTCGAATCTTTGGTTTAGTTAGGCCAACTAGATCGATTTTTCTTGACATGGGAAGAGGTGCTTTGTGATGGGTTCGATCTTGCGGTGTCCTTTCCCAGTGACAGAAGGGGCAGCAAGGCACGCATGTATCGTTGCCATTAAGGATAACAAGATGGGGTCTATTCCTACATGAATAGATCTTGTCTACATCATGTCATCGTTCTTATTGCATTACTCCGTTTTTCCATGAACTTAATACACTAGATGCGTGCTGGATAGCGGTCGATGTGTGGAGTAATAGTGGTAGATGCAGGCAGGAGTCGGTCTACTTATCTTGGACGTGATGCCTATATAATGATCATCGCCTTGGATATCTTCATGATTATTTGATCTTCTATCAATTGCCCAACAGTAATTTGTTCACCCACCGTGTGCTATACTCATGAGAGAAGCCACTAGTGAAACCTACGGCCCCCGGGTCTACTTTTCCAACATATTGCTTTCCGTTCTAACTTTTTACCGCTTTTGTTTTCAGATCTATTATTCCAAAAACCCAAAAATATATTGCTGCACTTTTTATTTGCCCTTTTTATTTTGTGTTCTTGAGAGATCTATCTCTCCAATCTATCATATCCTAATCTACCTTTTTACCATAGAGAGATTGACAACCTCTCTTTCGCGTCGGGTTGCAAGTATTTGTTCTTTGTGTGCAGGTACTGCTTATTAGGTGGTGGTGATCCTCCTACTGGTTCAATACCTTGGTTTCATAATTGAGGGAAATACTTACCATCGCTGTGCTGCATCATGCCTTCCTCTTTGGGGAAATACCGACGCAGTCTCAAGCCACGTCAAAGCAATTTCTGGCGCCGTTGCCAGGTAAGAAGCGGTCTCTTCTACGTGCCAATCTCTGGCTTCGAGGAGACACCATCATCATCTACCAGGTTACTAATCACAAATCTCATCTCCATGCAATTACAATATTTGCCATTTGCCTCTCGTTTCCCTCTCCCCCACTTCACCCAATTTGCCGTTTTATTCGCTCTCTTTTTCGTTTGCCTTTTTCTCGTCAGATCTCTTGTTTGCCTATCTTTTCATTATGGCTAGTTCTTCCTCTATTGGTTGTACCCTCGAGAATGAAGTTCTTAATTTTAAGCAAAGGGGAGGGGAGAACCTAAAAGATGCTTGGTATAGGATTTGCGAGGCTCATAATAGATCTATCCATAAGCATTCTATCGTTGTTCTTCTTCGCAGTTTTTATGTGGGCATCACCACCTGGTATAGATTCGTCCTTGATACGATTACCGGTGGGAATTTCTTGATGTGTCCATCTTTGGATGCTTTTAATGCTATGGGAAGTTTAGTGGGATCACCACCTCTTACGATCAATGAAACAACTTTAACTCTCGAACATGTTATGGAGAGGCTAGATGCTATTGAAAAGAAGATGATTACCAAGGAACATCTTGAAAATTTGGATAAGAAAATACATAATCTTGCTAATAAAATTGGGTCTAAAGCGGGAGATGCTTTTAAATTGTTAAAGGAAAAAAATAAACCGTAGTTAACGAAAGGATAGAAGAGAGTCCTTACCGGATTGATAATTTGGAAGAAATTCTTAGTAACTTGGGTTTGACTTTTTCTTCTGTCAAAACTATTGAAAAACTCCCATAACAATTTGCAAAACCATGCAAATCACTAAGAACAAAGTTGCTACACCTAGTGGCCACAAGGGAGATCTTAAAATGATTAGTATTCATCCCGACTTTGTTGAAATAGTAAGAGACCCTATTTACAAAAATGAATTCTTTGGTAATTTTCCTAGAAGTGTTGTCATTGAGAGTATTCATGCTAAACCCTTGAAAAAATCTAGTTGTGTGATTGAGGAATTGAAACCAAAGATGACAATACTTGAATCTATGTGTTATGCCTAGCTAGGGGCGTAAAACGATTGAACTTGTTGGGAGGCAACCCAATGAACAAATTATTTTTGTTTTTCCCTTTCTGTTTTTGAGTGTTGACACAATTATGCCTCTGTTATTATTGTGTTTTTATGTTTTATTTAGTGTTTGTGCCAAGTAGAGCCTTTAGGATGATTCATAAGATGCATAGAAACAATGCTGAATCTGAAAAAGAAACTTTGCGTTCAGCGTTCGAATTTTATTTTTTACTGGAACGTGATATTGACTGAAATTTTAAGACAGTGTTGCTACACAAATTATTTATGTTATTCTATTTTTTCAGAAGTTTTAGAGATACAGAAGTATGGCTAGAGTACAGATTACTACAGACTGTTCTGTTTAAAACAGATTATGCTTTCATTGCATTATGTGCTTGTTTTGATGAATCTATGGGTTATATTGAAGGGTATGTGCCATGGTAAAGTTAAAATACAGTAGGTATAACGCAATAATGAAATATGAATAGGTTTGCAACAACACCTAAAGTAGTGATTTTCTTTATTATACTAACGGATCTCACGAAGATTTTGTTGAGTTTTGTGTGATTGAAGTTTTCAAGTTTTGGGTGAGATCACGATGGATGAAGGAATAAGGAGTGAAAAGAGCCTAAGCTTGGGGTTTCTACAGCACCTCCAAGATATATCCAAAGAGAAACAAGCAACTAAGCTTGGGGATGCCCCGAGTGGCATCCCCTCTTTCTTCTAACGACCATCGGTATTTTACTTGGAGCTATATTTTTATTCGTCACATATCATGAGTTTTGCTTGGAGCGTCTTTTATCATTTGAGTCTTTGCTTGCTTTGCTAGTTAGTTTGTCACTTGTATCCTTGCTGGACACACCTATTTGAGAGAGCCAAAATTATGCTATGATTTGTTAGAATTGCTATATATGCTTCACTTAGATTAATTTGAGAGTTAATAAATTTTGAAGAAATCCTCTCATGTTTCACTTATACTATTTTGAGAGATGAAACTTTATGCTCATGTGCTTCACCTAAATTTGTTCGAGATTGTCAAAAGCAATGGCAATATATGAAACTAGTCCCAAAGTGATAGATAGCCAAGGAGGATATAATAAAAACTTTCATGAAGATCATTGGACAAATTAAACTTGATTCCTTGTAATAGTTTTGAGACATGATGATAGTAATATGCGAGTCATGTTAGTGAGTAATTATATTTTAGTAGGAATATTGGAGTTAAGGTTTGTGATTCCCTATGCAAGTATGAAAGTCAATAGTTATGCAATGAAATTACATCCTACTTATGGTGCATTATTTGGTGTTAGTTATACTCAATGCTCGCTTATGTGAATTTTTGTTTCTTGGATTGGTTGCTTCTCAATCTATTTGCTAGCCTCCATTTGTACTAAGTAGAAATACTACTTGTGCATCCAAAATCTTTAAACCCAGTTTTGCCTTATGAGTCCACCATACCTACTTATATGCGGTATTTCCATGCCGTTCTAAGCTAATTTGTATGTGTCATCTCTAAATTTTCAAAATAAATTTCCTTTTTGTGTGCTCGTATCGCTCATGAAACGGTAGGGGGTGTCCAATATTTTTCCATGCTAGATGTGTTATTCTCAAGATGAGTGTTTATTCACTTGTCATTGCACAAGAGTACGACGGTAATAGGGATGCCCATTCCCGAAATGAAAAAAGAAAAAATACTTTATGTTGTCAAATAATAAATTCCTTGGAAATTGTTGGTATGGAAGGCAACCGTGGATACGACCAGCCATGGAATGTGAAAGAATGGTGGAAAAAAGGAATAAACTTTATTTTATGTTTGGGATCCGCCTATGATATATCTAGCATGGAAAGTATTGTGAACTACTTTGTCGTTTTCGTTGACAGGAAAGGCATGCCACTCAAAATATTTTTCTCTCTCAATTTAAACCTTGAGCTCTGGCACCTCTACAAATCCCTACTTCCCTCTGCGAAGGGCCTATCTATTTACTTTATGCAATTTTTATTTTTACTTTGAGTCTCCATCTTCTCTTATAAAGCACCAACTAGGGGGCACTATGATCGTACTTGAGCATTGGGTGTAGCTAATATTTGAGTGTGTTTCATGAATGGATCAATGATTGAGCATGATGGGCCAGGGATAACTTTCTTTAGTGTTGATATTTTGAAAGACATGGTTGCTTGTTGGCATGCTTGAGTATTGAAGTCATTATGTTAAAACTAGACTATTGCTTTGAATCATCTAAAGTCCAAATGCCCATGCTACAAAGAAAAGATTATGTGATGAACACGTTAGGCAGCATTCCACATCAAAAATTCTGTTTTTATCATTTACCTACTCGAGGACGAGTAGGAATTAAGCTTGGGGATGCTGATACGTCTCCAACGTATCTATAATTTTTGCTTGTTCCATGCTGTTATATTATCATTCTTGGACCTTTTACAATCACTTTATAGCAACTTTATATCATTTTTTGGGACTAACCTATTGACATAGTGCCAAAGTGCCAGTTGTTGTTTTTGCTTGTTTTTTTTACTTCGCGGAATATCAGTACCAAACGGAGTCCAACCGCGATGAAACTTTTTGGAGATTTTTTTGGACCAGAAGACACCCAGTGGCCCAAAGAAGTGCCAGAGAGGTGGGCTGTGGAGACCACAACCCACCAGGGCACGCCATAGGACCCCGACGCACCTTGATGGGTTGTGCCCTCCACGAGGCCCCTCTCCACCGCCTCTGATGCCGATAAATTCCCAAATATTGCAGAAACACTAGAGGAGTCGACGAAAAACACATCCAGCCACCGCAAGTTCCAGAGCCTCGAGATCCAATCTAACACCATCACGGAGGGGTTCATCATCCTCATAGGTGCCTCTCCGATGATGCATGAGTAGTCCACCATAGACCTACGAGTCCGTAGGCAGTAGCTAGTTGGCTTCCTCTCTCTCTCACTTTTGATTCTCAACACAATGGTCTCTTGGAGATCTATTTGATGTAAACTTTTGCGGTGTGTTTGTTGGGATCTGATGAATTTTGAGTTCATGATCAGTTTCTATCCATGAATATTATTTGAGTCTTCTTTGATCTCTTATATGCGTGATTACTTATAGCCTCATATTTCTTCTTCGAATCTTTGGTTTAGTTAGGCCAACTAGATCGATTTTTCTTGCCATGGGAAGAGGTGCTTTGTGATGGGTTCAATCTTGTGGTGTCCTTTCCCAGTGACAGAAGGGGCAGCAAGGCGCGCATGTATCGTTGCCATTAAGGATAAAAAGATGGGGTCTATTCCTACATGAATAGATCTTGTCTACATCATGTCGTCGTTCTTATTGCATTACTCTGTTTTTCCATGAACTTAATACACTAGATGCATGCTGGATAGCGGTCGATGTGTGGAGTAATAGTGGTAAATGCAGGTAGGAGTCGGTCTACTTATCTTGGACGTGATGCCTATATAATGATCATCTCCTTGGATATCGTCATGATTATTTGATCTTCTATCAATTGCCCAACAGTAATTCGTTCACCCACCGTGTGCTATACTCATGAGAGAAGCCACTAGTGAAACCTATGGCCCTCGGGTCTACTTTTCCAACATATTGCTTTCCGATCTATCTTTTTGCCGCTTTTGTTTTCAGATCTATCATTCCAAAAACCCCAAAATATATTGCTGCACTTTTTATTTGCCCTTTTTATTTTGTTTTCTTGAGAGATCTATCTCTCCAATCTATCATATCCTAATCTATCTTTTTACCGTAGAGAGATTGACAACCTCTCTTTCGCGTCGGGTTGCAAGTATTTGTTCTTTGTGTGCAGGTGCTGCTTATTAGGTGGTGGTGATCCTCCTACTAGTTCGATACCTTGGTTTCATAACTAAGGGAAATACTTACCGTCGCTGTGCTGCATCATCCCTTCCTCTTTGGGGAAATACCGACGCAGTCTCAAGCCACGTCACTAATCCTCATGTAGGAAAGGGAACAAAAACCGCTCATATGAACTTGATCTATATAGATGAAATTTGTGGATTATTTAAGCTTGCAGGTTTATCCGAGGATAGTGTTAAGAAGAAGGTTTTCCCTTTATCTTTGGAGGGAAAGGCATTTATTTGGTATAGGCTATTGGATGATAACGGTACATGGGATTGGAACCGATTAAAGTTGGAATTCCATCAGAAATTTTATCCTATACATTTGGTTCATCGTGATTGGAATTATATATATAATTTTTGGCCTCGTAAAAGAGAAAGTATCGCTCAAGCTTGGGGGGGTCTTAAATCGACGATGTACACATGCCCCAATCATGGGCTCTCAAGGAAACAATCTTACAAAACTTTATGCTCGACTCTCTCATGTTAATCAATGGATGCTTGATACTTCTTCGGCTGGCTCGTTTATGAAGAGAACTATCGACTTCAAATGGGATCTTCTAGAAAGAATTAAACGCAACTCTAAAGATTGGGAGTTCACGCAGGTAATGGGTCAGGTATAAATCTTGCGTTTGATTCTGTTAAATCTTTTATGGAAACCGAACCTTTTCATACGTTTAGTGGAAAATATGGCCTTGACTCTAAGATATTAGCTACTTTCTATGAATCATTTTCTACTCATGTTGATCTCCCTAAGGAGAAGTGGTTTAAATTTCATCCCCTTATTGAACAAACTTGTAAGGAACCTAGCATAGCTAAAGAAGAAACCAGCCTTTATAATGTTGATCCAGTTGTGCCTACTACTTACATTGGGAAACCGCCTTTTTCCTATTAGGATTAAGGAACATGCTAAAGCTACAATTATGGTTAAGAAAAGTAATGTTAGGGCACCAGAACCTTCTGGACAAATAAATGTAGAACCCAATATTGCTATGGTTAGGGATCTCTTGGTCGATAATATTGATGGGCATGTTATTTACTTCTGTGATGATGCTGCTAGAATTGCGAAACCTGATAGAAACAAACAAGATTTGTTAGATAACAATAAGCCAGTGGTTGGCATCCTGTTGTTTCTGTTAAGATTGGATATCATTGCTATCATGGTTTATGTGATATAGGTGCTAGTATGACTACCACTCCATTTACTTTATATCAAGAAATTATGCATGATATAGCACCTGTTGAGATTGAAGACATTGATGTTACTATTAAACTTGCAAATAGAGATACTATTTCATCACTTGGGATTGTTCGGGATGTTGAAGTCTTGTGTGGAAAAGTCAAGTACCCTACTGATTTCTTAGTACTTGATTCACTACAAGAGAATTTTTGTCCCGTTATATTTGGTAGACCTTTCTTGAATACCGTTAATGCTGAAATTGATTGTGCTAAAGAAAAGGTTAAAGTCGCCTTTGGTGATATGTCTCATGAGTTTAACTTCTCTAAGTTTAGTATACAACCACATGAGAAAGAATTGCCTAGTAAGGATGAAATTATTGGTCTTGCTTCTATTGTTGTGCCTCCTACTGATCCGTTGGAGCAATATTTGCTAGACCATGAAAATGATATGCATATGAATGAAAGAAATGAAATAGATGAAATATTCTTCAAAAAAATCACCTATTCTGAAACATAAGGGTGATCCCGTGTTTGAACTAAAGACACTACCTGATACATTAAAGTATGCTTATCTTGACGAAAAGAAGATGTATCCTATTATTATTAGTGGTAACCTTTTAGAGCATGAAGAAAAGAGATTACTTAAAACTCTAAAGAAGGACTGAGCTGCTATTGGATATACTCTAGATGATCTTAAGGGCCTTAGCCTTACGTTATGCCATCACAAGATTAATATGGAGCCGGATGCTAAACCCGTCGTTGATCATCAACATCGCCTTAATCCTAAAATGAAAGAGGTGGTAAGAACTGAAATATTAAAGCTTCTAGAGATACATATTTTTTATACCATAGCTGATAGTAGATGGGTAAGTCATGTTCATTGTGTGCCTAAGAACGGAGCTATAACGTAGTTCCTAATGATAAAAATGAACTTATTCCACAAAGAGTCGGAACTGGTTGTAGGATGGTAATTGATTCCAGGAAATTAAACAAATCTACTAGAAAAGATCATTACCCCTTGCCTTTTATTGGTCAAATGTTATAAAGATTATCTAAGCATACACACTTGTGTTTCCTTGATGGATATTATGGCTTTTCTCAAATACCTATGTCAAAAGAGGATCAAGAGAAAAGCGCTTTTACTTGTCCTTTTGGAACTTATGCTTATAGACGTATGCCTTCTTGTTTATGTAATGCACCTGCTACCTTTCAAAGATGTATGATGGCTATATTCTTTGATTTTGGTGAAAAGATTGTTGAAGTATTTATGGATGATTTTTCTGTTTATGGTACTTCTTTTGATGATTGCTTAAGCAACCTTGATCGAGTTTTGCAGAGACGTGAAGAAACTAATCTTGTCTTGAATCGAGAGAAGTGCCACTTTATGGTGAATGAAGGTATAGTGGTTGGGCATAAAATTTACGAACGAGGTATTGAGGTGGATAAAACTAAAGTTGGTGCAATTGAGAAAATGACATGTCCTAAAGATATTAAAGGTATAAGAAGTTTCCTTGGTCATGCAGGTTTCTATAGACGGTTTATTAAGGATTTCTCTAAGATTTCTAGGCCTCTTACCAATCTTTTGCAAAAATATGTTCCATTTGTTTTTGATGATGATTGCTGATAACCCACAAGTGTATGGGATCGCAACAGTCTTCACGGGTAGTATTTCACCCTAATTTACTGATTCGACACAAGGGGAGCCAAAGAATATTTATTGGCCTTGACAGTTGAGTTGTCAATTCAACTGCACCGAGGATATCTCTCTGCAGCAAAGATTTAGTAGCACGGCAAATAGTAGTAGCAAAAGTAATAGTAATAGTGATAGTAGCAGTTTTGTAGAAAGTGTGACAGTAACAATAGCATAGTAACTTGGCAAGATTCAGTATATGTAACGCGTAGGCACGTGGATCGGTGATGGATAATGATTTAGATGACATTGATCATATAACAGTTACACACTAGGGCGACACAGAACTAGCTCCAATTCATCAATGTAATGTAGGCATGTATTCCGTATATAGTCATACGTGCTTGCGATAAGAACTTGCATGACATCTTTTGTCCTACCCTCCCGTAGCAGCGGGGTCCTATTGGAAACTAAGGGATATTAAGGCCTCCTTTTAATAGAGAACCGGAACAAAGCATTAACACATGGTGAATACTTGAACTCCTCAAACTACGGCAATCACCGGAAAGAATCCCAATTATTGTCACCTTGGGGTATGCAGATCATGACACGTAACAGGTACATATAACTTGCAAGATAGGATCCAAATCACTCTTATATTCATGGATACATAATAGGTTCAGATCTGAAATCATGGCACTCACGCCCTAGTGACAGGCATTAAGCATAATAAAGTCATAGGAACATCAATCTCAGAACATAGTGGATACTATGGATCAAGCCCTATCAAACTTAACTCGATTACATGATCAATTCCATCCAATCCCACCACCATCCAGCAAGCCTACAAAGGAATTACTCACTCCCGGTGGTGAGCATCATGGCGGTGTTGATGGAGAAGGGTTGGTGATGACGACGGCGACGATTTCCCCTCCCCGGAGCCCAAAACAGGCTCCAGATCAGCCATCCGGAGGAAGAACAGGAGGTGGCGGCGGATCCGTCTCGTGAAACGCGATGAAATCTTCTCTCTCATTTTTTTCTCCATGGATGTGAATTTATAGAGTTGGAATTAGGGTCGAAGGGGCCACAAGGGCCCCACAAGCCATCTGGCCGGTTGCGTGGTGGCTTTCTGGTCCACCCCCTCCGACAGTTCTTCGCTCCAAAATTCCTTATATATTCGAAAAAAATCCACAAAAAGTTTCGTCCAATTCAGAGAACTTTTATTTCTGCACAAAAATAACAAGAAGGTAGTTCTGCTGAAAACAGCGTCAGTCGGGGTTAGTTTCATTCAAATCATGCAAATTAGAGGACAAAACCAGAGCAAAAGTGTTTGGAAAAGTAGATACTTTTGAGATGTATCAATTGCGTGGAGGCCTTTGAAATACTTAAGCAAGCTTTAATTTCTGCACCTATTGTTCAACCACCTGATTGGAACCTACCCTTTGAAATAATGTGTGATGTTAGTGACTATGTTGTTGGTGTTGTTCTAGGACATAGAGTTGATAAGAAATTAAATGTTATCCATTATGCTAGTAAGACCTTAGACAGTGCTCAAAGAAATTACGCTACTACTGAGAAACAATTTTTAGCAGTTGTGTTTGCATGTGATAAGTTTAGACCTTATATTGTTGATTCTAAAGTTACTATTCACACCGATCATGCTGCTATTAAATATCGAAAAGAAAATGCTAAACCTAGATTGGTTAGTTGGGTTCTTTTACTTCAAGAATTTGATTTGCACATTATTGATAGAAAGGGAGCTGAGCATCCCGAGGCAGATAATTTTTCTAAAAAGGAAAATGTTCTTGATGACCCACTGCCTATTGATGATAGTTTTCCTAATGAGTATTTAGCTATTATGCTTCCCGTAATACTCCTTGGTATGCAGACTATGCTTATTACATTGTTGCTAAATATATACCACCTAATTTCACATGCCAAAAAAGGAAAAGTTATTCTTTGATTTAAGACATTACTTTTGGGGTGACCCACATCTATATAAAGAAGGAGTATATGGTATTATTAGATGTTGTGTACTTGAGCATGAACATGAACAAATCCTACGGAAGTCTCATTCCAAGGCATATGGAGGACACCATGCAGGAGACAGAACTTCACACAAGGTATTACAGTCTGGTTTTCATTGGCCTACTCTCTTCAAGGATGCACGTAAGTTCGTCCTTTCTTGTAATGAATGTCAAAGAATTGGTAATATTAGTAGACGTTAGGAAATGCCAATGTATTATTCACTTGTTATTGAACCATTTGATGTTTGGGGTTTTGATTATATAGGACATTTTCCTTCCTCTAATGGATATACTCATATTCTAGTTGTTGTTGATTATGTCACTAAGTGGGTAGAAGCTATTCCAACCAATAGTGTTGATCATAACAACTCTATTAAAATGCTTAAAGAAGTTATCTTTCCGAGGTTTGAAGTCCCTAGATATTTAATGACTGATGGTGGTTCACATTTTATTCATGGTGCATTTCCTAAACTCTTAGCTAAATATGATGTTAATCATAGAATTGCTTCCCCATATCACCCTCAATCTAGTGGTCAAGTTGAATTAAGTAACAGAGAAATAAAATTAATTTTGCAAAAAGACCGTTAATAGATCTAGAAATAATTAGTCTAAGAAACTTAATGATGCATTGTGGGCATATAGAACTGCATATAAAAAAACCCATGGGTATGTCCCCATATAAAATAGTCTATGGAAAGGCTTGTCATTTACCTCTTCAGTTAGAACATAAGGCATATTGGGAAATTAAAGAACTTAACTATGATTTCAAACTTGTCGGTGAAAAGAGGTTATTTGATATTAGCTCCCTAGATGAATGGAGGACACAATCCTATTAAAATGCCAAGTTATTTAAGGAAAATTTTAAAATATGGCATGCAAAAGAATACAAAACCAGGAATTTAATGTTGGTGATCAAGTTCTATTATACGATTCTCACTTCAGATTTTTTGCAGGCAAACTCCACTCCAAATGGGAAGGACCCTATATTATCGAGGAGGTTTATTGTTTTGGAGCTATCAAGATTAATAACCTGGAAGGAAAAAAATCCTAAGGTGGTTAATGGGCAAAGAATTAAACATTATATTTTAGGTACACCCATTAACAAGGAGACCAATGTTATTCAAACAATCACACCGGAGAGCACATAAAAGATACCTTCCAGAACACTCCAGAACCCTAAAAATGGACAGGTATATGATACGGTAAGTAAGCCAACTCCAAAAATTCCATAAAATTATTTCTATCTGTTCTCGAATATTAGAAAAATTAAAAAAATAAGAACCAGTCGAGGGGACCCACAGGGAGGTCATAAGGCAACATGGCGCGTGGGGTTTTGTTGGGGATATTACCCCACGATATGACCCACCCAATTGGGCCGGGTCATCCTGATGGCGACTCATAAGCAGTACATGATGTGGGCCGTGACGCTGAGGAACAGGACCGACAAGGCAGTTTACCAAATAAGCCGGTTGGTGGCCCAGAATCTAAGACGACGACTCAAGGCCCAAGAGTTGGAAGGTCGCCTAAAGTTTACTTGCCTAGGAGGCAAGGCATGTTAGAAACATACTTGGTCACGACTCGTAGCATGACTCAGACTCTGGTAAGCCCAGGGTCTCGACCTGTATATAAAGGCGAGCCCCTGAGGCCAATAGACTTAAGTTACAATCGATCAATAGCTAGGTCAAGCGAATCCGCTCCCTTGTATTGATCACCAAGCAATAAGCAGAAAAGCAGGAGTAGGCTATTACCTCGATCGTGAGGGGCCGAACCTGGGTAAACCGTGTCTCTCGATTCCGATCAACCCTGACAAGCTAATCACCTGGTTGCGATGGCCTCACGTCTAAGTCCTCACACCAGGACATCTGCCGTGACAAAACCACGACAGTTGGCGCCCACCGTGGGGCCAGCGCACGGTGGTTTCGAGATCTTGAAGGCCTCTTTCCCAGGGATCGAGAGATATGCCATTGGCGGGATGACAAAGAGTCACCGCGGCAAGCTCTACATCGACGACGCCGGCTGGGGTCCCGAGGCCGACTCAATCGAGTACGGGTATCGGGTCCCCTTCGGCAAGATACATATCTTCATCGGCAAGATCGGCGAGTCACCCGAGCCGCACATCTGCACCGACCTCGTCGAGTTGGCTCAGCGCGCGCAACCCGCCCGAATTCAAGCCGGCCAGAAGCATGTCTTTGTTGGTTTTGTGCAGGGCATAGAACTTGGGGAGAACTCCGTGTCTGGGGAAGAGACTCTCGTCTACTCAGATGATGAGTCCTCGACCGGAGAGACATAGTCAGTTTATCAGCTTGAAGACGACGGGCTTGGGGGCTGGTCCGATGGCAACAATATTCCGGACCTCTACAAGCCGTCGTGCCGAGCCGCCATATTCATGGCTGGGATAGCACTGCAGCTGGAGCGACAACAACAGTTAATCCTTCAGTGCCGGCTCTTGGGGGTCTGGTTCGGTCAGGCCACCGGCTCAAGTTCTATCTGATCTGATGACTACCCTAACAACCTTACTAGGGACTGAGGTCACTGCGGAAAATCAAGCAGAATGCAACGCGGAGATTGCAAAGATAAGGGAACAGATGACTAAAGCCCAGGAAGACATTAGCACTGAGAACACCTGGACAGCTGCACTGCAAGCTCAGGTTAATGCAGAAGCAGAGCGTCTCAGAACGGAAGCGTGGCAGATCAGCCTGGATCAAAACGCATCCGATGTTGTCCTTCGGAGGAGGCACCAGAGCCGTTTGCCCCTAGTCTATGATCCCAAGCGTTTGTTCAACTCGCCCGGAGCAGGCCCAAGTACTCCACGAGCACCAGTTATGTCCCAATTAACTTCTGGGATGCCTGGAGGCAGGATGGCGGATCAACCTCACCAGCCAGTGCCGACCCGGAGGGAAGAGCTGGGACGAAACCCGCCCCTCGTCCAGGCGACGCCGCAACATTTTTTGACACCGTCGGGGCACTTCTCCAACCCGGTGGATAACATGGTGGCAACAGCAACCCGGCTTACTGCACTCCCTATTGACGGTGAGTCGCCAATGGGAGTTGAAGGCTGGAACGCCATTGAGCTATTACAAACAGCAATTTCCCAGCAAGCTAATTATTCGTACAGTCGGCAACGTGTGCATTCAACTCCTTTGCCAAGTCGTAGCTATAGCCGGCGCATAGAGTCGCCAGCAATGAGAGGCGACGTACGGATGCTCAAGCAATTGAAGATGAGGCGAGGACCCATCGAGAAGCAGAGGCAGCAAACCAGGGGGCTTATCAGCCGCCCCCGGTGGTCCCTCCACCTTCGGTGGCCGTTGGGTCAAGTGCGAGAACGATCGAAGTTCCGTGCTTAGTGCCGCTCTACGTGGTGAGCGCATGCCTAAGGATTTTAAGGGACCTCGTAAGGTGCCCAATTACACGGTGGATCTTGAACCGGCGGCTTGGATTGAGAGCTATGAACTAGCTATGGACATGTTGGACGTCAGCGATGCAGTCTGTGCCAAGTACTTCACCATGATGTTGGAGCGACCAGCTCGTACATGATTGAAGAACCTGCCCCCCAATTCCATCAACACCTGGGAAGAATTGAAGGAGCACTTCATCAAGAATTTTTAGGGGACTTGTAAGCAGCCTATGACAATTGTGGATTTTGAGCATTGTGTGTAGAGTGAGGACGAGTCGGCCCATCATTGGGCTCGTCGGGTTGCCACCATTATCCACTCCTCAGATAATATCGCGGCGGCTCAAGTTGTTCTGATTCTAGAGAAGAACTGTCACTTCCAACCTCTTAAGCAAAAGTTAGGGCAGCTTAAGCGTAAGTGCCATGATATGGGCAATCTCATGGATGCACTTACCAGGTATGCCGACTCTGATGGCACGAAGGATCCCAATTCAGACGATCACAAGTGTGGAAAGGTTAAGAAGAACGGTGGCGGTAAGAGTCGGGAACAAAATGCCCCAGTGCATAATAATAATAATAACTAGGGCAATGGTGGAAAGCGCAAGTTCTCAGGTGGTGGGTCAGATTTTGTTGCCAACACCAATGCAGGGTTCAAGAATCAGCGTCGTAACGGCAAGCAGCCATACGCTGGAGGGAAGCCCGGAAATTATGCGGAGGCTCTTAACGGGCCATGTACGAAGCACAGTTATCCTAACAAGCCATCTTCTCATGCTTGGAAGGATTGTCATATCATGCAAGAGTCCAGGAACTAGGCATTTAAACATCATGGCAACGACAATGGGCCGCCAGGCGGGTCGGGTTCTGGAGGATTCCAGGGGGCCGGTTTTGGAAATGACGGCTCAAGTTCTGGCTATCAGGGCCAAGGCAGCCATGGTGGTCATAATCAACAATCTGATCAAGGTAATCAGCAACAGCACAACTAGTCAGGATATCAGAGCAATCCCAAGCAATTTAACGCAGGTCAGTACCATGTATTCACTACGGACACTTGCAAGCGTGACCAGAAGGTCAACAAAAGGGCGATTCACATGGTTGAGCCGGCGGTGCCACAATATTTGAATTGGTCTTAGCAAACATATACTTGGAGCCGGGCAGATCACCCACCCCGTGTGGACAATCCGGGTCATCTGGCCTTAGTGGTGGCCCCTCAAGTGGGCGGTTACAAGTTCACTAAGGTACTTATGGATGGTGGCAGCAGCATCAACATATTGTACTATGACACTTTTCAACGAATGAACCTGACAGAGAAGGATCTTAAGCCGTCTTCTATTGTCTTTCATAGAGTCGTGCCTGGTAAGTCGACCTATCATGTAGGAAAGATTCCTCTGGAGGTGGCGTTTGGCGACGAATATAACTACAGGGTAGAGACACTATGGTTTGAGGTAGTTAAGATCAAGAGCCCTTACCATGCCTTATTTGGGCGGGCGGCTTATGCTCGTTTCATGGCCCGGCCCTGTTATATCTACCTCAACCTCAAGATGCCGGGTCCAAACGGTACCATAACTGTGAGTGGTAGCAGAAAATTAGCTCAAGACTGCGAGGAAGGAGATGCAGCATATGCTGAGTCGGCTTGCGCTGCTGAGGAGCTCAAGTTCTAGCAAGACAATGTTGACCTGGCTGATATGACCCCTCTCAAGAAGCCCACCACTGGGAAGGACCCTCCCCTCAAATTCCAGTTGGCTAAAGATATAAAGCAAGTTGATTTTGTCCCTGGCGACTCTTCTCAGCAGTTCACCATTGGGACATGAATGGATCCCAAATAGGAAAGCGCACTCCTCGAGTTCATCCGTGAGAATCGGGACATCTTTGCATGGAAACCTTCTGACATGCCAGGTGTACCGAGAGAACTCGCTGAGCACCACCTTAATGTGGATCCTAAGATGAAGCCAGTCAAGCAATTCCTCCATCGTTTTAATGAGGAGAGGCGTAAGGCCATTGGAGAAGAAGTGGCACGGCTCCTAGCTGCCGGGTTCATAATGGAAGTTTTTCACCCTCAGTGGTTGGCTAACCTGGTGCTTGTGCTTAAGAAGAATGGCACATGGCGTATGTTTGTGGATTACACAGATCTCAATAAGGCTTGCCCAGCTGATCCGTTTGCTCTCCCCCGTATTGACCATATCGTTAATGCAACGGCGGGTTGTGAGCGTCTGTGCTTCCTAGATGCTTATTCTGGTTATCATCAGATAAAGATGACAATTGTAGACCAGGAGAAAACAGCTTTTATCACACCCTTTGGAGCTTTCTATTATGTGTCTATGCCTTTTGGGCTTAAGCGACTTACCAGCGCTGTGTTCAGAATTGCCTCCATGGACAGATTGGACGCAATATTCATGCTTATGTTGATGACATTGTGGTCAAGTCAACGAAGAAGGAAACCTTGCTTGAGGATTTGAAGGAAAGCTTTGACAATCTTCGGGTGTACAAGATGATGCTTAACCCGGCCAAGTGCGTTTTTTGGGTACCTGCAGGAAAGCTGCTAGGTTTTCTGGTTTCAGAGAGGGGTATCGAAGCTAACCCGGAGAAAATTAAGGCTATCACTTCCTTGTCTAAGCCGTCTTGTATCAATGATGTGCAGCGCCTGGCGGGTCGCATTGCGGCCCTAAGTCGGTTCATAAGCCGCCTAGGGGAAAAGGCGATTCCGCTATACCAGATGATGAAAAAGACTGATAACTTTGTCTGGAGTGATGCTGCTAATGAGGTTTTTGAAGTACTGAAGAAGCAGTTGGCCGAGCCGCCCGTTTTGGCGGCTCCGATCGACAAAGAGCCTATGCTCCTGTACGTGGCGGCTAATAATTGGGCCGTCAGTGTGGCAGTTGTCGGGGAACGCAAGGAGGCAGGGAAGGAGTACCCAGTCCAACGGCCGGTTTACTGTATCAGTGAAGTTTTATAAGAATCCAAGGAGAGATATACACATTGGCAGAAGTTGGTGTTTGGAGTGTTCATGCTAGTCATAAATTAAAACAGTATTTCCTTGGGCATCCAATCACTATGGTTAGTTTAGCTCCTCTGGGAGATATCATTCAAAACAGAGAAGCTACATGTCGGGTTGCTAAGTGGGCAATTGAGCTTGGACCACACCATTTGAAATATGTGCCCAGGACTGCTATCAAGTCTCAAGCCTTGGTAGATTTCATTAATGACTGGACAGAGTTACAAACACGTGAGGAAAGACTAGATAATACATACTGGACGATACACTTTGACGGATCCGGGCAATTGGAAGGCTCGGGGGCTGGAGTTATTTTATCTTCCCCACGAGGTGACAAGTTTTGTTATGTCCTACGGCTTATGTTTCCCTGTACTAACATTGTTGCAGAGTATGAGGCTTTGCTACATGGGCTCCGCATGGCTAAGGAAATGAACTTATGCCGGGTCAGGTGCTTGTTGGGCGACTCAGACCTCGTTGCACAGCAAGTTTCAGGACGTGGGACTCTAAAGACCCACTCATGGCAGCTTATCGTCACGCAGTGACTAACATTGCTAGTCACTTTAAAGGATATCAAGTGGATCACGTAGACCGGCAGCTTAATGAGGCGGATGATGCTTTATCTCGGCTAGGTTCTCAGTGTAAGCCGCCCCCCCCCCCCAATGTGTTCCTAGATGTGTTGCATAATCCTTCTGTCAAGTTACCTTTAGAGGAATATTTGGCTATCCTAGACCCAGAAGGACAGTTGGTGGCGGCTCTACGAGCAACTCCAGATTGGACAATACCTTATCTGGCTTATTTAACCCGGGGTGAGCTTCCAGAGGAAGAACTTCTGGCCCGGCAGATCATCAGGCAGTCTAAGTCCATGACTATTGTTAATGGCGAGTTGCATCGATGCAGCGTCACTGGTGTATTTCAACGTTGTGTTTCCCCTGACGAGGGCAGGGAGATTCTTCAGGAAATTCATGCAGGAGATTGTGGTCATCAATCTGGGTCAAGATCTTTGGTGGCCAAGGCCTTCAGACACGGCTTTTACTGGTTATCTGCTCATGCTGACGCGGAAGACATTGTTCGCAAGTGTGATGGTTGTCAGAAATTTGCACGGCAAGCTCATGTGCCGGCTCAAGAATTGCGGATGATCCCAATAACTTGGCCGTTCATGGTCTCAGGGCTTGATATGGTCGGGCCGTTCAAGAGGTCTAAGGATAAAAATACTCCCCTTCTGGTGGTAGTTGATAAATTTACCAAGTGGGTTGAAGCAGAGCCCGTTAGCAATTGTGAGGCGGCCACTGCAGTCTAGTTTGTGAAAAAGCTGATCTTTCATTTTGGTTATCCTCATAGTATCATCACTGATAATGGGACAAATCTGTCTAAATGTGCTATGAGGAAGTTATGTCAGAAGGAGCATATCCGGCTTGATGTTTTGTCTGTGGCTCATCCACAGTCCTATGGCCAGGTAGAGCGAGCTAACCAGGAAATATTACGAGGAATTAAACCCCGGCTCATGGTTCCTTTGGAGTGTACTCCGGGTTGTTGTGTTGAAGAGCTTCCTGCAGTTCTTTGGAGCATAAGGACTACCCCCAATAAATCAACAGGTTACACACCATTCTTTATGGTTTACGACGCAGAGGCGGTTCTTCCAAGCGACATACGTCATGACTCGCCCCGAGTGGCGGCTTATGTTGAGACGGACAATGAGACGGCTCGAAAAAATTCTCTTGATGATGTCTACTACGCAACTTTTATTCTTGTAGACTCTTATTGAGCCTTCAAGCGCACAGTTCTGTAGGACAGTCGCAATTTTCCCTCAAGTGGATGACCTAAGGTTTATCAATCTATGGGAGGTGTAGGATGAAGATGGTCTCTCTCAAACAACCCTGCAATCAAATACAAGAAATCTCTTGTGTCCCCAAAACACCCAATACAATGGAAAATTGTATAGGTGCACTAGTTCGGCGAAGAGATGGTGATACAAGTGCAATATGGATGGTAGATAAAGGTTTTTGTAATCTAAAAATATAAAAACATCAAGGTAACAAATAGTAAACAGCGAGCAAAACGGTATTGCAATGCTTGAAAACAAGGCCTAGGGTCCGTACTTTCGCTAGTGCAATTTCTCAACAATGCTAACATAATTGGATCACATAACCATCCCTCAACGTGCAATGAAGAATCACTCCAAAGTTCTTATCTAGCGGAGAACATAAGAAGAAATTGTTGGTAGGGTACAAGACCACCTTAAAGTTATCCTTTCCGATCGATCTATCCAAGAGTTCGTACTAAAATAACACCAAGTTATCCTTTCCGATCAATCTATCTAGAGTTCGTACTAAAATAACATCATATGATACGCATCAACCAACTCTAATGTCACCTAGATACTCCAATGTCACCACAAGTATCCATGAGTTAATTATACGATACGCATCAAACAATTTCAGATTCATAACACTCAATCCAAAACAAAGAACCTCAAAGAGTGCCCCAAGATTTCAATCGGAGAAGTAGGACAAGAACGTGCATAAACCCCTATGCATAGATTACCCCAATGTCACCTCGGGAATCCGCAAGTTGAGTACCAAAACATACATCAAGTGAATCAATAGAACACCCTTTGTCACCACGGGTATCCATATGCAACTCATATATCAAGTGTTCTCAAATCCAATATTCAATCCAACATAACGATATCTCAAAGGGAAAGATTCAATTCATCACAACATGATAGCAAGGGAATAACATCATATGATCCGACTATATTAACAAAGCCCGTGATACATCAAGATCGTGACATCTCAAGAACACAAGAGAGAGAGAGAGAGAGAGAGATTGAACACATAGCTACTGGTACATACCCTCAACCCCGAGGGTGGACTACTCCCTCCTCGTCATGGCCTCCGCCAGGATGATGAAGATAGCCACCGGAGATGATATACCCTCTCCGCCAGGGTACTGGAACGCCTCCAGATTGGTTTTTCGCCGATACAGAGAGTTGCGGCGGAAGAACTTCTCGTCTAGGGTTATTTTTGGGGGTTTCTGAATATATAGTATTTTAGGGCGTCGGTTTCACGCGAAGATGGGCCATGAGTGGACCACAAGACACCAAGGCGCGCCAGAGGGGCCTGGCGCGCCCTGGGTGGTTGTGCCCACCTCGTGGCTCTTCTGGCCCTCCAACGAAGCTTCTAGTGCCTCTTTTGTTCCAAAAAAAACCGTCAAAAAGTTTCGGGCGATTCCGAGAACTTTCATTTTCTGCCTAAAAACAACACCACGGTAATTCTGCTGAAAATAGCGTCAGTCCGGGTTAGTTCTAAATAAATCATATAAAGTGCATCAAAACCATACAAAAGTATTGTAAACATAGGTGAATATGGCATGAATACTTCATAAATTATAGATGCGTTGGAGACGTATCACTTGACGCCTTGGAGGAGGAACGTGATCTTAAGGCGGCTCGATCTACAATTTATCAACAAGACCTTCGTCGTTATCACAGTCGAAGAATTCGCAGTCGCTGCTTTCAGGAGGGCGATTTGGTGCTCCATTGGATTCAAGATCAGACATACATGCATAAGCTTTCACCTCCTTGGGAAGGGCCCTTTGTGGTTAGCAAAAATCTCAACAATGGGTCATATTATCTTGTTGATATACGTGAACACAATAAGTCACGTACCTCTGAGGAGGAGACCAACAGGCCCTGGAACATTGCTCATCTTCGGCCTTACTACACTTAAGCCACTGGGTTCAATCATTGTACATACATCATGTATATACCTTCTTATGATCAAGTATAATATAGCCGGCATTCCTGAAACTCGGGGCCTCTGTCGTTTCATCTCATATATTGTGCATGAGTTTTTATTTGCTGATCATGGTCACTTGGGGGCTTCCAACTCAACGCATTTAGCTTTCTCACCCTCTTGACCCGACAAACACGCCACAATACATTGGTTACATGGGGGCTTCCAACTCACCGAGTTTAGCTTTCTCACCCTCTTAACCCGGCAAAAAAATGCCATAATATATTGGTTAAACCTGCTTGTTCGCAAGATGCTACTCCGAAAAGGTGACCCCATGTACTCTTGATAAGTCAATCCACATGGACCCTGAACTTATCCAGGTTAAAACACCGTCTTGGATCACGTGAGAGCCGGCTTACAGAAAGCGAGGATAAACCAAGCCTATCATGCCAGCTTCATTGAAGCAAGACTTGAGCCTCGAAAGCCAGTCTTTTTGTCGAGCCTCAAAAGCCGACTCATAATTCACTCCATAAATATATGGGGACATTGTTTATTTCTATTTTTAGGATTTTTTTTCTATCTCAAAATTTCCGGGTCAAAAGAGATCTGGGTTATTCATACTCATCCTTGAGTTTGAATCGACTATGAGTCGCCAGATTATTAATCTGAGAACTCTTTTTAATGACTATAAGTCGCCATTCGATGATACGTCTCCAACGTATCTAATTTTCCAAACACTTTTGCTCTGGTTTTGACCTCTAATTTGCATGATTTGAATGAAACTAACCCGGTCTGACTCTGTTTTCAGCAGAACTACCTTGGTGTTATTTTTGTGCAGAAATAAAAGTTCTCAGAATTGGACGAAACTTTTTGTGAATTATTTTTGAGAATTATAATGAATTATGGAGCGAAGACCTGCTGGAGGGGGTGTGGCAGAGGGCCACCACACATCAGGGTGCACCCCCTAGGCCATGCCCTGATGGCTTGTGGGGCCCTCGTGGCTCCTCTGACCCTAATTCCAGTCCTATAAAATCACATCTTCAGAGAAAAAAATCAGAGAGAAGTTTTCATCGCGTTTCACGAGATAGAGCCGCCGCCACCTCCGGTTCTTCCCCGGGAGAGCTGATTTGGAGTCCATTTGGGGCTCCGAAGAGGGGAAATCGTCGCCATCGTCATCACCAACCCTTGTCCATCAACACCACCATGATGCTCACCACCGGGAGTGAGTAATTCCTTTGTAGGCTTGCTGGACGGTTGTGGGATTGGATGAGATTGATGATGTAATCGAGTTAAGTTTGATAGGGCTTGATCCCTAGTATCCACTATGTTCTGAGATTGATGTTGCTATGACTTTGCTATGCTTAATGCTTGTCACTAGGGCCCGAGTGCCATGATTTCAGATCTGAACATATTATGTTTTCACGAATATAAGATTGATTTGGATCCTATCTTGCAAGTTGTATGCACCTATTACGTGTCTTGATCCGCATACCCCAAGGTGACAATAATTGGGATTCTTTCCGGTGATTGCCGTAGTTTGAGGAGTTCATGTATTCACTATGTGTTAATGCTTTGTTCCGGTTCTCTATTAAAAGGAGGCCTTAATATCCCTTAGTTTCCAATAGGACCCCGCTGCCACGGGAGGGTAGGACAAAAGATGTCATGCAAGTTCTTATCGCAAGCACGTATGACTATATACGGAATACATGCCTACATTACATTGATGAATTGGAGCTAGTTCCGTGTCGCCCTAGTGTGTCACTGTTACATGATCAATGTCATCTAAATCATTATCCATCACCGATCCACATGCCTAAGCTTTACGTATACTGAATCATGCTAAGTTACTATTGCTACTGTTACTGTCACAACTGTTACAAAATTGTTGCTGTCACTACTACTGTTACTTTTGCTACTACTATTTTCCGTGCTACTGAACCTTTGCTGCAGAGAGATATCCTAGGTGCGGTTGAATTGACAACTCAACTGTCAAGGCCAATAAATATTCTTTGGCTCCCCTTGTGTCGAATCAATAAATTAGGGTGAAATACTACCCATGAAGACTGTCGCGATCCCCTATACTTGTGGGTTATCAGTCGATGACTCGCCAAATCTTTCTACTTCAAATATTATTTGGTAGAATTTGTCTTGCAGGTATACTTTCTACACATACATGTCACTACAGGTGATTTATCAAATATATTTACAAGCCACAGGTTGTATGATTTCAAATAAAATGGTAAGGGCAAGTTGACAGACTTGTTGATATACACATCCTTCATCATCAACCTTAGATGGGATCAAAAGTTTAAACTTGCACGAAGGCACGGCATAGGCAATCAACTGTTTGCTTAAATTATTACAAGGCTACACTGAGCCCAGAATGTCGGATCAAACTTTTCAAAGTTATGTCTATAACCCGGCCTCTGAAACATCCGGGTTAGCCTCATCTGGGTTAGTCCCGAGCTGGCATCTCGTCTGTGATGTCTCTGGGTTATCCGGCGCTGAGTCTTCTGGATCTTGGATCTGGAGGTTGTCCACATCCCAGTTGCAATTGGTTAAGGCTTGGAATACGGCTTCTTCATGCAAGATGGGAGACGGGTCGACATCAGGGGCAGAGATATGCTTACGACGTTGAGGAATCAGATCCACCGGTTCAAAAGTGGGCGGCTGAACTCGCAAATTGTTGTCATCATAAGCCGCGTGATAGGTCTTCAGATCCATTTCAGCAACTAGTTGGCTGGCCAACATTCTAGTCGCCTTGGCGCAACGAGCATAGTCAGCACCCGTGAATTTTAACCCATCATCCTTAAACTCAGGAAATCCTCCAGCCATCTCTGAGGGATCTAGATCTACTGACAAAAGCCAAGGACCAGCTTAAAGAGGTAATTGCACCTACTCGGGCGGCTGATCTTTTCATCTCTTCGATTTGCTTTCGGATCGTAGAGAGGCGTCTCAGCACATCCTTCATAAACTTTGCCGGCTCTTTGTCACCCATGACAGCCTTGATGGTGCAGAGACTTCTAGCATATAGTTGTTCAGTTAATGCGTACACAACCTTTAGCTTCATCAAGCTGTTGTCCTGGAGATTGCAAGTTTGAGGGCCTGCAAACAATGCAAATATATAAGTCGCCAGGAGAATTTCTTCATACATGATTATTTGAGTGGGTTATCATGAGCTCGTAAAAATACTTACCAAAGATGGCTTGGGTCATATGAGCAATGTGTCGTTTTAACCTGGCCAGTTCCTGAGTACCGGGTCTCAATTGACCCTCATCGTCTTTCGCGCGCTTGATTAAGGTAGCTTTTTCAGTCTCAAAGGATTTCTTCTCTACTTCAAAGCCTACCTTGATTTTCTCTAAGTCTTCCAATGATAATCGGAGTTTCAACTCAGCATCTGCTTGGGCGGCTTGCCCCACTTCTAAATCTTTTTTCAAGCCGGTCAAATTTGACTCGGCTACATTCAGAGCTTCCTGCACAATGGCAGTTGTCATTTTAGATATTATTCAATCATAAGCCGGCAGCAAGGTGTAGCATGACACTTAAGGGGCTATGACAAGAAAAATTACATTAAGTCCCAAGCAAATTGCAAGCCATATACTTGACACTTGGGGGCTAATGCATATCAGTTTTTCTTCGAACACATGACATGGGAAAGACCCGGCTCATCTCATGAAGATGAGCCGGCCCTTGGGGGCTACAGGACGATTGACAAGGATATATAGAATACAAGACAGAATTGAGCATACCTCATATTTGTTCTTCATCATACCGACCAGGCTGTCTTCCATGTCTCGGTTTGTCGAAAGGCGGCTTAGATAGCCTGCATGCAATTCCTTAGCGCTGAAATCCTCATAGCTGGGAAGTTCAATCTTAGCCTTCCCCTTCTCAGGCAAAGGCGTCTCATCCTTGGCGATAAGTTTGGTCAGCACATTGGAGACCCCTGGAGTTGTATAACCCGTCCCGGTGATATTAACATCCTCGTTCTTCTCATAAGGAGCATCTTCACTTCCCTTATGAAGATTGGGAGGGTTAAGATCAATTGTCGGGTTAATTGCAGCATCTCTAGCCTCAGTGTTGGCCGGTTCAGTATGCTGGGGCAGTATGTCTTGGTGTTCTTGCTGATTTTTAGGGCTCTCAGTATGAGCCTCAGGAGTCACCAAAGTCGGATTTTCCGACTCAGGGACCTCAGGATTGGTGGGTGGCTCACCAATTTTTCTCTTCCTAGTCTTGGCTTTGGCCCTGCAAACGAAACAACAGAGTAAAACATATGCAAGGCTAAGAATAAATAAGCAATATATGGTATAAGGAAAAAACTTACACTTGGTTGATAACAAGGGGTGGCGGCTTTGTGGCGGTTGAGTCGCCCGATGAAGGAGATGACTCCTGGTAATTTGAATCAGCAGGATTATGAGTTTGCCGGATAAGGCCAGCTTTTGGATGAGAAGGAGGTGGACTATGAGGCACCTCATTTTGTCGCTTGCGGGCGGCTGACTTGTTAGGTAAGCCGGCCACAAGGGCACCGGAGCTGCTCCGAGTGTGGAGCCTTGATTCATGCTGAGTTTTCTTCAAAATAAAATTAGGATCCAAGTGAGCATCCGGGTGAAAAAAATGTACTTTCTAAATGACCCGCCTTGATTTCCTTGGAGACAAGGATTCTGAGCCGGAAGAGATGGAAATTACCTCAACATCTTCAGCCCGACTCGTTGCAGCATCACCCTGGGAGTAAGAGGCGTCAGCAAGTTCAATAAAAAGACGGCCAAGGGAGTCAAGTTCTACCTTCGACTGTTCATCAGCTGTTGGTGACTTGCCCCTAGTTGACGGCTCTCCTTCAGCCGCCTTGTTCTTCTTCTTGCTCGCGACGGTTTTAGGCCTATGCGCCAAAGTTTTCTTCTTCTTATTCTAGAATGCAGAGTTTTCCTGTAAGATTATCAATAAAAAACGGTAAGTAAGCCTTGAAGTTCAAAAATTCGGTAAGTCGGATAAGAAGTGTCAAAGATTCTTTCTGGAGGAGCCGGATTAAGAACGCAGAAAGGATTCAGTCCAACTTTATTGCAAGATTCTTGATTTTCTCCCAGAAGCTTCTTTACAATCCGGTTGATATCATTAGCTTCCAAATCCAAGTTGCTATATCTCTGTGCATCGTCTAAACCGCCAGAGTAATTGCACATCAAGTCACCACGGCGGCTCAATGGTAAGATCCTCCAAGCTACCCAACATCGGGTTAGATCAACCCCAGTCAAACCATTGGCTATCAAGGCCCTCGGTTTTGGATATATGGGGGCAAGCAGAGCACGTTCTTCTTGAGGAGCCCAGCCAGGAAGATCGAAGTTCATAGCAAGACGATTCGGTCTGTAACCCGGCAGAGGATTTTCATCAGCAGGGGCCGTGTTCCGGCAGTAGAACCAAGTCTTGACCCATCCTTTGGGGTGACTCGACAGAGTAGCTGCAGGAAAAGAACAATCTCTTCGCCTTTGAATTGAGACCCCACCAAGCTCTAAGTTGGTGCCATCAGCACATTCGATCTGGCGTTTGAGATAGAAGAATTCCCTAAAAAGAGGGACAGTGGGCTCCATCTGCAGATACACCTCGCAAAGATCAATAGATAGGTCAAGCGAATCTGCTCCCTTGTCGTCCCCTTGTATGCCTTCCCGACTCCATTTTCTTCTGGTTTACTTGTCCTTCATGTAGAAAAAATTATTATATATACCCCCTGATGTTTTGACCACTGTATCACAAGTTTTCCCTTTGTTCTTGTTTCGAGCTATTTTTTTTGCCAGAATTTTCGAGGTGAGAGAGCTATGTCGTCGTCCTCCTCCAACAACCTTGAGAACGAGGCTTGGTTGCTGCATATGGAGCTTGAAAGAGAGGGAACCGAGGAATTCATCACGGGGGAGGAAGTTATGGACTCCGTGGAAATGCACCCTCCTGCTTCGGAACGTGGAAGGTTAGCAGGAATCTCCACTTCTCCAAACCTTTGTCCACCAATGGGGTGGAGATCTCAATCAACTCAAGAAGTACAAGCTGAATCCAATCCGAGTAGACCCCTCGGCAGGTTACATGCAAATAACTTTCACAATTTGATCCATAATTATGGGGTTGAGAATATTTCTCGCTCTCGTATAACTTCCAATTGGGACATCTCTCGTCCAAGTGAAAGTGATGCAGGGAAGAGCTCTTGGTGGCCTCAGAATAAACATAACATGATGAAGGTACAAAAAAACAGCACAATGATTCAACAGTTGTTTCAGGAGATGCGCGACCTAAGGGGTGTCCTACTATCCATTATGGAGAATATCAAGCTAACCACTTCATCACCATCATCACCCAAGAAGGAAGTTTGAGTACATGAGTACGGGCACCACCCTTAGCTTGTTCCAAGCTTAGGGGAGGTGCCCCTGTATCATATCACCATCCCTTTTGTCATCATCATATATCTTAGTTCGATCCTTAGCTATTTTGTTATTTAGAAGAATAAAGTTTTAGTATGTTTTAGTTTCTAGTGTTTGCTTTGTGGTCTATCTATCTATCTATCTATCTATCTATCTATCTATGTAATCGTGTGTTTGAGTTATATAATAAAGATTAGTTGGAGTTTGTTTGCTTTAGTTTCTTGCATCAATCTTAACAATGAAAATAGTGAAAAGATCATATGCTAATCCCATGGGGAGTAACGACTTCACATAAAAGGAGTATAATTGGTAAAATTTGTTTGATGTTAACAAACATAACATTAGTCATTGACGCAACTCATGAAAAAGTAATAATGAAAAAGAGGTCTCACATATAAATATACTATGTTGGACATCTTTTATGATTGTGAGCTCCCATTAAATATTCTATGCATCATAAATTAATTGATGTTGGACAAAAACTTCACACCAAGTAGAGATACTACTTGTGCATACAAAAAAACCTTAAACCCAGTTTCTTGTCATAAGAGTCCACTATATCTACCTATGTATTGAATAAGATCCTTCAAGTAAGTTGTCATCGGTGCAAAAGAAATGAAAATTGCTCCTAAATATGTATGATCTTCTATTCGAAGGGAAAGTAAGCTTTGTATGATCTTCTGATGGCAAAGAAATAAAAGGGACGGACTGCATAATAAAGGTTGGTATCATAAGGGGAATATAAAGTGGCGTTCCTTTCCATTAATAGCTTGCACATCCACATAATAAGCGCATGACAACCTATGCTTCCCTCGGCGAAGCGCCTATCCTTTACTTTTCTATATTTACTTTTATGCAAGAGTCAATAATGTTAATTCCTATTCCATTCTTATTATTCTCTACTTTGCAAGCATCATGTGGCGGGAAAAGATCTAGGCACATATATCCAGTTGGATATAGGTGATTGATACGTCTCCAACGTATCTATAATTTATTATTGTTCCATGCTACTATATTATCATTCTTGGAAACACTATATTCATTTATATGATGTTTTATATCATTTTCGTGAACTAACCTATTAACCTAGTGCCCAGTGCCAGTTGTTGTTTTTTGCTTGTCTGTGGCCTTTCAGGAATACTGTACCAAACAAAGTCCAAATGCCTCGAAACTTTTTGATGATTTTTTCTGGACAAAAATAAGATCTGGAAGCTTCAGAGGGAGATCGGAGGCCACACGGGGTGGCGTCAAGCCAACATGGCACGTCAGGGGGAGTGGTCGCGCCCTGATGGCTTGGGACCCCCTCCCGGCGCCTCCTGATCTAATTCATCCCCTGTATATTCTCTAAAATCGGTAAAACACCCGAGGGAAGCCAAAATACCTTTTCCGCCACCGCAAGTCTCTGTTCCAACGGGAGGCCACCTCGAGCCCTGTTCCGGTGCCCCGCCGGAGGGGGGATTGATCATGGAGGGCCTCTACATCAACCTTGCTACCTCCATGATGATGTGTGAGTAGTTTATCACAGACCTTGGGTCCATAGCTAGTACCTAGATGTCTCTCTCTCTCTCTCTCTCTTTGATCTTCAATACAAAGTTCACCGTGATTCTCGCGGTGATCTATCCGATGTAATCCTTCTTTGCGGTGTGTTTGTTGGGATCCGATGAATTGTGGGTTTATGTTCAGAATGTTCATGAAAATATATTGAGTCTTTACTGAATTCTTATATGCATGATTGTTATAGCTTCGTATTGCTCTCCGATCTATCAGTTTAGTTTGGCCAACTAGATTGATTTATCTTCAGTGGGAGTGGTGCATTATGATGGGTTTAATCCTGCGGTGCTCTATCCTCGTGACAGAAGCGGTCAATACACGTATTGTATTACTTCCATTAATGGGAAACCATTACTTTGTTTTTACTTAATACTCTAGATGCATGCCTGATAGCGGTCGATGGGTGGACTAATCGTAGTAGATGCAGGCAGGAGTTGGTCTACTTGTTTATGGATGTGATGCCTATATACATGATCATTGCCGTGAATAAATATTGCATAACTATGCGCTTTTCTATCAATTGCCCAACAGTAATTTGTTTACCCACCGTATGATTTCTTCGAGAGAGAAGCCTCTAGCAAAAGCTATGGCCCCGGGGTCAAACAATATATATATATATTACAAAAACACCAACAATATTGCTGTCATTTAGTTACTGTTATTTTATTTTACATTTATATTATTTATTTATCACTACTTATCGCTTGCATGTAACGAGTTCAAGGGGCTTGACAACCCTCTTGCCCGCGTTGGGCGAAAGTGCGTGCTCTTTTGTATGTAGGTGCTAAAGACAGGAATTTGCAAGGTCCTCCTATTGGTTTGATAACCTTGGTTCTCAATGAGGGAAATACTTATCTCTACTATGTTGCATCTCCTCTCCTCTTCGGGGAAAATCCCAACGCAGTTTACAAGTAGCACGAAGAATTTCTGATGCCGTTGCCGGTGATGATGTACGAAAGTAGTCTCCCATCAACTTGCCAATTTTTGGCGCTGTTGCCGAGGAGTATCACCAAATTATTATCAAGTACCTTCGCACAAATTATCATTCACTTGTTCTACTTTTTATTTGCTGTTATATTTTCCTTTATATAAAAAACAAAAATACAAAAATATTTCTATTTGCTTCTTTGCTTAGTTATCTAGTTTACTCGTTTTCTTGTGAGTTTACCTATTTCGTCACCATGTCTCAAGATAGATTCTATAATATTTCATATTACCGAAGGATGATTGTAATTGATAATTCCATGAAAACTTTCATGACCTCACAATATGAGCACAATAAATTTTTTGTTGTTGAAATCAAGGAACACTCAACTTTACTTGAAGCTATTTGTAAACAACTTGATGAAGTCAATCGAGAAGTATCTCATCTTCAATTAAAATTTTCTCAAACTAAAGAATTAATAGGAAATATTTCGGATAAGCAAACCACTCTAGTAAATAGGATGGCGGCTAAACCGAAATCTCTCCCTATTAGTAACCATGATGAAGATCTTAAAATGATTGGTACTTCTCCCATTGAATCTTTGTTTACTAATCTGAAAATAGATGATAAAGGGACTGGTGATGAGTCAACTTTAAGTAGAAGGCGTCCCATTTGCTCAGAGGGTGATGATCTTAATGATAAAAATGAAAAAAGTGGGTTTGGAGAGGTCAAAACTTTAGCTAGTGATGTACCCACTATCTTAGATCACAAGGACTTTAATTATGATAATTTATCTTTAGTAGAATGTATTTCCTTGCTTCAATCCATAATTATCTCACTCAATGCCTATGAACAAATAAGGCTTTTACTAAACATATCGTAGAAGCTATGCTAAAGGCTCGTGAAGAAAAACTTGAGTTAGAAGTTTCTATTCCTAGAAATTTGCATGATGAGTGGGAACCTACTATTAAACTAAATCTTAACGAATATGAATGCAATGCTTTGTGTGACCTTGGTGCTACTGTTTCCACTATACCGAAATCTTTATGTGATGTGCTAGGTCTCACCGATATAAATGAATGTTCCCTTAACTTGCACTTAGAGGATTCCACTATTAAGAAACCACTAGGTAGAATAAATGATGTGCTCCTTCTTGCTAACAGAAATTATGTGCTCGTGGATTTCATTTTGCCTGATATTGAATGCAATCCGTCTTGTCCAATAATACTTGGTAGGTATTTCCTACGAACTATATGATATATTATTGATATGGAGGGAAACATAAGATTACAATTCGCACTAAAGAAAGGGATGGAACACTTCTCTAAAAATATAAATAAACCACCTTAGGAATTTATTATGAGGGCCACCCATGGACTGAGTGTCAAGGATGACAATACTTGATACCATGCATTATGCCTAGCTAGGGGCATAAACGATAGTGCTTGTTGGGAGGCAACCCAATAGTTATATTTAATTTTTTTTTTTAATTTCTGTCTTGGTGTGTTTACATGATTATTGCTACTATAATGATTGTGTTTATATGATGTAATTAGTGTTTGTGCCAAGTAAATCCTTTGGGGTTGATTTGGAATATAGTAGAATTGATTTGGTGCAAAAACAGAAACGTTTGCATCTCGTGCAGAATTTCTTTGATTTTACTGGAACGTCTTTTTGATCTGAATATTTAAAAATTATTGGTATACAAATTCGCCATGTTGTACTAATTTTTCAGAATTTTTGGAGTTACAGAAGTATGGTGTTTGTGCAGATCATTACAAATTGTTCTGTTTTAAACACATTCTGTTTTTTGCTTGCATAGTTTGCTTGTTTTGATGATATTATGGATTGTATCGGGGTATAAGCCATGGAGAAGTTAGACTATAGTACCTTTTGAAATAATAAAATATGAATCAATTTATAACAGTACCTAAAGTTTTTGATTTACCTATCATACTAACGGATCACACAAGTTTTTCTAGAGTTTTGTGTGCTGAAGTTTTCAAGTGTTGGGTGTGATCATGAAGGATGAAGTTATAAGGAGCGGAAAGAGCCTAAGCTTGGGTATTCCCAAGGCACCACAAGGTAAAATTCTAGGAAGTCTCAAGAGTCTAAGCTTGGGGATGCCCTGAAAGGCATACCCTCTTTCGTCTCCATTCCATTGGTATGTCACTTGGAGCTATATTTTTATTCATCACATGATATGTGTTTTCCTGGAGCGTCGTGTGTTATAGTTTGCTTTATTTTTAGTTTTCCACAATCATTGTTTGCTGGACACACCTATTTGAGAGAGACACATGTTCATCATGATTTGTTAGAATACTCTATGTGCTTCACTTATATCTTTTGAGCTAGGCAGTTGCTCTAGTGCTTCACTTATATCTTTTAGAGCACGGTGGTGTGTAGATTTCATAGAAATAATTGAACTCTCGTGCTTCACTTAAACTTTTTTGAGAGTCTAATGAATAGTAATGGTAATTTGCATGGGTTATAAGATTAGTACAAAAAGGATAGGTATTCAATGAATGTTTAATCAAAACCTTCATGTAGCTCACCATATAAGAGAGATTGTGGGTTAATGATATTGATGTAGTAATATGAAAGGTTATGAGTACATGTTGGTTGGTTAGTAGAAATATCGGTAGTTAAAGCGTGTTACTCATTGCTCATCTAAATATTGGTTATGGCATGATGATGATGTGTGAGCATTCTTATTCCTCGTTGAAATCCTAGTGTTGTTCGGGTCGGAGGCACGCGATGTTTAACTCCTCCCAAGCTCCTTCCTAGGAGTATGCAGTAGTACTTTGCTTCCAGAGAGCTAATAAGGCTTTGCAATAAGTATATGAGTTCTTTATGGCTAATGTGAATCCATGTATGTACGCACACACTACTGGAATCCAGGAATTTGCCGTCTGCCAATTCTTTGCCGTCTGCTGGCGGACGGCAAAGAACATCTTTGCTGTCCGCTGACAAGAAACTGACGGCAAAAAACAGGCTAACGGCAAAGATATTGTTTGCCGTCCGCCAGATCTTTGCCGTCGGCCAGCGGACGGCAAAGGGACCAAAGGCAGACGGCAAAGAGCCCAGCTGGGCCCCACTGGGACGTGAAGCTGGTTAGGTCAAATGGACGAGCTCTTTGCCGTCCGCCGTATCTTTGCCGTCTGCCGTTCGTCCCTTTGCCGTCTGTTAGCAGACGGCAAAGAAGACGCCTGGCTAACGGGCGTTAGCCCCCGGCCCCACCCCCTCTTTGCCGTCTGCTAGCGGACGGCAAAGGGGCGAACGGCAGACGGCAAAGACGATCACCCGGCCTAACAAACCCCCCCGGCCGGCCCCGACCCCCTCTCTCTCTCTGTGCATCTCTCTCTCACCCCACATGACCATCGGCCGCCCCTCACCTGCCGCCACCCCTCACCCGCCGCCCCTGCCCCGCCGCCCCTCACTGGCCGCCCCGCCGCCCCTCACCAGCCGCCACCCTCACCCGCCGCCCCTACCCGCCGCCACCCTCACCCGCCGCCCCTCACCCCGCCGCCACCGTCACCGGCCGCCCCGCCCCGCTCCCCAGCCCCTACGCCGGCCCCTTCCCCGACGAGCTCCCCCGCCGCCCCTCCCCGACGACCTGCCCCGCCGCCCCGCTCTCCGGCCCCTGCGCACGCCCCTCCCCCAACGACCTCGGAGCGGCCGCTGCTCTGCCCCACTGCCCCACCGCCGGAGCAGGCCGCGGCTCTGCCCCCCTCTCCACGTCCTTCCTCCCCCTGCGCCGGCCCTCCTCCACCACCGCGTCGACCCTCCTCCACCACCACGCCGGCCGTCCTCCACCGGCCCTCAAGGTGATTTTTTTCCTTTTTTCTGTTTTTTTTACTATTTAGGTTTAGGTTAATTAGTGTTTGGTTTAGGTTAGGGCTAGGTTTAGTTTAGGTTTAGATAATTAGAAGAAGAAGAAGAAGGATGAAAAAAAACTAAGAAGAAAAGAAAAATAAGGAGAAGAAGGGGAAAAAGGAAAAGGGAAGAAGAGGAAAAAGGAAAAGAAGGAAGAAGAAGAGGAGGAGGAGGAGGAGGATAGGAAAGAGAGGGCCAGGGTGGCCTGTCGGCGGAGGGCGTACCCTGGCGTCGATGGAACCCTAATTTCAACTTGGCGGTGGCATCATATTTTAAATATTTAGGTAGGTTGACGGAAAAAACAATAATGCTATGTTACTCATCTTTGGATTTCAATGTGCAGTTATTTCGTCGCTGCGAGGGTCTGCTATTCGACGACCTCCCTATGCGTTCGACGAGCTCCGCCCCTGCGTTCGTGGGTGAGCACAAATGACTTCTCCTCCTCCGCCCTTAATTTGCTCTGTTCCAGTCTTCGTGCCGATGAAACGTGCTAGCTATAGGTGTCTTCAATCATCAGTATGCGTGACCAGTATGCGTCTCCCGTTCGAAAGCACAGCATCTATAAATATGCATGTCTTTGCATATTTATAACCGCCATCCTTTCGAATTGTCCAACGTTATCCATGGACAGCCCGAGTATGTGTAGATTGGGTTCGTTTTCCCATATGCTCTGCTCCGGATTCGATGCGGAATTTCGTCGGTGCCTCCCTGTTGTTCTCCGGGTACACATCCTCTCTGCTTATTGCCGAGACGTGTATCAGGAGAACAGCGGGGAGGTGCTGCCGAAATTCTACGTCAGATCCGGACCAGAGCATGGGAAAACGAACCCAATCTACACATACTGGGGTGGGATTAGGACCTATCTTTACCTATTAGCGTGTAGGTTGCATGGACGTAATAAAACTGACAAACTTGATTAACTGATGAATATATATGCTGAATTATATATATATTTCTTGTGTGTCCAGTAGCTAGGCAAGATGACTGATCGTGCGTGGATGTACACCGGTCACACCAGTCAGAATGACATGACCATAGAATGGTTTACAAAGACCAAGGGGTTTGTGAGAGCCGCATTTGCAAATGGCCAGAAAAAAACATGGTGTCCTTGTCCCCGGTGCGACAACTTTAAAAGGCAGACAGAGGGTGAAATGATTAAACACCTGTAGAAGTGGGGTTTTAGGCCTAATTATACGGTGTGGACTTTTCATGGTGAGTCTGCCCAACGTGCCAAAGCTGAGGTGGTTCGTCATAGCACCGACGAGCATGGTACCGGGATTGAAGACATGGTGCAAGACTTTGATGATGCTCGGGATTCGGACGATGAGATGGAGGAATCTGCAAAGGCATTCTATGAAATGTTGGAGTCTTCAAAACGTCCTCTCCACGAGCACACTGAGCTTTGTCAGCTGGATGCCATCGCGCAAGTAATGGCTCTGAAGGCTCAATTCAACCTGGGCAGAGAATGCTACGACGCGATGATGACAATATTTGGACGCTTTCTACCCAAAGGCCATGTACTGCCTGCAAACCTGTACCAGTCCGACAAAATTCTCCGTGTACTTAAGATACCCGCGAGCTGAGGTTGTTGATTAGGCCTGATGGGGAGAGGTAAGTGCATTTACTCTTTTTTAACCTTTTTCCTTCACGTTTTTGCAAATATCTAATGTGTTGGCTTTGTCATACTGCAGGGGTTGGCATCAACCCAAAGATGCCCGCAGGACCAACAACATCCTTGGTGTCCTTGTCAGGCAAAATTTCCCGGGGTTTGTCACGTTGCCCGGTGAGGGTCAGGTTCCAGAGTTAGGATTGACTTGGGAGCACTACTTGGCTGCACCGGCCCCGCCTGAGGAGAGGATCGACGGTGTTTTGTGCCACACGAGGGCGGAGATGGTGATCAGGCATTTTTGGGTAATTTCTCCTTTACACAATTAAAAATCAACAATAGCTAGTTATTGTACTAATAAGTGTTGTGTCGTTTGATTGCAGACCTTCTACAGGTGTCAGGAGGGATACGAGGAGGCCGCGGCAAAGGTTATCGATCAGCAATGCAAGCGCCTACTGCAAAACTTTCGGCACGAGGCTCGGGTGCAGGCTGTTCGAGACTACTACGCCTCACGGCATATTAGGAAGGAGAAGTCGACGTGCCGCGGAAAGAAGATGGAGAAGGAGCATTACATGAAGGTAACTACGTATTCTTAAGGCCTTGTACTTAGTTTCCTTCATTTGATTCCTACGCGTAGCGCTCAAATATCTCTTTATTAACTTAGGTGCCCCCGAGATGGTGTGTAGATAGGATGGATTGTTGGGAGGCGTTGGTGGATGAGTGGTGCTCAGACCAATGGCTATCCATCCACAACAATGCCAAGGACCGGCGTTACAAAATGGTTGGTGTGCCACACCATCAAGGGAGCGCCAACTTAAATCAGTTTGGTCTGAGCTGGGTATGTGGTTAGCTTCATGATTCATGCAATTCATTCTTGATTCTAGCTTGAGCCCTTTACTAATACTTTGTTCCTCTCTCTCTCTCTCTTTGAGGCGCATCACAATAAAACGGAGGTGCCACAGATGTACGACCTCTATGCGATGGCCCATACTGCCTCGTACAAGAAGGTCAAGGCATTCTCTGAGTCTGACCTCGATGATCCCTTGAAGTTTAGCAACATCTCCTCCCACAACAAGCTCGTGAGGTACAGAGATGAGGGGAAGGCGAGGAAAGGGGAGGACTTTAACCCGAGCCAGGAGCCTATTGATCCAGACCTGGTGATGATAGCTGGCGGCGGGAGGCCCCATGGCTCGATTGCCATTGGAGATGGCCTTATACGTTGTCCTAGCAACCTCCGGGAGATCAAGGCGCGCCAAACGAGCTCCTGTCCTGAGATAAGGCCTCGTCCACGGCCAGTCGAGCTCGCCATCGAGGTTAGTTATACGGACTCAGATATCTTTCCTCATTACGTTGTGTGTGTGAACAAAGATGATTACAATGCTAACGAGGAGTTGTGTTGCAGGCTGCTATTCAGAAAGAGAGAGAGGCAACACAGGCGCTTATGGCGGCGAAGGAGAAGGAGATGGAGGAAAGGACGGCAAGGTTGTTGGAGGAGGAGAGGGCACGGTCCGATGCGTCTTACCGGGCCATCTACGAGCTCTTCGTGGTAAGATTCTTCTTCATATTTGTCAAATCTTGCATTTAATGTTTGTTTCATTAATAATGAATATCGTTGACTTGTGAAAACCAAATGTGCAGACTATGTGCAAGAAGACCGGCCAGGCCGCTTCGTCGATGCCAGTCATTACCACGGCTGCAACGGTGAGTTTCATTTCAATGCAATGAACTTTTCAGTGTCATCATGCTAACGAGACATTGCAAATCATCTTTGGTGCAGCCTAACTCCGGAGTCGCATCGCACGACCCTTCTCCAGGGCAGCCTTCTCCAGGTGAAACCGGTCCGAGCAACCGCGGTGCCTCTCCTCCATGATGACGAGGACGGTAAGCCCCAAACTTAGCTCGTTTTCTCAAAGAAAGAGAAACTTAGCACTTAGAAAAACTTAGCACTTAGACAAACTTAGCTCGTTTTCTCAAAGAAAGACAAACTTAGCATTTAGACAAACTAAGCTCCTTCCGAAATATTAGTGTTAGGGGAAACGACCATCACCAACTGTCGAAATATTAGTGTTAGGTACTGTCCACCAACATACACCACCATATAAGTGTGAGTGAGTGCGCACCATACACACCATGAGGCAAACCTCGAAAGAACTATCCTTCTTCCCATTTTGGCCGAATGACACAAATAAGCAATAAGAAGAAGAAAACAAGAGGAGAAAGATAGAGAGAAGAAAACCGCTTCTTCATCTTCTTCTTCTTATTCTAGTCTTCTTCTTCTAACTTTCGTATTTCCCATTTTGCAGATTAGAGTCACTTCACGGAAGCTTGCATTGATGGAGTGCTTGTGATTTTGTATCGATGAACAATGTTAAACTTGCTACATATGTGAAACTTGTTACTATTGTAATATGGTGAACAATGTGACATTTGTTTTGGTATGTTTGTTGGATACTTGTGCTTGTGCTTGTTGTTGGATGATCATCAGTAGGGTTATTGTGAAATATATACATATATAGCATATTTTGCCTGTGAAAATTGTTGGATATAAGAAAAAACAGAAAATACTGGGGCAATATTGCTTCTTTGCCGACGGCCACCGTCGGCATACCTTCTTTGCCGACAGCCACCGTCGGCATAGTTTCTTTGCCATCGGGCACAGGTGACACGTGGCACTCACCTATGCACCCTGGGAGTGGCAGGCCTGATGCCATTTGGTACGTTTGCCGTCCGGGCTTTAGGGTGGTAGACGGCAAAGGAGATATGCCGACGGTGGCCGTCGGCAAAGTTTGCGGACGGCAAATGAGAGAGATATGCCGACGGTGGCCGTCGGCAAAGTTTGCGGACGGCAAATGAGATAGATATGCCGACGATGGCCGTCCGCAAAGTTTGCGGACGGCAAATGAAGCGGCAGCAGACGGCAAAGGCTCCGTTAGCCACTAACGGGGCTAACTCAAGTTTACGCCATCCAGCAGCTTTGTCGTCGGCTGCTTGACGGCAAAAAAACTTTGTCGTCCGCTGAGCAAAGGCAGACGACAAAGCACTACTTTACTGGAGTTCTCAGGGACGGAAATTTTGCCGTCTGCGGCCGGACAGCAAAGGCTTTGCCGTCGGTGATCCTACCCTTTGCCGTCCGGTATGGCTGACGGCAAAGTACCTGATTCCAGTAGTGACACTCACATTTCCATATAATGCTAGCCTCTTCAGTACCATGCATTGCACATTCTCACCTCGGGGATCAGTGCAGCTTTCGCTGGTGCATCCAAACCCCGTGATATGATACACTCTATCACACATAAGCCTCCTTATATCTTCCTCAAAACAGCCACCATACCTACCTATTATGGCATTTCCATAGCCATTCCGATGTATATTGCCATGCAACTTCCACCGTTACATCACATGACTTGTGTGTTCATCATTATATTGCTTTGCATGATCATATCGCTGACATAGTATTTGTGACACAACCACCGCTCATCATTTTTTACATGTTACGCTAGATCATTGCACATCCTGGTACACTGCCAGAGGAATTCATATAGAGTCATTTCTTTTTCATCATTGAGTTGTTATATTGAGTTGTAAGTAAATAAAAGTTTGATGATCATCATTATTAGAGCATTGTCCTAGTGAGGAAAGGATAATGGAGTAATGATTTCCCCACAAGTCGGGATGAGCTCCAGACGAATAATGGAAACAATGGGGGAGGCCAAATGATCCCACCAAGAAAAAGGAAAAAAGAGAAAAGGAAAAAAGGAAAGAAAAAGAAAGGAAAAAAGAAAATAAATAAATGAGAGAAAAAGAGAGAAGGGACTTTGCTACTATCCTTTACCTAAATTGTGCCTCAAAGTAGCACCATGTTCTTCATATAGAGAGTCTCCTGAGTTGTCATTTTCATATGCTACTGGAATTTTTTTCATTATAGAACTTGGCTTGTATATTCTGATGACGGGCTTCCTCAAATGCCCAAGGTCTTCAAGATCAAGTGATACGTCTCCAACGTATCTATAATTTTTGCTTGTTCCATGCTGTTATATTATCATTCTTGGATGTTTTATAATCATTTTATAACAACTTTATATCATTTTTGGGACTAACCTATTGACATAGTGCCAAAGTGCCAGTTGCTAGTTTTGCTTGTTTTTTACTTCACAGAATATCAGTACCAAACGGAGTCCAATCGCGACGAAACTTTTTGGAGATTTTTTCTGGTCGAGAAGACACCCAGTGGGCCAAAGAAGAGCCAGGAAGGTGGGCTGTGGAGGCCACAACCCACAGGGCGCGCCAGGGGGGGGGGGGGCGGCGCGCCCTGATGGGTTGTGCCCTCCACGGGGCCCCCCTCCACCGCCTCTGATGCCTATAAATTCCCAAATATACGGAAAACCCTAGAGGAGTCGACGAAACACAATTCCAGTCGCCTCAAGTTTCAGAACCACGAGATCCAATCTAAACACCATCACGGAGGGGTTCATCTACTTCATAGGTGCCTCTCCGATGATGCGTGAGTAGTCCACCATAGACCTACGGGTCCGTAGGTAGTAGCTAGATGACTTCCTCTCTCTCTTTTGATTCTCAATACAATGGTCTCTTGGAGATCTATATGATGTAACCTTTTGCGGTGTGTTTGTTGGGATCCGATGAATTTTGAGTTCATGATTAGTTTCTATCCATGAATATTATTTGAGTCTTCTTTGATCTTTTATATGCATGATTACTTATAGACTCGTATTTTTTCTTCGAATCTTTGGTTTAGTTAGGCCAACTAGATCGATTTTTCTTGCCATGGGAAGACGTGCTTTGTGATGGGTGTGATCTTGCGGTGTCCTTTCCCAGTGACAAAAGGGGCAGCAAGGCACGCATGTATCGTTGCCATTAAGGATAACAAGGTGGGGGGGGGGGTCTATTCCTACATGAATAGATATTGTCTACCTCCTGTCATCGTTCTTATTGCATTACTCCGTTTTTCCATGAACTTAATACACTAGATGCATGCTGGATAGCGGTCGATGTGTGGAGTAATAGTGGTAGATGCAGGCAGGAGTCAGTCTACTTATCTTGGATGTGATGCCCATATAATGATCATTGCCTTGGATATCGTCATGATTATTTGATCTTCTATCAATTGCCCAACAGTAATTTGTTCACCCACCGTGTGCTATACTCATGAGAGAAGCCACTAGTGAATCCTACGGCCCCCGGGTCAACTTTTCCAACATATTGCTCTCCGGTCTATCTTTTTGCCTCTTTGTTTTCATATCTACTTTACCAAAAATCCAAAAACATATTGCTGCATTTTTTATTTGCTCTTCTTATTTTGTGTTCTTGAGAGATCTATCTGTCCTATCTATCACTACCTAATCTATCTTTTTACCGTAGAGAGATTGACAACCTCTCTTTCGCGTCGGGTTGCAAGTATTTGTTATTTGTGTGCAGGTGCTACTTATTGGGTGGTGGTGATCCTCATACTGGTTCGATAACCTTGGTTTCATAACTGAGGGAAATACTTACCGTCACTGTGATGCATCATCCCTTCCTCTGGGGAAATACCGACGCAGTCTCAAGCCACGTAAAAGGAATTGCTGGCGCCGTTGCCGGGGAGGAAGCGGTCTCTTCTACGTGCCAATCTCAGGCGCCGAGGAGATTCCATCATCATCTACCAGGTTCCTAATCACAAATCTCATCTCCTTGCAATTACATTATTTGTCATTTGCCTCTCATTTTCCTCTCCCCCACTTCACCAATTTGCAGTTTTATTTGCCCTCTTTTTCGTTTGCCTTTTTCTCGCCGGATCTCTTGCCTTGTCGTTATGGCTAGTTCTTCCTTTATTGTGTGTACTCCCGATAATGAGGTTCTTAATTTTAAGCAAAGGGGAGGGAGAACCTAAAAGATGCTTGGTATAGGATTTGCAATGCTCATAATTGATCTATCCATAAGCGATCTATCGTTGTTCTTCTTCGCAGTTTTTATGTTGGCATCACCACTTGGTATAGATTCGTCCTTGATACGATTACTGTAGGACAAAAAGTATGTCTAGAGGGGGGTGATTAGACTACTTGACCAAATAAAATTCTACCTTTGCCCAATTTTAAGTGTTGGCAGATTTTAGCAATGATAACAAGTCAAGCACACCCTACACATGCATGTCTAAGAGTATAGCAGTGGAAAGTAACAACAAGCATGTATATAGTAGAGGGTAGGAAGGAAGATCAAACACAATTTGTAGACACGAAGATTTTTCCCGTGGTTCCGATAGGTGGTGCTATCGTACGTCCACGTTTATGGAGTCTTCAACCCACGGAGGGTAACGGTCGCGAGAGTCCACGGAGGGCTCCACCCATAAGGGTCCACGAAGTAGCAACCTTGACTATTCCATAACGGCTTCCGTCCACGAAGGACTAGCCTCACTATGCGTAGATCTTCACGAAGTATGCGATCTCCTTGCCCGTACAAACTTCTTGGTTCAACTCCACAACACGAACTAGGAGGCTCCCAAGCGACACCTAACCAATCTAGGAGGCACCACCCTCCAAAAGGTAATAGGCTCGGCAATGTCGATGAACTCCTTGCTCTTGTGCTCCAAGATGATAGACTCCTCAACACACAATCACTCTCTCACAGATTTGGCTATGGTGGAAGAGATTGATTTTGTGGAAATCAACTTGGGGAGGCTAGAGATCAAGATTCATATGGATGGAGTGGAATGGCTTGATCTCAACACAAGGGTAGGTGGCTCACTCTCAGAAAATTGGATGGGGCAAGTATGGAATAGTTCTGAGTGCTTCTCTTTCGAGTGGGTGGTGGTGAAGGGGTATATATAGGCATCCCCAAAAATCCAACCGTTACACCTAAAGTGACCAACTCGGTGACACCGATGTGTGAATCTCGGTGGTACCAAAGTGATCAAAAGGCAGTAACTTTTGAATCTCGGTGAGACCGATATATAACTCTCGGTGGTACCGATTAGGTGACCAACGGTCAGATTGCACAACTCGGTGACGTCGAATCTCACATCTCAGTGGTACCGATTCTTGACCATGGCTTACCAGAGAGTTGGTCCAGAAACTCGGTGGTACCGATTCACAATTCTCGGTGGGACCAATTCTTGTGAATGGCTATCCAAAGAGTTGGTCCAAAAACTCGGTAAGACCGACTGGCAAAACTCGGTGGTACCGAAGACTGAAAATGGCAAAATAGAAAGTTGGCAACTGAACTTGGTGGCACCGAAGTGGAATCGGTTGCACCGATGTGCTAGGGTTTGGCATGGGTTTGTCTGAGTTTGGAAATCGGTGGCACCGAGTGGGAAGTGTTGGTTGCACCAATTTTGGATATTTGACTTTGGACAGACTTTTGTGGAAGAGCTTGTGGGTGTTTTTGGTGACTATCTCTTGTGCACGTGGAGCATCTTGTTCACCAACAGTACCTTACCCCCTTTTAATAGTATTGACTTTCCTATGGACTCAAAGTGATTTCTCACAAAGTAAAATGTAGAGTCATCTTGCTTGAAGCTTTGCCAATCCATTTCCTTGCATCTTGGGGTAATTCCACAATCCTTTTGCCATCCCTATCATTGAACTTTTCCTGAAATATGCTTAGTGGAAACATTAGTTCAATGACTTATATGTTGTTATTAATTGCCAAAACCACCAAGGGAGCAAATGTGCTTTCAATCTCCCCATTTTTGGTAATTGATGACAACTTGTAGATCAAAGCTTAGACATATGATATAATCAATGAATATAATCGTCGCTTTGAGAAGTATGTGATAAGCATTATTTTAAATTTGCGTTTGAATGCAAATGCACAATCAATTAGGTACATAGGGCACTCTTTCATGTCACATACAACTTGGTGGTGTGCGAGAGTAGTTAGAATGAACATCATAGCACAACACAAACGATGGACAGTGAATGACCATCTCATAAGCATCATAATGATAGGAAATAGTAGCAACACACATCAAGTGTATGATCAAACACCACAAAGTTTAACACAAGCAAACCAAAAGATCAATTGTTTTGGAAAAGCGATAAAAACCAAATGCTCTCTCACTCGAAGCCTAAAGATATATATACAACTTCTCCCCCTTTGGCAACAAGTTACCAAAAAGTTTAAAGAGATATAGCTAATCGTTCTTCTGTGACTGATCTCCTCCGGTGGTCAATGATGGAGTCGAGAGAACTGCGTCGGCGAAGATGTCGGCAGACGTCATGGACTGAGTTGGTGTAGCAACGGGAGGTACTGGAGGAGCTGATGGAGCTGAAGAGGTTGTAGCAGGTGCTGATGAAGAAGGCCTAAACTCTGGAGCTGGCACTGTGGCTGATCTGGCCTGGGTAGTGAACTGAGTGCCTGGCCTGAGAGGAGAGTCATCCTCATCATCTGTAGTGTCAGGACTGGGCACGCTATCAACTTCCTTCTTGAGCTTGTTCACGGTTTTTGTCAGCCCATCCACCTTGTCATTGGGGGTCTTGATCCTATTCTCCATGATCCTCACAAGACTATGTTGATTCTCCAATATGTCCTTGATGTCCTTCTGCATGCCCTGAACGGTAGTGATCAAGAGATCCATTTTCTCGTTCCTGGATCTAGGGACTAGAGCACTAGTGGCTCTAGCTGCCTCTGCCTCTGCCTGTGCTGCAGCTGAGGTGGGATGATCTGGGTTCATCACCACGACGTTGTCCTCAAGATCTGGTTGTAGGGGCAAATGTGGCCTGTCAAGAGCAAAAATGTGCTTCTCCAGCTTGGAGTTGATGAGCATCTGAATATAGGGTGCATAGCAGCATGAGCGCTTCTGATCAGCAGCAACCCTCTTCACAGTCTCTACTATCAAGTCCATCACTCTTATCCTGGTGTGTCTATCAAGATGGATCAGCATGTTGATGGAATAGCCTCTAATCATCTTGTCATCTCCAGACTTAGGCATCAAGGTGTGCCTCAATATGGTGTTCATGGTGTGGAGGCCAGCCTGGAGGAAGTAAATGAATCCTAACTTGTGAGATTTCAAGTTGGCAGCAGGGATCTCATTGTACATGTTCTTCATAGAATCATGGCTCTCCTTGGATTCAGAATAGACATCCAAGTCTCCATCTTCCACCTTTGGGACTCCTAAGATGGCAGCCCATTCCTCAACAGTAGATTCATACCTTGTTCCTTCAGTCATCCACACAATCCTACCATCTCCATAGAAGTGAGCAGTGGAGTAGAATTGCATGATCATCTCGTCGTTCCATGCAGTGAATTCTTTGCCAACAAATTCATCTAAGCCAATGCAATGAAAGTTGTCTTGAACATTTGGGAAGTAATCTTCATTTGCCTTGATGTACTTCCAATCAACGTATCTCATGTCACTTACAGCTGGACTCTTATCAAGCAAGATTGTCTCATAGAATCTTGTTGCTCCTTGGTATATAACCTATAGTCCACAGCTGTTTTCCTCCTCTAAGCATATGGATCAATTGCTCTCCATTCCCTCAAACCAGAATCCTTCCTCTTCTTCATGTCCTCAGCAAGCAAATGGCTGGCATTGTGCTCTGGAAGGTGTGGTCTAAGCTTCATCAAATCAGTAATATCATCATCATCAGCTTCCCTAAAAGTGGAGGTCTTGTTCTTGCTGGAGGCTGGTATATCTCTGGAGAACCTCTTAGGTTTTTCAGCAGCAGCAGCCGTCTTAGGTGCAGTCTTGGTGCTCTTGGATGTGGTAGCCTTAGGCATAGCATCTGCCATAAGCTTCTTCTTCTTCTTAGGAGGGGCCTTTGTAGCTGGCTCTACCTCCTCTTCTTCCTCATCTAGATACTTTGGAGTAGATGGAAGAACTTTAGCTTTGACAAATCTTGTCCTCTCTCTCTTCTTCTTCTCCCCAGCCTTCTTAGGCATAGACTTCTTTGGGGGTGATTCAAGGTGAAGAGTCATTGTTTTCTTAGCACACTCTGGTGCTCTCACTGTCTCTGAGTTAGCATACTCCTTCCTGATAGCTTTCTTCTTCTTGGATGAAGAAGCAGCAGCAGTGGTGTTCTTTGTAGTATCATCCTTCTTGGATAGCTCCTCAGGAATGAATTCCTCATCCTCCTCATCTGAATTGAGCTTCCTCCTTGTCCTTGTATCAGCCTCGGGCAAATCAGGAGAACTAGGAACATCATCATAGCTCCCCTCAGGACTAGTGCCTGAACTCATGTCAACACTCTGCTCTCTGAGATCATTCTGACTGTCATCTGAAGCAGACATCTCTGACCCTGTGAATAGAGTGTAGAAGAGTGGAAGGGATGAGTCATCACAAAATGCAGACATTTTCAAAAGATTGAACTAAGATTTCTTAAAATTTGCATTCTGCTAAATGTATGTCGGTACAACCGAAGCAAATTTTTTGGACCCACCGAGACAGACATCCTACTTTCCAGAAACTTGGCACCATTTTCGGTCACACCGAAAATTGGTACTCGGTTCCACCGAGGTGTTCTCAGTTTGCCAGAAAAAACGAATCGGTGCTACCGATTCTGTTGCGTCGGTTCTACCGAGATTCATGTGGCGGACGGCAAAACCTAAAAAATCGTTCGTTCGCTATTCTACTGGAGTTTCTCGTGGATGATTCAATCTCAAATTGTGGCTTATCGATGGAGAAGCCCTAATGCGCAAGAATCAGAGGTTGGAGCGCAAGAGAGGGTGAAATCCTACCCTAGCTTGGTGATGATTTCGCTATGGCGGCGACGGGGGAGAGGATTCCGTCGATGGCGGAGGCGCTCGGGAAGACGAAGGCGACGACCAGGGGTCTTGGTTTGGCAGCTAGGGTTTTGGAGGGGGCGACGGTTGATGAATAGATTTCAAAAGTCGGTCCGCCTCTATATAAACCCATGGCTGTCGGTGACACCAATTCTAACTTTTCGGTGTCACCGAGTTCCTCAACTGTCAGCTGACAGGGAAACTCGGTGTAACCGAGCAGATGGAATCAGTGGTACCGAGATAGAAAACCAGATCAACCCTTGGCATTCGGTGAGACCGAGATTTTGGGTTGGTTCCACCGAGATGCACTTGGGAGGTTTTAATGGTCAGTCCTTTGTCGATACGGAACTCCGAGTGCTCCTCACACAGAGAGATCAAAAAGTCCTTGTTCAAATTTTGTGATGCAGCAAGAATAGAATATGAGGTAAGAAAGCATAGATAGCTAGAGAGTGGTCCTAGGCATTCTTGTCCATCCAATTGGCAAAAGATAAATCAAAAACCAAATAGCAACAGTTGGATGTCCTCGAATGGATAAATAAATGCAGACCAACATGCTCACACAATAAGATGTCAAATGAAATCATGGCAAACATGCACATACATACTAGCATCTATCAAGCATTTTGGCGATGACGGAGTCATGTATATATGAGTATATTGAGTTAGGAGCCAAGTAAGAATACTTGATCAAAGGTCATACTCATCGTTTAAGCACAAGTGGGGTTACCACTTTTACATAAAGCATTTAATGTTGTCACATACAATGAGATGCTTTAACTCAAGTCTTAGAGTAAAGCTCCCCCTTGATGTGACATTCCCCCATAGGAGGGATAAACTAACGTTGGGTTTTGTCGATGAAGACTTCATGTTGGTGAGGTAGTGGTGGATGCTCAAGGTTGATGAAGATCACCATGAGTTGGGAGCATCCTTGTTGTTTGCTTACTCTTCTCGCCTACATGGGTTAGTCCCAACACACAAGAGACAAATACAAGGATATCTATGGACATGGAGTGCAAAGCATGTGTGATGCTGTCCATTGATTTGTAGATTACCTTGTCCCTTGCTTACCTTTGAGGGAATGTGTGACTCCTTGAACAAGTGCATAGAGTTGATGTTGATTGCAGCTAGTTCTTGCCAATAATGAATGTGAGTGAATTTCATTGGCGGAGTCACCCCTCAAGAACTCTCTAGTTCTTCTACTTGGGGACCCACATCAACTTGATGGGGATCCTTGGTGTTGAAGTGGCCCTTGTAGAAGTTGAGCTTGAAGTAGCTTTGGGAACCCACTCCACCAAAGTTTGGGATTCATCTTCATATGAGTCAATGTCCTCTTGAAGCTTGTTCTTGCCCTTGAACTTGTGGTCTTGTGGTGGAAGGTCATCTTGAGTGTTTGTTCCCTTGGGAGGAGTATTTTCATACTTCTCCTTTTGAGGAACAAACTTGGGCTTGGGGTATTGACCTTCTTCCCATTCAACTCCATTAGCATTGAAATAGCCAATGCCATGGTTCTTCCGGTATCCTCCGTGCTTGCGTACAATTTCCTCAAATTGCTTACACCCGGCAAGACTCTTGTAGATACCTTTCTCTATAATTCCTTTCAATAAAGCGTTTTCTTGCTCAAGTGTAACTTGGCTAAGAGAATCATCATTAGTGGAATCAATAGAACTACTAGAAGCAACATCATTAGGTTTAGCATTTTTATTGTTGCTACTAGATGAAGAACCTTTCTTGCCTTTGTTATTAGTTTGTCTAGATTTAACTTGTGGCATGAATGTAGACAAGAGTAATCGTTTGGCTAGATAAGATGAAGTCTTCTTCCGGAGATCGTCATTGATGGCTTTAAGAAACTCATGCTCTTGCTCCAAGGTGAGCTTCTCGAAACATAGCTTCTCATGAGTCCTTACAAGCTCTCTATGATCTCCGAGAGTAGATTCATGGGCTAACTTAAGAGCGTTTAATTCTTTAGTTAGTTGTTCTATTTTCATCTTATCATCGTCAAATGACTTATCTTGACTAGCATGAGAATTATCAAGTTCATTTTGACTAACATCACTAGTTTCATCAAAGTGCAAGTCATCATCACAAAGTAAATCATCTTCATCACTATTGAAATCAAGATACTCGGGGTGTGATACCTTGGGGCCTTTAGCCATGAAGCAACTTCCACTCCCTTCATTTGGTGAATCAAATAGATCATAGGAGTTGGTAGTCACTAGTGCAAGTCCGGCAACACCTTCATCTTGACTATAGTCGGAGTTGGAGTGATAGCTTCTCTCGGAGTTGTTGTCGGAGTCGGAGCTGGAAACCCATTCACCAACATGAGCTTGATGTCTTCTTCTTGTGTAGCTCTTGGTGTACTTGTCCTTCTTCTCCGAGTCCCTACTTCTCCTTGAGGGTCTTCGTTCATAACGATCATCCCTACTCCTCTCTCTTTGAGGTGATTCATTCCTTGAGCTTCGTCTTCTAGGTGACTCTTCTCTTCGTTTGTAGGGAGCCGTGCACTCATTGGAGTAGTGTACGGGCTTCCCACAATTGTAGCAGTTGCGGTCACGACTTGACGAACGCTTCTCTTCATATCTTGAGTTGGAGCTTCGTTCTTTGCCTCTATTCTTGTAGAACTTGTTGAATTTCTTGACCATGAGGCTTATCTCTTCATTGGTGACAAGGTTGTCGCTTGAAGTTGCGGGAGCATCACTTGTGGCTTTGTAAGCACCGCTAGACTTGTTGTGAAGCTCTTCTTTGTCTTTGAGTGTCATCTCATGAGCAACAATCCTTCCAATAACTTCCGTAGGCTTGAGATCTTTGTAGTTGGGCATCATTTGGATCAATGTGCACACGGTGTCGTATCTCTCATCCAAAGCTCGAAGTATCTTCTTGATGATGAATTTTTCGGTCATTTCTTCGCTTCCTAAGCCGGCAATCTCATTGGTGATGAGAGCTAGCCTAGAGTACATCTTCGCGACTCCTTCACCATCCTTCATCTTGAACTTGTCAAGCTGACTTTGAAGAACATCCAACTTGGATTCTCTCACGGACTCGGTACCTTCGTGCATATCAACCAAAGTATCCCAAATCTCTTTTGCATTCTCAAGATGGCTGATTTTGTTGAATTCTTCGGGGCATAGGCAGTTGAAGAGAATGTCGCATGCTTGAGCGTTGTATTGCAACATCTTGAATTCATCTGCGGTCGCTTCACGATCATGTTCCTTTCCATCACCAAATAATTCACCTTGCAAGCCAACATGAACAACCGCCCATACGGCGGGGTTATGACCAAGAATATGCATTTTCATTTTGTGCTTCCAACTAGCAAAATTAGTGCCATCAAAGTACGGACCTCTACGGTGATAATTTCCCTCACTAGACGCCATACTCTCCTAGGTTGTGAGACCAATGCAATGGAGACCAAAGCTCTGATACCACTTGTAGGACCGAAAGTATGTCTAGAGGGGGTGGGTGATTAGACTACTTGACCAAATAAAATTCTACCTTTTCCCAATTTTCAGTGTTGGCAGATTCTAGCAATGATAACAAGTCAAGCACACCCTACACATGCATGTCTAAGAGTATAGCAGCGGAAAGTAACAACAAGCATGTATATAGTAGAGGGTAGTAAGGAAGATCAAACGCAATTTGTAGACACGAAGATTTTTCCCGTGGTTCCGATAGGTGGTGCTATCGTACGTCCACGTTTATGGAGTCTTCAACCCACGGAGGGTAAAGGTCGCGAGAGTCCACGGAGGGCTCCACCCATAAGGGTCCACGAAGTAGCAACCTTGACTATTCCATAACGGCTTTCGTCCACGAAGGACTAGCCTCACTATGGGTAGATCTTCACGAAGTAGGCGATCTCCTTGCCCGTACAAACTTCTTGGTTCAACTCCACAACACGAAGTAGGAGGCTCCCAAGCGACACCTAACCAATCTAGGAGGCACCACCCTCCAAAAGGTAATAGGCTCGGCAATGTCGATGAACACCTTGCTCTTGTGCTTCAAGATGATAGACTCCTCAACACACAATCACTCTCTCACAGATTTGGCTATGGTGGAAGAGATTGATTTGGTGGAAAGCAACTTGGGCAGGCTAGAGATCAAGATTCATATGGATGGAGTGGAATGGCTTGATCTCAACACAAGAGTAGGTGTCTGTCTCTTAGAAAATTGGATGGGGCAAGTATGGAATAGTTCTGAGTGCTTCTCTTTCGAGTGGGTGGTGGTGAAGGGGTATATATAGGCATCCCCAAAAATCCAACCGTTACACCTAAAGTGACCAACTCGGTGACACCGATGTGTGAATCTTGGTGGTACCGAAGTGATCAAAAGGCAGTAACTTTTGAATCTCGGTGAGACCGATATATAACTCTTGGTGGTACCGATTAGGTGACCAACGGTCAGATTGCACAACTCGGTGACGTCGAATCTCACATCTCGGTGGTACCGATTCTTGACCATGGTTTACCATAGAGTTGGTCCAGAAACTCGGTGGTACCAATTCACAATTCTCGGTGGGACCGATTCTTGTGAATGGCTATCCAGAGAGTTGGTCCAAAAACTCAGTAAGACCGACTGGCAAAACTCGGTGGTACCGAAGACTGAAAATGGGTAAACAGAAAGTTGGCAACTGAACTCGGTGGCACCGAAGTGGAATCGGTTGCACCGATGTGCTAGGGTTTGGCATGGGTCTGTCTGAGTTTGGAAATCGGTGGCACCGAGTGGGAAGTGTTGGTTGCACCAATTTTGGATATTTGACTTTGGACAGACTTTTGTGGAAGAGCTTGTGGGTGTTTTTGGTGACTATCTCTTGTGCACGTGGAGCATCTTGTTCACCAACATTACCTTACCCCCTTTTAATAGTATTGACTTTCCTATGGACTCAAAGTGATTTCTCACAAAGTAAAATGTAGAGTCATCTTGCTTGAAGCTTTGCCAATCCATTTCCTTGCATCTTGGGGTAATTCCACAATCCTTTTGCCATCCCTATCATTGAACTTTTCCTGAAATATGCTTAGTGGAAACATTAGTTCAATGACTTATATGTTGTTATTAATTGCCAAAACCACCAAGGGAGCAAATGTGCTTTCAATCTCCCCCTTTTGGGTAATTGATGACAACATATAGATCAAAGCTTCGACATATGATATAATCAATGAATATAATTTAGGGTTTATTTAGTGTTTGTGCCAAGTAGAGCCTTTACGATGATTCATAAGATGAGTAGAAGCGATGCTGAATCTGAAACAGAAACTTTGCGTCCAGTATTTGAATTTTCATTTTTTTCTGGAACGTGATCTTGAGCTGAAATTTTAACAAAGTATTGCTATACAAATTCTTTACGTTGTCCTTATTTTTCAGAATTTTTAGAGTTACATAAGTATGGTTAGAGTACAGATTGCTACAGACTGTTCTGTTTAAGACAAATTCTGTTTTCGTTGCATTGTGTGCTTGTTTTGATGAATCTATGGGTTATATTGAAGGGTATGAGCCATGGTAAAGTTAAAATACAGTAGGTATAATGCAATAACAAAATATGAATGGGTTTGCAACAGCACCTAAAGTAGTGATTTGCTTTATTATACTAACGGATCTCACGAAGATTTTGTTGAGTTTTGTGTGATTGAAGTTTTCAAGTTTTAGGTGAGATCACGATGGATGAAGGAATAAGGATTGATAAGAGCCTATGCTTGGGGATGCTAGAGCACCCCCAAGATATATCCAAAGATGAACAAGCAACTAAGCTTGGGGATGCCCCCGAGTGGCATCGCCTCTTTCTTCTAACGACCATCGGTATTTTACTTGGAGCTATATTTTTATTCGTCACATATCATGAGTTTTGATTGGAGCGTCTTGTATCTTTGCTTGCTTTGCTTGTTAGTTTTTCATTTGTATCCTTTCTGTACACACCTATTTGGGAGAGCAAAATTATGCTATGATTTGTTAGAATTGCTCTCTATGCTTCGGTTAAACTTTTTGAGCTATAGAATTGCTTTAGTGCTTCACTTATATCTTCTTGAGCACGGTGTGCTTGAAGTTTTTTGTAGAAATACTCTCATGCTTCACTTAGATTAATTTTAGAGTTAGTAAATTTTTGAATAAACCCTCTCATGCTTCACTTATACCTTTTTGAGAGATGAAATCTTTATGGTCATGTGCTTCACTTAGATTTGTTTGAGCTTGTCAAAAAAGCAATGGAAATATATGAAACTAGTCCCAAAGTGATAGATATACAAGGAGGATATAATAAAAACTTTCATGAAGATCATTGGATAAATTAAACTTGATTCCTTGTAATAGTTTTGAAACATGATGATAGTAATATGCGAGTCATGTTAGTGAGTAATTATGATTTAGTAAGAATATTGGTGTTAAGGTTTGTGATTGCCTATGTAAGTACGAAAGTCAATAGTTGTGCAATGAAATTACATCCTACTTGTGGTGAATTATTCGGTGTTAGTTAGGCTCAATGCTCACTTATGTGAATTTTCGTTTCTTGGTTTGGTTGCTTCTCAATCTATTTGCACTACACCACGGCACTACAAAGGCTACATGCATCTGTTGGTATAGGTCAGCATCGCCGACACTTTTTTTGTCCCAACCTATACCGACACACAGTATGTCACAGTTATATAAGCTCATGACACATTATCCGTCGGCAAAGCTCTATATGAGCACCGACGTAATTTCTGTCGGTAGATAGAGCTTTTAGCGTTTATCTATGTGTCGCCGATTCTTAGGGTCACAAAAAGTGTCGGCGTTTGTTCGCCTCCCCCCACACCCGAAAAATATGGCGCGAAAAAAGAACCAAGTGCGCGCCATGCGAACAGAAAAAAAAAGAAAAAAAATGCCAACTGCCTCCTTCCTCAGCGCCCGACCCTGTGCCTGGACTAAATCCCTAAATCCCGCAGCGCCCGACCACTGCCGCTCGACCCACCCCTACCCGCGCCGCCGCCCCTACCCGCGCCGGCGCCCCACCCCTACCCGTGCCGGCGCCCCGCCCTGCACCGCCGCCCGCACCCCCTGCTCTGCCGCCCGCACCCCCTGCTCCACCGCCGCCCGGCCCCACTGCGGCGCCGCCGCCCGGCCCGCCTACCCGCGCCGGCGCCCCGCCCTGCACCGCCGCCCGCACCCCCTGCTCTGCCGCCCGCACCCCCTGCTCCGCCGCCGCCCGGCCCCACTGCGCCGCCGCCGCCCGGCCCGCCCTGCTCCGCCGCCGCCCGCACCCCCTGCTCCGGTGAACGGCGGTGCACCTCGGTGCGGCCCGCCCTGCTCCGCCGCCGCCCGCAACCCCTGCTCCGGTGAACGGCGGTGCACCTCGGTGCTCTTCTCCCTCACGTCTTCAACCGCTGCAGACAGTCAGCAATCAGGCGACGTGAGTCCGTAGCTCCTCTCATCCTCCACCTCAAATCCTTGTTCAGTTGTTCCTGCACTAGATGTGTATGTAGGTCACACATGGATGCTTGCTCATATGCCTCCCGTGATGAGCTGATTGGATATTGCATGATATTATTTCAGTTTCTTTTTTGTTGTTCATTTTGTATTTCAAGTAGTTGCAGATTTGATTGTGTGAACACTACAGTGTGGTCTGTTAATGCTTACTGAACTATTGGTTCATCATAGATAGATCTCTCTTGCAGCCATATGAATACGTGAATCCAGACCGGTTTTAGGAGCTCAATGTCCATGTTTTAAGTTTTTTTTTCTATTTGATATGTATGTTCATAGTAAATGCCGATTTTTGCAGCAACATCGAAGTTCCGAGTCTCTACATTTCACTTAGTAGTCTGTGAATCACTTGTGAAGGTGCAGTCACCACCATGGACAAAAGGTGGATGGATGAGCCTAGGTACAAGACACATTTTTTAGCGGTCATAGGGTGCTTAGCAATTATTTAACTACATCTGATCTAATGCATATGCATATTTATATAACATGTAGGCACACAAAGGTGTATTTGGAAGGGGTGGAAAAATTCTTAAGCTTTGCATTCAATAATTCATCTGGAAACAAAATATTATGTCCTTGTAAGAACTGTTCAAACTCATTTTGGAATGAAGAAAGAGAGGTGCGTGAGCATCTGGTATGTGAGGGGTTTCTCCGTGGCTATAAAACTTGGATTTTTCATGGAGAATCTAGTTCTTCTTTCTTGAATGTTCCCAACGCTCATGAGAATGAGGTTGAGGAGGAGTCACCCGAAGAGGATGACATTTCTGATTTGCTTTGAGACTTAGGGGGCGGTTTAGATAAGGAGGGGGACTTCGAAGATGACATAGTTTCTGAGCAGACTGATGCATATTTAGAAGCTCTTCAAAAGTTGAAAAATGATTCTGGTCAAGAGTTATATCCTGGGTGTAAGAAGTTCTCAAAACTGCGTTTCATAATTAGACTACTTCATGTCAAATTGCTTGGTGGATGGTCAGACAAAAGTTTTAACCTGCTGCTAGAACTACTTAATGATGCTTTTCCTGAAGGGTCCTCACTAGCTAAGAACTATAATGAAGCTAAGAAACTGGTGAAATGCCTAGGACTTGGATATGTTAGTATTCATGCATGTGAACATGATTGCATCCTCTTCTGGAAAAACCATGCTAAGGCTGATGTTTGTCCAATATGCAATACTTCACGATGGAAATCTGAAAAGAAGAGTCTTGATGGAAAACGTGTCCACAAGGTACCTAGGAAGGTTCTCCGTTATTTTCCAATAAAGAAAAGGCTCCAGAGGTTGTTTATGTGTTCTAGAACAGCAGCTCTCACCAGATGGCATGATGAAGGGCGTACGAAAGATGGTTTGAGCAGGCATCCAGCTGATTCTGCTCAATGGAAGTATTTTGATGAGTTGCATGAGGACTTTGCTAAGGACCCCCGCCATTTTAGGCTTGGATATGGAGCAGATGGTTTTAATCCATTTAGATCCAATAACATTAATTATAGTGTTTGGCCTGTTATCTTGATTCCTTATAACTTCCCTCCTTGGATGTGCATGAAGCAATCAAATTTTTTTCTCACATTGTTGATTCCTGGTAAACATGCTCCTAGTAGTGATATGGATGTTTATCTAGAGCCGCTACTTGATGATATGGTAGATATGTTTCTTCATGGTGTCAGAACATACGATGCTTCAAAAGAAGAGTTCTTTAATTTGAAGGCTGCCATATTGTGGACCATTCATGATTTCCCAGGCCTAGGGTACACAGCTGGTTGTACCACCTCTGGTGAAGGAGCTTGTCCTGAATGCCATTCTGACACATGTTCTCTTAGGTTGAATAATGACACCAAGACATGCTACATGGGTCATCGCAGGTTCTTAGATGCAGACCACCCCTTTAGGTCCAATACCCATTCTTTTGATGGCATTGTTGAGCATAGGCCAGCACCTATTCCTCTCTCTAGATCGGAAATTGTTGCTCAGACGAAAGATATGCATACAGTTTTTGGGAAGGATCCATCCGGGAAGAAGAAAACCAAGCGGAAGCGCAAGGACGATGAGCCGTTAATAGTTTGGAAAAGGAAGTCTATTTTCTTTAGGCTGCCATATTGGGAGAGCTTGTTGTTGCGTCACAACTTAGACGTCATGCACATAGAGAAAAATGTATGCGAGAACATAATCAACACATTGTTGTGCATTGATGGAAAGTCTAAGGATAATCTGAACTCTCGGTTGGACCTCGAAGCTCTAAACATTAGAAGTCACCTTCATCCTGTTGAACTTGAAGTAGAAGGTAAATTCTATTTACCTCCAGCACCTTATGAAATGAATGTTGCCCAACAGAAGTTATTTTGTGGATTATTTAAAGGAGCTAGGTTCCCTTACGGGTTAGCAGCTGATATCCGTGGTAATGTGCATGTCAAGGAAAGGAAAATAATTGGGCTAAAGAGCCATGACAACCACATCTTAATGCAGCATTTGCTACCACTTGCTGTGAGAAGGCTATTGCCCGAAAAAGCTAGTGCAGCACTGATTCGTGTAAGCAATTTTTTCAAGCAGATTTACTCGCATGTTATTTCTGTTAGTGATATGGAAAAACTAGAGGCTGAAATAGCTGAGACCTTGAGCATTCTTGAGACTATATTCCCGCCATCCTTTTTTGATATTATGGTACACTTGATGGTGCATCTTCCAGCCCAAGCAAAAATAGCTGGTCCAGTGCATTTTCGCAACATGTTCCCTATAGAGAGGTAATTGTTACTAGCCACTTTTATAGCAGCAGAAGTATGCTTCTGCAAATGGCCATAGACATATGATGTGTTTATCTCGCTGTAGGTATTTGTGCCGGTGTAAGGGCTATGTTCATACTAGAAGTCATCCAGAGGGATCGATTGCTGAGAGCTATTTATTTGATGAGACTCTTACCCACTGTTCTCGGTATTTACAAGGGGAAACTCGGTTTACTCGAGAAATTAGAAATGATCAAGGTTTGGGTATGGAAACGAGTAGTATGACACCTTTCTTCAGCAACCTTGGTCGAGGATTAGTTGGCAAGCATTCTGTGTCATTGGACAACAAGACTTGGCTTCAAGCTCATAGACATGTCTTGTTCAACTATGACCACATAGAACCTTATTTGAAGTAAGTTCTCCATTTTTTTTTGCAATTTCCAATTTATTTATGCTTGTTGCTGAAGTGCTGAATACTCTGCAGCAAGCATAAGGAATATCTTTCCTCAATTGGTCTTAAAAATAATCGACAAATTAGTCGTGTCCAGCACGAGTCCTTCCATGAGTGGTTTAAGAAGCATGTAAGTTGGTCACATGTCTCTGTTTTCTTGTGATGTATATATATGTAGTGAGTTCCATCCAATTTTAAAAATACTACATTCCATATTCACAGGTGGAAGAAATGGGTGACAAAGTGCCAGAGGAGATAAGTATTTTAGCTCAGGGGCCATCCAAAGTTGCCCAACAGTTCAGTAGCTATACTAGAAATAGGTTACATTTTCATACGCAGTCCTATGATGATGGTAGGCCAGTGCAAAATTATGGTGTAGCTCTAGTTGCACAGACTACTCGTTATGAAAAAGGAAACAATGATAATATGATAATAGAAAACCAAACATTTTATGGTATCATAAAGGAAATTCTTGAGTTGAACTACCAAACTAAAGGAAAAATAGTTCTCTTCAAATGTGATTGGGTTGACAACCGAAGGAAAGACAAGTGGGTAAAAGTTGATCGCCTTGGGGTAACTTCTCTGAATTTCAAGCATTTGGTCAATACTGGTGAAAATATATCGGCTGAGCCTTTCATCTTAGCGTCACAAGCAACTCAAGTTTTCTATGTTGAAGACCCAATTGATGTTGAATGGGTTACTGTTAGCCACTACAATCCACGAGGCTCATATGCCATGCATGAAGCTGAAGATGAGGATGTAGAGACCGCTATGCCAATGGTTGATTCACATATCTATTCATGTTTTCATGATGATCTTCAAAGCATTGATTGTGCTAGAATAGACATAGATGGGAGAATTGTGTATGCTAAAAAATCTAGAAAGTAAGGGGCGATTGCATTTTATTTTGTTGCTGCCTTGTGTTTTAATCTGCTTGCTATGTATATTTTATCCACTATTGTCTGTTAAGCATCTTGTTCTAACATTTGTCACTTGCAGGAAAAAAGATGGTAGGAACAAGAGGAGGAAGCGAGGCCCCTCTGCTTCCTGAAGCTACAAGGCTTGCCAATATTGCAGAAAATGAGAGGAAGGTCAAAGCTATTATAGAACTCAAAAGGAATGAAGCATTGGGAGGAAACAAGAATCCTACTGAGAAAGGAGGTTCATCACAACAACCCAAGAAAAGGAAAAAGGTTGTGTGCTTCTCATTGCTTACATTCAATGTACTACTCACTGTTCACTAGCATTGTGTACCATCTTTCACACATATTTATGCTTTTTTCCTAGCCAAATAACTACACAAGTGAAGTTCCAAATGGAGGACGTAACCTGCGTTCCCAGTCAAGGTTAAATCATGATGTGGAAGATCCCAATAATGAATCCATAGAACATGGCTCAAATGACATTCAAGGTATTTTAGTGCTGCTTCAGATTTATGAGTGCAGATTTGCACTTTAGATTTGCGCATTTCATGTATTTAGTGCTGCTCCATCCTTCTCACTCATTCCTTTTGCATTGTAAAGCAAATGCTTCAGATATGACTGTACATCAAAAGAAGAAGAGAGGAAGGGGTCCCACTGAATTAAAGAAGATATATGATAGAGACCAACCTAAGCAAAAAGTCGAACTAAATGAGCATGGTCATCCTGTTGGGATCAATGGTAAAACATTTGCTAATTTCATTGGAACATTGGTAAGGAAGGAATTGTCGGTGCTAACTGAGGACTGGAGATATATTGACCCCGAGGCAAAGTTTAAGCTATGGAATGACATAAAGGTAGTTTAGATTGTCAAAATGTATTTTTTCCTATTTCTATTTTTGCTAGTTGGCTTTTGCTAAATGGCTTCTTTTTCATTTGGCAAGTCATATTTTGAGGTGGATGAAGCTGCTTTTGATTACTTTATGGCCGCGGCTGCAAAAAAATGGAGAGAATTTAAGTCGGACCTAAAGTAGAAGTTTGATGCCACATTGACAGATGAGGAACTTATGGAAAGACGTGATGGAAGAATTCAGAAAGATGATTGGGTAAAGCTTATCGATCAGTGGAGAAAACCAGAATCTGAGGTAAGGCACAATCTGTTTTACTTTGGGTTAGAATTGAACCAGTGTCTTCATGTTTTATCATAGCTTAACTCATTGTTTGCATCTTATTTTAGGTTAGCACTGCTAGAAACAAACAAAATCGTTCCAATTTAAAATTGCTACATGTAGCTGGCAGCAAGAGTTTTGCTCGTGTTGGTCATGAAATGGTAAACTCAACTACTCAAGCACATATTTTTGAAAGTGTTGTATCAGATCAGTTTTGCTTATTTGTGAAACAAATTGGTTGCAGGCTCAGAAACTTGGGTACTATCCAGGAAGAGACAAATTTTTTGTCGAAGTACATACAAGTAATAAAACCGGAGTTCTTACCCCACTAGCAGTGCCACTAGTTGTAAGTCACATGTACCATTCATCATCTCTTTTCTGTAGTAATATCGTTCATGTGGCTTCATCGTGGAAATAACTTGAGGTACCGCATTTGCTTTGTTTTTTGTAGAAGAAACTTCAAACTGAAGCTGAACTCCACCCAGAATTGGAGGGAAATTCTATTGAAGAAGGGGATCTTTATGCACATACTTTTGGAGAGAAGGAACCAAGAGGACGTGTCCGTATGTTGGGTCTGGGGCCAACTCCTCAGAGTGTGGGTGCACCTGGAACAAAAGCTAAATTGCCCACAAAGCTTGCAATGGAAATGCAGCGTCGTCGAAGAGCCGAACAAGAAGTTTCAACTTTAAAGGAACACATGCAAGAAATGCAACGACAAATCAATCAGATGCAACACATCGTGCTTTCAAAAGGAAGTCATAGTGTGGAAACGCCCACTCCTTCGCCTCCTGATTCTATCTCTCGACCCGTGGTAAAGTGCTTAGTTATCTACTTTTGTTAAGACATGTGAATCATAGGTACACTAATTCATTTCCTGTTTGTGCCCCTCCATAGTTCTCACGTATTGCACCGGATGATGAAGATGAGGAAGAGGAATATGAGGGTCATCATGATGCAGTCCAGGAAGACGGAGGCTTGTCCATCCAGAAGCGTATACCATCTAGTCATAATGTTGCATTCACACATGTACCACCTAGAAGCCATGCAGCCACTCCAAGCGTCCGTCAAGCCTCTCAAGATCAAGAAGAAAGCCTTGTAACCATCTCATCTCTTAACTACATATATGTTGTTGTGTTGTTTGCTATCATTCATGTTTCTGATAGACGATGCATGATTTAGGTTGGTAGGGATGTCATATTATATTATTTGGTGAGATCTGATCCTGTGGCAAAGGCAATGGTTATCTCAACCAACCAAGAGACCATAGTGGGAGGTGAAGTTCTTGGGCTGCAGTATTACGAAGTTCTTGTGAATGTTGTATTGAAAAGAGATGTGGAGCTTGCTCGTGGATATGATGGAATGCAAACAATGGGTGATGCTCTCCACATGTCCATTGCATGGCCATCAAATAGGGTAAATAATTTATAAATTTTCCTGTTTCAGTTACACTATCACCTGATGCTAACTAATTGTTACTTTTGTAGATCAAACCTTGCAGCAAGTCACGGTTGTCGTCATCGCAGAGTTCAGGTATTATTCCTGTCAACATCACCATGTCTTGTTCTAAAGGTACCCTGCCAAAAAAAAAGTGCTAATTAATTAAAGATATATGAGATTTGCCAATGTCTGTCATATATATACACACACTCTGTACCAAATAATAATTAATATGCATTGGCACTCTTCTGCACTCTCACTGACACACACTTGACACAAAAGGCACACAAGTACGTAGGCATATATGTCATGTTTTGCCAAAGAGCACAAGCCAGCAATGTCATGTTTTGCCAAAGAGCACAAGCCAGCAAATCTGCACGCAGATCGCGTTTTGGACCGATTATCTCAAAGTCATGGCTGCTTCTAGTCTACTGATAGCGTGCACCAACCTGATGGCCACTGTACTAGTTCTTGGTATTGTGCTGCTAATATACCTAGGTGCGAACACCCAGTAGGTCGAGACGTCGAGTGTGTTTAGGATCTGGGAGTGTGTTATCGTTAGGAGTCCACCTGAGGCTGCCTTTTGGCATTTGCTTGTACATCGTAGTTGTTGTTTCCTCCTCAGGCTGCCTTTTGGCATTTTCATTTTATTGAACGTCGTCTGTACTCTGTCCTTCTATTTCAATGAAAGCTGTCACCCCTTGTTGCATCTTATCCCTGTTGAATTATTTATCAAAACGAACCTGACATGATAATGGACATAAATAGAATTCGGCTTCATTAAAAATTTAATATATCCTTATACTGAGAGGTACTTTCTTATTTTTTCGTATACTCTAACACGAAATGCTGGGTGCTGACGAGTTAGCTATTAAGTTAAGAGTAAGAACCACTGCATTAATTTTCCAATTTTGACATTCGATATCTTTGTTGTATAAATTCTTACACATCAATATATCTACTTCATTGTGCACATGAGTTCAGAAAAAAAGCATATGTGCAGAGGACTGAAACTGCAAAAAAATAAGAAAATAAATCGCTTTTAAATGAGTTATATCATTGTACAGCGAACATGCTTAATATCTGCGAAACTACAAATGATTTTATTCTTGCCTGAGTAATACATATATAGCATCCGTTGTGTAGTGGTTACCTACTGATCTGGGGTGTTTTTGGTCGTAAGTTCAGAACCCGTCGGACGAATTTTATTTTAAGCTATTATTCTTTCTACCTGAGAGTGGAACCCTGCACATTTGTACACGCTGATGTGACGGTCCATTTTAGTCAAAACCACTCCACGGCAGGAGCAAAAGCATATGTGCAGAGGACTGAAACTGCAAAAAAATAAGAAAATAAATCGCTTTTAAATGAGTTATATCATTGTACAGCGAACATGCTTAATATCTGCAAAATTAAATGACTATGAAACAAATCTATTGGTGGCTGGTGCTTGATTATTATGTTGTTGTGTAATCCGTTGGTATGATACTCATTGAATATTGTCCAGATGGACAGGTTATAGTCCATATGCTTATATAAATGATAATTATTAAATCCTGACTTCATTTTGTTGCATGTGCTTCTCATTTTCTAAGATTGCTCAATGATCCAATTCTTTCGCAGGGACAAATGGGAGAAAGTAGCAAGTACTGAAGTTGATCTAAGATGTTCTGCGGATCGCTTTTGTTCATAACATGGAACATGGTCGACGCATTTTGTTCATATGGAAGTTGATGTCGGCTTGATCGAAGACTGGGTATCTTCCATAATATTTTGTAGTAGTCAAATTGATGAGACGACTGGTCTCTTGAGAACTTGATCATCATATTTGTAACAGCCATGACCTGAATGTCAACTTGGGTGTTTCCTTTAATGGCTGTAGCTAAAGAAAACTAGTGAATCTTCTATGTATGTTGAATCAATGCTGGCTGTTATCTTGTGATGAATGGAAGATGGCAATTGGAATCATCTATATATGTTGAATGTGTTGGCTGTTATCTTGTGATGAATAGAGGAGTGCAATTGTATTGCATACTTAACATGAATTGAATATTATGATTTTAATTTCATGTTAATATATGATGCATTTGCATTTATGCTGAAATCTATAACCCTTGCACTAAGTGTGTCGGTAGAAGTGTTGCGTGTCACATTATCTGTTGGCATAACACACTGGTAGATAAACTGTCGGCATAGAAAGGGTCGATGCACTGTCTGTCGGTGTAGTTATGGTGTCACACAGTCCGTCGGCATAGCTCAGTGTCAGACGAGCTATCGGCATATGGTCGTCTATCGCTATAGAAATGTCTGTCGGCATAGGTCTCGTCAATGTTGTCACACTATCTGTCGGAATAAATATTTCTGTCGGAAGAGACCTATCCCGGCAGGACTATAGGCGACAGCTACTTTCTGTCGGGAAAGGTCTTTACCGACACAAAATGTGTCGCCTTATCTGGCCTATGCCGACAGTTTGTCTGATGGTGCTTTGAGTGTCGTGGTGTAGTGTTGCTAGCCTCCATTTGTACTAAGTAGAAATACTACTTGTGCATCCAAAATCCTTAAACCAAGTTTTGCCTTATGAGTCCACCATACCTACCTATATGTGGTATTTCCATGCCGTTCCAACCAAATTTGTACGTGCCATCTCTAAATTTTCAAAATATATTTTCTCTTTTGTGTGCTCGTACCGCTCATGAAATGGTGGGGAGTGTCCAATATTTTTCCATGCTAGATGTGTTATTCTCAAGATGAGTGTTTATTCACTTGTCATTGCACAAGAGTGCGGCGGTAATAGGGATGCCCATTCCCGAAATGAAAAAGAAAAAAAATATTTACTTTATGTTGTCAAATAATAAATTCCTTGGAAAGTGTTGGTATGGAAGGCAACCATGGATATGGCCCGCCATGGAATGTGAAAGTTTGGTGGAGAAAGGAATAAACTTTATTTTCTGTTTGGGAACCGCGTATGATATATCTAGCATGGAAAGTATGTGAGCTACTTTGTCGTTTTCGTTGACAGGAAAAGCATGCCTCCCAAAATATTTTTTCTCTCTCAATTTAAAACTTTGAGCTCTGGCACCTCTACAAATCCCTACTTCCCTTTGCGAAGGGGCCTATCTATTTACTTTGTGCAATTTTTATTTTTACTTTGAGTCTCTATCTTCTCTTATAAAGCACCAACTAGGGGGCACTATGATCGTACTTGAGCATTGGGTATAGCTAATATTTGAGTGTGTTTCATGAATGGATCAATGATTGAGCATGATGGGCTAGGGATAACTTTCTTTAGTGTTGATATTTTGAAAGACATGGTTGCTTGTTGGCATGCTTGAGTATTGAAGTCATTATGTTAAAACTATACTATTGCTTTGAATCATCTACAAGTCCAAATGTCCATGCTATACAAAAGAAAAGAATATGAGATGAACATGTTAGGCAGCATTCCACATCAAAAATTCTGTTTTTCTCATTTACCTACTTGAGGACGAGTAGGAATTAAGCTTGGGGATGCTGATACGTCTCCAACATATCTATAATTTTTGCTTGTTCCATGCTGTTAAATTGTCATTCTTGGATGTTTTATAATCATTTTATAACAACTTTATATCATTTTTTGGGACTAACCTATTGACATAGTGGCAAAGTGCCAGTTGCTGTTTTTGCTTGTTTTTTACTTCGCAGAATATCATTACCAAACGGAGTCCAATCGCGACGAAACTTTTTGGAGATTTTTTCTAGACCAGAAGACACCCAGTGGGCCAAAGAAGAGCCAGGAAGGTGGGATGTGGAGGCCACAACCCATCAGGGCGTGCCAGGGGGCCCCCGGTGTGCCCTGATGGGTTGTGCCCTCCACGCCCCCCCCCCTCCACCGCCTCTGATGCCTATAAATTCTCAAATATTCAAAAAACACTAGAGGAGTCGACGAAACACAATTCCAGCCGCCGCAAGTTCCAGAACCATGAGATCCAATCTAAACACTATCACGAAGGGGTTCATCTTCTTCATAGGTGCCTCTCCGATGATGCGTGAGTAGTCCACCATAGACCTACGGGTCCGTAGGCAGTAGCTAGATGGCTTCCTCTCTCTCTTTTGATTCTCAATACAACGGTCTCTTGGAGATCTATTTGATGTAACCTTTTGCGGTGTGTTTGTTGGGATCCGATGAATTTTGAGTTCATCATCAGTTTCTATCCATGAATATTATTTGAGTCTTCTTTGATCTCTTATATGAATGATTACTTATAGCCTCGTATTTCTTCTTCGAATCTTTGGTTTAGTTAGGCCAACTAGATCGATTTTTCTTGCCATGGGAAGAGGTGCTTTGTGATGGGTTCGATCTTGCGGTGTCCTTTCCCAGTGACAGAAGGGGTAGCAAGGCACGCATGTATCGTTGCCATTAAGGATAACAAGATGGGGTCTATTCCTTCATGAATAGATCTTGTCTACATCATGTCATCGTTCTTATTGCATTACTCCATTTTCCCATGAACTTAATACACTAGATGCATGCTGGATAGCGGTCGATGTGTGGAGTAATAGAGGTAGATGCAGGCAGGAGTCGGTCTACTTATCTTGGACGTGAGGCCTATATAATGATCATCGCCTTGGATATCGTCATGATTATTTGATCTTCTATCAATTGCCCAACAGTAATTTGTTCATCCACCGTGTGCTATACTCATGAGAGAAGCCACTAGTGAATCCTACGGCCCCCGGGTCTAGTTTTCCAACATATTGCTTTCCGATCTATCTTTTTGCCTCTTTGTTTTCAGATCTACTTTACCAAAAATACAAAAACATATTGCTGCATTTTTTATTTGCTCTTCTTATTTTGTGTTCTTGAGAGATCTATCTCTCCTATCTATCACTACCTAATCTATCTTTTTACCGCAGAGAGGTTGACAACCTCTCTTTCGCGTCGGGTTGCAAGTATTTGTTATTTGTGTGCAGGTGCTGCTTATTGGGTGGTGGTGATCCTCCTACTGGTTTGATAACCTTGGTTTCATAACTGAGGGAAATACTTACCGTCGTTGTGCTGCATCATCCCTTCCTCTTTGGGGAAATACCGACGCAGTCTCAAGCCACGTCAGCAAGCAAGTTGGATGCATCCTACTTAGCTTCCGTTGAGATTTCATACACTTATAGCTCTAGTGCATCCGTTGCATGGCAATCCCTACTCCTCGCATCGATATCTATTGATGGGCATCTCCATAGCCCGTTGATACGCCTAGTTGATGCGAGACTTTCTTTACACTTTGACACGTTTTGATATCTATCACAATATTATATTCCACCTATACGCTATATCCATGGTTCACGCTCATGTATTGAGTGAGGATGAAAATGCTGAAGCGTGTTAGAAGTATGATCCAATTGCCTGACTTGACACCATGATGCTCATGATTTGTACTTATGTGGTGAAGACGGAGTCATGCCATGCTAATATGATAAAATGAGTGGGGAGTAACGTTCCTTAAGGATCATATATTTTGAAAATTAATGATTATGTTGCTTATGTTTATGGATATTACTATGTTGATGTTTATTAGTTCGTCGTTTCTCAAAGATCATACCTAAAAGAGATTACATGTTGGGTAGCATGTCGCATCAAAAATTCTGTTTTTATCATTTACCTACTTGAGGACGAGCAGGAATTAAGCTTGTGGATACTGATACGTCTCCAACATATCTATAATTTTTTATTGTTCCAAGGTACTATATTATCATTCTTGGATACTTTTTATGCATTTATATGCTGTTTTATATCATTTTTTGTGAACTGAGCTATTAACCTAGTGCCCAGTGCCAGTTGTTTTTTGCTTGTTTTGGGCCTTTCGGGAATATTGTACCAAACGAAGTCCAAATGCCCTGAAATTTTTTGATGATTTTTTCTGGACAAAAATAAGACTTTGAAGCTTTGGAGGGAGACCGGAGGCTGCACTGGGTGGCGCCAAGCCAACAGGGCGCGCCCAGTGGGGTGGCCACGCCGTGATGGCTTGGGACCACCACCCAACGCCTCCTGGCCTAATTCCTCCCCTATATATTCTATAAAATCGGGAAAACACCCGAGGGCCAGCCAAAATACTTTTTCCGTCGCCGCAAGTCTCTGTTCCGACGGGAGACCATCTGGAGCCCTGTTCCGGTGCCCTGCCGGAGGGGGGATCGATCACGGAGGGCCTCTACATCAACCTTGCTGACTCCATGATGATGTGTGAGTAGTTTACCACAGACCTACGGGTCCATAGCTAGTACCTAGATGTCTCTCTCTCTCTCTCTATGATCTACAATACAAAGTTCACCACTATTCCGGCGGTGATTTATCCGATGTAATCCTTCTTTGCGGTGTGTTTGTTGGGATCCGATGAATTGTGGGTTTACACTACTAGGGAAAAGCCTAGCAGTAGCACGGTTTTTAGGTGTATCAGTAGCGCGGGGGCCCGCGCTACTGATTAGGTGCTACAGCTAGCATGTATCAGCGCTACTGCTAAACTATCAGCGCTACTGCTAAAGTTTAGCAGTAGCGCCTCTTAACCGGCGCTACTGCTAACCGAGTTATCAGTAGCGCGCTTCTCTAACCCGGGCCACTGTTAAACGCACATATTCCTTTTTTATATTTATGTTGTATTTACACACGGTTACACATATTAATATACAACATCAATAATTATTGTGCCAGCAACTACATTTAGATTAAAGTGGATGGATGCAAGTGATCATGTTGAATTAGAAGAAAATATGATGTTGCCAATCGCAACATCATATTTTCCTCTAATTGAACATGATCACTTGCATCCATCCACCTTAATCAAATATATGTCATATAACTCATCATCATCTCTCATCTAACAACTCATCATCATCTTAATCATACCAAGTTAAAATCTCATAAAACAGAAAAACATCATAATAGTAATCATCCTAATCGATCATGCAAGTTAAAATAAACCAGAAAACTTCTCTCACATAGGACCTAGTCCTCCCTCCTAGGTAAAATGACATAAAACAGAATAACACCTATGTCTCCATGATGAAGCAAAGAGATCCAACGGTCTCCAACTTGTGGCTTGCGATCCTTCTTTATTTGTCCCCATGCTTCAATTTGGAGCCGTCTTGGTGGTTTGTGCTCAGTCGAGTATGCAAAAGAGAACTCGGGCCTCATAGGGCTTTTAATTGTCATATTACCTTCGGCTTGCATCAACGGAGGCACAACTTCATTTGGAAGTTTCTGTGGAAGAACATAATAGTAGCCTAGTTAGCAATGTAATCAATACCATTTATGCAATAGTAGTGTACTTAATTAGCAACTCTTACCAAGATATTTCGGCGAATGTCATCCGCCCTCAACCTATGCACTAGTGTCCTGTACAATGTATAATTTGGGCCAGTTCCCAAATTATACGGGAAGATCTCCCTACCAACTAGGACACCAATAACAAAGTTGATAAGATCATCCTTCTCCTCCCAAGTTAGATGTGATCCATAAGTGTAGTGTGTCGTGTCAATTATTTTCTGTGTTTCACTCGAAGAAACGAAATAAGCTGTAAATTATAAATTAACAAATTTAGTATGGATGAACACCAACTATTTTTAAATATAGAATGCAAATTACTTGACAAATATGCATGGTTGATAAACTCACATGGAGGTAAAACAGGAAGCATATCGACATCCACCCAAATGTCGATGTTACCTTCAATATGATCTTCAGGACGAAGATCGAAGGTTATTTCCATATCCTCCTGAAATCCATATGCCTTGCAAAGAGCTTCCCAATTTGAGCACCCTAATTCTGTGTTATTAACTGCATTCATTACTTTGACCAGAAATGTGTGACCATGTTTGGTCCTCAGGTTGGCTCTCCTCGTCTCGAAACTCTCGTGCTCTTCGAAACCGAGCCTCTCCAAGAAATACCGTCTTGCATGACAGGGGATGAACTAGTTGAATTGTATAAAACAGAAATTACACGTTGAAGCAAAGAAACAGAAGTCATGCTTAATTACGAAAAAACACTTGTCATCGTTGCGTACCGTAGAAACATCGAAGGTCTCGTCAAGCTTGATGGTGAAGAACCTGTCGTCTCGCAGCCCAGGCTGGTCGCAAAGACCCTTATCTTCGCCGCAGAGTTCACACGCTTGGATCCTATCATCGTCATCAGACGATGACATTTCCTGTGTTCATGATTCAAAAATTACGGCATGACCATTGCTAATGTAAGACATATTGAGCACCTAAAATTTGCCGGAACGGAAATAAATCAACATTCCGACAAAATATAGGCACTAGGAGGGGTTCCCTGCAATAACATACACACATGTCCAAATAGACCTAATTCAATATCGGTTGACTTTCGGTCCGTCGAGGCTTTCCTTAAATAACTCTCATGTCTTATGGTGTGTTGGTGCGCACTCTCTCACACTGATATGGTGGTGTATATATGTTGGTGGACACTCTCTCACACTAATAGTTCGACCGTCGGTGATGGGCGCACCTCCTCTCCTCTCCTTGCGCATTACACCGAGGTATATATCACAAGAAGAGAAGAGGAGGAAGCGCCGCCCACGACAACAGTCGGGATTCCTCCATCAAGAACACACATGAAAGTCACACAAGGATCAACAACAGATCGAAAGTCACACACGCATTATACCAATATAATATCACTAATACATTTATAATGAACTCGAATATAATATCACTAATACATTTATAATGAACTCGAATATAATATCACTAATACATCATCTCGAATAATCAAGTTAATGCATCATCAAATATTAACTAATACATCTCGAACATTATCATATAAGATCACTAATACAGATCGAATATCCTAGAATCCAAAGTGGAGGACGGTGAACTCGGTTCACTAGTGGTCTCTGAGTCGCTGGCGGTGGACACCCAAAGATAAGGAAGCATCACCGGATCATAACTCGGGTGAGATCCCTGAAGAACCTGCCAGGTATTGGAGAACCTGGCGTCCAACGCCGCCATGTAGCGACGGACGTGCTCGTCCTCCTCCCTGACACGACGACGTACCACCTCCGCGTGGGCCTGCTCCCTCTACACCGAAAGTGGCCCACACAACCACCACCAAAGAAGCTCTGGGTCGACGATGAGACCAGGATTCCTCACCAAGCTCCGAGCCCGGGAAGGTAGCACCTCCCAGTGCCAGCCCGGCGGAGCCCAGTCCCGGACATTGCGCCTCTCAAGGAGGATGTCGCCGCCGACTCGACGACGACGAGGATGCGAGCCAGGCATCGTCGACGTTGAGACAAATTCCTATGAGAACATTTTCTTATTGTTTAATGTTTTGCTATTTTAGAAATGCTTAATTTCTTAAACTCATGTTAGACTCATTTTTGACTCGGTTTTCCGGAATGCCGTTTCCCAGCAATTCCCGGCACTCGATATGCCTACTTTCTAGCACAATTCATGCCAAAATTTCGACATTACCCTTGCTAAAAAGTGGACATATCGAGCGCCTAAAATTCACCGGAACGGAAATGAAACAACATTCCGGCGAAACATAGGCCACTCGGATCATTTGCATATAACAGTAAGAAAAATATAGAACTTAAGAAAATGCAATAAGGTTTTTCTTCACAATATTTGAAACTAAATTCAGCCTTGCTAAATTTCTGTTTTAATTTGAAAACCTAGTTAATTTCATACTAATTAACTAGGTTCATACTACCTAATCTGTCCTAGGATTCATACTAATTCATACTACATACCTAATATGTCCTAATCTGTCCTAGAGAGACAGAGAGAGAGAAGGAGGGGCAGAGGACTTACAAGGGGCTAGGGAAGACGCCGGCGGCGAGGTGGAGCTCGGGGGAGATGCCGGCGGCGAGGTGGAGCTCGGGGGAGACGGAGAGCGCGCGGGCGGCGACGGACGGGTGCGGGTGGAGGAGCGGGAGGCGACGAAGGGCGCATGGGTGGCGACGGATGGGTGTGGGTGGAGGAGCGGGAGGCGACGAAGGGCGCGCGGGCGGCGACGGACGGCAACAGCGGCGTCGGAGGAGAGGGATCGAATGGGGGGGGGGAATGGGGATATGGAGGAAAGAGGTGGAGGAGGAGCCGGCGCTGGCCGGGGTTATGTCAAGATAGCAGTAGCGCGTTTTAGGAAACAGCGCTACTGCTACCTGATGTATCTATAGCGCGTTTCAGGAACCAACACTACTGCTAAACCTAGCCTGTCGGCAACGGTGGGGCAATATTAGTAGTAGAGCTTTTTCTAACGCAGCGCACCTGCTATTTAGCAGCAGCGCCTCTTTTTATCCAGCGCTACTGCTAAGGTTCTGTGTATAAGGTTTTCCCTAGTAGTGTTATGTTCAGATTATTCATGAAAATATATTGAGTCTTTACTGAATTCTTATATGCATGATTGTTATAGCTTCGTATTGCTCTCCGATCTATCGGTTTGGTTTGGCCAACTAGCACTACCGCAGGATGCTGCTAACGTAACACTACAATCAGAGACCCTTCGACGAAACTGTGTGCGATGCATGAATCGCAAACGGTATAGTTCAAGCTCCGTCGCTAATGACATGAATTATGTGCGATGGAGGATCCATCAAATACGATTCGGAAATTATTTGCGTGTGCGATCTACGGCAGACAGTTGACTTTTATGAACTGTTTGTGATGAGGCGCAATGGCACAAATAGTTAATCAAACATACGTGTGTGTGATGTACGGCATACAGGTCCCTCAGATGAACTATTTGCGATGATACAGAATAATACAAACGGTTCGGCGTAACAAGGCGTGTGTGATAGGCTGCAAACAGTTCAATAATCGGAGCTGTGTGCTATAATTCTGGACAACACATACGATTTGTTGTTCTGAATTGTGTGCTCGACAGGGCACACAATTCAAGAAACCAAATGTGTGCGATATTGTGAACGATCACTGACAAATCTGTATTCTGAACCGTTTGCGATGAGATTGAGAGGGTAGACACAGTTAAGGAATAAATATGAGCAAACGACAACAGATTTTAGGAGTACAGTCTGTTTTACTTCTTCTTGTTGTTGTTAGATGGCCCCGCGCCATCGTCTTGACGTGGACGCTTCTTGCCGCTGACCGTTGGATTTTCATCGCCATCGTCATTGATGTCCTCGTCGTCGTCCTCCTCCTCCTCCTCATCATCGTCATCTTCGTCCTTCGGCGGCTCCTCGTCGTCCTCCTCCTTGTCCGACCATTCCTCCTCCTCCTCATCGTTGTCGTCTTCTTCGTCCTTCGGCGGCTCCTCGTTCGTCTGGTCATCGTCCGATGACTCCGGCAGCAGCGTCCCTTCCATGAGCTGGATAAAATGGAGGTCAGGGCTTGACGCCAGACTCATGGAAGACGAGCGCGATGATTGTGTGGTTGACCCCAGACTGGCGAAACTGTCGTCCTCGCTGTCGCTCGACATTGCTGCGCTACGTAATTAAACAACCGGCGAGAAAGCGAGATTGCAGAGTGTGTGGAAGGGTAGAGTGGCTGGCCGGGATGATGAAGATGGTGGCAACTTAAGCGTGGTGTGAAGACAAGAGGAATGTCAATTGAAGCGGGGGATTGACGGATTATATTGGCGCCTTGGCAGGCGGTTAGAATTCTGATATAATCAACCGCAATTGTGTGCACCCGGCCCGTCGCTCTAAATTCCCGCTATTGTGCAGTTCTCAATATGCCAAATGTTTCACATGTGTACATTTTAGGAGTTCACATGGTTCACTAGATGCTTTGTTTAACTACCCACATGCTTATATGAAACACAACGGGTGCAAAATAGTAAGCATTTAACATAGGACAGTTGGTAAGCAATATATATAGATGAGCTCTGCTTAGTGATGTAGCCATTAATAATCAAACAAAACCCCTAATGATCATTGCAAACAGCGCATAGAAGATGGCTAATGCGGCAACTACAACTACACATGCTAGTTCCTTCTTGTCTCTTGCTTTCATATGTTGCTTGTGATTGATTCTTTCTTGCTTCATTGTGGTGATTGTACACTCCAGATTAGCCAGTTTCTTCTTCAGCTTTACGTTATCTTCTGCAAGCTTGGTGATAACACTCCGAGCCCTGCCATGCCATTCATCATCCAACCAGTTAACAAAGGCACAAGCCTCATATCCCTGCGAATGTTAAATAATCAGGATCAGCGGGGGCATTAACTAAACTTAAGGGAAGAACTTATCACTAACCTCTAAGGGGCAACCAAGAAACCGTCTGCCAATGTCGAATCCCTCTGTGCATACACGTTGAGCGGGAGTGTGTCCGTGCACACAACTTAGCTTTTGGTACTTCTCGGTGGCGCAAAACTCGGAATCGAACTCATGTTGCGGGAGTCTGCTGGAGTCATACTCTGGATCCGGCATTTGATCGCTTTCCTGTGTGTGTGGGGCGGTGGGGGACCAATTCAGGACGAACTGAGTGAGCTGCTTGCTTTGGACATGGTAAAAAGATGAGGAAAGATTGGGACCTGACAAAATGATTCGGACCCGTAGTACACCGGCCTCCTGGTGACCTTAGGCAAGTGCACGGCGGTGACCACTGTCGTGGTGGCGCCGGCAATGGCGCTGCCAAGAGCAACTGTAAGAACCGGGGCAGCCACACTGAAACCATCAGCAACACTCGTCCGCATTCCTCCAATGTCAGTGCCACGCCAAGGAATTTGGACGCTAGGGATTTGGAAGCTATTTAGGGATTTGGGGAAGACGGGGAAACTATGGGGATCTGATGATAACGGTCGGGAACTATTTATCGCATTCTATTGTATACGGCACACGGTTTCCGTAACATGACCGTTTGTGATGTGCTTCCCGGTACATATGCGTGCGGTAAACAGCCGCTCTCCGAAAACCCCCAAAAAACGTTATGCTAATAGAGATGTCGGCGGCGACCGAGGTAGTGGCTGCCGGATAGGAGGTCAATCCCCGGTCGGTCGGCGGTGTCGGCGTTATAGGAAGTGCATCCTCGGTCGGTCGGCGGTGGCGGCGTGATAGGAGGTCAATCCTTGGTCGGCGGCGGGAGATATAGGACGAGCTCAATCCTCGTGGTCGGCCCCGGCATGATTGGAGCACGTCCCTCGCAGTCGTAGGCGGGATAGTGGAGCCCGGACTTCAGGCAGGTGCCCCGCTAAGCTCTGCTCCTTGACCGTGCTGTCTCGTCGTGCCGCTGCTAATCAATTAAGGTATTCTTTTCCTTGAGTGTACTTATTAAGGTATTAAATTCATATAAGGGCACTACTACTGATGATGCGTGTAAATTGGCTGGTTGATTAGTGTCATTGCACGGTCGGATAACATTATGCAACGCCCTTCATAAATTTTGAAAATAAAATATTTTGATTTATTCACCCATATATTTGTCCATCCATTAAGGATGGAACGTGTGCAGATGGAACGATCTGAATGGATGAGGGATCGGACAACCTCAAGGTATAGGGCTGGCATGGAGGAGTTCATGGTTTTAGCTGAACGGACAAAGAAGAGAATTGGCAAAGAAGATTACGTCCTCTGTCCATGCAAGGATTGTACCAATACGGTGTCAATTGCAATTGATTTGGTCGAGTTACACTTATACAAGAGGGGATTCATGGGTGGATACACAATATGGACTAAACACGGTGAAGAGCCAGTTATGGTTGAAGGTAATAATGTGCATGTTGGCGAGTTGCTAAACCCTGATCGGAGTCTCATGGGTGTTGAATTTAAACTCGGGGCTGAGACGTCAAGCTACAGACGGAAGACTGGCATGCCAAAAAAACCAAAAAAACCAAGAGTGTGAAGTAGACATCACCGACCTTTATGATATGCCAGATTTTACTGCTCTGATTACAGATTTACAGGGCCCAGATAAAGAAATGGCCGGGTACGAGGAGCTGCCAAGCATTGATGCGGCCTCCAAGAAATATTTGTATCCAGGTTGCAAAAAGAAATATTCCAAGTTGAGTGCCACACTGACGCTTGTGTGAATGACTGTATGTTGTACCGCGGTGACTACAAAGATTTGCGTTCATGTCGCATATGCAAGCACGCACAATACAAGCACGGGAGAGCAAAGGAAAAGTACAAAATGGATGAAGAGATCGAGACAGGAATCCCGTTGAAGGTTGTTTGGTACTTGCCTATAATTCCAAGGTTGAAGCGTTTGTTTGCAAACCCTCGAGAGGCAAAGAGGTTGCGGTGGCATCATGATGAGCGAACTGCTGATAAATATATGAGGCACCCGAAAGATGGGGCTCGGTGGGAACAAATTGCGGACAGGTTTAAAGATTTTGCAAAGGGTCCTAGAAATATATGGCTAGGGGAGTGTACTGATGGATTTAATCCATTTGGTGATATGAACACCAAACACAGCACTTGGCCGGTGCTTCTGTGCAAATATAACCTTCCTCCTTGGTTGTGTATGAAGAAAAAATACATCATGATGTTGATGATTATCCAAGGCCCGAAGCAACCTAGAAATGATATCGACATTTACTTTCAGTTACTGGTAGAAGAACTACAAACATTGTGGTTACCTGGTGTGAACTGTTATGATGCCTACGCAAAGGAGTTTTTTTGGCTACATGAGTTGCTGCTGCACACCATTCAAGATATGCTGGCATTAGGCAACAGTTCGGGCCAGAAAACAAGGGGACCAGTAGGATGTGTCACATGCATGGATAGGACAGCAAGTAGATTTCTTTCCAACTCATGCAAAACCGTGTATTTGCGTCATCGAAGGTTCTTAAGGAAAAGTCACCCTTACCGAAAAATGACAGCTGAATTTGATGGTACGGTAGAGAAAGGAACGGGCCCAAGACCCTATGATGGGAAAGTAGTCCACAACATGGTTAAAAAAATTGAAGTTGTGCTTGGGAAGGGATCCGGTTCGACGTAAAAAATAACACCCAAGGACCAAGTGTTTAAGAAGAAATCAGTGTTCTGGGAATTACCTTATTGGGAGTTCCTAAGTGTACGTCACTGCATTGATGTCATGCACGTAGAGAAGAATGTATGTGAAAGCATCCTTGGTACTCTGCTCAAGATTAAAGGCAAAAGAAAGGATGGTGACGGTGCACGACTCGATATGCTTGGTGATCAATAACAACGCATGAATGAAGCAGAAGATGATGACAAATTGCTCCAGCAACACCAGAGTTACAATTTCACTGTAGCAGAAGCAAAAGAGTTCTTCCAATTTTTGTTGTCAATTAAGACACCCTCTTCCTACTCTACAAACATCAGAAGTCTCGTGGATGACAGCTTGGCTAGAAAGAAGTTGTCTCACATGAAGTCACATGATTGCCACGTAATGTTGACACAAATCCTCCCGGTGGCCATAAGGAATATGATGGACACAGACATAAGAAACACATTGATTGGTCTCTGTGATTTTTTCAACAAACTATGGCAGAAGGTGGTAGATGTTGAAGAGCTGGATAATATGCAAGCTAATATTACAATGATATTGTCAAACTTAGAGATGTTCTTCCCACCGTCATTCTTTGATGTCATGGTCCATCTCACCGTGCACCTTGTGGACGAGATAAAGTATTATGGTCCTATGTTTCTTTGCAACATGTATCCCTTCGAGCGGTACATGGGAATATTGAAGCGCTATTGTCAGAACCGATGTCATCCAGAGGCAAGCATCCTACAAGGTTATACCGCAGAGGAGGTGGTTTAGTTTTGCGCCGAATACATGAAACTTAGACCTATAGGTGTGCCCCTCTCTCGCCATGAGGGAAAGCTGGCTGGTAAGCCGGTCCTTGCTGGCACACGGTTTTGTGCACCTAGAGATATGGCCGATCAAGCCCATTTGACGGTACTGCTTAACACCCCGATACTCGACGCTTATGCTGCAGAACACATGGAGGAGATACGACGAAGCAACTTACCCAATGTGCTATCACCAGCTGCCGAGACAAATGCACACAATAAGGACTATGTAAGATGGCTGAAGGTTCGTTTGGCAAGCGGATCCGATCAAGACCTTGCAACGTGGTTGGCACAAAAGCCATCAATGACGATAATGAAGTACCAAGCGTACGACATAAATGGCAACACGTTCTACACTGAGGAACGTGATGCGAAGACCTCGTATCAGAACAACTCTGTTCGAATAGAATGCCAAACTGTATAGGGGATGATAAACAGGTGTACTATGGAACCATTGAAGAGATTTGGGAGCTTAACTATGTGCCAATGAAGGTGGCATTATTCAAGTGCAGATGGGTCCCTCTTACTAGCGTAAAGGTTGATGCTTACAGCAGGAAGACATATGTTGACCGCAGAGTTATGGCATATCACAAGGACCCATTTATTCTGGCCAGCGATGCTACCCAGATTTTCTTTGTGCCAGACCTCTTGCAGACGCACTGCCATGTAGTGATGTATGGGAAGAGGAGGGTACTAGGCATCGAGAATGTTGGTGATGAGGAGGAGTACAATCAATATGATGAGTTGCCACCTAAGGGGCCACGCAACATAAAAGACGAGAAGCGTAAAATCATACGAAATCCTAAGTTCATTAGGGGTCAACCTAATGATCGCGATCACCCCATGTACATGGGAATTGATTCAAAAAACTAATCATTATGTCTACTGTACTGAATCGTGAGCGATGTGTACTGAGTTCGTTCTGTTAGAAGTTTTCCCATGTACTGTATTGTGATTTGTGAGGTATGCCCAGCCTTATGTTGATCTAGATTAATATGTTGTCAACCGTAGCAATGAATTTGAAATATTTATGATAATTTACCCTATAGCTAGAACGCTCAGTTGATCTCACTCTGGTATGTATGAACTGAACATGTGCAGTTTGGTTTAACGAACAGCACACGGTTGGTTCACTAAAACCGTGTGCTTTCTAAACCGTGGACGATGACACCTAATGCGCGCAAAGTGAGTGGTGCGTTCTGATTGGCCAAAACCCAAACCACACGGATCGTACGTCTGCACCGTAGGATTCACCTAGATCAAACGGCTGTCCTTATACCTCTCGTCAACACACGTTGTTGAAGCTGGGATTTGATTTATATGCACTAAATGCCCCGTAAATGATAAAAAATGTTGAAAAATATCAACCGAGCCCATAAATGCGCTAGAAAATCAAACCTGTTGTATAATGATGATTGAGTATCGTGGGATAAAAGTTGGAGGAGAGGCGATGAATACACCGTCGATTGGAGTTCGATTTGCCACTTCTCACTTTGGAACTATGATCCTTCTAGTGAGATGCTACGGTTTCCATGGAGCGATCATCGTAACTTGTGCCAATAATAACCATTTTTTCCACGGTGTCTCGAGATCACGCCACGATGACATACCAATTTTCGTGATTTTCTTGAGTCCATTTGCATTTCCTGTAATTAAATTACCGACATTTACGCATCTCCCATCACAAAATGTTTGAAAATTCTTCCCATTCGCTTGCACAATGACGAAAAACACGCAAAGTGACACACAAATGATTGTGTAAGAGATTCTTTGCGAGCATCCACACGTAATTCATGTTGGCATATTTTATTTATAAGAACTAATTAACATGGTAAATACAAAAGGATGACTTAGATATAACAAACGAGCCATGTAATCCACCAGAAGATCAATAATATGAGTACAATGATGTTTGTGTACCATGGGAAATATTGAGGCGAAAAGATGAGGTTGACATAGATTGGAGAGTCCAAAATGCCAACTCTACATTTGGAAACTATGATCCTTTGTGTGAGATGCCTTGGTTTTCAACGGGCCGTACATCACAACTTCTGCCAGACATTACCAATTTTTTCCCACGGGGTATTCACATCATGCCATGGTGACACGCCCATTTTCGTGATTTTCAGAATACATTTGCATTTCCTCCAATTCAATTACTAACAAGCCCAATGTTGGTGAAAAAAATGTCTTAAAACTAGCAAACAAGTCATGAAATGCGGCCGAAAATCAATACAGGGGTTAAGAGGTGATCGTCTGCCGATGAAAATAATTCGAGGCGAAATGATGAAGTCACAAATTCATTTGAAATTAAAATATGATTGTTGTGCATAAACAAATAGCACACGGTTGGTTTACTAAAACCGTGTGCTTTCTAAACCGTGGACGATGACACCTAATGCGCGCAAAGTGAGTGGTGCATTCTGATTTGCCAAAACCCAAACCACACGGATTGTACGTCTGCACCATAGCAGGATTCACCTGGATCGAATGGCTGTCCTTATACCTCTTGTCAACACACGTTGTTGAAGCTGGGATTTGATTTATATGCACTTAATGGCCCGTAAATGATAAAAATGCTGAAAAAATATCAACCGAGCCCATAAATGCGCAAGAAAATCAAACCTGGTGTATAATGATGTTTCAGTACCGTGGGATAAAAGTTGGAGGAGAGGCGATGAAGACACCGTTGATTGGAGTTCAATTTGCCACTTCTCCCTTTGGAACTATGATCCTTCTAGTGAGATGTTACGGTTTCCAAGGAGCGATCATCGTAACTTGTGCCAATAATAACCATTTTTTCCACGGTGTCTCGAGATCACGGCACGATGACACACCAATTTTCGTGATTTTATGAAGTCCATTTGCATTTCCTGTAATTAAATTACCAACATTTACACATCTCCCATCATAAAATGTTTGAAAATTCTTCCCATTCGCTTGCACAATGACAAAAACACGCAAAGTGACACACAAATGATTGTGTAAGAGATTCTTTGCGAGCATCCACACGTAATTCATGTTGGGATATTTTATTTATAAGTACTAATTAACATGGTAAATACAAAAGGATGACTTAGATATAACAAACGAGCCATGTAATCCACCAAAAGATCAATAATATGAGTACAATTATGTTTGCGTACCATGGGAAAAATCGAGGCGAAAGGATGAGGTTGACATAGATTGGAGAGTCCAAAATGCCAACTCTACATTTGGAAACTATGATCCTTCGTGTGAGATGCCTTGGTTTTCAAAGGGCCGTACATCACAACTTCTGCCAGACATTACCATTTTTTTCCCACGGGGTATTCGCATCATGCCACGGTGACACGCCCATTTTCGTGATTTTCGGAATACATCTGCATTTCCTCCAATTCAATTACTAGCAAGCCCAATGTTGGTGGAAAAAATGTCTTAAAGCTAGCAAACAAGTCATGAAATGCGGCCGAAAATCAATACAGGGGTTAATAGGTGATCGTCTGCCGATGAAAATAATTCAAGGCGAAATGACGAAGTCACAAATTCATTTGAAATGAAAATATGATTGTTGTGCATAAACAAATAGCACACGGTTTGTTCACTAAAATCGTGTGCTTTCTAAACCATGGATGATGACACCTAATGCGCGCAAAGTGAGTGGTGTGTTCTGATTGGCCAAAACCCAAACCACACGGATCGTACGTGTGCACCGTAGGATTCGCCCGGATCGAACGGTTGTCCTTATACCTCTCGTCAACACACGTTGTTGAAGCTGGGATTTGATTTATATGCACTAAATGCCCCGTAAATGGTAAAAATGCTGAAAAATATCAACCGAGCCCATAAATGCGCCAGAAATTCAAACCTGGCGTATAATGATGATTGAGTACCGTGGGATAAAAGTTGGAGGAGAGGCGATGAAGACACCTCTACATTTCAAAGTTGTGAGGATTTCATTTCAAATAAATAAATGCTGCTTGTGCACACGGGTTACTATATGAAACCGTTTGCATAGGCCTTTCCGCGGGGCGCACGGCGATCTTTTTCACCCACCGAAGCCGCCAACATGCCCCCCCCCAACACACACACAAACCCGCGCCCTCCCCCATTTCGCTCAACTGTGCGCGGATTCTGCCCAAACTCCATCGACAGCTAGCTCCCTCCCGCTCTCTGCCCCCAGATCCACACCAGAACCCTTTCCGACGCCGTCGTGCTCAACCCGGCCGTGTACCCATTTCACGGCGTCAACCCTACGCTTCACTGCCGCTCCGAACATGCGGCTGCCCACGCCTCACCGTCTTCATTTGCTCGCCAGCCGCCCTCGAGCATATCGATCATGTACCCTCGCCTCTCCTGCCGGATTTGCGCAAAAAAAACAGTCAGTTGCTGCCCTCCGTCGCGGTGAGGTCTATTATCTCGCGATCCCTTTTCCTATTTCGTTCGGTTTGTCCCCAAAATGATTATAAAATAATGGAGAGTGTATTTATGTTCATCATCTACCCTTTAACATATAAGTTGTATTTATTCCAATTAGTTATTGTCGAGTTACACATCATGTGCGCACGAGTCACACAAAATTAACAGATTAGCCTTACATTTCCAAATTATCACATGCCATGTTTATACAGCTTGCTGCCAAGCTGTTACATTTTATTTATGATTATCCCCCTTTTCTGAATTTCGCATGTGTCCTCTGTAGATGTCTATTAGCAGTGACGACAGTCATACTTCTGCCGAGGTATCTTCATTTGAGTCTGAAGCCAACATGTCTGCAACAGATGTTTGTCTATCAAGAAATGATGAACGGGATAAAGCTGCCACAATCGCCCATCCGATCAAGAGCTAGAAGAGTGCTCCAAGAAAGCCCACACACCAGCTTAAAGGTGTATACGAAGTAACTGGCATCGATTTGAAGTCTTGGGCTCCAACTAAACCAGATAAAGCACGCACGAGGTTCAGGAGTGTGTGTGGATTTGTTGGCAGGGCCAGGCTAAACATTAATCTGTCGGGGTTTCGGAAGGCTGGTGTAGAAACACGGCAGAGGATAGTCCGGGAGATCATGGAGCACTTCAACGTTCCTGAGGAATGGAGAGAGCAGGTGCAACACGCTGCACTGAAGAAGGCCAGGGATGCTTGGAGAAACTGGAAGCATGTGTTGTACAAGAAGTTCTTGAGTCAAGGCAAGGACCCAATCCCCTCATACCCCCAAATTACAAAGGAAGACTGGACAGAATTCAAAAGGGTCAGGGCCAGTGAAGAGTTTATTAAGAAGAGTGACATGCAATCAGAACTTCAGAAGAAGAACACACACACCCACCGTATGGGTGTGGCAGGATACTACGGCATGAAACCGATATGGGAGCAGGAGGACAAAGAAGTAGTAGCTGCGGGTGGCAGCCCGACCTTTAGTGAAATTAGGGGCACTCGCGCTAGGGACTACTTGCGGGCACGTGCAAAGAGGCATGGAGATGGTTCTTATTACTTTGAAAACTCAGCAGACCAAGAACTGTATGATGTGATGGCAAAGGCTTCCAAAAACACTAGAAGGTGCTACAGGAACTCAGGGCCATGTGACATTCTGTCTGAGGCTCTGACTACCAAAGAGCCCCTGGCCATGCAAGGGGTATTGGGGTCAATGTCCCACACAAGAGGGCTTTCTCACTAAGCAAAGAAGAGAGACTCAGCATGAAAAAAGCTAGGAGTGAGTGTAAGCATAAAGACTTGCGGGAAAGTATTAAGAGGGACCAGTATCCTGGAATTCGAAAGGAAGTTGAGGAGTCATATATGCAGCAGAAGACACTAATGATGAGAGAGAGCCAGGAGACAGAAGGGTATGTCGGCATGGATGATGCCACTTATTGTATGACAACACCACACAAGAGTAGTTGTGCATCAGCTGACCCCAGCGACAATGATGCTGCAGCTGGACATGATGGTGCTATATCTGATCTATATGGACATGGGGGGAGATTGAAGGCCGTGCTTACACATTATGAAGGTACTTTACAATGTGCAACAGCGTGGGTTTACTACCCTAACTTGGACGGGGGACTCTTGTTGGACAATGCACCGTTGAAGCCGGGTTGTGTGAAGTGCTATGTGACTGAAATAAAGCTTGGATTCAATATTTTTTCCCTGAAGAATGTCCTTGGGGACCCTGATGAGCAGAGGACCTTGGAAGAAACACGGTTAAATCATATCTAGTGGCCACGGAAAGAAATATACTTCCTGGATGAGATCCCTCCAGCCCCCCCCCCCCCAAAAAAGCAACCAATGTCACCCTCGAACCGGTGACTCTCCTCTCGCCACAGCAGATCTTGTGTGATTCCCCCGATGAACATACTCTTGGGAATCCGATGCCCGAGGCATCAACCTATGATCAGCCCGACCGATTTCCTGCCATAGAGGCCATGTCATCGTCCGCTCCTGAGCAGCCTGTGGCAAGGCCTACACCTGCTGAAGACGTATCATCGGTTCAGATGCCGGCCATTGAAGAAAAAAGTGCAGACACATCCGCACTGCATCCTCACCAGACAAACCCGACCAAACCGCGTGCTAAGGAGTCTGAAAGTCTGGAACCGCCTGCTAAGCAATTCGAAAGTCCGGGACCGCCTGCTAAGCACTCCGTAAGTCAGGAACCACCTACTCATCAGTCCAGTGGTTCACAGCCACGTGATAAGCATACCGATGTGTCGGCACTGCCTGCTCAGCAAACCAACACGTTGTCACAGCCGCATCAACACATCGACACATTGGCACCAGCTGTTCAGAAGCCCGGATTAGCTTCAACGGCTGGTCAGCTGTCCGTCGACTCTGGCACTACACCTCAGCAGTCCATCACAGTGGCATCATCTGTTCAACAGTCCATCGTACCTTCACAAGCCTCTCAACAACAAGTCGTTGATGAAACCAGACGTCAAACAAGAAGTGCTTCAGCTAAGAAGACGGAAGCGCCACGGTTGCACACAGGAAGTCGGCCCTCCCAAAAGCGAGAAGGGATGGGACCAAGAGCCTCCTTCTACAAAGAATCATCGGCCATACCCAAATTAACAACAAGGTTTTCGAAGGGCTTGGTAATCCCAGTTCTGACCACATGCCTGAAGCAGACCTTGAAAATCAACTTTCTAGTAAGGAAATAGACACATTTGAGAAACGCAAGTACAAGCATGGCCAGCCATTCCTTGTTGGCGATTTCTCGGAGGAGTGCAGTTCCAGTGCTCGCAAGTTACATAAATATTGCATGGACAGAATGTTGGAAGGAGAAGATAGTAACATTCAACAAGTGCACTACGACAGCTGGCATTTCTCTCACGTTGCAGGTACCATCAGTGTGGAATTCGAGGACTTTCATCTCTTCTTCAACTTCTATGAGCTTGCTGCCACTCTTGTCAAATGCTTGATGTTGTAAGTACTTCACAAACTCTGATAAACTTCTCCATACAAGGTTGTAAATGACAAAAAAGCTAACTGTATTGCATTCCTCTCAGGGGATTGACGACGCAGAGAACAACAAGGGTGCATGCGTATTTCATAGATCCTAATTTAGCAAACGGCGTTTTGTTACGAGATAATGGCTCACGCAAGGCTTCCATTGATTATGTCGCCAAGATCTTGTTCAACTTACAGATAGGAGAATTCTTCATGTGGCTATATCATGAACGGTAAGTTAAATATACAACCACGCATACATTGATCGTCTTTCAGTTTTAGACATAGTTCGTACATTCATGGTTTTCTTAAACTGTAGAGGTCACTGGATCTTGGTGGTCATTGTTCCAAAACGCAACACAGTTTACTACATGGATTCTCTCAGAGAGTCAAATGCACCTCGAGATCTGAGTCATCTTCAGGATTTCATGGATAGGTATTTTCTTTGATGTTAATGCGTTGTGTTCATATCTGGTTCTCGAATTGAGTGTGTGAAAATTCATCTTCATTTGCAGTGTATTGTCAATGAACATAACTTTAGGAGGGAATCGGTTCGACCACCAACTACCTCTGCAGCACGTGATCGTTTCTCTGGTAAGACAACGAAATCCCTTATTTTCGGAAAATGCTAGTCAGATGTTCAAGTTTCTAAGTAAACCTCTTTCTATTTCTCTCCATAGAAAAAAGAAGAAACAACTTACAACGGTTAGGTTGTTCCTAATAGGGCAAATACATGACTAATATTGTAAAAAAAGTTTCAGTGTCCTCAGCAACAACAAGGTACCAGCCTATGTGGATACTACGTTTGTGCACACATGATGAACCTATGTAGGCGTGTTGAATGTGGTGTCGATGCTGACAGGATAAAACAAGTAAGTCTGCTTCTTAATTACCATCTTCTACTCCACACGTATGTCACATTCTGATCTAAAAGTCATGCAGTTGATTTTCGGACCGATGACCTCTTCACCGCTCGCCGCAGATGAATTGATGTCTGTTAGGAAATTTACCAGCACCTTCTTTGTGAAACACTATATCAAGCCCAATGATGACGTCGAAGATTTCCGGGTTCATATATCTGAATAATAAGTACGCATTCATATAGTGTTATCAGCTAAACATATACACATGGATGCATTATTTTCCATGTGATCATGTCTTCGCATTTTCTACACTATGATTATGTACTGCATATGTCGGTTTAACAGCTATGGAATTTAGCTAGCATTTGCTCAATTGCATATTGTCGTGAATTATGATGAATCCTCTGCTTGTGGACACTATTCGTTGGATTGCATATTGTGGCGAAATATGATGAATGTTCTTCATGTGGACACTATTTGTCAATTGCATATTGTGGCGAATTTGCTATTTGCAGGGTGAATTAAATGCGATATTTTACAATAACCTGGCAATTTCAGTGCACACGGTTCAAGCAACTAAGCATGTGCGGTCCAGAATGGAAAGCACACGCAACTCATAGCGCAACCGCCTGTGATCCACAGGAAAAGCACACGAGATATAATCTAAAACATTGGTGATAAATAAGTAATCACAAACGGTTTGCAGCACTCGTACGTGTGCGTAGGAGCTCCTCAATGTTTGCGATAGCACCATATCTCACATGTGAGCCAACAGGAAACCGTGCCAGATGCAAAGACGATGCCATGCGTACTTTTCTCGGGAAATGTGTCCGATGATGCCATGCATGGCAGATGGTGTTGAGAGAAATCTCGTGTGTGATGATGAACATATCACACACAGTTTATACAATGGCTCATGTGGATTAGGTAACGTTTCACAAACGGTAAAAGGTCAAACTCCGTTTGTTTTCCATGAGCAATTAGACGTGTTTGACTCGTCTTGCACGTGTGTGATTGATCCCAAATCCCACACGTAAGCCCAAAAGATTATGTGTGCGATATGTTCCTGCACCGCACACGATTATATTTGCAGATCATTTGCGTTCGTTGGTCACCATCGCCGACGGGTTTTCCGTGTCGTGCGGGACGGACCCCCCTATCGCCCACACATGCAAGGCGATGGTTTAAAACTACGTCGCGGAAAGGGGTTAAAAATCGTTTGTATAGCACGTCACTGCACCAATGTAGATTGATTTATCTTTAGCGAGAGTGGTGCGTTGTGATGGGTTTAATCTTGCGGTGCTCTATCCTCGTGACAGAAGGGGTCAATACACGTATTTTATTACTTCCATTAATGGGAAACCGATGTGGTTTATCCATATTGATTGGATTTACTTTATCTACATCATGTCATCTTGCTCCAAGCATTACTTTGTTTTTACTTAATACTCTAGATGCATGCCGGATGGCGGTCGATGGGTGGACTAATAGTAGTAGATGCAGGCAAGAGTTGGTCTACTTGTTTATGGATGTGATGCCTATATACATGATCATTGCCGTGAATAAATATTGCATAACTATGCGCTTTTGTATCAATTGCCCAACAATAATTTGTTTACCCACCGTATGCTTTCTTCGAGAGAGAAGCCTCTAGCAAAAAATATGGCCCCGGGTCTTCACAATATATATTACAAAAACACCAAAAATATTGCTTCAATTTATTTACTGTTATTTTATTTTACATTTATATTACCTATCTATCACTACTTATCGCTTGCAAGTAACGAGTTCAAGGGGCTTGACAACCCTCTTGCCCGCATTGGGCGAAAGTGTGTGCTCTTTTGTGTGTAGGTGTTGAAGATGGGAATTTGCATGGTCCTCCTATTGGTTCGATAACCTTGGTTCTCACTAAGGGAAATACTTGTCTCTACTATGCTACATCTCCTATCCTCTTCGGAGAAAATTCCAACGCAGTTTACAAGTAGAAGTGATCATGAGTTATTATTGTTGATGTTATCCCTGAGATAGGATGTTGGGCGTTGATAAACTATAAACCCCTATCTTCCTATGTGTCTGATTGCAAATTTGTACTTCATAAATATCCCGTGAGTTTCAGCAATCATAGAAGACTAAATTATAGTTGAGTATGTGATCTTGCTAAACAAAGCTCTTACATAGACTCTTTCTAAAAATATGATGAATTGTAATTGTTTCAATGACTAAGAACATAGTTTGCTAGTTTTCAATAAAGTTTATGATTCATACTTGAGCATGTGAATAGATTATTAATTATTCATGAGAAGTTTTATGATACTATGTTCCTGTTATGCTAATGATCATGATGCTTTCATATCCGTATTTCTTTTTTATCGGCACCTCTCTCTCTAAGCATGTGGGCATGATTATCGAGTTCCGCTTTCCCTTGAGGACAAGCGACGTCTAAGCCTGGGGGAGTTGATACGTACATTTTACATCACGATTTCCTACTATTATTTATATTGTTTTTACTCATTATTCCACTTTATGATACAATTTTAATGCCTTTTCTCTCTGAATGTACAAGGATTACCCGGCGAGGAACATTACCGACAGCTGGAATTCTGGACCTGAAAAGGATACATCAGAGATAACTATTTTGCTAAACTCCAAATGACCTGAAATTTCACGGAGAATATTTTTGGAATATATAAAAAATATTGGAGCTAAGAAATACCAGAGGGGGGCCACCTATTGCTCACAAGGCAATAGGGCACGTCCACTCCCTGGGCTCGCCCTGGTGCCTTGTGGGTCCCACAGGCGGTCTACGGTCCCCCTCTTCTGCTATATGATGGGTTTTGACCTAGAAAAATGAAGAGGATGCTTTCGGGATGAAGTGCCGCCTCCTCGAGGCGAAACCTGGACAAGAGCACTTTTGTTCTCCGGCGGAGCCATTCCGTCGAGGAATCTTCCCTCCGAGAGGGGAAATCGAAGCCATCGTCATCACCAACAGTTCCTCCATCGCGGGATGATCAATCTTCACCAACACCATCTCATCTCAAACCCTAGTTCATCTCTTGTATTCAATCTTTGTCTCAAAGCCTCAGATTGGTACCTGTGGGTTGCTATTAATGTTCATTACATCTCGTAGTTGATGCTAGTTGGTTTATTTGGTGGAAAATTATATGTTCAGATCCTTAATGATATTCAATACACCTCTGAACTTGAACATGAACATGATTTGTGACTAGTTACTTTTGTTCTCGGGGACATGGGAGAAGTCTTGTTATAAGAGATCATGTGATGTTGGTATTCATTCGGTATTTTGATGATATGTATGTTGCTCTTCTTTTAGTGGTGTCGTGTGGACGTCGAATACATGACACTTCATCATATTTGGGCCTAAAGGAAAGCATTGGGGAATGATAAGTAGATGATGGGTTGCGAGAGTAACACACTAGTGGAGTCGCGGGTTATACAAACGGTTTTAACCCCTTTCCATGACGTAGTCTTAAACCGTCGCCTTGCATGTGTGGGCGATGGGGGGGGGGGGCTATCCCACACGACAGGCAAAACCCGTCGGCGATGCTTGCACCCGGTCACACACGATGGATAAAAATATATCGTTTGCGATTCGAAGGGCCATTACAAACACACATATTGGGGAAGACGTGTGAGATGAGATTATCATCCCACACAGGGAATCCTATGGTTACGTCTCCATTCGTATTTCAGATCACACTCAATTTTCTGCATAACATCATTTGTGCTAGGGCTGGTCACCACACACGATAGTTATAATTCTGTCGGTTGCGTTATTCAAAACATCACTCACGGTGTCTAGAAGAAACTGTTTGGCATTGGGCTGCCCATCACACACACATGCTATAAGAAAACATTTGTGATTGGGTGTCCTCAGCACACAGTTGTCGAGCAGAATTCGTGTGTGATTCCTCACCAATCCAACACGCCAACTTGTAGAAATGTGTGGGCTTGTTGAGGTCATCGCCCACAGTGTAGTCCTAGAAATCGTCTAGAATGGGAAACCCAATAATAAGCCTGATAGCTCTATTATTTATAATCCATTTAGTAATTAAATTAACATTTCATATCAAGCACAAAATATATTTCTTATTCATAGTACGGCAACCAAGATTTCATAATTGAATTACATTAGGGTACAACATCATATAGGCATATACTGCCTAGCTACCCAATTGCACAACAGGACAAAGTTTCAAATGCAACATCTAAAACCTTTGGAAATTAAGTATCATCATAGACGGTAAATAGACAGATGAGTCTCATCTAGAAAACTATTAAAGCGGAAGGGAAATATTGAGCCTTCAATGATGTTGAAGGTCCTTGCAACTTTAGGCCAGTGCCTCTGGATGATAGCCTGCCCATCCTTCATCCTCTTGAGGAAGACTTCAAGATTATACCGTGGGTGCTGTACGAATACCTTCCTCGCCTCTTAATCATACGGGTGGTTTGAGACGTAATCATCGATGAACTGCCTTGAGAAGGACTGAAAACAAACATATGCATAAATATTTTTTCTAAAATTTGAAATGGCGCAAAGGAAAAAGGACAAGGTGAAAGAGATGGTACCATCCTATAGTTGACTGATGTCTTCTTTATTGTGCAGACAAACATCTTGTTGTTTTTCGTAGCTAGTTTCTTTATCTTAACAATCTTTGTGAGTTTCTTGATTTGACTGATATTCAAGGACACCTCATTTCCCCACATGCAAAAAGGGTCGAAGAGTGGGTCTAAACCTCTTACAGCAGGACCTTCATGTGCAAGAACAAATTATTAAAAACATTAATATTACAATGGTTCCTGCAATTGCACAATAATGTGCTATTAGCCAAACGACCATGGATGTGCAAACCTCCATGGTAAACTTCAATGTCCCCCATTGTTTCCCCCTGCAACATTTTTAAGACAAATATTGATCAGGTTATAAGTAATATTTGGCATACTATCAGTGAAATATGTTAATGGAAAATAAACACATTGCGGATCCAACAGATTAATTTTAGCCACATGGAAAAGCCAGTTATCTAAACCAAGCGCGCTAAGAACTAGGAAATATTGCAGAATTGTACAATAGGAAATATTTCACATGTATTTAGTACATCTAAATTTGATTTATTCGTCACATGCATAACAATACAAAATTGTACCAACAACAATCGAACATCACATTGCAGAATTGAACTAATTAGTTAAATGATCACCACAACAAATGAACGAAACAGTTAACTAATTAAGCACCGCATTGCACAATAGAACATACTAAAAGGGAAGGTTGCAGTAGCATTACATTGGACATTTCACTAGAATTTCTAAATGAAAGGTAGTAGCGGCACACGCAACAGGTAAATGAAACATGCTTAACCGGCATAGCTAGGTGAACATAGGTCCTTAGTGATAAAGCTAAAAAACAAGCTATTCCTCATCGTGGGAGATATCGATGATGATGGGCTCCTTCAACTTGGAAAAGGGCCAGGCCTCCGCACCGTGGGTGCACCCCTTGTAGTGGTGAGTGGCCTGATCCTGCCCCGGCACCAACATGCCGGCTCTGGAGTTGAGGTAAGCACGGGCACGCTAAGAAAACACATCAAAGTCTTCGTCGAACGCACCGGCGGTGCCCTCGAGAAAAGACCACAAGCTGTCGTTTATAGCAGCCAACCGCGTGGCTGCGTCAGCGCGCGAGGCGTCGACGGTGGCCTCGACAACGAGGTGCTCCTCCAAGATCTGGGGGTCAGCACGCATTGAATCATCGTTGCCTCATCTGCGCGTGCAGCCGCGATTTGGTTCTCCGCTACCAAATGCTCTTTGAGATCCTGGCTATACTACGTGCACCATGGCTTTCGGCAACGATTATTTAGAGGATGGGGCAGTGATTTGGGTGGAAGGTGTCACACCGGCGGTCGGGCCATGTGGGATGGAGGAGGAGGGGGTGAGGGGGTATTGGGGAGGTGTCAATTACCTGACTAGATGGACGAGGCCGAGCAGCAGGAAGGAGCGTCGCCGGCGAGGAGGCGGCGCTGCAAGCAAGCAGTGAAGGTTTGGACTAGGAAAGGTAGAGGAAAAGCGGGGAAATGTGGCTTTGTTTTGGTAACGGGGGGCGAGGGAGGTAGATATTTCCGCGGCAGCCCAAAATTTTCATTCGGTGCAGCGAAAAACTGGAGCGGAAAGCACCATCGGACACAGTCCCTTATTCAGAACCATGTGCGATATCAAAACATCACAAACGGTGCCTGTGTTAGACTCTGCGTGTGATGAAATTGAACGTGCAAATTTTTCAGAATAGTTCTTGATATCATCACATCACCAACGAAGCCTGTGTTATACCCCGTGTGTGATGAACTTGGACGTGCATATGTTTGTTTCCAAGCTTCCGACATAAGATTGGGTACTACATATCACATGGTTCGTGCCAAAAATTGTGTGTGATGAACTTCATTTTCATTTATATTTGGAAGATGGAATGGGGATATGGCGGCAAATTTTTGGTCCGAATTTCCCTGGTTACAGTGGTCATCCACGTCGTCGCATAATTTAACATCAATTGCTAATTTGGATACTACACAAAAGAGCCTACAACACAGCCCGCACTTACTTAATCGAGCAATTAAACAGAGCTGGTTGACCTAAACATTACTCTAACAAAAGAACAACGCTCTAAACAAAGACTAATGTTCCGCCTGACGTCGCCGATCTCCGCCGCATCCTTCGTGACCAGCTCGGGCTCGACGACCTCCGGGGAAGGGGCTCCATGGCATCCATCGCCACATACTCTGCAAGCATCTCGCAGTCCGCATTCGCCAGCTCTTTGGAAAAGGCTGCCATGCGTCTGGTGTGGGCGGCTGCGGTCCGGGCATTGACGGCCTCCATCTCGGCATGGGAGGCTGCCAACGAATGGACGGCTGCCCGAGCGCTCTCGGCGATTGCCAACTCTTCGGACGTAGGTTGCCGACCGTTGTCGGAGAAGGTCGCTGCTATTTGTGCGGTGACCAACACGAGTCGGGCGTGGGCGGCCTCGGCATAGGCGTGGGCAGCCGCCATCAGGGCTACGGCGGCCGTCGAGGAACGGACAACTGCTGTGCCTTTCTCGCCATTTGCTATCCCGGTCGCGGATGTTGCTGCCGCCATCTCAGATGCAACAGGTGCCCTTTCGGCGGCCGCAGCCACCCTGTCGGAGATTGCGGTCGCGCTCAAGGATGTTGTGAGCGCGTTTATGGCTGATGCAGCCGCGCTCGGGCTGGAGTGGGTCGCCGAAGTTGCCCTCACGACACGGATCCACATCCCCATCTTTCACCGGTGACGCTTGAACAGTAGAGTGTTCTGGGGGAACAAGTGTGACTGTGTGGTTGACGCACCGACGGTGTACTGAAGCTTCCGGCCTAAGCCATATATGAGAATTGTCCCAAGATATTTTTATACTACATCACACGCGTTTCATGATCAAGAACTGTTTGCGATGTATTTGATTTTCATATTGCTTTGAAATGAAAAATAAAGTTACATCAACAATTGAAGGTGTTTGGATGGCAATAACATTTATCTGCAGTGAACGTTGCAACTATAAGAGTTTTTTAGACATTTCATGTGCATACTTCAAATTTGAACTGCAGTGCACCTGAATGGGTTGAAAATCATCTATGTGTCACTGGATACATGCTTTGGTCCAATGCAAGAAATGGAAGTTAAACAAATTCCAAACCTCTCGTTATTTTGGCTCGGTCGTAGACTATGAGAAGGCGTTTTTACAAATTCCAATAAAACCAAATATCTTCATAAGTTCATGAACCTTTGCATGGTGTCATGTCATGGCTCATGTGTGTCGTGGTAAAAAAATGCCCACTTCGGGACAAGTTTTGGCACAAACCTCTTACAAACCGAAGATTCTCACAAGAAGTCATGTGGTTCCGATAGGGAAATTTCACATTTTATGTTGAAACAACATCTGATGTCTATTGTCGCCTTGAATTTATTTCTAGAGTCTCCATAGAGCAACATGAATGTGATTCTAACCAATGGAATATTACAGAGTTCGTTTGGCCTTTTTAGTACATTAATTGAGTTTTCTAGGCATGTAATGTACATAATTCAAATTTGAACTACAATCACACGGTCCAGCGCATGAAAATAGGTCAAAAAATCATACACGTTTTCCTAGCTGCATGTTTAGGTCCCACGCAAGAAATGGGAATGAATTTTAAACATATCATCGTCCTGGCTCGACCGCAAACATTGGGAAACTTAGTTTTTAAATTCATGTAAATGCAAACCTCGATACAAATTCATGAAATTTGGGCATGGTGTCATCAATTGCCATGTTGTGTGTGTTGTGGTAGAAAAATTGCCCTGTTTTGGAAAGGTTTTGGCACAAAGCCTCTTACAAACCGGCGATTCTCACAAGAAAGTCGTGTGTTTCGATGGGGAAAGTTCACCTTTTATGTGCGAAACAACATCCGTTATCTCTTCTCGCCTTGGATTTATTTCTAGAGTCACCATAGAGCGACATGACAATCATGATAAACTATGAATTTTTTCCAAGGTTCGTGAGACCTATTTACTACATTAATTGAGTTTTCGAGCCGTTTAATGTGCATAATTCAAATTTGAACTACAATCACAAGGTCCAGCGCATCAAAAATAGGTTGAAAAAATCATATGCCTTCCCCTGGATGCATGCATGCATGTTTAGGTCCCACACAAGAAATGGGAATGGATTTCAAACATCTCATTGTTTGTTGGCTCGGCCGCAAAGATCGAGATACATGGTTTTTTCAAATTCCACTAAATCCAGAACTCGTCAGAAATTCATGAAACTTGGCATGGTGTCCTCACAAGGGCACACATATGCTGTGGTAAAAAAATTGTCCAAAATGGACATGTTCTTGCACAATCCCCTTACAAATCGGAGCTCCTCACATGAAGCTTTGTGGTTTCGATAGGGAACATATTATATATGCATGTCACATATGCGGGCGAAAATACATCTGATGCCTCTTCTCTCCTAGATTTTTTTATAGAAACAACACAAACATGTATGTGCGAAGTGCAACAATATGAATAAATTAAGGGATCATCTGGTTTTTAAATACATTAATTGAGTTTTCGGTGCATTATATAATGTGCATAATTCAAATTTGATCTCCAATCACAAGGTCTAGGGCAGCAAAATGGGTTGAAAAATCATATATGTATCCCTGGATGCATGTGTTAGGTCACATGCAAGAAAATGAGAACGAATTTCAAACATCTCAGCATGTTGGATCGACCAGAAACATCGAGAAACTTGGTTTATAAATTTTCGTAAATCCAAAACTCTATCAGAAATTCATGAAACTAGGAATGGTGTCATGACAAGGCACACATATGACGTGGTAAAAAATAATATCAACTTGGACATGTTTTGTCACAAGCCTCTTACAAACCGGAGCTTCTCACACAATAAGCTACGTGGTTCCGATAGGGAAAATATGCATGCCACATCTGCGGGTGAAACGACATCCAATGCCTCTTCTCTCCTTGATATTTTTCTAGAAACAACATAAAGCAATAGGTGTGTGCTGCAAAAATATGAAATTATTAAGGGTTCGTATGGCTTTTTTATAAACTAATTGAGTTTTATGTGCATTTAATGTACATTCAAATATGAGCTACAGTCACAAGGTATATGTTGGGCAGGGCCTCGTCATATAAAGCACAAATGTGCTTTGTTATTTTTTAGTGTCCACTTTGAGAGAAAGAGCAAGCATTATTAATAGCCAAAAAAAGCATTTTAGAACAAAAATTTGTCACGTTACCATCGCAAACGGGCTTATTATTTATAATTCGTGGACATTCTACATACCATTTACGTGCTGCCATGTGTCGCTCTCTGTATTGGCAAGGAGGTAGCGTGCGGACAGGTGTTTGAGTAGACGGGTGGCGTGCGAGCAGTGTCCTCCGCACGCTCATCGGGGAGGTGTGTCCTTCGCCAGCCATCAAAGACGTTTCAGACTGAATACCCGTATGCAGACCGAGGGCAATGGTTCCTTCCCTACTAAGCCAAGCGAAAATCTGGCGCGAAGGAATTTTTTCAGTGCGTCATCGCAAACGGTTGTGAATGATGACCCGTGTGCCCTTCCCAATGGTACACCTTGTACTGGTGCTAACTGCTAAGGTTGCCATGTATGCAAAAAAATGTGATGTGGGAAGGTAATTAAGAGGAGAGATATGAGTTTGCTGACCACAAGAAGAAACAATGCCAAGCACGTGAACCTTGGCAAAACACTTAAATGAAGGAAACTCACCAATGCATGCAAGAATTTAGTTGCTAAATCATTAAATGAAGGGACCTTAGCAACAATGCATTGTGGACTTGGATAAATCTTCATTTGTTAAACTGGAAACACTGTCATTTGTCAAATTTTGCAGGAACAAAATCACTATTACGGTGCACTTTTGCAACTGAAATTCAGCAAACATAGATTTCATTCATAGATTAAGCATTGGTCTTTGTACAAAATAGTTCAACTCGACAGCTGAATCGAACAAACTTTTCCCCATTTGTTGCTAACCACGTACTGAAATAGCTAGTTCAACTATATATACTAGCTAATTTAAAGTAGGTGGGACAGTTCAACCATATCTATAGTTAGATGAACTGAACAAAATAGCCCCTAAATACTACTCCGGAGGGGCTTTGTGCTACTGCCAGCAGCCTTCTTCTCTGCCGAGCGTGTTCAGTAAGAGGCGAAGGAGGAGTTGCCTACCGACGAGCTGGAGGAGTCGAATTCGTTGGCTGCCGCCGATGCCCTCCGCCGCTCCTGACGCGCCTCCTCGAAGCAGCGGGACTCGGTGTAGATCTCCTCATTCCGCGCCACAGCTGCGGCGTCTGCTGCGGCCACGGCGGCGATGAGCCTCTTTGCGTGCTCGACCTGGCGCTCGTCCTCCTCATGTAGGAAGTTGATGTAGCACGCTAGGCCGCTGACGCAAAAGCCGAGCGGCTGGGCTTCGGCGGCAGCCTCCTTCTACCACCTTCGGGCCGCGGTGGCGGAGCGGGTGATGGCCCCGGCGGCTGACCGTGGGGTGTCTGCCAAGGCGGACGATGGTGTGGTGGCGGCCAAGGAGGCCGCTGGTGGGGTGGCCAAAACGACGGCCGGCGATGGGGTGGGGGCCACGGCGGTCGCCGACAGCAGCTGCCATCGGGCAAAGGTGGAGGAGCGTGTGGTGGGTGTCATGCACACATCCAACAAGGATGCCACGCGCACTACATGCTTCCGGGTACTGCGTCGCCGACGTGGTGCAGCCTCCCAGCTGGAGCTGCCCTCTGGCGGAGTGGCGGAGCGAGTACGACAGACAGGTGCCATTGGAGATTGGGGGAGAAGCAAACTTGGGAAGCTACGGGCAGGGAGGGGATGAATGCGATGTGGAGGCGCCAGCCATGAGGGTTTATAAAGCAGGCGGCCAAGGCGAGCCGGGCGGGAAGCTTGCGCGCGTTCCTACGCGGTTGCGCGGGAACGGGAATCCCAAAAGAAACGATGCGCACTCTCGAAGCATTGGGTGTTTGGGGGATTTCGGCGAGCCGGGCGGGAAGCTTGTGCGGGAACCTGCGCGCTCCCGAAGCATGGACTGGAATCCTCGGGCGGCAACGCGGTGACAAGACGGGACGGAGGTGAGAGAAATGATAAGTACACAAACAGTTAATAATAAAAAACCATTTGCGTTTTACTACAAAGCAAACGGTCGTTCGGTATGCACCGTCGTGAATTAATCTACACATGAGGCGGTTGATGTGGCCGCGTCGTGCTGTGCTCGCGTCCGTGCGCGCTCGCTCTGCCGGCGTCCACGCGCGAATGGTCACGTACGTTCGGGGCGCCATATGCATGCGGTTGCGCCGCTCCCGGCACCACCATGCAGTTAAGTGCTGCAAAAACTGCCATGCGGACGTGCCGAAATTCCAGGCCGTCCGGCGCAATTTATTCCCGCGGCCATTTTCCTTCATCTCTTCCACCTTCCGATCGCGCCACACAACACAAGAAGCACACCCACAATTTCTTCATCGCTTCAACCTTCCCGTGTGGATCCAATGGCAGCTGCAGGCGCCGAGCTGTAGTTCGCCAAAATTGTCAAAGTGGACACCCACATCAAGAAGACGGACCTCTCGGTGGTGTACACCAATGATCTGGTCGTGGTGGTGAACTCCATCAACACGTTGGAGCAGCTGCTTGCTGAGGATGACAAGTACAAAGTGGTCGGCTTCGACCTCGAGTACACCGGCGGTTGTGCCGGGCATGATCAGAAGGTTGTCGTCGCCCAGTTGTGCATGCACCATCACGTGCTCGTCTACCACTACTGCCTGGCCACGAGTCCTTGCGAGCGTTTCGCCAGGTTTGTCAACAGCCCCGACTACAGGTTCACAACGGTGGACACCACCAACGATTTAAAGGTGCTCAAGATTTCAGGCTTGTCCTGCCAGAAGCTTGTCAACATCCAAGGTTAGTGTAGGGTCTGGGCGGTGAAAAGAAGAAGCAGAAGGATTCCCTGGTTGACCTCGCCGCCGCCATCATCGACCCCTATTACAAATACATGAAGGCTGAGTGCCATAAGGACAAGTCTGCCTGGCACAAGGCCTGGGTGAACGAACTGGATGAAGAACACATCGAGTACGCGACAAAGGACGCGTACACAAGCTACGAGATGTACAGGAGGATCATTGACATGAGGAAGTGCCTCCTTCCTGCAGACGGCGAGGGATAGCCACAAGCAGAGCAGTGTCGGCAACCGTCGTCAGAAGAACAGTATGATTTGCTGATCGTCTACTTCTTGTAAATTTATATTGAGGAATGTACATGTGTTGTGTAGTCACTTATGTAACTGGATGTTCAAGTTGGTTATGCAACATTAATGTAGGTGTTCTATAGACAGAGCATATAGATGTTGTGCAAACAAAGCAAATCACATCTCATACAATTATTAGCAGCAACAGTCTGCCCACAACACACACAGGTTGTCAGGATGAATCGTTTGGGTTATTTTTGGTCTTCCCATACAATTCTGATGAATTAACTATTTGCCGGGTACCCACAACACACATGGTTGTCAGGATGAATCGTTTGGGTTATTATTGGTCTTCCCAAACAATTCTGATGAATGAACTGTTTGCCGGGTATCACACACGCCTTCTTAGGCTAACTCGATCGTGTTCTGCTGGATCAGCGCAAACAGTTTGCCCGAGTGAACTGTATGCCGCACTACGCACACGTATGTAGTTTGTTAACCATTTCTGTTATGTTCCATAATCACAAACAGTTCGTAAGAACAAACTGTCTTCCGTAGATCGCACACGCAATTATTTTCGGAATCGTATTTGATGGATCCTCTATCGCCCACGGTTTTCCTTATTGGCGACGGAGCTTGAACTATACCATTTTCGATTGATGGATCGCACACAGTTTCGTCGAAGGGTCTCTGATTGATCTGTCGTCTTTGGACCATCCTGCAGTAGTGACAGAAGCTTAAACCCTAGTTTATGAGTTGTTCCGTAAGAGGCTGATTTGAATCTACATGTTTAATGCTATGGTTAGATTTATCTTAATTCTTCTTTTGTAGTTACGGATGCTTGCGAGAGGGGGTAATCATAAGTGGTTTGTTTGTTCAAGTAAAAATAGCACCTTGGCAACGGTCCACCCACATATCAAATTATCAAAGTAGCGAGCGCGAATCAACTAAACACGATGAACGTGACTAGACGGAAATTCCCATGTGTCCTCGAGAGCGCTTTGCTTTATACAAGAGAACTTTCAGGCTTATCCTTCGCTACAAAAGGATTGGGCCATCTTGCTGCACCTTTGTCACTATTTTTACTTGTTACTTGTTACGAATTATCTTGCTACAAAACTATCTATCACTGCTACTTACATCACTTGCAGAGAATACCTTGCTGAAAACCGCTTGTCATTTCCTTCTGCTCCTCGTGGTTTGACACTCTTACTTATCAAAAGGACTACGATTGATCCCCTATACTGGTGGGTCATCACGTGTGCGACGCTGATGTACATGTTTCGTGTTTATCTAATATGCTAGAGTGTGGGTTGCTAATAATTGTTTTAATCATGATTTATATTCTAGAATTATAACGAAATTGCCTAATTATCCAACACTTCTAGCCTCCAAATTTGGAGGCTGTGGAGGCCTTGTTTGGAGCTTGCTCCATATCCAACTACCAGCATGGGACGGAAGTTTAAGTGTCTTTCTGCTCACGTCGCGCTTGAGATTTGAAGCAGCTCGGTCTCCCACAACACCCGCGACGGGCACCGGGCCATTAATGTCATGCATGATCCTTCGGATTCGCATGGCGTTCTATCGAATGGTCATCATGTCGCACCATATCCTGGCTTGGTTGTGAGCAGCCTGTAAGGAGCCGCCTGAGTCGTTGCGGCAATCTAAGCACATAGGAGGCATACGAGATGGCCGCAACAGTGTTTCTCATCGGGAGACACGTCATTTGACCGTCCGTTGTCGCCGCCTATCGCCCCCAACTGCCTCCGTAATGGCTCTTGTGGCGACCTATATGAGCCGGTCATCCTTCCTCTCTCGCTTCAATCCTTTCTTCGGCGCCTCTCATTCTCATCTTGTGCACCTTCAATCCACCGCCCTCTTGTTCAATGGCGCATTCAGAGGATCTCTTCTCGTCTTCAATGTCAGGGATTATGAGTGGGAGCACCCAGTAGATCCTTTGACCCCTTATGGGGATAGACGAATGTGGCCCTGGAAGAAAGTTGCGTAGATTGATGCACAAATGTATTAAACCTTCGAACCCGCGCCCATGCCTGCCGCCGCTAACGAATTGCCGGGCTGGGGGTTATGCTGCCGAGGCACATTTCTGGGCCTTTGAGGCCCGCATTGCCGCTTTCTACACTAACACCGGCGATGCCCGTGGCGGTAGCTATAGTAAGAACTATTAAATTGTGTAACTAAGTATGGTCTATCAATGTAACTAAGTCGCATCGCTACCCATTTTTTGTCCAAATATTTTTAGAATGAAATCAAACTGAAGTCATTTTTTAAAATTAGTTTATGTTTAAAACCATTAGTTAGTGACAAATGGGACACGCATATTAAAAATTTATAAAGGCTGCCTTTTTAATGAATCTATTTGCGCATAACCGCCGCGGCCTCCATATATGTGTAAAGAATGCACATACCGCGACAATGCTCTGATACATGTTGCAAACACGTGGTACACAGTCATTAGGTACCCTCATGCAAAGGTAGTAGTTGCCTCCTCTCCAATAAAGAAGAAGATTAGGGTTCCTCTGCCTCCCATCGGCGTCGGTGTCGAACCGCCTCATCTCCAGTGGCCCTATGGCCATGGAGGTGCAGTGGACCCTGACCCTTGTCGGTGGGAGGGATCTTGCTCCGGTTTAGGTGTTTTTGTGAGTTCATTTAAGGTCTGGGTTCTGCTCAGGAAGACGATGCGGTGACGACGTTCCAGTGATGTGTCTATCATTGTCGGAGGGCGTGTAGAGTTGTGTCTTTGACTGATCTCGCCGGATTCAATCGGTGCCGGTCTTCGGTGGATCTGCTTGAATTTAGTCTTCATTCGTGTGTCTACGGTTTGGGTTCTTTTGATCTATAGTTCTCTTCATCAACGACAGTTGCTATTCTGATGTGCTGGTTTTGTGTGGCTTTAACACAATGACTACTCGATTGTCTACTATAACAAGTTTGGCCTGGCTGGCTCTGGTAAGGAAGGGACGATGACGGAGACACATCTTTGCTCGTTCCAGTGCTTGTAGTCGTCGCTAGGTGGTTGATGGATATTGATATAATTTTTGTTATTTTCTTTTGTTTGTACTATCTGGCATGATAAATATATGTGAAGTTTCTCGGAAAAATACACACTGTAGACAAAACGGAATAACTGTCAGTAGACATGTATACACTGAACCTGAACGCGCGGTTGTGCTTATCTGATGATTCTGATCCATGAAATAGAGGCGTGTGCTGACCGTTGATCAGCGGCTTTGTTCCCTGGCGGCTGGCGCTCGCCGGTGCACACGATGAGCCACAAACCTCGTGCTTGATGACACTGTCACTAGCCGCTACTGCATCGTCCTGAGCCGGTGAGCCCTGTACGGTGCATCCGTGTGGTGTGGGATGTCGATCAGCCGGGAGCAGATCAGAGGATGGGATGGGGTGGGGTGGTCCAAGTGGGCACGGCCTACGCTGACTGACGCATCAGGATAGCGACACGTGGTGAGTGAGCAGAGGCGGAGTTGGCGGTCGGTGCGCCGTGGTGCTGGTGCGTGCTACGGTGGGCCCATACAGCCAGCTTAAGCCACCAGTTGACGTCACTTTGATGAAGGAATATTAAGATCTTTCACACGAACCAATGAGAACATTGATCAAGACAAACTATGTACATTTTTCTTTTCATCTCTTTTACATATGGCAGCGTATTATATAGATTATCATTCGTAAGCTACCCCATCACTGCGTGTCTCAAACTCTCAATCATGCACTCTTTTGTAAAGGAATTTTACACCGTCACCGGGCCGAGCAAGTACACGCACTCTGCTTCTCGAGACCGCGATCGATCGATCCACCCACCTGGGGAGCCTGCATGCAGACCTCACGGCTCCACCGTGCACCATTGCTAAAACGTAGCACCTCATTTAATGATGAAAAAAGAATGTATTGTATACAACTTTTAACATAAAAATTAAGACAACTAATAATATTTCTCTCACAAGAAATATTAAATGAGAGCACTTTAAGATACTAATCATTTGAGAATTTGTATCTAAATTCCACACACAACAAAAAGGAGAAAACTTGTCTCTAAGTACATATTCAATATATATGATTGTACTTTTTTTTTGAACAATAATATATATGATAGTACTACCACTATTAACTGCACTACTTCCTCGCAAAAACAAAAAAAAACACTCCTGACCAGGTTAGACCCGGGTGCGGGGGGCGAGCAGGGGCTGGCCTCTGGCCCCACTATCTCAACCTTATTTTTTAGTAAAAAAGAAAACAGGACTAAGTGAAGCCCACTAGCGACCAGGTTGGGCGATTGGCTGCTCTACCTAGTCTCCAGGCCTGGGCCTTGCATTTCCACGGACCTCCGATTTGCACGCCTTCAGTGCCACGCGCCCTCGCGCTTCCAAGCAGCGATGCTAGCCACTCGACCAGCTAACTGCTATTGACTCTTTACAGCGCAAACTGTTTAAAGAATAGAAACATAGACGCGCTATTTATTGCGCATTACACTGTAGCGTTTAGATTTTCCAATTACTTGAAAATATGTTCACATGTTACAAATCAAGTTCATGAACATGCAAAAAAACTTCGCGTATTCAAAAAATAGTTCACCAAATCTAAAAAGTTCATGTATTCAAAAAAAGTTCATGAATTCAAAAGAAGTTCATCGATTTTCAAAAAATGTTCATCGAACAAATGAAAAATAGGTCATCGGTTTGAATAAAAAAGTTCATCGAATTTGAAAAAGCTTCATCGATTTGAAAAAAGTTCATGTAAATTGAAAAAGTTTATCGATTTTGAAAAAGTTCATCAATTTTCAAAAAAAGACAGTTCATGGATTTTGAATAGAAGTTCATCTATTTGAAGAAAACAATTACGAATTTGGAAAAAGAAAGAAAAAAAGGACAGAGAAAAAAGAAAAAAGAAAAAAAGAGGAATGAAGAAATGGATGAAAAACATGTATGTTATCATTTCTTTAGATTTTAGAAAACACAAAAAAATGAAATATGGGCCGACCCAAGTAAGACACACGAGTAGCTCTTGCAGGCGCCGATTAGCAAAAACAGTAGAAACCAGCGCGTACAGCGCCAAATAGGATTGCTGCGCTCCCGTGTGATTGTGTGATTAGCCTGTACATGGATCACACCTGGTGAAGTGGTGGGGTTGGTTACGTGTCGATCACTGATAACCCGTGACGCGTGTTCGAATCATAGCTCGCGCGCATTTTTTGCAGTTTCTTTAGAGTTTAGAAAACAGAAAAAAAAAGACGCACGAGTAGCTGTTGCAGGCGTCGGTTAGCAAATAACAGTAAAACCGGCGCCTGCAACACCAAATAGGAATTGCCTTGTTCCCATATGATTAGTATGTACATGGATTAGTAGTTAAAGTACACAGAAAGTAATCGCCACCGTTCCATGCCCTCGCCCACCCGGCCGCCTCTCCTTGCCCCTCCCGATCCTATTCATATGGGGACGGCTCGGCGCAGCCAATATCACTTGTTAAATCTTTCGGATCCAGCCAACGGGAACTAGCCAAGGACCCAAGGTTTAACACATCAGTGCATCACACCATCTATCAATCTCAATTCTCATCTTGTATCGTTGTTGAAATTATACATCAGACTTTTGTTGTTTAATTGTTTTGGGCATCACACCATCTATCAATCTCAATTCTCATCTTGTATCGTTGTTGAAATTATACATCAGACTTTTGTTGTTTAATTGTTTTGGTTGTGTGATTTTGTGATGCTACGATTGGACGAATAGTTCCTATCTTGTAAGTGTCCTCACAATTATTGTGATCGTGATGCAAATTGTCTTCTACGAGTTCCTTTTTGTGATTTAGAATTTTCCTATGTCGAACTTATCCAATATAGCTAATTGTGAGATTGTAATTCAGCAGTATGAAGAGAAAAGCGATGCCAACCACTGTTAAAATTAACTAAAAAATTCCCGCAAAAAAGAAAAAGATTAGTTAATTTCTAAGCCGTCTGTTTCATGTTCTCGAGCTATTGAAATTGTTAATGAGGTAGATGTGTAACTTACAAATCCCGGTCCAATTGACACTAGTGATCGGGATATTTCGGACATGGTAATTGGTGCAAAACAAGAAAAACATGTCAAATTGGGACCTTCCACCTTACAAGCAAGCATATCAGTCAAGAAGTGCCCCCAATTACTCTGAATATTAATTTATCTTTTAAACGCCGCCAAATGGGAGATGACTTACTTTGGTATTGCATGATCACATACATTAAAAAAAATTAGCACGTAAGTTCTCTTCCAATGAAATTATTAAAATTTTCATGCAATTATAGAGGTAAATTTGAACTCATACAAATGTATTCATGTTTTGTAGAGTGTGGCCCATATTAAATTACATTAGTTTTTCGTATAGAAAAAAAGTTACGAACCTGACTTGCCCCCCCCCCCCCCCCGATAACCAAATCCTGGCTCCGCCCCTGCGTATAAGTTAATTTCTCTTGAGGTGATCGCAAGGCTGGACGCGGCCATGGACTCTCGTGAGCTCTCTATGAGAGAGCATGGTCTGCGCAAGCTTTAGAAGCGGAAGCTGCTTGGATTGACGTCGCTACACTGCACGATAGCGCATCAGCGATCTAGGATGCTACAGCTGAAAGAGGGTGATGCCAACACGGCGTCCTTCCACCGATAGGCTTGCCACCGGCAACGCAAGAACGTAATCCTCTCCTTGCAACACAATAGGCAAGTGCTCACGATTCATAAGGAGATCGCAACAGCGGTTGACGAATACTATGCGCGACTATTTGGGTCGGCTCCCGAGCGTGAGCACGCGCTCCAACTTGACACGTTGGACCTGCATGTGCATGATTTGGCGCACCTAGAGGCTCCCTTCTTAGCGAAGGAAGTACAAAGAATCGTGGGACCGAACCCCCCCCCCCCCCCCCCCCCCGGAAAGAGGCGAGATGAATAAGCAACATATCGTGCCAGGAACCTATTGTGCTAACGAATATCAAGAAAAAACTTAAAAATCATGTAAGTGCAACAAAGAAAGCAAAGGACGGTGGCGTGAGGAGTAGACGGGCAAGGGCAGCAGCTCTCAAAAGGCACCCACCATGAATGGAAAGGTAGAGGAACGAGAATAGGTGCAACCAAACGATGTTGCTAGAGCTGCGAACTCCCGTAAACACAAAGAGAAAAGAAGAAGAAGGTGATAGATAACCAACTAACAAGCAACTAGGTCCCCAGAGGAGCTGCAATATGGAAAAATGAAAAGAACGGTGATCAAGCGCAATATATCGGGGATAAGCAAGAGTGAAACCAGGTCCAAACCACAGTCATTCGGACAAGCAAACGCAAGGACACCGGTGAAGCAAAAAAGGACGCATACGAGCGGAAACACCACCGATGAAGCTGGAGGAACCCACGTCGCAAACCACTACAAGAAGAGCCCACTATGCGCTATGTGTGGAGTACAATGCGAGACAACGACAACAAACGCAAAGAGAATGCGTCGGGAATAAGTAGAGGAAGAAACATGTAGGGCACCACCCCACGCACAACACAATTGACCTAAAGAGGCAACCAAAACCGACCAGACCCCACGACATCCAAACGTTGAGTAGCCATCCCAAAACAAGCTCGCCGTCAAGGGCTAGCATTGGAAGGAGCCCGGGTTCGCAAACCTCTTATCCGAACAAGGCCAGATAGTGAGAGCGCCTCGCATTGCCCCACTAGAGCAACTCTAACGCATAGACCCAGACGGATGCATGTTTTTTCCGCTTTTTGTCCATTGGGTCGGCATGTCCGCCCCCTTCCGTGTATGGGTCAGCAGCGCACCCAACGCGCACACACGAAATCATCCTCACGGCCGTGTTTTGACCTATTTTTTGATATATCATAAAATTCACATAGTTCATAGTGTACAAGCCAAATAAATATCTCATAGTTTACAAGCCAAATAAAATTTAAATTGTCTAAAATACTTTTGAAATGAAAAATAGCCAATACATCTATTGGTTGCCAACATGAGCCCACATACGCTCAATCAAATCATCTTGCAATTGAATGTCAGTTTCCCAATCACGCATTTGAGGATGAAATGCGGTGAACTATGTAAACGTTGCCACTCCACCATGCTCAGGCACAACATTGTCACCTTGAAATTCAAACCCTTGGTCGTAGATTTCTTCCGGACGCTCATCCTCTACGATCATGTTCTGCTGAAAGTGCAATCATGCCCTTAATCATATTTTGATGTTGTTGACAACATACATATAGGGAACTGATCATCCCTGTAAAGTGCATCTCAGGTTTAGTTCCCAAGAGATCAATGTGCGGATCATAACTGACATATCCAAGATGCTCAAAGTACGGACAAACAAGACAACAAGTTCTAGCTTTTTCGGTTTACTCTTGAGTATAGGGATCCCGCACTATTAAGAGGGGATCAATGGCTCTCGCCAAGGACTTGCTCAAAAATCCAGATAAAACCTTTTGGTTGAAGTTCTCTTCTATCTTGTCTGTGATGATGGGCTCTGCCCTTTCTCGAACGTCCGACGGGTTCCGAGCGTCCGGCGCCTCACAGTCTCTCGACTGCCCGTTGCCCTCCGGTGATCCGGTGCCCCCACATCAGAACGGTTCCCACGGATTTCCGGTCCTTTCGGTTGACCGGACCCCGAACGTCCGTGAGTGTCCGGATGTCCGATACCACCCCATCAGAGCAATTCTTACAGATTTCCGGTCCTCTCCGGACGACCGTGCCACGTCAGACGTTCGGCGTCTGCGCAGCTTAATTGGCTTGCAACGGCCAGTTTCCTTCTACCACTATATATAGTCTTCTTCCACCTCGCTAGAGGGTTTGTCCAACACAGTAGAAAGATTCCAAGAACACTTCTCTCTCTCTCACTCTCTCTTGTCCTCACCAAATCTTAGATTCGGGGGAAATCACAATGGTTCGATTCCTCTCCGAAGAACTCCTACCGCCTAGGAGTCTCCAACCTCCAAGAGTAACAAGATCAAGGGAACCGCTCAAGACTTGCTCAAATCACGAATTGCTTTGGTTGAGAGGAGGGGAGAGGGACGATCTATCTTTTGGTTGGAACAACACTCAAGAATCCTCACAAATGCTCTTGGGATCTAAGATTTGGTGAGGACAAGAGAGAGTGAGAGAGAGAAGTGTTCTTGGAATCTTTCTACCGTGTTGGACAACCCCTCTACCGAGGTGGAAGAAGACTATATATAGTGGTAGAAGGAAACTGGCCGTTGCAAGCCACTTAAGCTGCGCAGACGCCGGACGTGCGATGTGGCACGGTCGTCTGGACAGAAAAGAGCTGCCGGACGTCCGACAAGGCTCGGTCGTCCGATCATGAGAGAGAGAGAGAGAGAGTGGGTCACCGCGGGAAGTGAATTTGGAAACACAGGACACGGACGACCGTAGGGTGTCGGTCGTCCGGAGCACGGTCGTCCGGAGAGGACCGAAAATCCGTAAGAATGGCTCTCATGGGGTGGTACTGGACATCCGGGGTCTGGTCGACCGAAAGGACCGGAAATCCGTAGGAACCGTTCTGATGTGGGGGCACCGGATCACCGGAGGGCAACGGGCAGCCGAGGGACTGTGAGGCGCCGGATGTCCGGAACCCGTCGGACGTCCGAGAAGGGGCAGAGCCCACCATCACAGACAAGATAGAAGAGTACTTCAACCAAAAGGTTTTATCTGGATTTTTGAGCAAGTCCTTAGCGAGAGCCAGTGATCCCCTCTTAATAGTGCGGAATCCCTATACTCAAGAGTAAACCGAAAAAGCTCGAACTTGTTGTCTTCTTTGTCCGTACTTTGAGCATCTTGGATATGTCAATTATGATTTGCACATTGATCTCTTGGGAACTAAACCTGAGATGCACTTGACAGAGATGATTAGTTCCCTATATGTATGTTGTCAACAACATCAAAGTATGATTAAGGGCATGATTGCACTTTCAGTCTCCCCCTTTTTGGTAGTTGATGACAACATACATATAGCTCTCAAAAATAAAGTAGACATAGAAAGCTTAGGAGAGATTTGTTACAGAGCTCCCCCTTATTGTATGCATAGTAAAAATAATTATGGGCAGGAGCTCCCCCTTACTTGATAATGAGTGCATCAAACATATCACATAGATAAGTATGGCGAGGGCCCTTTTGCTTGGTGTAGTAGTAGTTTGAGAATGAATGGTGCCTATGTCCTCATTTGCACCTTCACAAGGGACATGTTCCATTGGAAGGAGAGCACCTACACCCATGGTCAAAATGTCTTGTGAAGGATCTTCGTCACCTGCATCACTTAGATCAACTTGCTCCCCATAGGAGCCATTAAATTCATCAAACACCACGTCACAAGTTTCTACAACACATCCGGTGGATTTGTTGTAGACCCTATAGGCATGGTTAGTGGCACAAGGGTACTCACAAGTTGAAGGTTTGGACTTTGATGATACCTTTGCTCCTGTTGCCCGTCTTGAATCAATTCGCATCTTACTTGCTTATGCTGCTTTCAATGGTTTTACTTTACATCAAATGGATGTGAAGAGTACATTTCTTAATGGTCCCCTACAAGAAGAGGTCTATATATCACAACCACCCGATTTCATTGATCCCGATCACAAAGACTATGTGTACAAACTTCACAGGCTCTGTATGGCCTCAAACAAGCACCTCGTGCTTGGTATGATCATCTTAAGAAGTTTTTACTCAATGATGGTTTTGTGAGAGGGGTGATTAACCCTACCCTTTTTACTAAAAGGGAAAAGGGTGATTTGATCTTATGCCAAATTTATGTAGATTGTATCATCTTTGGTTCTCCTAACATCCATTTATGCAAGAAGTTTGCGGAATCCATGACCAATACCTTTGAGATGTCACTCAATGCGGACTTGAAGTTCTTTCTCGGTTTTCAAATTCAACAATTTCAAGAAGGAATTTTCTTATCTCAAACCAAGTATCTCAAGGACATTCTTGCGAAGTTCGGAATGACAAACGCCAGCCCATGCAAGACGCCCATGGCAACCAAATTTTTTCTTAATGAAGACACAAAAGGTATCCCGTTTGACCCATCTCTTTACCACTCTATGATTGGTTCATTGCTGTACCTTTGTGCTTCTAGACCAGACATCATGTTAAGTGTAGGCATTTGTGCAAGATTTCAAGCTACCCCTAGGGAAAGTCATCATAAGGCGGTTAAGCATATTCTTAGATACCTTGTTCACACCCCAAAGTTGGGCCTATGGTACCCCAAGGATGCCAAGTTTGATCTCATTGGGTACACGGATGTGGATTGGGCTGGAGACAAGGTGGGAAGGAAATCCACCTCCGGGGCATGCCAGTTTCTTGGACGCTCCTTGGTAAGTTGGTCCTCGAAGAAGCAAAATTGTGTCTCCCTATACACCGCTGAAGCCGAATATATTGCAACTACAAGTTGTGCAACACAATTGCTATGGATGAGGCAAACTTTGAAGGACTATGGTATAACTTACAGACATGTGCCTCTACGATGCGACAATGAAAGTGCCATCAAGCTTGCTGAAAACCCTGTTGATCACCCTAGCACCAAGCACATTGACATTCGGTATCACTTCTTAAGAGATCATGTGCAAAAGGGTGACATTGCTCTTGCTCATGTTGGCACGGACATACAGCTTGCTGACATCTTCACCAAACCGCTGGATGAAGCTAGGTTCTGTCAACTTAGGCGTGAACTTGGTATCTTGGAGCTTGATAGCATTATGTGAAATTTCTGCACACCTCCATATATATACTTCATGTCTTGTCTAGATGTAGGCATATATTTAGGGGGAGACATTCAACTCATGAGTACTCTCACCCTATATGATGCATAAATAAACCAAACACTCTCAAAGTTACTTTGCTCACGTTTGTGACTTGGTGCTTTAAATGATGGAGTTGTGGCAATGGACTCAAGGTTCATATCTTTGCAGTGCCACACCACGTTTACTCAAACATGGTGGCCTAAGCCACCACTCTTTCTATGAACAATGGTAGAGCGATTTAGTTTTCTGATCTAGGGTCTTCATTGTTCGGTTTGGTCATGATCACTATGTTCTATATGTTGTCTCTTATCATCTCTCTGCCATGGGTGTCACCAAGATTGCCTAGCCTAACTCTGCCTCGACCTTACTTTAGATGTGTTTATGGACGCCCGGACTACTCCGGTCGTCCGACCTCCGATCGTCCGTACTGTTATGGTCATCCGAGCCCTGGGCTGTTGTTTCCTCCAGTGTGTGCACTCCCAGGCTTCGGGCGTCCGGCATCTGTCGGTCGTTCGTGGCCTGGCTCCTGTCTGGCGAAACGCCAACCCCCGGACGTCCGACACCTCTCGGTCGTCTGGACCTTTCGGTCGCGCGTATATATATCATGGGGGCACGCGTGGCTGGGCAGTTACCCTATCCTCCGCGCCGCCCCCGTCCCGATCCCCTTTGCCCCTGCGCCGCCGGGCTGCCGCCGGCCGCACTCCGGCCACCGCGCCGGCCGTTCTCGCTCTGATTCTCCGTCCTCAGGTAAATCCACCATCCCGTTCCCTTCTCCACTGATTCGTTTCTCTGAACTCTCTGTAGTTCATGGATTTGAGTATCTCCTCTCATATAGGACTCTCGCAATGCCAAAGATCAAGCACACCGGGCACAAGCCCCCCGTTGGCTCGTGTGCTCGTGCCCCCCGTCGTGATGGTTCCGATGACTCCCTAGAACGGGATCGCCCTCATAAGCGCCTCGCCAAGCGTCCCGTCCGTGAAACTGTTTCCTCCTCGGAGGGTTCCGACTACTAAGAAGATATGAAGTATGAAGAACACTCTGAATTTATCAGCATTAGCAAAAATGCCCCCAAGCCTGGCACTCGAAGGGCCTCGTTCATGCCTCCTCCGCCTCCGGATCAGCCTCAAGGTGATGCTCGCCGCATCTCTCTTGAACTTCCGCCCTCTCTTGGTCGCGTGATAAAGGACTTCACCAAAGTCCCCAAATATGCGTATCTTAAGTTGCATCGCGACACTGACCAATTCTCTGTTGAGCATGACTCTATGGATTCTCGTTTTTGCACAAATGTTTAGGCAGACATCTTCACCACTGTCATTTTTCCAAAAGGTCTGCCTGTTCATCATTATATTGACTTAGAGCATATTCGCACTCACCCGGAGAAATATTCGGGTGCCATTAATCTCATTGAGTCTTCTGGTCTGGCTGCGCCATTTGCTTTTAAACATGATTTCAATCATGCTGCCATTCATCAGTTCTATGCCACTTATTTCTTTGGTCCCGACAAGACCGTTACTTGGATGACTTCTGACATTGAGCTATCCGCCACTTATTCTCAGTTTGTCGCCGCTCTTGGTTTCCCTGACACTGGGTTCAAAATCCATAAGGATGACCCCAATCATGCGCACAAAGCTATTATGGCTTGTGGCTATCTTCTTAAATCTATTGACGATCTTGACAAAGACGAAAAGATCAAAGATCTAAATCAAGTTTCTATTTGGAGGTCTCCTTTCTTCATCATTTTTCAGTGTGTCATTCGCACCATCTATCCCAAGATGGGTGACAAGGGGACTTGTAGCGGGTATTGTATTGATCTCATGACTCGTCTTAATGAACATCCTAAAGGGAAGATCAATGTCCCTCACTTTCTATGGCATGAGATTCGCCTCGCTAGTTTTCAATACAAGCGAGCCTTTCCTCATGCTCCCTTTATTCAGGCTCTCATTGAGCATGTGGCCCCCTTCCCCATTGCTCGAACTCATGTGCATCACCAATGGGTCATTCCACCTCATGTGGCGGATGATTGGGCTCCCAAGCAATCCACATCCGCTCCTACTCGACAGGCTGCTGCTCGGTCTCGTCCTGCCTCCTCTAGCTCTGCCTCCTTTGTTCGCTTTGCTCGTTTTCTTTGGAAGGGCCATTCTGCCATGATGAAGGCTTTCTCTTTTCAGTGCTCACAAAACCACGATGTGGTCACTCGCATGATCTCCTCTAAGAATGGTTTGAAGGCTCGTCTGAGAGACTCTGGAGCAACTGATGTGAGTGAGGATGAGCGTCTTCCTGAGGCTCCTCCTTCCGACTTTGGTTTCCCTTCTGGCCCTGAATGGGCTGATTTCCTTGACGAGGCAGGAGGTAGTGGCACCTATGGTGATGACGATGATGACGGTGATCTCTGATTGCGTGGCTGTCTGCTCTGGTCCTTCCCCTTTTAGGTACTTGATGCCAAAGGGGGGGGGGGATTATCTTAGTGTTTGATTTTTTGTCCTCATAGCTCTATCTAATGCTATTTATGTAATGGTATCCATGATGTAATGCTATTTATGTATGGTGAACAACTATGCTATCCATAAATGATGAACCTTGGTAAATCGTTAGGTTGTGTGTGTTGAATTTTCATGAGATATCCTTTTTATGTCACCATACTTATCTATGTGATATGTTTCATGCACTCATTATCAAGTAAGGGGGAGCTCCTGCCCATAATTATTTTTACTATGCATACAATAAGGGGCAGCTCTGTAAAAAATCTCTCCTAAGCTTTCTAAGTCTACTTTATTTTTGCTTGTGCTTGAATCAAATCCAAGCCCTTCCTTGGCCATTATCTCCTTGTGTTGACCCAATACTTCATTGAGGTTCTTTTGTCTTTGGGCACATGACATGAGCCCTTTTTCAATTTGAGCCTTTAACACCCGATTCTCCTCAAGTAAGCTAGCTAGGTCACCACTGGGGTTAGTAGCATAAGCATCAACATTTATAATAGGGGAGGAATAGGCTTTCCCAAGTGTGTTAAGATAAGTGAGCTAGAGTTCGCCAAACTTCTTAGTTAGGAGATTGAGCTCTTCTTCCTTTGTCTTGAGAGACAAATGTAGGAGCTCACAATCTTTAGTGTGTTTATCAATGTTTGCACCTATTTTTAAGCACAATTCATCATTACGTGCTTCCTCATATCGGACTTTCCGCTCAAGGATTTCACATTTTTCCTTTTCCTCAGTGACGAGGGTTTCGAGTTCCTTGATGGAGATGGTGTGCTTACTCACCATCTCCATAAGCATACGAAACATAACGAGCTTCTTTCCTTTGAGAGAGCACATGACTTTCTCCATTTTAGCAAACATAGCATCACTTATTTCATATTCATGATCATGATCCTCAGCATCAAGATATTCATCACTAGGTGTGGTAGGAATAAATAGAGGAGGGTTTGGACATGGAGTTACCTTCACCTTGTCCAGAGAGGTTTGACCCTCATCATTATCTACCGTGGCCTTTGCCATGAGACATTTGTGTGCGTTGCCTTCATAGTCTTTCATATAGTTGTAGTGACAACATCACCGGTCTTGTTTACGAGTCTCAATGTGGTTTGAGTGTCTTGAGCTACACCTGCAACACCTCTAACATCATCGGGGTCGGACTCGTCTTGGGCAACCATAGCCTTCCCCTCACTCTTCTTGAACTTGGAGTTCAATGGGTTGGGCAACTTCTTCTTCGCAAAAGTCTTCGGAAATCTTGGTTTATCTTCTCTCTTTTCATAGGGGCACTTGTTTGAGAAATGGTTGGTTTCTTCACAATTGTAGCAAGTCCTTACTTCTTCTTTTGGAATCTTCCCTTGAATTTTCCCGCACTGAACTTCTTCACAAAGAGAGCCATGTCTTCATACGAGGGCCCCTCATTCGAGTCAACTTCATAGCCTTCTTCTTCAACATCTTCTTCTTCTTCTTCACTCACATCATCATCCATCACGTGCTTGGCCTTCAAGGGAAGGTTTGTCTTGGGTGATGAGGAACCATGCATGGCAAGGTGTCTTGTAGCATTTGCCCTTGATTCTTCAAATAGTTGGAAGGTTGAAATGACATCATCTGGAGACATGTCCTTGAATCCATGTTCTCTTCTTATGTCCCACACCATTTGATGGTGATATGGAGCAAGGGCATTTATCAATTTGTCCACAAGAAAACGCTTGGTCAAGTTGAATCCATCTTCGCTATTGTCACAATCATATGATTCAATGTCAGCGGCAAGTGTCATCAATCGCTCATGAAGTTGCTTGGGGTCTTCACCTTTCTCCATGCAGAAATGTTGTAATGCCCCTTTTGCAATCTCATATTTTGCAAGACGGAGGGAGGAAGTTCCAGTCTTGGTCATCACAAGTCTATCCCATAGTTCTTTTGCATTTGTGAGGTGAATGTAGGGCATTTTCTGGTTGTCAGACATGCCCTTTCTTATGAGCATGATTGCGGTGTCATTGAGGTGTTTGTCATATTATTCACCTGGTGTGAGATCCTTGGGATTTACAGGGTTGTACCCTTTCTCCATGACCTCCAGCATTTCATCGTTGACAAACCTAAGATGATCCTGCATACCAACCATCCACAAAGAAAACTCGGCAGTGTTATTAAGTAAAGGGGGGGTTTCCCGCAGCATTATACCTAGGTTTCTCAACTTTAGATTTTGCATACATAAATTAGGAAGGGATGCATTTGGTTGCTTTATCACACCCCCTAGGTTTTCCAGTGGTGGAGTTCTTGCAGCTAATGCATCCAACCTCATTTTGACCAAGGCCTCAATAGAAGCATCATGCTCCTCCTTTTGCTTGGCGAGGGCCCTTTCACTTATGAGGCCACCTTAAGGCCTACCACTAGTGGTTGAGAAACGCCTTCATGGCGTTGTCTCAAGGAGAGAATAGGGTGAGCCTTCATGGCGTTGGTGTGCCTTCGTGGTAACATCCACCTCTCTAAATGGTGGCGTAGCTTCCCTCCAAGGAAGTGAACATCGGCATACATCCTCGTCTCTCGGAGTTGCGGTTATCCCTAACCCTAACTCCCTACTTGTGGTTATTTGTCTTTGTGATATTACTTGTGCTTGTTTATCTACTTACTTGTTATTTTGCTTAGTACACATAGCACAACTATCATCTTTGCAATTGTTAGGCTCACTTTCATATTCCGCAATATTGCCTAAAATTGCTAAGTAACGATTAAAATTTGTAACTGTACCTATTCACCCCCCTCTAGGTCCATCTTGATCCTTTCATCCGCATGATCACACATGTAGTCATCACCTCCCGCAACTTCTTGGTGTCCAAGTTCTAGCAGGATACCGAACGATGCCCCATCGAGATTGAAGAACACCAAAGGCACGCTCCACATCCTTCCTAGCACTCTCTTGTGCTTGGGAAAATCTCTTCCTCTTCTCTCCTATAGGGTTGGGGATTGTCTTCACAAGAGTAGCCGACTGAGGTAGATACCGTCATCTAGGCAGTATGCTTTGCTGTAGTGGTGGCCAATGGTATCAATATCGACCTCCGGGCCGTTACCTTCTGCAAGCCTTGAAAACACCAGAGAGAATTGAAGCACGTTTATGTCGTTGTGATATCCGGCCATGCCGAAGAAAGAGTGCCAAATCCAGAGATCTTGCGAAGCTACGGCCTCAAGTATTACAGTGCAAGTTTTCACATTGCCCCTATGCTGCCCCTGCCAAGCAGAAGGGTAGTTCTTCCTATTGGGAAAGGTAGTAGAAAAGAAAAAATTCGCCCTACGATCAACCAGGAACACTATGAAGATACAATAACTGTTGGGATCATGATAGTTACCATCACTGAGTTGTAGCAGAAGAAGAGCATGACGATGTAGATTGTACTTGGAGCCCCTCAAACCATAGAGGAACGATCCCTCAAACTGAGGACCAAAAGCACGACCTCTCTACTTGGTTGCAAGCGTACTGTCTTCATGATACGACAGCGCTTCACCGTCCAAAGCTAGTCGTTGCCGGAGAATTATAAGGAGGAGATTAGAACCACATTGCGTTTCTAGTTATGAGGATTATATGAACTGGACCTAGATCTAATTAGTCAACTAGGACCAACTAGAACTATAACTAGAAGAACTAGAGGAGGCTCCAAAACTTGTGTGTTCAAAAGGGGCCAGTACCTCAAGTATATATAGGTGGAAGGGAGGAGGGGGAAGCCAAGAAGAGGAGAAGGACTCCCCTCCGCATGCGCCGGCCAAGGAGGGAACGGAGTCCTCCCCCTTCCCCAATTCAGCCTCGTTCCAAAGGGAAGGGGGCGCCTCCCCACTTGGGCCCTTGTGGCCCAAATTGCTTTCCTCCACTTGGCCTTTTTAGGCCCGTTGATATTTTATTAAATATAAAATTGTTCTAAATTCTTTCAAACCATTTTCTACATAATATAAAATATCTGGAAACATTTTCCACCTATATATATTTATCGGTAATAACCTCTATTTCCCAATACTCTCTGAAACCATTCCGGTGACCCCGGAATGCTTCCGGATTGTCTCGAAACTATTCAAAATATTAATGAAACAATTCCACAAATAAATCCTTGATACTCTCGTCCTACTAACACTCATAAGATAATTATTACCTGACACCGTAGGTTCGGTAAATCATAGACATGAACGAAACTCCTTCGATCAATGATCGATAGCGGAACCGTGGACGTCCATATCGATCCCTATGAGTACACGAATGATATTTGAGTGAATCATTGGTTACCATGTGATATTCACTTTGCTTCGCGATACATTACAAGACCCGAGAATCGTCGGTATCCTATCGAGTCATCCACATGCTCGTTATACCGTTAGTCTCGTTACTGGTTTTGATCTTCTTTCTCGTTGATGTGTTTCGGCATCCCCGTGACATAGTCTCATGTGTATGGCAAAATGATGATGGATGACGTCACACCGAGAGGGGCCTAAGAATATCTCTCCATCGTCGGAGGAGAAAATCTCACTCTCAAGCTATCTAGTCCCTTGTCAAACTTGCCGATGAACCTGTAAGTTGTCGTTATGATCACCTAGTTATAGATGACGTTTGAGCAACCCCAAAGCTCATCCACAGTAAGAGGTTACTACGATACTCTCATGGTCCGAGGAACATAAAACACATGTTAACACTCCGTGTTATAACAATTGATTTCAGACGATATTATCCCAAAGTATAACAAACAAGTTTGGGTCGATTCAATATGATCGTTCTTCTAACGTCATACTCTCAATATTCTTTTAGGACTATCGTTACACTTAATGATATCATAAGATCTGGAAAACATGATCATCAACAACACTTGACCAGTCTTAGAGGCAAGACCAGAAACCTTTAATTTACCTTTATTCCACACGTGCATATAAGTTTTCCACTGAATCACATATTCCAGAATCATGGCGGTTATATCATAGAATATAAACTCTTAATTATGAATATGGAAATATAATAATGCAATATTATTGCCTCTAGGGCATATTTCCAACAATCTCCCACTTGCACTAGAGTCAAAAATCTAGGTGCATGGTTTGTTAACACCTATGGCTTATCTCGTGTTGCTCATGCTTTTCTTTAGTGGTAGAGCCTTCGTCACCGGTTCTGACATATTCAAAACCATACAATATTTGTGTTAGACATATTTGTTTTTGTAGGATCCTTAATTCCTTTTGCTTTGAGAAATGTCACTATTATATTCATAATACAATGTCATTGGTTTCATTGCATTTTGGATCACATTATACGTATCAAGACACTTCTTGAGTACATTATTTATACCAAGACACTTCTTGTATACATCAAGACACTTCTTGATCCAGACATCTTTGAAACATCCAATGTTTTCAATATACACTATTAATGCTATAGAATGCACAATATTGTTCATGCTTGAAAACTATTCAAAACAACATAAATCCAGCCCAATTTATATCAGTCATGAAGTTGATGTTGCTTGTAACCATTTACAACAACCTGCTTCATCTCCTCCATTTGACTAGGAACAATTTGTTTGTTGTGACACCTTGGGTTTTGTGCTACAGTGATCATTGTAATTAAGCACAGTGATGACCATGAACAGTGCCTAATCATTTTGCTAAGTAGAATGTGATCAAGTTGAAATTCATATCTCATTTTAAATTTCACCTCAAAAGGGCATTGAATTTTAAGGTGATAAAATAAAGTGGCAAACAGCATATGAAAAATGTTGCACAATCGTTAAAAATCTCAAAACTAATGTTGTTAAGGAAAACATCACTCTTTTGCAAAAATGAACAGTAGCAATTAAACAGTGCTAATTCAACACTTTAAAATTGCTTTTTCATTTATGAAAAATGCAAAAGATATCCACTGGCCTCCAAAATATTTGTGGCACTGTCTAAACTCACTAGTGAATTAATGGGACACTTCCCATATTTTTCTAAGTGAACAATGTGCCCCAAATATTCTTCTACTTCTCTATGTTTATTAATAAAAAGAAAAAAAACAGAAAAGAAACAAAAGAAAAAGGGCAGAAGCCCACTTACCTGGCGACTGGGCCGCGCTGGCCCAGCCCACCCCCACCTGCCCACCGTCCTTCTTCCCTCCATGTCGCTCCCGCTGTGGACCGAGCCGCGCCGCGCCGTCGCCGTTCGCCACGCCGACGGGAGCAGGTGGGCGAGGGGATAAGCCTCGCCCCGAGCCGTCCTCCCTGTCCGCCTTCGCCATTCGCCTCTCCCTCTCCCCCTCTCCCTCGCTTGCCCCCTTCCTTCCCGAGCACAGCCGCCGCCATGGACGCCGGCTAGCCGCGGCCGTAGCCACTCCCCCGCCTCCGTAGCCTGTCCAGAAGCTCCGCCGCCTCGATTCGCCGCCGTCGCCCTCCCCCGAGCCCACCGTTGCACACCTGCAGGTCCCGGTGAGCTCCAGCTCCTCTTCCCCCTCGTAGATAAGCTCGCCTGTGCCCCCTAGCTAGTTGCTCCGTCGGAGCCCGAAGCGCGCTGCCGCCGACGAGCTTGCGGTCGTCGCCACCATCGCCGTCACGCTCGCCTGAGCGCAGCACCGTGCTCCTGGTGCTCCCAGGAGCACAACGCGCACACGCACGCCCCCGCTCGTGCCTCCTAGTACCGTCCACGGTGCGCGCCCGAACGCTCCTCCGCCTGAGCTCGTCACCGACGAGCCTCCGGTGACCAAATGGTCCCGGGCGTGCAACCAACGCGCTCGCCGCGCCACGTAGGATCGTCCAGCCCCTTTAGTTCGCTAGCTACCGTGCTGCGTCACCGTTTGCCGGAGACGCCCGAAGCTTGCTTCCGCCGCCGTCGACGTAGCTCCCTCCACCGGCCGTCCTAGCTCGCCCCGATGGCCAGAATGGAACGGCGGCGGCCGCAGCTCGCGAACGCGACAAGAACGACGCGATTTTACCCCCTGTAGGCGATTTCCGAGCCTCCCCGCCGATTCGGGAGCTCGCCGGAGCTATTCCGGTGGCCGGCCGGCGCTGCCGCTGACCTGGCCCGATCGGGGCCACCCGCAGGGTCACTGACCCGTGGGCCCCCAGCTCCTGGTTGACCAGTTGACTTGGTCAACTGGCTGACTGGGTTTGACCAGTCACTGCCAGGTGGGGCCTAACACCCCTGTGTGTATGACAGTGGGCCACCCTGTCAGTTGCTTAATTAGGAGATTAGATTAGTAAAAATAATTAAATTAACACTAATGTCTCACTGACATGTGGCCCCCACTCACTAATTAGTCCCGGGTTAGTTTAAATAAATCTGAATTAGAGCTGAGTCTATGACATGTGGCCCCCACATGTCAGGTTTGACCTGGCCAGCCGTCCTGTTGACTGATGACATCAGGATGATGTCATGCTAACATCAACTGCACTCTTCTGGATAATGTTGATTTTAATAAACAGAAATAATTCCAGAAATTATTTAAAATTTAGAAAATCATATCTTTTAATCCGTAGCTCAAATGAAAATAATTTATATATGAAAGTTGATCAGAAAAATCCCACGAATCTAAATATGCTATCCGTTCATCTGTCACATGCTCCTAGCATGATGAACATGGAACTTTTCCCCTCCGGATCGTCTGTCCGATAAATCCAAAGACCCGGGAAATATCGTCTGATATTCTCCCGCTCCGTCTGATACGTGTAGTACTGCGTTAGGCTACCCCTAGCACTGCGTATTGCCATGTCATGCATCGTGTTGCACCTGTTTGCTTGTATTTATTGTTTCTTCCCCCTCTTCTCTCTGATAGACCCCGAGACCGACGCTGCTGCCGGGTACGACTACGCCGTTGACGATCAGGCCCTTGCCGCAGAGCAGCAAGGCAAGCAACCCCCCTTGAGCATTCCTATATCGCCTATTCCTTTCCCTCTTATTCTTGCATTAGATTTTTGCTACTGTATTAGTTAGCTCCTATTCTGATGCATAGCCTGCTTTTGATAAACTGATACTATACCTACAATCATATCAACTGCTTAGTATAGGTTGATCAATGAATCCCCAGTGACCCCCCCTTTGTCCCAGTTGCCCCTGCTTCTTCATCGATGACTCGATGACCCGAAGACTTGAAGACTCGGTCAACCGACCGACAAGCCAGGCCCCTCACATCACCGCACTCCCCCTTAGTGGTACGACTCTGCAGCGCTACTATCGAGTACCGAGGGTGACACCTCGTGAAGTACTCATGATGTTAGCTCTGTAGTGCAGCTAGTCGGTCGTGGTTATCGAGGGTGATTCCTCTTTCACCACTCCCGACGATGACTCTGTCGTGCAACCCCTCAAGTGTGGGACCCTCGAGGGTGATTCCTCTAAGTCCACCTTGATGGTTTCATCGAGCGGGACCCCGTGAGGGTGATTCCTCAGGTTCCGTCTTGATGTTTTATACACACAGTTACTATGACCGGGTTACTGAAACATGTTGGTGATGGGTCGGCCCTGAGGGGTACCCACGGTTTGATGATGATGAGGCGTGGACTGGCGAGAGGCCTTTGCCACACATCCTCGAGACGGGGCGACGGGACCGCAATTTATGGGTCACGCTTTCCCCGCATTAATAAAATGCTAATGGGTTGGGTATTTGATCTGAGTCGGGTCGTTGGCCTTTTTATGCACCAAACCATCGCGTGGGCGAAGTTATGGGTACTCAGCATCGTTGTATCAGCCGAAGCTCTTCGGACGTCAGCAATGGAGCGGCGCGTGCCGGGTTGGACTGGACGGTGCAGCTCTTGGACTGGAGTGTACTAGGTCTGTTTCCGGCCGCCCACGCATCGTGCAGGAGTGCAAGGGCAAGTGGGCCCACGAACCTGCGCGCTTAGGATTTAGACCGGCGGGCTGGCCTCTTCGTTGAGCCTAGGTGGGGCGACGACGTGCTGCTATCCCGAGGCCGGGCATGACCCAGGAAAGTGTGTCCGGCCAGAGGTGATCAGGCGTGTTGGAAATGCGGTGCACCCCTGCAGGGATGAATAATCTATTCGAATAGCCGTGTCCACGGTAACAGGACGACTTGGAGTTGTACCTTGACCTTATACAACTATAACTATGACTTTAATTTGAAATGAATGTAGCCCCGGGATTGCTTCCTCGCAGGGAGTCGAGGAAGAATCTCTGGGCGTGGTTAATTAATAAAATTGCTACAATAATATGACTATATATGTGATACCAGTCTACTCTCTTCTAATGCTGCAAGATGCTGAAGATGCTAGTCTTCGATAGGACTAGGCCTTCTCCCTATTCTTGCTTTCTACAGTCAGTCCAGATATAACCCCTTCCCTTGATAATGATGCATACTTAGCATAGTTCTGATGTCAGTCTTGCGAGTACTTTGGATGAGTACTCACTGCTGCTTTGCTTTCTTATTCCCCCTCGATACGATTACCGCGTTCAGACGTTGGAGCCTAGGAGATGGAGCACGCCGGAGACGACTACTACACCACCGCCGGGGCCTACTACTACGTGGAGGCTGCCCCCGACGCTCAGGAGTAGTTAGGAGGGTCCCAGACAGGAGGCCTCGCCTCTTTCGATCCGTTGCTTATGTTTGTGCTAGCCTTCTTAAGGCAAACTTTGTCTAACTTATGTCTATACTCAGATATTATTAGCTTCCGCTGACTCGTGCTTGTCGAGCTTTGTATTCGAGCCCTCGAGGCCCCTGGCTTGTAATATGAAGCTGTATGACTTTAATTTGTGTCTTTTGTTGTGTTGTGATATCAATCAGTGAGTCCCTAATCTTGGTCGTACGCATTGTGTGCATGATTAGCGTACGGTCACAATTGGGGGCGTCACAAGTTGGTATCAGAGCCGACTGTCTGTAGGTAGCCCCCCTTTCCAACTCCTTGGCCGAAGTTGCGTCTAGTACTTGAAAAACTTTTACTAACATAGTTGTGTGGCTTACGGGCGCACTTCTCAATCGGGTGGTATTAGGATCTTTTATTCCTCGTCTATACTCTGGGTTCTAATCTCTCTTCTCTTTCGGGTTAAATATTTTGCTAAATCTAACATTAGGTTCTCGTGATCTCTCCCACCGGAGAATTGTTTCGTCGAAAATTGTCTTCTTTGAAGTTATGATGCACGCACTGTCATTTGACATCTTGAATCTCCTTGTTACAGATGCGTCCCGCTAGGCAGATCGTTCGTCTGACCTTCGCGCACGATACGACTGGGTTCCCGACCATTCTGGTCGGCCTCTTGAAGAAGCCGGGATATCGCTGGTACCCCGAGTACACTGTTTACGAGGACTACCGCGAGTTCAACCAGGAACAGTATGAGGCTGAGATGGTTATCTGGGATCGACAGGACCTCTCCATCACTGAGCTGCACACCTTCCGTGGCATTGGAGTGACTGTTGAGATGGCAGTACAGGATGCTGCCTATGCTGCTATTGTTCGTCTCCGAGCAGCGAACCCTTGCTTGGAGGAGACGGCATACAGATACATCCCGCATGCTCCTGCTGGAGTTGATACTGTGGCCGACGCTGAGGTCTTGACCCCTTTCGCGCCGCAGCGCAACGACCGGTCCTACACTGCTATCTGCACCCCCTACGTGAGTCGTCGTTACGACCCACAGGTTCTGGTCCAGTACACTGAGGCACTGGATCGCACTGTCAGGGCTCTTAACGTCGAGCTGTACGCCACCCGAGCTCGTCTTCATCAGGCTATGGAGCAGTTGTTGCCAGCAGTCCGTGCGAGGATACATCCGGAGCACATCCTTTACCCGCCTCGGACTGAGTTTCCTCCAGGTCTTGAATGGCTTGAGGTTGGAGGTCGTACTCCGGCACGTGGACCTGCGCTCCCGCTTGGTATGCAGGTTCTGCATCGGAGTGTACATGGGATGCAGGACCCTGCCACTGGGTTTCACAATCAGGGTCATCTGCAGTTCCGTGGCTACTTTCGTTGTCCCCGACGTTGATGTAGCTTATCGCTATTGTTGGAAATATGCCCTAGAGGCAATTAATAAAGTGTTTATTATTATCATATTTCTCCGTTCATGATAATGGTTTATTATTCATGCTAGAATTGTATTGACCGGAAACTAAATACATGTGTGGATAATAGACAAATACTATGTCCCTAGTATGCCTCTACTAGACTAGCTCGTTGATCAAAAGATGGTCAAGGTTTCCTGACCATGGACATGAGTTGTCATTTGATAACGGGATCACATCATTAGGAGAATGATGTGATGGACATGACCCAACCGTTAGCATAGCAAATGATCGTTCAGTTTATTGCTATTGCTTTCACTATGTCAAATACACGTTCCTCTGACCATGAGATCATGCAACTCCCGGATACCGTAGGAATACTTTGGGTGTATCAAACGTCACAACGTTACTGGGTGATTATAAAGGTGCAATACAGATATCTCCGAAAGTGTTTGTTGAGTTGGCATGGATCGAGATTGGGATTTGTCACTCCGACTATCGGAGAGGTATCTCTGGGCCCTCTCGGTAATACAGCATCACAGAAGCCTTGCAAGCACCGTGACTAAAGAGTTAGTTGCAAGATGATGTATTACGGAACGAGTAAAGAGACTTGCCGGTAACGAGATTGAACTAGGTATTGGATACCGACGATCGAATCTCGGGCAAGTAACATACCGCCAGACAAAGGGAACAACGTATGTTGACATATGAGGTTCACCGATAAAGATCTTTGTGGAATATGTAGGAACCAATATGAGCATCCAAGTTCCGCTGTTCGTTATTGACCGGAGAGTCGTCTCGATCATGTCTACATCATTCCCGAACCCGTAGGGTCCGCACACTTAAGGTTCGATGACGATTTAGTATTATATGAGTTATGTGATTGGTGGCCGAAGTTTGTTCGGAGTCCCGGATGAGATCACGGACATAACGAGGAGTCTCGAAATGGTCGTGAGGTAAAGATTCAAATATTGGAAGGCTATATTCGGACGTCGGAAAGGTTCCGAGTGATTCGGATATTTTTCGGAGTACCGGGGAGTTACGGGAATTCACCGGGAGAAGTAATGGGCCTTATTGGGCCATACGGGAAAAGGAGAGGCAAGCCACGTGAGGAGGCGCGCGCCCCCCCCCTTGCCCAAACTGAATGGGACTAGGGGAGGGGGCGCAGCCCCCTCTTTCCTTTCCCTCTCCCTTCCCCCTTTTCTACTCCGTATGGGAGGTGGAATCCTACTAGGACTAAGGAGTCCTAGTAGGACTCCCCACACTTGGCGCACCCCTAGGGGGCCGGCCTCCTCCCTCTCATCCTTTATATACGGGGGCAAGGGGGCACCCCAAAGAATAACAATTGTCCCATAGCTGTGTGCGGTGCCCCGATCTCCGTTTTCCACCTCGGTCATATTTTCGGAGAGCTTAGGCGAAGCCCTGCCGGAATCACTTCACCGTCACCGTCGCCACGCCGTCGTGCTGACGGAACTCATCTACTTCCTCGACGTCTTGCTGGATCAAGAGGGCGAGGATCATCACTGAGCTGCACGTGTGTAGAACTCGGAGGTGCCCTACGTTCGGTACTCGATCGGTGGAGCTCGAAGGATTGTTCGACTACATCAACCGCATTGTGAGACGCTTCCGCTAACGGTCTACGAGGGTACGTAGACACACTCTCCCCTCTCATAGCGATGCATCTCCATGGATAGATCTTGCGTGAGCATAGGAATTTTTTTGAAATTCATGCTCCGTTCCCCAACAGCTATGTCCCGTTGTTGTATCTCTCCACCACGTGCCTGCGTGCCGCCTAGTTGTCTAGGTTATTTTCATGCCGGACCTATCGTCTGTTTTGTAACAAACTTATGGTTTGTAATAGACCTATGTATGGATCTGTATGTTGAAATTTGAACTACTATGTCGTATTTATTGCACTTCCTTCTTTGTGCAATTTACTTCATGAATGATTCATTGATTTCACAATTACCAAATGCTAAACTACCACTGTTAAAATTTGACAGAATGGTTAGGCCAGCTGGTCGTGGTCGTGGTGCGCCTGAACCACCACCACCACCGGACTACATGGCTGGTATGATGCAACAGTTTGAACTAAATCACCAGTTTATGCAAGGGCTGATGGACCAGATCCCGAGGCCGAATATGAATCAGCAACTAGCCCCAATGACTCTGCAAGACTTCATGCGTCTCAACCCTGCGATCTACCGCAGCTCAACTCAGCCGCTTGACGCAGATGACTGGCTCTGTGACATCACTTATGAGCTGGAGTCTTCAGGCGCCCCAGAGGCTAGCTATGTCACCTTTGCCTCGTACTTTCTGAAAGGCCCCGCTGCTCAATGGTGGGACAGCCACAGGCGCTCTTAGCCTGTTGGGACAATCATCACCTGGCCGGAGTTCCAAGCTGCGTTCCGTGCTCGTCACATTCCTCAGGGAATGATGGATAAGAAGAAGCATGAATTCCGCAACTTAGTCCAGGGCAACAAGACTGTGGATACTTATCAGCCGGAATTTCTGGACTTATCTCGCTATGCTGAAGAAGACGTCGCAACTAATGCTCATAAGCAGGAGAAGTTCCGTGAAGGCCTCCACCCGGATATCAAGCTGGCACTCATTGCTCAGGACTTCGGTAACTTTGCCACCTTGGTGAACAAGTCTATTATAGTGCAAACAGGTCTGCAGGACTACAAGGACAGCTACAAGCGCAATCGTGACATGGGCTCATCTTCGGGCTCAGGAAGTCAGAAGCGCAAGATCTGGATCCCCCACAACATGTCCCATGCACCGCCTCCTGCTCCGAGGCCGTCCTATGCTGCACCTCGTCTGCCTCCACCCCCGCCTAGGCAGCCGAGGCTCCCAGCTCCACCACCACGAGCTCCTGTTCCCCCTTCTCATCCTGAGAATGGGTTGTGCTTCAAGTGTGGTCGTCCAGGACACCGTGCTAGAGAATGCAGGCAGAATCAGAATCAGAATCAGGTTCGATGACGATTTAGTATTATATGAGTTATGTGATTGGTGGCCGAAGTTTGTTCGGAGTCCTGGATGAGATCACGGACATGACGAGGAGTCTCGAAATGGTCGAGAGGTAAAGATTCATATATTGGAAGGCTATATTCGGACGTCGGAAAGGTTCCGAGTGATTCGGGTATTTTTCGGAGTACCGGGGAGTTACGGGAATTCACCGGGAGAAGTAATGGGCCTTATTGGGCCATACGGGAAAAGGAGAGGCAAGCCACGTGAGGAGGCGCGCACCCCCCCCCCCTTGCCCAAACCGAATTGGACTAGGGGAGGGGGCGCAGCCCCCTCTTTCCTTTCCCTCTCCCTTCCCCCTTTCCTACTCCGTATGGGAGGTGGAATCCTACTAGGACTAAGGAGTCCTAGTAGGACTCCCCACACTTGGCGCATCCCTAGGGGGCCGGCCTCCACCCTCTCATCCTTTATATACGGGGGCAAGGGGGCACCCCAAAGAATAACAATTGTCCCATAGCCGTGTGCGGTGCCCCGATCTCCGTTTTCCACCTCGGTCATATTTTCAGAGAGCTTAGGCGAAGCCCTGCCGGAATCACTTCACCGTCACCGTCGCCACGCCGTCGTGCTGACGGAACTCATCTACTTCCTCGACGTCTTGCTGGATCAAGAAGGCGAGGATCGTCACCGAGCTGCACGTGTGTAGAACTCGGAGGTGCCGTACGTTCGGTACTCGATCGGTGGAGCTCGAAGGATTGTTCGACTACATCAACCGCGTTGTGAGACGCTTCCGCTAACGTTCTACGAGGGTACGTAGACACACTCTCCCCTCTCGTAGCGATGCATCTCCATGGATAGATCTTGCGTGAGCGTAGGAATTTTTTTGAAATTCATGCTCCGTTCCCCAACAGTGGCATCCGAGCCAGGTTTATGCATAGATGTGATTTGCACGAGTAGAACACAAGTGAGTTGTGGGCGTGGGTGTATACATATTGCTTGCCGTTACTAGTTGATACTTGATTCGGCGGTATTGTGAGATGAAGCGGCCCGGACCGACATTACGCATACGCTTACGCGAGACAGGTTTCACCGCTAAGTGCACTCGTTGCATAAAGGTGACTGGCGGGTGTCTGTCTCTCTCACTTTAGTTGAATCGGTTTCAATGAAGAGGGTTCTTTTAGAAGATCAAAAAGCAATCACTACACCACGTTGTGGTTTTGCGTAGGTAAGAACGGTTCTTGCAAACCCGTAGCAGCCACGTAAAACTTGCAACAACAAAGTAGAGGACGTCTAACTTGTTTTTGCAGGGTATGCTGGTGATGTGATATGGTCAAGACATGATGTGATATAAGTTGTTGTATGAGATGATCATGTTTTGTAAGTTATCAGGCAACCGGCAGGAGCCTTATGGTTGTCTCTTTATTGTATGCAATGCCAACGCTATGTAATTGCTTTTCTGTACCGCTATGAGTTAGCAGTAGTAGTAGTAGCAATAGCCGGCAAGACGACCACGACGCTGCGGTGGAGATCAAGGTGTCACGACGCTACGATGGAGATCATGGTGTCAATCCGGTGACAATGGAGATCATGACGGTGCTTGGCTGATGGAGATCAAAAGCACAAGACGATGATGGCCATATCATGTCACATATATTGAATTGCATGTGATGTTAAATCCTTTTATGCATCTTATTTTGCTTAGGACGACGGTAGCATTATAAGATGATCCCTTCACTAAATTTCAAGATAAGTGTTCTCCCCTAGTATGCACCGTTGCGAAGGTTCGACGCTTCTAAGCACCACATGATGATCGGGTGTGATGGATTCTTTCGTTCGCATACAACGGGTGTAAGCCAGTTTTACGCACGCAGAATACTTGGGTTAAACTTGACGAGCCTATCATATACAGATATGGCCTCGGAACACAAGAGACCGAAAGGTCGAACATGAGTCATATAGTAGATATGATCAACATGAAAGATGTTCAACATTGATAACTAATCCACCTCACGTGATGATCGGACGTGGCTTAGTTGATGTGGATCATGTTACACTTAGACAACTTGAGGGATGTTAATCTAAGTGGGAGTTCTTAAATAATTTGATTAATTGAACTTCAATTATCATGAACATAGTCTAAATAATCTTTGCAATTGTATGTTGTAGATCAATGGCCCGCGCTGTAGTTCCACTGAATTTTAATGCGTTCCTAGAGAAAGCTAAGTTGAAAGATGATGGAAGCAACTATGCGGACTGGGTCCGTAATCTGAGGATCATCCTCATTGTTGCACAGAAGGCTTATGTCCTTGATGCACTGCTAGGTGTCGCACCCCCTCCCTCGTCTGTCGACGTTATGAACGCCTGGCAGACACGTGTTGATGACTACTCGATAGTTCAGTGTGCCATGCTTTACGGCTTAGAACCGGGGCTCCAAAGACGTTTTGAGCATCACGGAGCATATGAGATGTTCCAAGAGCTTAAACTTGTATTTCAAGCTCATGCCCGGGTCAAGAGATATGATGTCTCCGACAAGTTCTTTAGCTGTAAGATGGAGGAGAATAGTTCTGTCAGTGAGCATATACTCAAGATGTCTGGGTTGCATAACCGCTTGACTCAGTTGGGAGTTAATCTTCCAGATGATTCGGTTATTGACAGAATTCTCCAATCACTGCCACCAAGCTATAAGGGCTTTGTGATGAACTATAATATGCAAGGAATGGAAAAGTCTATTTCTGAGCTCTTCGCTATGCTCAAAGCTGCGGAGGTAGAAGTCAAGAAGGAGCATCAAGTGTTGATGGTAAATAAGAGCACTAGTTTCAAGAAGGGCAAGGGAAAGAAGGGGAACTTCAAGAAGAACGGCAAATCAGTTGCTGCTCCCACGAAGAAACCCAAGTCTGTACCCAAACCCGAGACTGAGTGTTTCTACTGCAAGGGGACTGGTCACTGGAAGCAGAACTGCCCCAAGTACCTGGCAGATAAGAAGGCTGGCAACATCAACAAAGGTATATTTGATATACATGTTATTGATGTGTACCTTACCAATACTCGTAGTAGCACCTGGGTATTTGATACTGGTTCGGTTGCTCATATTTGTAACTCGAAACAGGAGCTACGGAATAAACGAAGATTGGCTAAGGACGAGGTGACGATGCGCGTCGGGAACGGTTCAAGAGTTGAAGTTATCGCCGTCGGCACGCTACCTCTACATCTACCCTCGGGATTAGTGATGAACCTAAATAATTGTTATTTGGTGCCTGCGTTGAGCATGAACATTATATCTGGATCTTGTTTATTGCGAGACGGTTATTCATTTAAATCAGAGAATAAAAGTTGTTCTATTTTGATGAATAATATCTTTTATGGTCATGCACCGCTTGTGAATGGTTTATTCTTGTTGAAGCTCGATCGTGGTGATACACACATCCATAATATTGATGCCAAAAGACGCAAAATTGATAATGATAGTACCACATATTTGTGGCACTGCCGCTTAGGTCATATTGGTGTAAAACGCATGAAGAAACTCCATACAGATGGACTTTTGGAATCACTTGATTATGAATCATTTGAGACGTCCGAACCATGCCTCATGGGCAAGATGACTAAGACTCCGTTCTCCGGAACAATCGAGCGAGCAACAGACTTGTTGGAAATAATACATACCGATGTATGCGGTCCGATGAGTGTTGAGGCGCGCGGTGGATATCGTTATGTTCTCACGTTCACAGATGATTTGAGTAGATATGGCTATGTCTACTTGATGAAGCATAAATCTGAAACATTTGAAAAGTTCAAAGAATTTCAGAGTGAAGTAGAGAACCAACGTAACAAGAAAATAAAGTTCTTACAATCTGATCGTGGAGGAGAATATTTGAGTTACGAGTTTGGCAATCACTTAAAACAATGTGGAATTGTTTCACAGCTCACGCCACCTGGAACACCACAGCGTAATGGTGTGTCCGAACGTCGTAATCGTACTCTATTAGATATGGTGCGTTCTATGATGTCTCTTACCGATTTGCCACTATCATTTTGGGGTTATGCATTAGAGACAGCTGCATTCACTTTAAACAGGGCACCGTCTAAATCCGTTCAGACGACACCGTATGAACCGTGGTTTGGTAAGAAACCTAAGCTGTCGTTTCTGAAAGTTTGGGGATGTGATGCTTATGTCAAAAGGCTTCAGCCAGATAAGCTCGAACCCAAAGCGGATAAGTGCGTCTTCATAGGATACCCAAAGGAGACCATTGGGTACACCTTCTACCACAGATCCGAAGGCAAAGTATTCGTTGCTAAGAATGGATCCTTTCTAGAGAAGGAGTTTCTCTCGAAAGAAGTGAGTGGGAGGAAAGTATAACTTGATGAGGTAATTGTACCTCCTCTGGATAGTAGTACGCCACAGAAAGAAATTTCTGTGACATCGACACAGACCAGAGAAGAAGTTGATGATGATGATCATAAAACTTCGGATCAAGTTGTTACTGAACTTCGAAGGTCAACCAGGACACGTTCCGCACCAGAGTGGTACGGAAATCCAGTCTTGGAGGTCATGTTGCTAGACAACGATGAACCTTCGAACTATGAAGAAGCGATGGCATGCCCGGATTGTGACAAATGGCTTGAGGCCATGAAATCCGAGATTGGATCAATGTATGAGAACAAAGTATGGACTTTGGTAGACTTGCCCGATGAACGGCGAGCTATTGAAAATAAATGGATCTTTAAGAAGAAGACGGACGCTGATGGTAATGTCACCGTCTATAAATCACGGCTTGTTGCTAAAGGTTATCGACAAGTTCAAGGAGTTGACTACGATGAGACTTTCTCACCTGTAGCGATGCTAAAGTCTGTCAGAATTATGTTCGCAATTGCCGCGTTTTATGATTATGAAATCTGGCAAATGGACGTCAAAACGACATTCCTTAATGGATTCCTTAAGGAAGAATTGTATATGATGCAACCGGAAGGTTTTGTCGATCCTAAAGGTGCTGACAAAGTATGCAAGCTCCAGCGATCCATCTATGGACTGGTGCAAGCATCTCGGAGCTGGAATACTCGCTTTGATGAAGTGATCAAAGCATTTGGGTTTATACAAACTTATGGAGAAGCTTGTATTTACAAGAAAGTGAGTGGGAGCTCTGTGGCATTTCTCATATTATATGTGGATGACATATTATTGATGGGAAATGACATAGAATTTCTGGAAAGCATAAAGGGTTATTTGAACAAAAGTTTTTCAATGAAGGATCTCGGAGAAGCTGCTTACATATTAGGCATCAAAATCTATAGAGATAGATCAAGACGCCTCATTGGACTTTCACAAAGCACATACCTTGACAAGATTTTGAAGAAGTTCAAAATGGATCAGTCAAAGAAAGGGTTCTTGCCTGTATTGCAAGGTGTGAGATTGAGTAAGACTCAAAGCCCGACCACGGCAGAAGACAAAGAGAAGATGAGTGTCATCCCCTATGCCTCAGCCATAGGCTCTATTATGTATGCCATGCTGTGTACCAGACATGATGTGTGCCTCGCTATTAGCTTGGTGGGAAGGTACCAAAGTGATCCAGGAGTAGATCACTGGACATCGGTCAAGAATATCCTGAAGTACCTGAAAAGGACCAAGGACATGTTTCTCGTTTATGGAGGTGACAAAGAGCTCGTTGTAAAGGGTTACGTCGATGCTAGCTTTGACACAGATCCAGATGACTCTAAGTCACAATCTGGATACGTATTTATTCTTAATGGTGGAGCGGTCAGTTGGTGCAGTTCCAAGCAGAGCGTCGTGGCGGGATCTACATGTGAGGCGGAATACATAGCTGCTTCCGAAGCAGCACATGAAGGAGTCTGGATGAAGGAGTTCATATCCGACCTAGGTGTCATACCTAGTGCATCGGGTCCAATGACTATCTTATGTGACAACACTGGAGCAATTGCTATAGCAAAGGAGCCCAGGTTTCACAAGAGAACCAAGCATATAAAGCGTCGCTTCAACTCCATTCGGAATTTGATTAAGGATGGAGACATAGAGATTTGCAAAGTACACACGGATCTGAATGTGGTAGACCCGTTGACTAAACCTCTTCCACGAGCAAAACATGATCAGCACCAGAATGTGATGGGTGTTAGATTCATTACAATGTAATTGACTCTAGTGCAAGTGGGAGACTGTTGGAAATATGCCCTAGAGGCAATTAATAAAGTGTTTATTATTATCATATTATTCATGCTAGAATTGTATTGACCGGAAACTAAATACATGCGTGGATAATAGACAAATACTATGTCCCTAGTATGACTCTACTAGACTAGCTCGTTGATCAAAAGATGGTCAAGGTTTCCTGACCATGGACATGAGTTGTCATTTGATAACGGGATCACATCATTAGGAGAATGATGTGATGGACATGACCCAACCGTTAGCATAGCAAATGATCGTTCAGTTTATTGCTATTGCTTTCACTATGTCAAATACACGTTCCTCTGACCATGAGATCATGCAATTCTCGGATACCGTAGGAATACTTTGGGTGTATCAAACGTCACAACGTTACTGGGTGATTATAAAGGTGCACTACAGGTATCTCCGAAAGTGTTTGTTGAGTTGGCATGGATCGAGATTGGGATTTGTCACTCCGACTATCGGAGAGGTATCTCTGGGCCCTCTCGGTAATACAGCATCACAGAAGCCTTGCAAGCACCGTGACTAAAGAGTTAGTTGCAAGATGATGTATTAAGGAACGAGTAAAGAGACTTGCCGGTAACGAGATTGAACTAGGTATTAGATACCGACGATCGAATCTCGGGCAAGTAACATACCGCCAGACAAAGGGAACAACGTATGTTGACATATGAGGTTCACCAATAAAGATCTTTGTGGAATATGTAGGAACCAATATGAGCATCCAAGTTCCGCTGTTGGTTATTGACCGGAGAGTCGTCTCGATCATGTCTACATCATTCCCGAACCCGTAGGGTCCGCACACTTAAGGTTCGATGACGATTGGTGGCCGAAGTTTGTTCGGAGTCCCGGATGAGATCACGGACATGACGAGGAGTCTCGAAATGGTCGAGAGGTAAAGATTCATATATTGGAAGGCTATATTCGGACGTCGGAAAGGTTCCGAGTGATTCGGGTATTTTTTGGAGTACCGGGGAGTTACGGGAATTCACCGGGAGAAGTAATGGGCCTTATTGGGCCATACGGGAAAAGGAGAGGCAAGCCACGTGAGGAGGCGCGCGCCCCCCCTTGCCCAAACCGAATTGGACTAGGGGAGGGGGCGCAACGCCCTCTTTCCTTTCCCTCTCCCTTCCCCCTTTCCTACTCCGTATGGGAGGTGGAATCCTACTAGGACTAAGGAGTCCTAGTAGGACTCCCCACACTTGGCGCACCCCTAGGGGGCCGGCCTCCTCCCTCTCATCCTTTATATACGGGGGCAAGGGGGCACCCCAAAGAATCTGTATGTTGAAATTTGGACTACTATGTCGTATTTATTGCACTTCCTTCTTTGTGCAATTTACTTCATGAATGATTCATTGATTTTACAATTACCAAATGCTAAACTACCACTGTTAAAATTTGACAGAATGGTTAGGCCAGCTGGTCGTGGTCGTGGTGCGCCTGAACCACCACCACCACCGGACTACATGGCTGGTATGATGCAACAGTTTGAACTAAATCGCCAGTTTATGCAAGGGCTGATGGACCAGATCCCGAGGCCGAATATGAATCAGCAACCAGCCCCAATGACTCTGCAAGACTTCATGCGTCTCAACCCTGCGATCTACCGCAGCTCAACTCAGCCGCTTGACGCAGATGACTGGCTCCGTGACATCACTTATGAGCTGGAGTCTTCAGGCGCCCCAGAGGCTAGCTATGTCACCTTTGCCTCGTACTTTCTGAAAGGCCCCGCTGCTCAATGGTGGGACAGCCACAGGCGCTCTTAGCCTGTTGGGACAATCATCACCTGGCCGGAGTTCCAAGCTGTGTTCCGTGCTCGTCACATTCCTCAGGGAATGATGGATAAGAAGAAGCATGAATTCCACAACTTAGTCCAGGGCAACAAGACTGTGGATACTTATCAGCGGGAATTTCTGGACTTATCTCGCTATGCTGAAGAAGACGTCGCAACTAATGCTCGTAAGCAGGAGAAGTTCCGTGAAGGCCTCCACCCGGATATCAAGCTGGCACTCATTGCTCAGGACTTCGGTAACTTTGCCACCTTGGTGAACAAGTCTATTATAGTGCAAACAGGTCTGCAGGACTACAAGGACAACTACAAGTGCAATCGTGACATGGGCTCATCTTCGGGCTCAGGAAGTCAGAAGCGCAAGATCTGGATCCCCCACAACATGTACCATGCACCGCCTCCTGCTCCGAGGCCGTCCTATGCTGCACCTTGTCTGCCTCCACCCCCGCCTAGGCAGCCGAGGCTCCCAGCTCCACCACCACGAGCTCCTGTTCCCCCTTGTCATCCTGAGAATGGGTTGTGCTTCAAGTGTGGTCGTCCAGGATACCGTGCTAGAGAATGCAGGCAGAATCAGAATCAACTTGCACTGCCTACCAACCAGCCCCGCAACAACAATGCCAGGCCTGCTCAGGGACGTGTTCAAGCCAACAATATTGTTCTGAATGAAGTTCAAGACCAGCCTACTACTGTGATGGGTACACTTCTCGTCAACTCAGTACCAGCTTCTGTATTGTTTGATATAGGAGCATCGCATTCCTTTATGTCTGAAGATTTTGCATGCATGCATGACATTAAGTGTGAAGAGATGAACGTCCCAATAGTGGTAAACACTCCCGCGGGCCAATGTCGGACCTCCATTAATAGTCCCAATGTCACCATTGAAATTGAAGGGTTGGAATTCCATGCCTCCCCCATAATGTTGAAGTCTTCCAATATCGATCTCATTCTCGGAATGGATTGGTTGAAAGCGCATACCGCTTCAATTGTTTGTGACACCAAAACCGTCCACCTCCTACATCCTTCGAATGAGATTGTAAGCTATCATGCTCATCTTGTTCGGAATGCTGAAGCCCGGCTATATGCTATGAATGCATTAAATGAGTCACCTCTCGAAGGGATTGAAAACATTCCAGTTGTCCGGGATTTCCAAGATGTTTTTCCGGAAGAACTTCCAGGGATCCCCCCTGCTAGAGCTGTCGAGTTTGTCATCGACTTGGTACCTGGTACCACTCCTATAGCCAAGCGTCCGTATAAGATGCCACCACATGAACTCCTTGAACTTAAGCAAGAAATTGACAATTCGCTTCGTCTGGGTTTCATTCGTCCAAGTTCCTCTGCTTGGGGAGCACCTTCTCTCTTTGTCAAGAAGAAAGATGGAACGAATCGATTGGTCCAAGATTACCGTCCCATCAACCAAGCAATGATTCAAAACAAATATCCGCTTCCTCGGATCAACGATCTGTATGATCAACTTGCTGGTTCAGCAGTGTATTCAAAACTCGACTTGAGGTTGGGTTACCATCAGATCCGGGTTCATGAACAGGATATTCCCAAGACTGCATTTGTTACTCGCTATGGTTCTTACGAGTACACCGTCATGTCCTTCGGCTTAACCAATGCCCCAACAACCTTCTCTCGCCTGATGAACTATATATTCATGGATTACCTCGATAAATTCGTCGTGGTTTATCTGGATGATATCCTGGTTTATTCTAAGAATAAAAAAGAGCATGCTGAACATCTTCGTCTTATACTGGAGAGGCTTCGAGAACATCAACTTTATGCAAAGTATTGAAAGTGTGAGTTCTGGATGGACGAAGTAACCTACCTTGGTCATGTGATTTCCAAGGATGGTATTGCGGTCAACCCTGAACGAGTTCGAGCTATTCTTGACTGGACTCCCCCGAAGAATGTCAAGCAAGTCAGAAGTTTTCTCGGACTCGCCAGCTATTGCCGTCGATTCGTCGAGAACTTCTCCAAGATTGCAAAGCCCTTAACCAATTTGCTGCACAAAGGTGTTAAATATGAGTGGACAGAAAAATGTCACGAGAGCTTCCAGGCACTTAAGGACAAACTGACGTCTGCTCCAGTGCTTGCTCCTCCGGATACTCGTAAGGACTTCATCATTTATTGTGATGCTTCGCGTCAGGGAATGGGCTGTGTCCTAATGCAAGAACGCAGGGTGGTTGCTTATGCATCTCGTCAATTGCGTCCTCACGAAGAGAACTACCCAGTTCATGACCTTGAACTTGCTGCAGTAATTCATGCACTAAAAGAGTGGCGTCAATACCTTGTTGGAAATCGTTGCGAGATCTACACCGATCACCAAAGTCTGAAGTACCTGTTTACTCAACCAGATCTAAACCTCCGCCAACAGAGATGGATGGAGCGCATAGCAGATTACAACGTGGGTATTTCTTACACACCTAGGAAGGCTAATGTGATGGCTGATGCTTTGAGCCGCAAGGCGTACTGCAATCACCTCTAGGTTCATAAGGTTCACCCCCTTCTTCAAGAAGAATTCCGCAAGCTGAACCTCCATATTGTTCCTCAGGGTTATCTCGCTCCCCCTCCTAAAGGGTCATACAAAATGAACCTCCACATTGTTTCCCAGGGTTCTCTTAATACCTTGGTTGCTAAACCAGATCTTGTGGACGTCATCAAGTGGATCCAGAAGTGTGACAGTGAAGTCGAGAGGATTAAATTCGATCTCGCAGAAGGAAAGCCTTCACCCTTCACTATTGCTGAGGATGGCGCTTTGTACTTCAAAGGCCGCCTAGTGGTACCATGTAAGGAGAAAAACAATGATTTGACTCAGGAGGTCATGAAAGAAGCACATGACACTCCGCTGTCTATTCATCCTGGTAGTACCAAGATGTACCAAGACATTTGGCAAAGATTCTGGTGGTCTAACATGAAGCAAGACATTGCACGCTATGTTTCAGAATGTGACATTTGTCGTCGGATCAAAGCAGAACATCAAAGACCTGCTGGAACTCTACAACCTATTTCTATTCCTGAATGGAAATGGGATCATGTTGAAATGGACTTCATTACTGGTTTTCCCAGGTCGCAGAAAGGTAATGATGCTATTCTTGTCGTCATTGACCGACTGTCCAAAGTTGTACATTTTCTGGCTGTCAAGGAAACTATTACTGCTAGTCAGCTAGCAGATCTTTACATGTCCAGAGTTGTTTCACTCCACGGTATTCCATTGGTGATTAGTTCAGACCGTGGCAGTTTATTCACTTCAAGATTCTGGGCAAGTTTCCAGGAAGCTATGGGAACTCACTTGTCATTCAGCACCGCCTTTCACCCTCAATCCCAGGGACAAGTTGAAAGAGTCAACCAGATTCTCGAAGACATGCTTCGAGCTTGTGTCATTTCTTTCGGCAAGAAATGGGAGGAATCTCTCCCGTATGCTGAGTTCTCCTACAACAATAGCTATCAAGCTAGTCTAAAGATGGCTCCCTTTGAAGTATTATATGGACGTAAGTGTCAAACTCCTCTGAATTGGTCAGAAACTGGGGAACGTACACTTATCGGTCCAGATATTATCCAACATGCCGAAGATCAAGTCCGCATTATTCATGCATATCTGAAGGCTGCTCAATCTCGTCAGAAGAGTAAGTATGACCGTCATCACAAGGATATGGTCTATCAACCTGGCGAAAAGGCTTATCTCCGAGTCACGCCAATGAGAGGTACACACCATTTTGGAATCAAGGGCAAGCTGGCTCCTCGATATATTGGTCCTTTCACTGTTCTCGAAAGGCGTGGCAAGGTGGCATATCAACTGGAACTACCGCCAAACCTTTCTCAGGTCCACGATGTGTTCCATGTGTCACAGCTTCGTCGTTGCTTCAAGGATCCTATCCGAGCAGTGGATCATGATATGCTTGAACTGCAACAGGACCTTTCTTACAAAGAGCAACCAGTCCGCATTCTCGATGAAACAAAACGTCGGACTCGTCAGAAGATTACCAAGTTCTTCAAAGTACAGTGGGCAAATCATTCTGAAGATGAAGCCACTTGGGAACGTGAAGATCATCTTCGTGCAGAATACCCCGGGCTCTTTCCTTCTACTTCTTAATTCTCGGGACGAGAATTCTTTTTAGTAGGGGAGAATTGTGACACCTTGGGTTTTGTGCTACAGTGATCATTGTAATTAAGCACAGTGATGACCATGAACAGTGCCTAATCATTTTGCTAAGTAGAATGTGATCAAGTTGAAATTCATATCTCATTTTAAATTTCACCTCAAAAGGGCATTGAATTTTAAGGTGATAAAATAAAGTGGCAAACAACATATGAAAAATGTTGCACAATTGTTAAAAATCTCAAAACTAATGTTCTTAAGGAAAACAACATCACTCTTTTGCAAAAATGAACAGTAGCAATTAAACAGTGCTAATTCAACACTTTAAAATTGCTTTTTCATTTATGAAAAATGCAAAAGATATCCACTGGCCTCCAAAATATTTGTGGCACTGTCTAAACTCACTAGTGAATTAATTGGACACTTCCCATATTTTTCTAAGTGAACAGTGTGCCCCAAATATTCTTCTACTTCTCTCTGTTTATTAATAAAAAGAAAAAAAAACAGAAAAGAAACAAAAGAAAAAGGGCAGAAGCCCACTTACGTGGCGACTGGGCCGCGCTGGCCCAACCCACCCCCACCTGCCCACCATCCTTCTTCCCTCCGTGTCGCTCCCGCCGTGAACCGAGCCGCGCCACGCCGACGGGAGCAGGTGGGCGAGGGGATAAGCCTCGCCCCGAGCCGTCCCCCCTGTCCGCCTTCGCCATTCGCCTCTCCCTCTCCCCCTCTCCCTCGCTCGCCCCCTTCCTTCCCGAGCGCAGCCGCCGCCATGGACGCCGGCTAGCCGCGGCCGTAGCCACTCCCCCGCCTCCGTAGCCTGTCCAGAAGCTCCGCCGCCTCGATTCGCCGCCGTCGACCTCCCCCGAGCCCATCGTTGCACACCTGCAGGTCCCGGTGAGCTCCAGCTCCTCTTCCCCCTCGTAGATAAGCTCGCCTGTGCCCCCTAGCTAGTTGCTCCGTCGGAGCCCGAAGCGCGCTGCCGCCGACGAGCTTGTGGTCGTCGCCACCGTCGCCGTCACGCTCGCCTGAGCGCATCACCGTGCTCCTGGTGCTCCCAGGAGCACAACGCGCACACGCACGCCCCCGCTCGTCCCTCCTAGCGCCGTCCACGGCGCGCGCCCGAACGCTCCTCCGCCTGAGCTCGTCGCCGACGAGCCTCCGGTGACCAAATGGTCCCGGGCGTGCAACCAACGCGCTCGCCGCGCCGCGTAGGATCGTCCAGCCCCTTTAGTTCGCTAGCTACCGCGCTGCGTCGCCGTTTGCCGGAGGTGCCCGAAGCTTGCTTCCACCACCATCGTCGTAGCTCCATCCACCGGCCGTCCCAGCTCGCCCCGATGGCCGGAATGGAACGGCGGTGGCCGCAGCTCGCGAACACGACAAGAACGGCGCGATTTGACCCACTGTAGGTGATTTCCGAGCCTCCCCGCCGATTCGGTAGCTCGCCGGAGATATTCCGGTGGCCGGCCGGCGCCGCCGCTGACCTGGCCCGGTCGGGGCCACCCGCAGGGTCACTGACCCGTGGGCCCCCAGGTCCTGGTTGACCAGTTGACTTGGTCAACTGGCTGACTGGGTTTGACCAGTCACTGCCAGGTGGGGCCTAACACCCCTGTGTGTATGACAGTGGGCCACCCTGTCAGTTGCTTAATTAGGAGATTAGATTAGTAAAAATAATTAAATTAACACTAATGTCTCACTGACATGTGGCCCCCACTCACTAATTAGTCTCTGGTTAGTTTAAATAAATCTGAATTAGAGCTAAGTCTATGACATGTGGCCCCCACATGTCAGGTTTGACCTGGCCAGCCGTCCTGTTGACTGATGACATCAGGATGATGTCATGCTGACGTCACCTGCACTGTTCTGGATAATGTTGATTTTAATAAACAGAAATAATTCCAGAAATTATTTAAAATTTAGAAAATCATATCTTTTAATCCGTAGCTCAAATGAAAATAATTTATATATGAAAGTTGATCAGAAAAATCCCACGAATCTGAATATGATATCCGTTCATCTGTCACATGCTCCTAGCATGATGAACATGGAACTTTTCCCCTCCGGATCGTCTGTCCGATAAATCCAAAGACCCGGGAAATATCGTCTGATATTCTCCCGCTCTGTCTGATACGTGTAGTACTGCGTTAGGCTACCCCTAGCACTGCGTATTGCCATGTCATGCATCGTGTTGCACCTATTTGCTTGTATTTATTATTTCTTCCCCCTCTTCTCTCCGGTAGACCCTGAGACCGACGCTGCTGCCGGGTACGACTACGCCGTTGACGATCAGGCCCTTGCCGCAGAGCAGCAAGGCAAGCAACCCCCCTTGAGCATTCCGATATCGCCTATTCCTTTCCCTCTTATTCTTGCATTAGATTTTTGCTACTGTATTAGTTAGCTCCTATTCTGATGCATAGCCTGCTTTTGATAAACTAATACTATACCTACAATCATATCAACTGCTTAGTATAGGTTGATCAATGAATCCCCAGTGACCCCCCCTTTGTCCCAGTTGCCCCTGCTTCTTCATCGACGACTCGACGACCCGAAGACTCGAAGACTCGGTCAACCGACCGACAAGCCAGGCCCCTCACATCACCGCACTCCCCCTTAGTGGTACGACTCTGCAGCGCTACTATCGAGTACCGAGGGTGACATCTCGTGAAGTACTCATGATGTTAGCTCTGTAGTGCAGCTAGTCGGTCGTGGTTATCGAGGGTGATTCCTCTTTCACCACTCCCGACGATGACTCTGTCGTGCAACCCCTCAAGTGTGGGACCCTCGAGGGTGATTACTCTAAGTCCACCTTGATGGTTTCATCGAGCGGGACCCCGTGAGGGTGATTCCTCAGGTTCCGTCTTGATGTTTTATACACACAGTTACTATGACCGGGTTACTGAAACATGTTGGTGATGGGTCGGCCCTAAGGGGTACCCACGGTTTGATGATGATGAGGCGTGGACTGGCGAGAGAGGCCTTTGCCACACATCCTCGAGACAGGGCGACGGGACCGCAATTTATGGGTCACACTTTCCCCGCATTAATAAAATGCTAATGGGTTGGGTATTTGATCTGAGTTGGGTCGTTAGCCTTTTTACGCACCAAACCATCGCGTGGGAGAAGTTATGGGTACTCAGCGTCGTTGTATCAGCCAAAGCTCTTCGGACGTCAGCAATGGAGCGGCGCGCGCCGGATTGGACTGGACGGTGCAGCTCTTGGACTGGAGTGTACTAGGTCTGTTTCCGGCCGCCCACGCATCGTGCAGGAGCGCAAGGGCAAGTGGGCCCACGAACCTGCGCGCTTAGGATTTAGACCGGTGGGCTGGCCTCTTCGTTGAGCCTAGGTGGGGCGACGACGTGCTGCTATCCCGAGGCCGGGCATGACCCAGGAAAGTGTGTCCGGCCGGAGGAGATCAGGCGTGTTGGAAATGCGGTGCACCCCTGCAGGGATGAATAATCTATTCGAATAGCCGTGTCCACGGTAACAGGACGACTTGGAGTTGTACCTTGACCTTATACAACTATAACTGTGACTTTAATTTGAAATGAATGTGGCCCCGGGATTGCTTCCTCGCAGGGAGTCGAGGAAGAATCTCTGGGCGTGGTTAATTAATAAAATTGCTACAATAATATGACTATATATGTGATACCAGTCTACTCTCTTCTAATGCTGCAAGATGCTGAAGATGCTAGTCTTCGATAGGACTAGGCCTTCTCCCTATTCTTGCTTTCTGCAGTCAGTCCAGATATAACCCCTTCCCTTGATAATGATGCATACTTTGCATAGTTCTGATGTCAGTCTTGCGAGTACTTTGGATGAGTACTCACTGCTGCTTTGCTTTCTTATTCCCCCTCGATACGATTACCGCATTCAGACGTTGGAGCCCAGGAGATGGAGCACGCCGGAGACGACTACTACACCACCGCCGGGGCCTACTACTACGTGGAGGCTGCCCCCGACGCTCAGGAGTAGTTAGGAGGGTCCCCGGCAGGAGGCCTCGCCTCTTTCGATCCGTTGCTTATGTTTGTGCTAGCCTTCTTAAGGCAAAACTTGTCTAACTTATGTCTGTACTCAGATATTATTTTCTTTCGCTGACTCGTGCTTGTCGAGCTTTGTATTCGAGCCCTCGAGGCCCCTGGCTTGTAATATGAAGTTGTATGACTTTAATTTGTGTCTTTTGTTGTGTTGTGATATCAATCAGTGAGTCCCTAATCTTGGTCGTACGCATTGTGTGCATGATTAGCGTACGGTCGCAATTGGGGGTGTCACATTTGTCATCTGCGAGGTACTTAATAATATCAACATTTACCTAGTGAACTAATCCAAGATCACTTTGGTATTTGTTACTAATGTTTTAGTACATAAGAACTTTATGGTTTTACACACTCCATAGCTTTTATGATGGATTCAATCTATCGGGATATATTGAATACCACTCAACTTGTCATGCTTATCAATTGTCATCAGACATTGATTACTCCTAAGCATCATGCCATGTGACATTGAGAGAAAATGCATTCTCCATTTTAAACCTTTTAAAACCTTGTCAGTGTATTCTAATTGGCTGAGGACAATCAATCATTTTGATCTATCTCATATACATCTTTCAATGACTAATAAGTAGCTCTTGCCTTTAAATATTTTAATGAAAACATTATTACTGTGCACTTAAAAACTTTCTATCATTTCCAATATGTCAATTACATATGAAGTTTAGAAATGATATATAGCTCCCACAAAACTTTGTATGTATATACAAATTTCTTTATCATTCTAACATAGCAAAACTCTTTCAGTATTTAAAATGTTATTCCAACTCCTTGATGCTTGCTTCAAACTCCTTTGAAGTTTTTCATACTTATTCTGGTAATTCCAGATTTTGCAAACAACTTTCCTGGTTGTGTCATTCATACATCCATCCATTTAGGAAACTAGTTTGTCATCCATCTGTTTATACCTTTCATAGGATCAACTAAATTCCAAATTTAATTGTTCTATACCAACTCCATTCTGGAGTTTAATAGCTTTGAACCAATCCTTTTGAGTTGGGCACCGCCATCCCTTCCTTGTATTTCATAGTTTCATCTTCTCATATGATGAATATTTCACTACGAAATAATTTAGTAGATTCAATAATCTTTTCCGATCTATGCATTTTAGTTGCAAGCTTTACTTCCTACAACCAGTGTAGGAAAAAATCCGGTTTAATTTGCAAACAACTTTTGAAACAATTTCTAGTTTGTTGTTAATCTTTGCCGAAGATTCAATAATCTTGTCTAGCTTGGAGTGTCCTCCCACTTACTTCTTTAGCGAGAAAACGTATTCTCTAAAAGGTGTCCATTCTCATGTGACAAGCACTTTTGCCTTTGATTTTTGGTAGAAGGAATACCCAATATTTTCCATTGGATATCCTACAAATTTGCAATTTTATCTGCTTTGGGATTAGGTCTATTTGGATGTAAACCATTTCATAAAAATCTTATGACCCCAAATCTCGAGATGCGGTAACATTTATTTCCATCCTTTCCGTAATTCATATGGTGACATCTCAATAGACCATAAAACGGTGCTCTGTTTATTGTTTTTGTTGCTGTTTCAAGTTTATCTATACATACCCCAATTTTTTAGTAAAAGCGGACCGGTATGAAATAATTCCACAATTTTTAGAGTGTTTTGCTAAACTCATGACTTGGAGTTCTTCCTGATAGAATAATCTTTCATCATAATGATCATTAACTTTACTTTGAATCTTTTGAACCGTTCAAATATTTCTCTCTGAATTTTTTTCGAACATTTCAAGATTTCATATTTAAATTCAGTAAATCATATTTACTTAAATCATTAATGAAGTATAATTGTCCACCATGCCCTGGTTAAATCATTGGATCATATACATCACTATGTATTTTGTCAATTGATTTGACTTTTAACAATTCATCTATATGAAGATTATTTTCCAATATAACCTTTGAAGTGCCACTTTTAAGTGGTATCTTATGAGTGTTCTTAAGACGTTTAGCAATTATAATGTTATAAATTCTAATTCAAGATTTATGAATAAACCACTAACAATAGAGGTAAATCCAAAACATATCCTTATAATAACTTGAACAACCATTGTTTAAAACTTATAAGAATAACTCCGAGCTCAGAATGATTCTTCCAGAACTTCAAGACAACCGAGTGCTATCTGCTTGCTAGGTCTTACCTAACCCATCTGACACCTCATGATCCGTTTGTACTCATATGGACATGACGCACTCCAGAAAGCTACGTATTATAAACGGTTGGAACACTGGGAAGAGCACCTTTTAACTTGATATTTTCAGTGATAGATCACCCTAATAATTGACTACTGTGCAATCAAGGGTGCAAACAATAAAGGGATAAACATTTTAGGAAATTCATAAAACTTTGATATGGTGTTGCCCTGGGCGCCGGGATGATTCTTCAGTCACCGCCATGATCTCCTAGTGAAGCCACCTTGCTCCAGGTCCTCCGTAGCACGACCGGGACGTCCGTCGATAATAATGATTTTGACACGTAGGTCATTAAAGTGACAATCATTTGGCTCCAGGCATCATGTCGTACTGTGACGTGCAGGTCACTTAACATTACAACATATAACCATCTCATACATAAAAAAACTATCATGACGAAGGCTATACCACATCACATGTAATCCTGCAAAACCAAGTTAGACGTCCTCTAATCGGTCTGGCAAATCTTAATTACGTGGTTTCTAGGGTTTCCGGATAACACTAGCTACCTACGTCCACCATTAAGGCGATAATCCTTGTTGCCAGATTAAGTTTGGGGTGTGTGAGGGAAGAGACTTAATTAAAAATCTATAGCCCCCACACTAAACTTCATTAATACGCGTGACCCCCTATAAGATCAACCATCTTCATCACCCTCTTGTGTACACAACGGTTCACTACTGTTGACTATGTGAGGCCCAAAGAACTTTTAGCAAATCGTCCATAACCAAAGCCGATCGATTGTCAGAACTATGTACAGAGCCACATCATGCCATCAATGAAATAAACTGAAGCTACACTCGAGGGAAGCATAGTAAGAACATTAAACCCTCCAATCCACATGTGATCTAGATCGCAACCTGTATCTACTCATAGAATCACTCATGATGCCACTCTTGGGAAATGTAGTAGAAAACAAAAAAATAGCCCTACGATCAACCAGCAACACTATGAAGATACAATAACAGTTGGGATCATGATCGTTACCATCATTGAGTTGCATCAGAAGAAGAGCGTGACAATGTAGATCGTACTTGGAGTCCCCCGAATCGTACATGAACGATCCCTCGAATCGAAGATCGAAATCACAACCTCTATACTTGGTTGCAAGCGTACGATCTTCACGATCCGGAACCGCTTCGCCGTCTAGAGCTAATCGTCGCCGGAGAATTGGAGGGAGGTGATTAGAACCACACTGGCATTCTGATTATGAGGATTATATGAACTAGACCTAGCTCTAATTAGTCAACTAGGACCAACTAGAACTAGAACTAGATGTACAAGAGGAGGCTCCAAAACTTGTGTATTCAAAAGGGGCCAATACCTCAAGTATATATAGGTGGGAGGGAGGAGGGGGCAGCCAAGAGGAGGAGAAGGAATCCCCTCCCCTTCCGCTGGCCAAGGAGGGAAGGGGAGTCCTCCCCCTTCCCCAATTTGGCCTCCTTTCAAAGGGAAGGAGGCACCTCCCCACTTGGTCCCAAGTGGCCCAAGTTGCTTTCCCCCACTTGACCTTTTTAGGCCCGTTGATATTTTATTAAATATAAAATTATTATAAATACCTTAAGACCATTTTATATTTAATTTAACATCTCTGGTAACATTTTCCACCTATATATAGTTATTGGTAATACCCGGTATTACCCGATACTCTCTGAAACCCTTCCGGTGACCCCGACATGCTCCCGGATCCTCTCGAAACTATTCCGAATATTAATGAAACATTCCACAAATAAATCCTTGATACACTCGTCCTACTAACACTCAGCATATCATGATTACTGTGACCTCATAGGTTCGGGAACTCATAGACATGAACGAAAATCCTTCGTTCAATGACCGATAGCGGAACCGCGGATGTCCTTATCGATCCCTATGAGTACACGAATGACATTCGAGTGAACCATTGGTTACCATGTGATATTCCCTTTGCTTAGCAATACTTTACAAGACGTGAGAATCATCGGTATCCTCACGAGTCATCCACATGCTCGTTATACCGTTATTCTCGTTACGGGTTTGTTCTTCTTTCTGGTTGATGTGTTCTGGCATCGCCGTGACATAGTCACCTGTGTCTTGCCAGACGATGACGGATGCTGTCACACCGAGAGGGCCCTAAGAATATCTCTCCATCATTGTAGGAGCAATTCCCACTCCCGAGCAATCTAGTCCCTTCTCAAACTTTTCGATGAATCTGTAAGTTGTCGTTATGATCCTAGTAACAGATGACGTTTGAGCAACCCCAAAGCTCATCGTACGATAAGAAGTGACTACGATACTCTCATGGTCCAAGGAACATAAAACACATGTTAACACTATGTGTTATAACAATTAATTTCAAACGATATTATCTCAAAGTATAACAAACAATTTTGGGTCGATTCAATATCATATTTCTTCTAATGTCATACTCTCAATGTTGTTTTAGGACTATCGTTACACTTAACGATATCCCAAGATCCGGAAAACATGATCATAAATACCACTTGAGCCAGTATTAGAGTCAAGACCAGGAACATTTATTTTACCGTTTATCATTCCACACGTGCATATGAGTTTTCCACTGAATCATATATTCTAGAATAATAGCAGTTATAGCATAGAATATAAACTCTTAATTATGAATATAGAAATATAATAATACAATATTATTGCCTCTAGGGCATATTTCCAACACTTCAACTCCCAGTGCATACAATCTATGCTGCCAAGCATCCTTGAAAAGCCCCTACTAGCATTGATCGCCAATAACCGGGCGGTATCTCCAACAATTGGCTCTCTCAAGTACTCGGGGCCAAACACTGCTACCACATCCTTGAAAAACATGTACATGTATTCTAGGCAAGTGGACTTGCTCACTTGGACATACTCATCAATGAGATGATTGGGTTCTTCGTACGCAAGCATCCGAATAGCTGGAATGCATTTCTGATAAGAGGAGAAGCCAATCTTTCCCAAGGCATCCTCCTTGTACTCCAAATACTTATTGTACGCCACCACCCCCTCCCAGATACGGTTGAACACATGTCTACCCATCCGGAAACGGCGCCGGCATAGGTGTGGTGGGAAGAGCGGTTTAGGGGACGAAAAGTAGTCCTGCCATAGTAGGCAATGGCCGCTCTCTCGGTTGCGATTCAACGTCGGAGTATACCGCGGGATCGAGCCCTTAAACATCGGTCGTTGCCTACTAAGGTGGTCATGGATGACCAAAGCAGCAGCCACAATATCCTCATCCTTGGATGAAGAATCATCCAAATCGCAAATGAAATTATGGAAAAAACCACTCATCGCTGGAGTCCTGATACATCTCCGTCGTATCTACTTTTCCTAACACTTTTGCTCTTGTTTTGGACTCTAATTTGCATGATTTGAATGAAACTAACTTGGACTGACGCTGTTTTCAGTAGAACTACCATGTTGTTGTTTTTGTGCAAAAATAAAAGTTCTTGGAATTGGACGAAACTTTTTGGAAATTTATTTCAGAATAAAAGAAAAATACTGGAACCAAGATCTGCCGGAGGGGGTGCCCTGGCTGGGCACGATATACCAGGGCGCGCCACCCCCTCCAAGCGTGCCCTGGTGGGTTGTGGTCACCTCGTGGCCCCCCTGACCCTAATTCCAACTCCATAAATACCTATTTTCAGAGAGAGAAAATAAGAGAGGAAGTTTTATCGCGTTTCACAAGACGGAGCCGCCACTACCTTCTGTTCTTCATCGGGAGGCCAGATCTGGAGTCCGTTCGGGGCTTCGGAGAGGGGAATCTTCGGTCTTCGTCATCATCACCAACCCTCCTTCATCACCAATTCCTTGATGCTCTCCACTGGGAGTGAGTAATTCCTTCGTAGGCTCGCTGGATGGTGAGGAGTTGGATGAGATTCATCATGTAATCGAGTTAGTTTTGTTAGGGCTTGATCCCTAGTATCCACTATTTCTGAGATTGATTTTGCTATGACTTTGCCATGCTTAATGCTTGTCACTAGGGCCTGAGTGCCATGATTTCAGATCTGAACCATTTATGTTATCACCATTATATCTATGTTCTTGATCCGATCTTGCTAGTCATATGCACCTGCTATGTGTTATGATCCATAAACCCCGGGGTGACAATAATCGGGATACTTTCCTGTGATGACCGTAGTTTGAGGAGTTCATGTATTCACTATGTGTTAATGCTTTGTTCCGGTTCTCTATTAAAAGGAGGCCTTAATATCCCTTAGTTTGCTTATGGACCCCGCTGCCATGGGAGGGTAGGACAAAAGATGCCATGCAAGTTCTTTTCCATAAGCACGTATGACTATTTACGAAATGCATGCCTACATTATATTTATGAACTGGAGCTAGTTCTGTGTTGCCCTAGGTTATGACTGTTATATGATGAATATCATCCAACAAATTTACTGATCCAATGCCTACGAGTTTTCCACATATTGTTCTTGCCAAGTTACTATTGCTATTGCTACTATTCCAACAGCTACAAAATCATTGCTATCACTGTTACCGTTACGGTTACTATTACTACTGCTATCAAAACTATCATATTACTGTGCTACTGATCACTCTGCTGCAGATATTTAATCTCCAGGTGTGGTTGAATTGACAACTCAACTGCTAATACTTTCAAATATTCTTTGGCCCCCCTTGTGTCGAATCTATAAATTTGGGTTGAATACTCTACCCTCGAAAACTATTGCGATCCCCTATACTTGTGGGTTATCAAGACCTTTTTTTGGCGCCGTTGCCAGGGAGCATAGCTATATTTGTTGAGTCACTTGGGATTTATATCAATTGATCACTATGAAGAATCTGAAGGATACTAAAACCAAGATCGCTCCCTCTAAGACGAGGGGAGGTAAGGATTTGCCATCACACTCTGCACTTGATTCACCTTCTGTTTTGAGTAGACTTGCAACACCACCACATGCTATTAATCCTGATATGTCGGAAGTTATTGATGATGCTACTTCTGCTATGAATGATGCTTATGATGATGCTAGTACCATGCCTGATAATGTGCCACTAGGTGAATTTCTTGATGAACAAATTTCTAGAGCTAAAGAGAATGAAATTATTGAAACTGGTGAGATTACTGAAACTCATGAAGTCCTTGAAACTGAGAACTATGAAACACCTATTAGACCTAGCTCTCCTAGATTTCAATTGCCTAAGATACCTGAGGGTTATGTTATGGATGAGGAGACAGCTAGAGACTTTCTTGCTTGCAATGATAGGGATGATCTTAAGAAATTACTATGCAAACTGAAATAAAAATCTTTGAATGCTAGAATGAAATGTGATCCTAAGTTTGGTACTTCACCTATCTTTGTTACTGATAAGGATTATGAATTCTCTGTCGACCTAGAGTTAATTACTTTGGTTGAATCTGATCCTTTCCATGGCTATGAAACTGAAATGGCAGTGGCACATCTCACTAAGCTAAATGACATAGCCACCCTTTTTGCTCATGATGAGAAAATTCGCTATTACTATATCCTCAAATTATTTCCGTTCTCATTAAAGGGTGATGCTAAGATATGGTACAATACTCTTGCTCCTGTTTGTGTGCGTAGTCCCCAGGATATGATTTATTACTTCTCTGAAAAATATTTTCCTGCTCATAAGAAACAAGCTGCCTTACAGGAAATATTTAACTTTCTGCAAATTGAAGAAGAGAGTCTCCCACAAGCTTGGGGGAGGCTTCTCCAATTGCTTAATGCTTTTCCTGATCACCCTCTTAAGAAAAATGAAATACTTGACATATTTAGTTTGTCTCATAAAAATCAAAAATACAAAAAAACTGGAGCTTAGGTTGCCTCATATGCTTCGTCTTTATAATGTCTTTCGTGATAATAAGGATTCAGAACATTGTGCTCAATTGTTGGAGGAAGAATTTATAAAAATGCTTAATGTGAGTGCCTTTAATGATGAGCATGATAGAAATGTTGTTAGTATGAATTCTCTGAATATCCATGATGCTAATGATATGCAAAACCACAAGCTTGGGGATGCTATGTTTGATGAAGATGATATTTTTTCCCCAAGTTTTGATGAGCAAATTTATTATGATGATTTCATTCTTCCTATTTATGATGATTGTGGTGATGACACGTATGCTATAATTAGTAATGATAACCATGAAACTCGTCATCATTATTTTAATTTTCAATTTGCTAATGACAATCAAGTGTCACATGAAAGTTATTTTGTTGAGTTTGCTCCCACTACCATGAATGCAAATGAATTTTCTTATGTGAAGTGTAATAAATTTTCTATGCTTGTGGATCATAAAAAGAATGCTTTGTGTGATAGTTATATTGTGGAATTCCTTCATGATGCTACTGAAAATTATTATGAGGGGGGAACATATGCGTGTAGGAATTGCAATAATATCAAGTTTCCTCCCTATGTGTTCAAACTTTCGAAGTTATGCTTGTTTTGCCTTCCTATGCTAGTTGATTCTTGCTCCCATAAATTGTTCGCTCACAAAATTTCTATGCATAGGAAGTGGGTTAGGATTAAATGTGCTTGTCATATGCTTCATGATGCCCCCATTGTGTTTCAATTCTTTACTTTTCTGTGAGCATCATTGAAATCATTATGCCTAGCTAGGGGCATAAAACAATAGCGCTTGTTGGGAGGCAACCCAGTAGTTATCTTTAAATTTTTGCTTTAAACTTTCTGTTTATTTTTGATAACATGATTATTGCCTCTGTAATTATTATGTTTTTGTGTTTAAATTAGTGTTTGTTCCAAGTAAAGCCTTTGGGATGACTCACAAGATGAGTAGAATCGATGCTGAAACAAAACAGAAACTTTTGACTCCAGTGTAGGAATTTTCATTTTTGTACTGGAGAGTGATAATGATCTGAAATTTTTACACAGTGTTTCTATACAAATTTCCGAGGGTTTCCTAATTTTTCAGAATTTGTAGAGTTACATAAGTACAGGTTCTCGACAGATTGCTATAGACTGTTCTGTTTTAGACAGGTTCTGTTTTTGCTTGCATAGTTGCTTGTTTTGATTATGCTATGGATTGTATCGGGGGTTATAAGCCATGGAGAAGTTAGAATACAGTACCTGTTATGCAATTATGAAGTAATAATAAATTTATAACAGTACCTAAAGTATGCAATATGTTTCTTATACTAACGGATCTCACGAAGTTTTGTTGAGTTTTGTGTGATTGAAGTTTTGAAGTTTTGGGTGTTATTATGATGGACCACGGAATAAGGAGTAGCAAGAGCCTAAGCTTGGGGATGCCCAAGGCACCACAAGGTAATATTTTAAAGGAGACTCAAGCGTCTAAGCTTGGGGATGCCCCGGAAGGCATCCCCTCTTTCGTCTCAATCCATCGGTATGTCACTTGAAGCTATATTTTTACTTGTCACATGCTATGAGTTTTGCTTGGAGCATTGTTTGCTTTTACTTTCAGTTTGCCACAATCATTGTTTGCTGGACACACCTATTAAAGAGAGACACACCTTCATCATAATTTGTTAGAATACTCTATGTGCTTCACTTATATCTTTTGAGCTCAACACTTGCCCTAGTAATTCATTTATATCTTTTTGAGCACGGTGGCGTGTAGATTTTATAGAAATGATTTCACTCTCGTTCTTTACTTATATTTGTTTGAGAGTTAATAAATAGTGATGGTAATTTGCATGGGTCATAAGACTAGTCCAAAAATATTAGGTATTCAATGAGTGATAATCAAAACCATCAAGTAGCACATATAGAGAAATTGTGGGTCAATGATATTGATGTGGTAATATGAAAAAGGTGTGAGTTCATAATTGTTGATCTTTAGAAGTGTCGATATTAAGAAAGGTTGACCTTTTTGTTCATCTAAAAATTAAAGAGGCATGGTGATGATGTGTGAGCATTTCTATTCCTCGTTGAAATCCTAGTGTTGTTTCGGGTCGGAAGCGCGCGATGGTTCACTCCTACCAACGTCTTCCCTCGGGGCATGCGAGTAGTAATTTGATCTATGATAAAACTAATACAACTTTGAAATAAGTATATGAGTTCTTTATGACTAATGTGAAACCATGGACATACGCAATCTCACCTTCTCATATTTGCTAGCCTCTTCGGTACCGTGCATTGCCCATTCTCACCTCGAGGATAGGTGTAACTTTCGCCGGTGCATCCAAACCTTGTGACATGATACGCTCTGTTGCACATAAACCTTATTATATCTTCCTCAAAACAGCCACCATACCTACCTATCATGGCATGTTCGTACCCATTCCAAGATATATTGTCATGCAATTTCCATCGTCACTTCACATGACTAGTTTATTCATCATCATATTGCTTTGCATGATCATATAGAGCTGACATAGTATTTGTGGCAAAGCCACCGTTCATCATATTTTTGATACATGTCACGCTAGATCATTGTAGATCCTGGTACACTGCCATAGGCATTCATACAGGGTCATATCTTCATATCAGTTCTCCATATCAAGTTGTAAGTAAATAAAAGTGTGATGATCATCATTATTAGAGCATTGTCCCAGTGAGGAAAGAATGATGGAGACTATGATTCTCCCACAAGTCGAGATGAGACTCCGGACGAAAAATAAAGACGGGGGAGGCCAAATGAGCCCACCATTCAGAAAAAAATCAGAGAAAATGAGAGAAGGGACTTTGCTACTATCTTTTACCATACTTGTGCCTCAAAGTGGCACTATGCTCTTCATGTAGAGAGTCTCATGATATGTCATTTTCATATGCTAGTGGGAATTACCTATTCGTTATTGCAAACTTGGCTTGTATATTCCTATGACGGGCTTCCTCAAATCCCCTTGGTCTTCATGAGCAAGCATGTTGGATGCACACCCCCATTTAGCTTCATTTGAGCTTTCATACACTTATAGCTCTAGTGCATCATTTGCATGGCAATCCCTACTCCTCGCATTGACATCTATCGATGGGCGTCTCCATAGTCCGTTGGTACGCCTAGTTGATGTGAGACTATCTTCTCCACTTTTTACCCCTTTGATATCTATCACCATACTTTATTCACCTAAATGCTATGGCAATGGCTCACGCTCATGTATTGCGTGAAGAATAAAAAGTTGATGCCTATGTTAATATTTGTTGATTCATCTTTTCTCAATGAGCATACATGCATAAGGTTACATCATGGATATCATGTCATATCAAAAATTCTGTTTTTATCATTTACCTACTCGAGGACGAGCAGGAATTAAGCTTGGGGATGCTTGATACGTCTCCAATGTATCTATAATTTTTTATTGTTCCATGCTGATATATTATCATTCTAGGATACTTTTGGGTCTTTATTTACCAATTTATAATATTTTTTAGCACTAACCTATTGACCCAGTGCCCAGTGCCAGTTGCTGTTTTCGGCATGTTTTTTTACTTTTCAGGTTTACAGTACCAAACTAAGTCCAATTGCCACGAAACTTTTTGATGATTTTTTCTGGACCAAACGAAGACCTGGAAGCTTCGGAAGGAGTCTGGGAGGCGCACGAGGGCCCCACCACACATCATGGCGCGCCCTGATATGTGGTGGCCCCCTCGGCTGCCCCCCGACGCCCCTCTATGGCCTATAAATTCTCTAATGTTGCAAAACCCCAGAAGCAGCCCCGAAACCCATTTTCCGTCTCCGCAAGTCTTTGTTCCGTCGCGATGCCATCTAGAGCTCCGTTCCGGCACTCTGACGGAGGGGGGATCGATCACGGAGGGCCTCTACATCAACCTTGCTGCCCTCATGATGATGTGTGAGTAGTTCACCATAGACCTACGGGTCCATAGCTAGTACCTAGATGGCAATCTCTCTATCTCTGGATCTTCAATACAATGGTCATCGCATCTTTGCTTTGATCTATCCGATGTAATCCTATTGTGCGGTGTGTTTGTTGGGATCCGATGCATTGTGGGTTTATGTTCAGATTATTCATGAAAAATATTTGAGATACCTCTAATATATATTGTCTCTTAATTGCATGATCATTATAGCGTCGTAATGCTCTCCGATTTATTGATGTGCTTTGGCCAAGTAGATTGATATTTCATTGGTGGGAGTGGTGCATTGTGGTAGGTTCAACCTGACGAGTTTCTATATCCCAGTGACAAAGTAGGGGACAAGATGCATCTTTGTGTTGTTGCTACTAAGGATAACAGGAAAGGGTTCATTCATATTGCTTGAGTTTACTTTGTCTACATCATGTCACCGTTCTCCATGCATTACTTTGTTTTACTTAATACTCTAGATGCATGCTGGATAGCGGTCGATGAGTGGAGTAATAGTAATAGGTGCAGGTAGGAGTCGGCCTATTTGTTTATGGATGTGATGCCTATATACACATGATCATTGCCGTGAAAATCGCATAACTATCCACTTTTCGCCCAATAGTAATTTGTTACCCACCGTATGCTGCCTACATGAGAGATGCCGCTAGGGAAAACTATGGCCCCCGGGTCTATTCACTTATATATTTACAAACGCTACTATTACCTTTCTGCCTTTATTTACTTTTTATTTTTTGCAATATACAATTATCAACAATTATCTACACAACCCATTTACTTGGAAATAACGAGATCAAGGGGATTGACAACCTCTTGCCCGCGTTGGGGTGCAAGTTGTTTGTTCATTTGTGTGCAGCCGCTAAAGACGGTTGAGGGTTGATATTCATATTGGTTCGATAAACCTTGGTTTCATAACTGAGGGAAATACTTACCCACTTTGTGCTGCGATAACCCTTTCCTCTTCACGGAAAACCCAACACAGATCACGAGTATCAGGGAGATGACGGCGTGGTGGCCTCGATGTTGGGTGCTACGACAACGACGAAAATGGTCCACCAAACACTGGGAGTAGGGGCCGTTGATGGGTGGCGTGTTGTTGGGGGAGCTGTGGGTGCGGGCGGCCGACCTGAGTACCTGAACTGGCCGGCGGCGATGACGGGAGGGAAGCCCGGGTGTGCTGTCTGTCAATGGGAGGAAGGTGGTATGGCCAATGTGCCACGGACTGGCGGGCCAGGGGAGGACCAGGGAGAGCACCGTGTGCGTCCGCTTCGTGTCCACGCCGACACAAATGCGACCTAAATTTGGGACTGAAATGGGACGCGCACGGACAAAGAATGGATGCTCGTCTGTTTGGGTCGTTGCGTTGGGCCGACTTTTCTGTCCGTTTCGACTCAAACGGACACACGCAAATAGTTTGGGTTTGCGCATTGGAGTTTCTCTTAGACCCCCACCAACCAAGTGGGGAGGGAGCCCAGTCATCCGCCTCTAGAACACGTGATGCGAGACGAGCGTAGCGAGCCGTCCAACACGTGCCCGGCTAAGGAGGGGTTGTCACTGTCTGGCCTGTCACTCTCAAAACCCCTAGGCGGAAGGACCTCGGGGTCGGCTGGATGGATGGTCACACATCGAGCGAAGCAGCCCGTGAAAGGGAGGGGACGGAGGACACTGACATGCCAACCCGGTTCGCCTATCACGTGTTGGGAAGCGTGCACTAGCTCTTGCGGCCGCCCCATGTGATATGGACCCCCGAGGAATACGTCCGAGTGTGGGGCAAGCACTCTAGAAAGGCGGCGTGCAACGAACGACGGAGAAGGCGCTCTCGCGCAACGAGGCCCCCATGAGGCGATACTTCGGTGTCCTTTAGAACATCCACAGTCGGGTGCCCCCAAACTGCCTCAAAAGCCCGAGCGGACGACCCGGTCACGAAAATGCGATCCAGACGGGTGCGTCAAATGGGACTCAACGCTCGGGCTAACCGACACCCCTTATATCCAGCCTAAATATGGGGCTGATATGGGGGCAACCGGGCGTGAGCGGGCGCGTGATAACCCACAAGTGCAGGGGATCATTTGTAGCCTTTTTTGATAAGTAAGAGTGTTGAACCCAATGAGGAGCTAAAGATCGAATTAATATTCTCTCAAGTTCTATCGTCCACCATTACAACTCTACGCACGCTAATGCTTACTTTAACTAGAACAAGTATGAAACTACTTTCTGGGAAAGAAACTAGAAGTACTTAGTAGGTTTAGAGATAGTTTTGCAAGATAATAAAGAACAAGTAAATAAAAGTTAGGGGCTGTTTAGATAAAGATTAATTAAATTAGTTGTTTAGTAGAAAGATTTTTGTGTAACGCAAGAGAAAGATTGTCCATAGGCAATTGAATATAACATGATAGATAATTATCATATGCAATGAGGGAGAGGCATACGCTAACACACTTTCCGTACTTGGATCATATGCACTTATGATTGGACATCTAGCAAGCATCCGACACTACTAGAAATCATTAGGTAAACCCAACCATAGCATTAAACATCAAGTCCTCTTTACTCCCATATGCAAACAACTCTCTTACTCGGGTGTAAGCTTCTGTCACTCTAGCCACCTACTATAAGCGAATCATGAACATATTGCAAACCCTCCAGCGTGAATCCTTCACATGTGTGCCTCACGGAAGGCACCTTAGGACAGCACCATATCAACATAGAATTCATATCAATAACATCATACCACAATTAACCCGTAGGACAAAAGAAATATACTCAAACATCATAGGATAGCCACACATCATTGGATAATAATATATAGCATTAAGCACCATGTTCAAGTAGAGATTACAGTGGGGGAGAAGAGGTTTTACACCGCTGCATAGAGGGGGAGAGAGTTGGTGGTGACGGCGGCGAAGTTGTTGGTGTAGATCGCTGTCATGATGGTTGCCCCGACGTCGCTCCGGCGCCACCGGGAGAGAGGGGGAGAGAGCCCCCCTCCTTCTTCTTCTTCCTTGGCCTCCTCCCTAGGTGGGAGGAGGGTTTTCCCTCTGGTCCATGGCCGCCATGGCTCCCGGAGGGCAGGAGCCCCTCCGAGATTAGATCTCTCTCTGTGTTTCTCTTCTATTTTCGCGACTATTTTTGGACCCCTTCACCGTTTCTTAAATATCCAGAGATCCGTAACTCCGATCAGGCTGAAATTTTGAGGGGATTTTTATCGCAAAAATATCTTTCTTGCGGCAGAAGGAGAACCTCAACCTACTTAACGGCTGGCCACAAGCCATCAGGGCGCGGCCACACCCCCAGGCCGCGCCCTGTTGGCTTGTGGGGCCCTCGAGCATCGTCTTGCCTTGATTCCGACTCCCAAAATTCTCATATATTCTAAAAAAATCTCCGTAAATTTTTATCGAGTTTGGACTTCGTTTGATATTGAATTCTGCGAAAGAAAAAACACACAAAAACAGGAACTGGCACTGGGCACTGGGTCAATAGGTTTGTGCTAAAAAATAATATATATTGGTAAATAATTACTCAAAAAGTATCCTAGAATGATAATATAATAGCATGGAACAATAAAAAATTATAGATACGTTGGAGACGTATCAAGCATCCCCAAGCTTAATCCTTGCTCGTTCTCGAGTAGGTAAATGATAAAACCAGAATTTTTTATGTGACATGCTACCCAATATGTAATCTTTTGCATGTATGCTCATTGAGAAACGATGAATTCACAAACGTTAACATAGTAATACTTATAAGCACAAGCAAAAAAATCATCAATCTTGCAAAGTATACGATCCTCAAAGAATGTTTACCCCCATTCATCTTATTATATTAGCAAGGCATGGCTCCGTCTTCACCACATTAATACAAATGTCAAGCACCACGGTGCCCAAGTTAGGCAATTGGATTGTACTTTTTCAATATGCATCAAATTTTTATTCTTCACGCAATACATGAGCGTGAACCATGGACATAGCATATAGGTGGAATAGAATGTGGTGGTAGGTTTCAAAGGGGTAAAAATGGAGAAGAAAGTCTCGCATCAACTCAACGTATCAACAGGCTATGGAGATGCCCATTAATAGATATCAATGCGAGGAGTTGGGATTGCCATGCAACGGATGCACTAGAGCTATAAGTGTATGAAAGCTCGACTGAAGCTAAGTGGGTGTGCATCCAACTTGCTTGCTCATGAAGACCTCGGGCATTTGAGGATGCCCATCATCGGAATATACAAGCCAAGTTCCAATTATGAAAAATTCGCACTAGCATATGAAAGTGATAAAACATGAGACTCTCTATATGAAGAGCAAGGTGCCACTTTGAGGCACAAGTGTGGTAAAGGATAGTAGCAAAGTCCCTTCTCTCTTTTTCTCTCATTTATTTTTTTTTATTTTTTTTTCATGGTGGGCTTTTTCGTTTTTCGCCTCCCCTAATTTTTTATTTTTTATGGTGGGATCATTTGGCCTCCCCCATTTTTATTTCATCACTGGGACAATGCTCTAATAACGATGATCATCACACTTTTATTTACTTACAACTCGATATGAAAAACTGATAGGATGATATGACTCTATATGAATGCCTCTGGCAGTGTACCAGGATGTGCAATGATCTAGCGTAGCAAAAGATATCAAAAAATGGACAGGCCATGTAAATATCATGATAGCTATCTTACGATCATGCAAAGCAATATGACAATGGGAATGTAAGTCATATGAAGTAACGGTGGAAGTTGCATGGCAATATATCTCGGAATGGCTATGGAAATGCAATGGTATGGTGGATGTTTTGAGGAAGATATAATGAGGCTTATGTGCAACAGAGCTTATCATGTCACGGGGTTTGGATGCACCGGCAAGATTTGCACCGATCCTCGAGGTGAGAATGGTCAAGGCACAGTACCGAAGAGGCTAGCAAATATGTGGAGGTGAGAGTGCGTATATCCATGGTTTCACATTAGTCATAAAAAACTCATATACTTATTACAAAGTTTTATTAGTTTTATCACAAATCAAAGTACTACTCACATGCCCCAAGGGAGGAGGTTGGGAGGAGTTAACCATCACGCGCCCCAGACCCGAAACAACACTAGGATTTTAACGAGGAATAGAAATGCTCACACATCCACAACATGCCTTTTTAATTTTTAGACAAACAAGAAGTTAACACCTCTTAATACCAACACTTCTACGAATCAACAATGATGCTCTCACACCCTTTCACATTACCACATCAATATCTTTAACCCACAATTTCTCGTTAATGTGCTACATGAAGGTTTTGATTATCACTCCTTGAATACCTATTATTTTTGGACTAGTCCTATAACCCATGCAAATTACCGTCACTGTTTATTAACTCTCAAACAAATATAAGTAAAGAACGAGAGTTTAATTCTTTCTACAAAAGACCTGGACATGCTCTAATAAATACAAGTGAGGCAAAAGAGCATTCTACAATTAACGGTTTTCTATATGTAGAGAAACAAGCATCCAACTTCAAATGATATAAGTGAAGCACATGAAGCATTCTATAAAGCCATACTCGAAATATATAAGTGAAGTGGCAAGAGCATTCTATAAATCAACCGTGGACTTTCCCAAACCAGCATGGTGCATTGCTAAAGGGAAAATAAAAGTCACACGACGCTCCAAGAATTTACGCATATCATGTGAACAAAACAAAAACCGTAACATACCGATAGTTGTTGAAGAAAGATGGGATGCCTTCCGGGGCATCCCCAAGCTTAGATGCTTGAGTCTCCTTGAATATTTACTTGGGGTGCCTTGGGAGTCCCCATGCTTGAACTCTTGTCTCTCCTTATTCTTCTCACATCGACACCTCCTCGATCTTCGAACACTTCATCCACACAAAACTTGACAATTTTTTTTAGTAAAAACGTTAGTACACATAACACCAAATCCCATCATGTATTGCCATAACATTATTGAATAATTATAATATAAAATTACCCACTATATGCTATCACAATTCTATGGCTCCCAAGTCAATGGGACTCAACAAGAATTCAAACATAAGCACGCAAAGCAACTATAACAGCAATCTGTGAAAAACAGAACAATCTGTAAAGATGCAGATGGAAAGTATACTTATGTAACTCAAAAAATTCTGAAAAATTAGGACGTAGTAAATAATTTGTATAACAGTATAGTTTAATACTTTCAGAATTTTGGCACGCTCTAGTAAAATATGAAAATTCAAACACTACAGCAAAAGTTTGTGTTTTTACACAGCCCATATCAAACAAGCAATTTAAACATCCTAAAGGTAATTCTTGGCAAATTATTTTTATAATACAATGGATTTGTACAATAGGGTAATTTGTTTTTGAAAAGTTGTTGTAATCAAGATTCACAAAGTTTCCATGGGAATGAACAAAGTTCAAGGGTAGCCCCCACTTCAACGGTGCTCGTCTTTCTCACTTTCACTTTTCTTTTGGAAATTAAACATTGTATGAGTTGAAGAGTTACTCTCATTAGAAGGTGGGCACGGGTAGCTAATCTGCTCTTCCTCCTTTTGTTCTTCGCTCTCCTCCTCATCTTTTTCATCTAATGAGCTCACAGTTTCAGCAATTTCTTCTTCCATAGATTCATGCAAAATATTAGTCTCTTCCAAGGCAGCAGACATTCTCTCAATAAATTCAATAATATCAGCATTGTATTCATTGTCGGGGATATAACCCCCGGGTATACAAATGCCCGGGAGTCCAAGCTTTTTTGAACACACGAGCCGGCTGGTCCCCCGTACCGGACGGGCCCCCTAGCCAGCTGCCCCGGCGGAGCAACTGCCGCTCTACGGTCCGGCTCCCCATCAGGCCGACCCGCCTCGCCTCCCCCCGGTCGGTCGACCCCAGGACGAGGCGCGCCCCCCGACCGGTTGGCTCGCACCCGGCCACCCTGAGGCCCGCTTATCCGGCACCGGCTGGCGGGGTCCACACGGCCACAGTGCATAATGATGAGAGGGCACGCGCGGCAACAGTGTCGTCGGCCGTACCCACAGGCAGGGCGTGTATGGCTACAGCGGAGGCGGTCATACCGCTGACCGCGGCCGACAACGACCGGACGAGGGAACATAGGCGGCATGCCACTGGTCACTCCATTACCTGACCCCGTGTGGCTACAGGGGACCCGGCCGTACCACTGACCATGGCCGCCTGTGGCTAGGCAACGCCGCACATTGCGGTCCGTGCATCGGCATGACAGACACGCACCGATAGCGATGGCGAGCCGGGCGGGCCACCACTTCCGACGGGACCCCATGACCGTTGGGCCCATGGCGACAAGACTACCCAGCCGGAGGGTCCCACCTGGCTGGCTAGAGAGGCCGCCAGCCGGGCCCCACCAACCCTATCCCACGAATATTGTAAGCCGGGGTGGTTTGCCTATAACCCCCCCCCCGGCGCCTCTCATGGAGGGGAGAGGACTCACCCGCACACTCACCCACATAAAGGAAGAAGGGCTAGAGAGCTCCTTCTTCTTCCCCTAGCCGAATAGCTCGAGGAGCAACCTTGTAGCCCCAATACCGTCAACCAGACAAGCAGGACTAGGGGTGTTACCTCTCATAGAGAGCCCCAAACCTGGGTACATCGTGCGTCTTGCGCTGCTTGTCCCCAATCCCGTTTCCTGAGCCCGCCGGCATCCTCTCGGCCCCAACCACTCTCGATAAGCCACCCCATGGCATCTGCCCTGAGAAAACACCAACAGTTGGCGCCCACCGTGGGGCCGTCCGCGGCGCCGACCAGAGTCATGCTCCGGGTGGGACCCTTCGCCGACTCCACCGGGTGCCCCGCGTCCGGACTGATCAGCATGCCCGTGGAGCCCACCGCTCGAAGGCTTCCACGACACCAAGCCTCGGTTCTGCCTGCTCTGCAGGCATCGCCATCGACTCTTCCGTCAAGCAGTGCCACGATGACGTCTCGCTCAGCGTCGACGACTTCTGCACGCTCCTTGGCGGGCTGCGCCTCGGCAACGCGCCGGCCCCCGACGAGTACCCCCAGCGAGGTGCTCGACTGCAGAACCCACCACAGTTTGCGGGTATGGCCGCCTCGAGCGGCGCTGATGGCCCCCGCGTCCTCGTGGAGGTGATGGCCACCGGCTCCTCGACGAGCTCCGGTCGTGCCAGAGCTGAGAAGAGCGCAAACGCCGCTATGGCTCGCGCTAGGGCAGAGGCAGACGCGGCAGCCGCCGCCGCCCGTCCAGGCACCTCTGACCTCCTCCGCTCCACCCTCCAGGGGTTGAGTACCCCTATCGCTCCAACGGCCAACCTGGCACCACGGCTGAGCTGGAGGCGGCCCGCAAGCAGGTGTTTGCGGAAGCCAGCTCCCTCGCGTCATCTCGACGTCGGATGGAGGCCGCGCAGCGGGAATACAACTCCGCCTACGGCCTCACCTCGACGGGCGTCGAGCCCAGCCGGCGTGGGGACGTCCGCAACCGTGGCCGCGTGGTTGCTGAGATCCTTGGCGGCAGGCTGCCCACCTACGACACCCCCGCGGCCAACATGAGAGCCGCCCAGGTAGCCTACAATGATATGGCCACCCTGGAGGGCGAGGAACGCGCGCAGCAAGAGCGACACATCCAGGACCTCATCGCCGCCGCCAACTCGCAGCAGGCCCGCCTCGACACGGCCTATGCCGGCTCAGAGCTCCCCCAACTCGAGGGTGAGGGCCAGCGGGCGACCAGCGGCCGCCCGCAGGCACAGCACTCTTCCACCCCTTGCGGCTCCGGCAGGCGAGCTGGAGGAAGCCGCAGTCGGCGTTCTCAGCACGGGAACGAGCAGCCGACTGTCACCAGCCGGCGTAACGACGCCCCGGAGGGTGGCGGCCGACGCGATCGTGCTCACACCACGCCTCCACGGCAAGAGCATGCGCGCTCGCCCGCCCCAGCCGTCCGCACCGAGCTCGCGGCCCGGCTCGGACCGCACGTCCCGCACAGCGAGAACGACACCCGTCTCCGTATCGACCGGCTGGCGCAGTCGGCTCTCCTGGAGGAGGAGGGCCTGATCGAGCCGGCGTGCTTTGGCCCCGGATCCACAACGAGCCGTTTCCCGCCGGTTTCTCGCTCCCCCGCGACAATCCAAAGTACAACGGCACAGCCAAGACGGATGACTGGCTGATAGACTACACCACCGCCGTCGGCATTGCCAAGGAAAACAAGCGTGTGGCTGTGCACTACGTCCCCCTCATGTTGGTCGGCTCGGCCCGGACATGGCTAAACAGCCTGCCGATCGGCAACATCAACGCCTAGGTGGACTTTGAAGAGGCGTTCGTCCGCAACTTCACCGGCACCTACAAGCACCCCGACCGCCCCCGCGAGCTCGCCATGTGCGTCCAGGGGCCAGAGGAATCCCTCCGCAACTACCTCACGCGCTCGACCGAGCTGCACAACTCCTGCGAAGGGGTGCATGATACATTTCCAACGTATCTATAATTTTTGCTTGTTCCATGCTGTTATATTATCATTCTTGGATGTTTTACAATCATTTTATAGCAACTTTATATCATTTTTTGGGACTAACCTATTGACATAGTGCCAAAGTGCCAGTTGTTGTTTTTCTTGTTTTTTTACTTCGCAGAAAATCAATACCAAATGGAGTCCAATCGCGACAAAACTTTTTGGAAATTTTTTCTAGACCAGAAGACACCCAGTGGGCCAAAGAAGTGCCGAGTAAGTGGGCCGAGGAGACCACAACCCACCAGGGCACGCCAGGGGCCCCGACGTGCCCTGATGGGTTGTGCCCTCCTCGAGGCCCCTCTCCACCGCCTCTGATACCTATAAATTCCCAAATATTCCAAAAACCCTAGGGGAGTCGACGAAACACAATTCCAGCCGCCGCAAGTTCCAGAACCTCGAGATCCAATCTTAACACCATCACGGAGGGGTTCATCTTCTTCATAGGTGCCTCTCCGATGATGCGTGAGTAGTCCACCATAGACCTACGGGTCCGTAGGCAGTAGCTAGATGGCTTCTTCTCTCTCTCTTATGATTCTCAATACAATGGTCTCTTGGAGATCTATTTGATGTAAACTTTTGCTGTGTGTTTGTTGGGATCCAATGAATTTTGAGTTCATGATCTAGGTTTCTTTCTGGGGGTTTTGGTATTTATAGGAATTTTTGGCATCGGTCTCATGTCAGGGGGACTCCCGAGGGGCCCACAAGCTAGGGGGGCGCGCCCTAGGGGGGGCGCCCCCTAGGCTTGTGGCTGCCTCGGGACTCTTCTCCAGTATCTTTTTGCTCCAGTATTTTTTAAATTTTCCAAAAATATTCTCTGTAAATTTTCAGCCCATTCCGAGAACTTTTATTTCTGCACAAAAAACGACACCATGGTAGTTGTGCTGAAAACAACGTCAGTCCGGGTTAGTTCTAATAAAATCATACCAAAATCATATAAAATTATTGTAAACATGGCATGAATACTTCATAAATTATAGATACGTTGGAGATGTATCAGCATCCCCAAGCTTAATTCCCGCTCGTCCTCAAGTAGGTAAATGATAAAAGAAATAATTTATGAAGTGTGAATGCTAGCAAGTGCACAAGTTTGATCAATGATAATTCCAATCACTTTTTCTAGCATCAATATAAACCATAAATAGTAGCTCATCTCATAAAACTTCTCATGATCAAGTAACAAGCTATTCACATGTTAAAGTATATACCAGAAAGTTTCTTGAAAACTAACAAACCATATTCCTAGTCATCGAACAATTGCAATTCATCATATTTTCAGGAAGGGTCTATGTAAGAGCTTTGATTTAGCAAATTCCACATACTAGTCTTCCATGATTATTGACACTCAACTTATTTAGCAAATACCTACAAATAGCATCCATCGAACACAGAGAAAGATAGGGGCTTAATGTTTCGCCTCCCAACTTATTTATCATATAGATAATTGTCAACAATAATAATTCATGATCAAATATATTTGTGTGGATATATATGTCTAGATCATTCCCCAACACATGACACTTGCCAAGAGAAAAAGGCGAAATATAGGAAGTGGTGAAGATCACCATGACTCTTGCATAAAGGTAAGTACTAGAAAGTAAAAGATAGGAGCTTCGCAGAGGGAAGCAGAGGTTGTCATGCGCTTTTTGTTTTTGGATGTGCAAACCCTTAATGCAAAGGAACGTCGCGTTGTATTGCCCTTTGTGATAGCAACCTTTATTATGCAGTTCGTCGCTTTTATTTCTTTACCATCACAAGTTCGTACAACGCTTATTTTCCCTCACAATAAAAGATCATACATATTTAGGAGCAATTTTTATTGCTTTTTGCACCGATGACAACTTACTTGAAGGATCTTACTCAATCCATAGGTAGGTATAGTGGACTCTCATGGCAAAACTGGTTTAAGGGTGTTTGGATGCACAAGTAGTATTTCTACTTGGTGCGGAAGTTTTGGCTAGTATGAGGTGGAAGCAAGCACCACATGTTGGAGGATCCATAACAATATAACTTCTATACAAATATACCCAAACATAACTCATTAAGTTGTCTTCCTTGTCCAATTTTAACTAATTTGCTCGAGTTTGAAAATAATTAATGTGCTCACAATCATAGAAGATGTCCAAGATAGTATATTTATATGTGGAATCTCTCTTCCTTCAATATTCTTTCATGAATTGTTCAAGTGACCAATGCGGTGTTTGCTAACTTTCAATAAATTTTACCACCTATACTTATTATGTGTGAATTCATTACTCCCCATGGGATAAGTATATGAAGCATATTTAATTTCAAATTTATGATATTCAATTCATTCAACCATTTACTCATAGGATATAAGTGAAGCACGAGAGTGAATGACAAACTACTCCAAAAAGATATAAGTGAAGATCAATGCGTAGCCAACAATTAAATAACTATGTGAGGACTCTCTCATCTAAGAATTTCAGATCTTAAGCATTTTATGAAACAGCAAGCAAAAGAAAAATATCATTCCAAGAATAGCACGCATCATGTGAACGAATAAAAATTTGGGCTCAACATAGGCTAACCGATATTTGTTGATGAAGAGAGGTGGGATGCGTAGCATCCCCAAGTTTAGATGCTTGAGACTTCTTGAAATATTTACTTGGGGTGCCTTGGGCATCCCCAAGCTTGAGCTTTTGTATCTCGTTCAATCCTCTCATATCATGGTTTCACCTATTCTCAAAAACTTCATCCACACAAAACTCGAAAAGTACTCGTGAGATAGGTTAGTACACATAATAATAAATCAACTCTTTATGTACTGCCAAGACATGTTGCACAATAATTTTCAAACATCATCTACTGTTTACTGTCGTTTCCACAATTTATATCTACCAATATAGGCTATGGAAACTAGAGGATAAGTAGATAACAAAACTATGATAGCAATCTGTCCAAACAGAACAGTCTGTAGCAATTTATAAAAACAGTGTACTTATGTAACTCAAAAAATTATGAAAATTTAGGACATGCTAAATAATTTATATGACAACACTGTGTAAAAATTTCAGAAACGTTCCACGTTCCAGTAAAATATGAAAATTCAAACACTACAGCAAAAGTTTCTGTTTTTACACAGCACACATCAAAACATGCAATGCAAGCACCCTAAGACAATTCTAGGAACTTTTTATTGAAAAACAAGATTATAAATAACACCCAACAGAGTAAAACAAAATAAAATGATGCTCCAAGCAAAACTCATATTATGTGATGAATAAAAATATAGCTCCAAGTAAGATATACCGATAGTGTTGAAGACGAAAGAGGGGATGCCTTCCGGGGCATCCCCAAGCTTAGGCGCTTGAGTATTCCTTGGATATTACCTTGGGGGTGCCTTTGGCATCCCCAAGCTTAGGTTATTTCCACTCCTTATTCTCCTCATATCGGTGTCTCACCCAAAACTTGAAAACTTCAATCACACAAAACTTAACGGAACTTCGTGAGATGGGTTAGTATAATAAAGATAGATCATTCACTTAGGTACTGTCAATAGAAGATTCATAATTGTTCCCACATTATACCTACTGTATTATATCATTCCCATAATTTATATCACTCAATATAAGCTATGGGAACACTAAAACAAGCAAAACTATGCATGCAAAACAGAATCTGTCAAAAAAAGAATAGTCTATGAAGATCTGTAGTATATCCATACTTCCCTGTCTCTAAAAATTCTGAAAAATTAGGAAAACCTGAAGAATTTGTATATTAAGACTGTGTAAAAGTTTCAGATCATTATCACGCTCCAGTAAAAAATTAAAATTCCTATACTGGAGTCAAAAGTTTCTGTTTTGGTTCAGCATCAGTTCTGCTCATCTTGTGAGTCATCCCAAAGGCTTCTGTTGGGCCTCCAAGCGCAGAGTTTTGTAGGACAGTAGCAAATTTCCCTCAAGTGGATTACCTAAGGTTTATCAATCCATGGGAGGCATAGGATGAAGATGGTCTCTCTCAAACAACCCTGCAACCAAATAACAAAGAGTCTCTTGTGTCCCCAACACACCCAATACAATGGTAAATTGTATAGGTGCACTAGTTCGGCGAAGAGATGGTGATACAAATGTAATATGGATGGTAGATATAGGTTTTTGTAATCTGAAAATATAAAAACAGAAAGGTAACTAATGATAAAAGTGAGCACAAACGGTATTGCAATGCTTAGAAACAAGGCCTAGGGTTCATACTTTCACTAGTGCAAGTTCTGTCAACAATACTGACATAGTTGAATGATATGTAAATCCCTCACGTGTGACAAAGAGTTCACTCCAAAGTCACAAATAGCGGAGAACAAACGAAGAAATTATTGTACGGTACGAAACCACCTCAAAGTTATCTTTTCCGATCAATCGTATGAGCTATCCCTATAAGTGTCATGAACAGCCCTAGAGTTCGTACTAAAATAACACCTTAAGATACATCAACCAAAACCCTAATGTCACCTGGATACTCCAATGTCACCACGAGTACCCATGGGCTTGATTATACGATATGCATCACACAATTTCAGATTCATCATGTTCAATCCAACACAAAGAACTTCAAAGAGTGCCCCAAAGTTTCTACCGGAGAGTCAAGACGAAAACATGTGCCAACCCCTATGCATAGATTCCCAAGGTCACGGAACCCGCAAGTTGATCACCAAAACATACATCAAGTGGATCAATAGAACATCCCATTGTCACCACGGATATCCCATCGCAAGACATACATCAAGTGTTCTCAAATCCTTAAAGACTCAATCCGATAAGAAAACTTCAAAGGGAAAACTCAATTCATCACAAGAAGATAGAGAGGGGAAAACTCCATATGATTCATCTATATTAATAAAGCTCGCGGTACATCAAGATCGTGTCATCTCAAGAACACGAGAGAGAGAGATCAAACACATAGCTACTGGTACATACCCTCAGCCCCGAGGGTGAACTACTCCCTCCTCGTCATGAAGACCGCCGGGATGATGAAGATGGCCTCCGGTGATGGTTTCCCCCTCCGGGAGGGTGCCGGAACGGGCTCCCGATTGGTTTTTCGTGGCTACAGAGGCTTGCGGCGGTGGAACTCCCTATCTAGATTTCTTTCTGGGGGTTTTGGTATTTATAGGAATTTTTGACGTCGGTCTCACGTCAGGGGGACTCCCGAGGGGCCCACAAGCCAGGGGGCGCGCCCTGGGGGGGGGGCGCCCCCTAGGCTTGTGGCTGCCTCGGGACTCTTCTCCGGTATCTTTTTGCTTCAGTATTTTTTATATTTTCCAAAAATATTCTCCGTAAGTTTTCAGCCCATTCCGAGAACTTTTATTTCTGCACAAAAAACGACACCATGGTAGTTCTGCTGAAAACAGCGTCAGTCCGGGTTAGTTCTAATAAAATCATACCAAAATCATATAAAATTATTGTAAACATGGCATGAATACTTCATAAATTATAGATACGTTGGAGACGTATCACAGGCAGGAGTCGGTCTACTTATCTTGGACGTGATGCCTATATAATGATCATCACCTTGGATATCGTCATGACTATTCGATTTTCTATCAATTGCCCAACAGTAATTTGTTCACCCACCGTGCGCTATACTCATGAGAGAAGCCACTAGTGAACCCTACGGCCCCCGGGTCTACTTTTCCAACATATTGCTTTCCGATCTATCTTTTTGCATCTTTGTTTTCAGATCTACAAAACCAAAAACCCAAAAACATATTACTGCATATTTTATTTGCTCTTTTTATTTTGTGTTCTTGAGAGATCTATCTCACCTATCTATCAGTACCTAATCTATCTTTTTACCGTAGAGAGATTGACAACCTCTCTTTCACGTCGGGTTGCAAGTATTTGTTGTTTGTGTGCAGGTGCTGCTTATTGGGTGGTGGTGATCCTCCTACTAGTTCGATAACCTTGGTTTCATAACTGAGGGAAATACTTACCGTCGCTGTGCTGCATCATCCCTTCCTCTTTGGGGAAATACCGACGTAGTCTCAAGCCACGTCAAAGGAATTTCTGGCGCCGTTGCCAGGGAGGAAGCGGTCTCTTCTACGTGCCTATCGTGGGCGCCGAGGGGACTCCATCATCATCTACCAGGTTCCTAATCACAAATCTCATCTCCTTGCAATTACATTATTTGCCATTTGCCTCTCGTTTTCCTCTCCCCCACTTCACTAATTTGCCGTTTTATTCGCCCTCTTTTTCATTTTTCTTTTTCTCGCCGGATCTCTTCCTTGCTTGCAATCTTGTTTGCTTGTCACCCTGAGTGATTTTGGTATGGCAGAAACGGATGATGGCAGGACTCCTAAAATTGGACGTTCTGTTAATCTGGATTCTAAAACTTTTGTTTTGGGGCAAGGGAACATTATAGGAAAAGAAACTATCCAAGAGTTTTTCAATTGCGTTGGGAATTTGACTCCCGATGATACTCCTATACTGGAAAGAACTAAATCTTATGCGGAAGCTATCTCGGCGCTAGTTCTAAAACTTGAAAATAGATTTATTCGTACCCATCCTACCTAGCAAAGATTGTTTTATGAGTTACCCGTCATAAAGAATCCCAAAGCTAAGAAGTTAGCTACCCTTGTTCTTATGAATGAATTTGATCACATAGTACGGGAAGCTAGGGAGATCTTTGACTTTTATGGTATGAGCCGTGAAAAACCGGTAATAGGAGAAATCCTTTACAATAGTGATTACATGATGAGATATTTGCATGGAAATAATCAAAAAATTTATGAGAATCTCAAAAAGGAAGTCCCCGTTTTAGATATGATCCAACACGTTTTCAATGATGTGAACCAACAATATTCTTGGATCGTGGCTGGTAATCAAAGGGGGTACATAGAGGGACAACTTGATAGTGCTAAGGTTGTTATGGATGATGTGTTTCAAGTTTTATTTGAAAAAGCTCTTGACAAAAACACCTCATCCAAAACCAAGGATGACAATACTTGAATCTATGCGTTATGCCTAGCTAGGGGCATAAAACGATAGCGCTTGTTGGGAGGCAACTCAATGAATAAATAAATTTTTTCTTTTTCCTTTATGTTTTTGAGTGTTGACACAATTATGCCTCTGTTATGATTTTGTTTTTATGGTTTATTTAGTGTTTGTGCCAAGTAAAGCCTTTAGGATGATTCATAGGATGAGTAGAAGCGATGCTGAATGTGAAACAGAAACTTTGCGTCTAGTATATGAATTTTCATTTTTTTATGTAATGTTATCTTGATATGAAATTTTAACACAGTGTTGCTATACAAATGCCTTACGTTGTCCTATTTTTTCAGAATTTTTAGAGTTACGGAAGTATGGTTAGAGTACAGATTACTAGAGACTGTTCTGTTTAAGACAGATTCTGTTTTCGTTGCATTGTGTGCTTGTTTTGATGAATCTATGGTTTATATTGAAGGGTAAGAGCCATGGTAAAGTTAAAATACAGTAGGTATAATGCAATAATAAAATATTCATAGGTTTGCAACAGCACCTAGAGTAGTAATTTGCTTTATTATACTAACGGATCTCACAAAGATTTTGTTGAGTTGTGTGTGATTGAAGTTTTCAAGTTTTGGGTGAGATCACGATGGATGAAGGAATAAGGAGTGATAAGAGCCTAAGCTTGGGGATGCTACCGCACCCCCAAGATATATCCAAAGAGAAACAAGCAACTAAGCTTGCGGATGCCCCCGAGTGGCATCCTCTTTCTTCCAACGACCATCGGTATTTTACTTAGAGCTATATTTTTATTCGTCACATATCATGAGTTTTGCTTGGAGCGTCTTGTATCTTTGCTTGCTTTGTTTGTTAGTTTGTCACTTGTATCCTTGCTGGACACACCTATTTGAGATAGCCAAAATTATGCTATGACTTGTTAGAATTGCTCTATGTGCTTCACTTAAACTTTTTGAGCTATAGGATTGCTCTAGTACTTCACTTATATATTTTTTGAGCACGGTGTGCTTGGAATTTTTTGTTGAAATACTCTCATGCTTCACTTAGATTAATTTGAGAGTTAGTAAATTTTGAAGAAATCCTCTCATGCTTCACTTATATCTTTTTTAGAGATGAAATCTTTATGCTCATGTGCTTCACTTAAATTTGTTTGAGCTTGCCAAAAAGCAATGGCAATATATGAAACTAGTCCCAAAGTGATAGATATCCAAGGAGGATATAATAAAAACTTTCATGAAGATCATTGGGCAAATTAAACTTGATTCCTTGTAATAGTTTTGAAACATGATGATAGTAATATGTGAGTCATGTTCGTGAGTAATTATGCTTTAGTAGGAATATTGATGTTAAGGTTTGTGATTCCCTATGCATGCACGAAAGTCAATAGTTATGCAATGAAGTTACATCCTACTTATGGTGCATTATTCGGTGTTAGTTATGCTCTATGCTCGCTTATGTGAATTTTCGTTTCTTGGTTTGGTTGCTTCCCAATCTATTTGCTAGCCTCCATTTGTACTAAGTAGAAATACTACTTGTGCATCCAAAATCCTTAAACCAAGTTTTGCCTTATGAGTCCACTATACCAACCTATATGCGGTATTTCCATGCGGTTCCAAGCAAATTTGTATGTGCCATCTCTAAATTTTTCAAAATAAATTTTCTCTTTTGTGTGCTCGTACCGCTCATGAAACGGTGGGGAGTGTCCAATATTTTTCCATGCTAGATGTGTTATTCTCAAGATGAGTGTTTATTCACTTGTCATTGCACAAGAGTGCGGCGGTAATAGGGATGCCCATTCCCGAAATGAAAAAGAAAAAAATATTTACTTTATGTTGTCAAATAATAAATTCCTTGGAAAGTGTTGGTATGGAAGGCAACCGTGGATACGGCCCGCCATGGAAAGTGAAAGTTTGGTGGAAAAAGGAATAAACTTTATTTTCTGTTTGGGAACCGCCTATGATATATCTAGCATGGAAAGTATTGTGACCTACTTTGTCGTTTCCGTTGACAGGAAAAGCATGCCACCCAAAATATGTTTCTCTCTCAATTTAAACCTTGAGCTCTGGCACCTCTACAAATCCCTACTTCCCTCTGCGAAGGGCCTATCTGTTTACTTTATGCAATTTTTATTTTTACTTTGAGTCTCCATCTTCTCTTATCAGCACCAACTGGGGGGCACTATGATCGTACTTGAGCATTGGGCATAGCTAATATTTGAGTGTGTTTCATGAATGGATCAATGATTGAGCATGATGGGCTAGGGATAACTTTCTTTAGTGTTGATATTTTGAAAGACATGGTTGCTTGTTGACATGCTTGAGTATTGAAGTCATTATGTTAAAACTAGACTATCGCTTTGAATCATTCACAAGTCCAAATGCCCATGCTATACAAAAGAAAAGAATATGATGAACATGTTAGGCAGCATTAACAAAATGGAATTGAGGTTGCCTCATATACTTCATCTTTATTATGTCTTTCGTGAAAATGATGGAAAGGAAAATTGTTCTCAAGTGTTAGAAGAAGAAGTTATTAAAATGTTTGGCACTAAATCTTTGTATGATGAGCATGATTGCAATGTTGTTAGTATGAATTCCTTGAATATTCATGATGCTAATGATATGCAAAGCCACAAGCTTGGGGATGCTATGTTTGATGAAGATGATATGTTTAGTCCCCCAAGTTTTGATGAGCAAATTTATTATGATGAAAGCATGCCTCCTATTTATGATGATTATAGTGATGACATGTATGCTATAAAGAATAATGATAACCATGAAGCTTGTCATCATGATTTTAATTTTCAATTGGATTATGCTTCACATGAAAGTTATTTTGTTGAGTTTGCTCCCACTACTATTGATAAGAAGAAAATTGCTTATGTGGAGAGTGAAAAAATTTCTATGCTTGTAGATCGTGAAGATAATGCTTTATGTGATAGTTATGTTGTGAAATTACTTCATGATGCTACTGAAAATTATTATGAGGGAGGGACATATGCTTGTAGGAATTGCAATAATATCAAGTTTCCTCCCTATGTGTTCAAAGTTTTGAATTTATGCTTGTTTTGCCTTCCTATGCTAGTTGATTCTTGCTCCCATAAATTGTTTGCTCACAAAATCCCTATGCATAGGAAGTGGGTTAGACTTAAATGTGCTTGTCATGAGATTCATGATGCTCTCTTGCATGTTTCAACTACTACTTTTTATGTGAGCATCATTGAAATCATCATGCCTAGCTAAAAGGCATTAAAGAAAAGCGCTTGTTGGGAGGCAACCCAACACTTTTACTTTCTGTTCTTGTGTGTTCGCATGATTAAGCTACTGTAGTAATCATGTTTTGTGCCTTTTATCTCAATAAAGTGCCAAGTAAAGCCTTTGGGATAGTGTGGATGATAGTTGACTTGATTCTGTGCAAAAACAGAAACTTTTGCTCTCAGTCCAGGAATTTTGTAAATTCACTGGAACGTGCTTTTGATCTGAATTTTTTACACATGATTGACATACAAATTTCCTAGATGGTCCTAATGTTTCAGAATTTTTAGAGACAGGGAAGTATGGTTACACTACAGATCTTCACAGACTGTTCTGTTTTTGACAGATTCTGTTTTGCATGCATAGTTTGCTTGTTTTAGTGTTTCCATAGCTTATATTGAGTGATATAAATTATGGGAATGATATAATACAGTAGGTATTATGTGAGAACAATTATGAATCTTGTCTTCACAGTACCTAAGTGAATGATCTTTATTTATTATACTAACCCATCTCACGAAGTTCCGTTAAGTTTTGTGTGATTGAAGTTTTCAAGTTTTGGGTGAGACACCGATATGAGGAGAATAAGGAGTGACAAGAACCTAATCTTGGGGATGCCCAAGGCACCCCCAAGGCAATATCCAAGGAAGACTCAAGTGCCTAAGCTTGGGGATGCCCCGGAAGCATCCCCTCTTTCGTCTTCAACACTATCGGTATATCTTACTTAGAGCTATATTTTTATTCGTCACATAATATGTGTTTTGCTTGGAGCATCATTTTATTTTGTTGTTTTCTGTTAGGTGTTATTTATAATCTTGTTTTTCAATAAAAAGTTCCAAGAATTGCCTTAGGATGCTTGCATTGCATGTTATGTGTGCTGTGTAAAAAACAGAAACTTTTGCTGTAGTGTTTGAATTTTCATATTTTACTGGAACGTTGAAAGTTTCTGAAATTTTTACACAGTGTTGTCATATAAATTTTATAGCATGTCCTAAAGTTTCATAATTTATTGAGTTACGTAAGTACACTGTTTTCATAAATTGCTACAGACTGTTCTGTTTAGACAGATTGCTGTCATAGTTTTGTTATCTACTTATCCTATAGTTTCCATAGCCTATATTGGTAGATATAAATTGTGGAAATGATAGTATACAGTACCTAATGTTTGAAAATTATTGTGCAACTTGTCTTGGCAGTACATGAAGTGTTGATTTATTCTTATGTGTACTAACCTATCTCATGAGTTCTTTTCGAGTTTTGTGTGGATGAAGTTTTTGAGAATAGGTGAAACCATGATATGAGAAGATTGAACGGGATACAAAGGCTCAAGCTTGGGGATGCCCAAGGCACCCCAAGTAAATATTTCAAGAAGTCTCAAGCATCTAAGCTTGGGGATGCTACGCATCCCACCTCTCTTCATCAACAATTATCGGTTAGCCTATGTTGAGCCTAAGTTTTATTCGTTCACATGATGCGTGCTATTCTTGGAGTTCTATTTTTTAGCTTGATGTTTAATAAAATACTTAAGATCTGAAAATATTTATTGAGAGAGAGCCCTCACATAGCTACTTAATTGTTTGACTACTCATCGATCTTCATTTATATCTTTTGAGAGTAGCTTGTCATTTCCTCTCATGCTTCACTTATACCTTTTTGAGAGACGAAATTTTTATGCTCTTGTACTTCACTTAAATTTCTTTGAGCTTGCCAAAAAGCAATGGCAATATATGAAACTAGTCCCAAAGTGATAGATATCCAAGGAGGATATAATAAAAACTTTCATGAAGATCATGGGACAAATTAAACTTGATTCTTTGTAATAGTTTTGAAACATGATGATAGTAATATGTGATTCATGTTAGTGAGTAATTATGCTTAGTAGGAATATTGGTGTTAAGGTTTGTGATTCCCTATGCAAGTACGAAAGTCAATAGTTATGAAATGAAGTTACATCCTACTTGTGGTGCATTATTCGGTGTTAGTTATGACTCAATGCTCACTTATGTGAATTTTTGTTTCTTGGTTTGGTTGCTTCCCAATCTATTTGCTAGCCTTCATTTGTACTAAGTAGAAATACTACTTGTGCATCCAAGATCCTTAAACCAAGTTTTGCCTTATGAGTCCACCATACCTACCTATATGCGGTATTTCCATGCCATTCCAAGCAAATTTGTATGTGCCATCTCTAAATTTTCAAAATAAGTTTTCTCTTTTGTGTGCCCGTACCGCTCATGAAACGGTGGGGAGTATCCAATATTTTTCCATGCTAGGTGTGTTATTCTCACGATATGTGTTGATTCACTATCATTCACGAGAAAGTGGCTGGTATTTGGGATGCCCAGTTCCATGCTCAAAAAAATCAAATCAAAATATAATGAAACAAAACTCCCCCAGGATTGTTGTTTGTATGGACGGTACCCGTGGATTTGGCTCGCCGTGGAGTGTGATTGATTGGTGGAGGGGGAGTAAAAACTTTACCATTCTGTTTGGGAACCGCCTATAATGCATCTAGCATGGAAAGTATTGTGAGCTACTTTGTCGTTTTCATTGACAGGAAAAGCATGCCACTCAAAATATTTTTCTCTCTCGGTTTAAACCTTGAGCTCTGGCACCTCTACAAATCCCTACTTCCCTCTGCGAAGGGCCTATCTATTTACTTTATGCAATTTTTATTTTTGCTTTGAGTCTCCATCTTCTCTTATAAGCACCAACTAGGGGGCACTATGATCGTACTTGAGCATTGGGCATAGCTAATATTTGAGTGTGTTTCATGAATGGATCAATGATTGAGTATGATGGGCTATGGATAACTTTCTTTAATGTTGATATTTTGAAAGACATGGTTGCTTGTTGACATGCTTGAGTATTGAAGTCATTATGTTAAAACTAGACTATTGCTTTGAATCATTTACTAGTCCAAATGTCTATGCTATACAAAGAAGATAAGAATATGATGAACATGTTGGGTAGCATTCACACTTCATAAATTATTTCTTTTATCATTTACATACTCGAGGACGAGCAGTAATTAAGCTTGGGGAAGGTGATACGTCTCCAACGTATCTATAATTTATGAAGTATTCATGCCATCTTTACAATAATTTTATATGATTTTGGTATGATTTTATTAGAACTAACCCGGACTGACGCTGTTTTCAGCAGAGCTACCATGGTGTTGTTTTTGTGCAGAAATAAAAGTTCTCGGAATGGGCTGAAAATTTACGGAGAATATTTTTGGAAAATATAAAAAATACTCAAGCAAAAAGTTGGGCCAGGAAGTGACCGAGTAGGCCACAAGCCTGGGGGCCGCGCCCCCCTAGCTTGTGGGCCCCTCGGGCACCGCTTTGACGTGAGACCGACGCCAAAAACTCCTATAAATCGAGAAACCTCCGAAAAGAAACCTAGATCGGGAGTTCCGCCGCCGCAAGCCTGCAGAGCCACGAAAAACCAATCGGGAGCCCGTTCCGGCACCCTGCCGGAGGGGGAAACCATCACCGGAGGCCATCTTCATCATCCCGGCGGTCTCCATGACGAGAAGGGAGTACTTCACCCTCGGGGCTGAGGGTATGTACCAGTAGCTATGTGTTTGATCTCTCTCTCTCTCTCGTGTTCTAGAGATGACACGATCTTGATGTACCGCGAGCTTTATTGATATAGATGAATCATATGGAGTTTTCCCCTCTCTATCTTCTTGTGATGAATTGAGTTTTCCCTTTGAAGTTTACTTATCGGATTGAGTCTTTAAGGATTTGAGAACACTTGATGTATGTCTTGCGATGGGATATCCGTGGTGACAATGGGATGTTCTATTGATCCACTTGATGTATGTTTTGGTGATCAACTTGCGGGTTCCGTGACCATGGGAATCTATGCATAGGGGTTGGCACACGTTTTAGTCTTGACTCTCCGGTAGAAATTTTGGGGCACTCTTTGAAGTTCTTTGTGTTGGATTGAACATGATGAATCTGAAATTATGTGATGCATATCATATAATCAAGCCCATGGGTACTTGTGGTGACATTGGAGTATCTAGGTGACATTAGGGTTTTAGTTGATGTGTATCTTAAGGTGTTATTTTAGTACGAACTCTAGGGCTGTTCGTGACAATTATAGGGATAGCTCATAAGATTGATCGGAAGAGATAACTTTGAGGTGGTTTCGTACCCTACAATAATTTCTTCGTTTGTTCTCCGCTATTTGTGACTTTGGAGTGAACTCTTTGTTGCACGTGAGGGATTTACATATGATTCAACTATGTTATTATTGTTGAGAGAACTTGCACTAGTGAAAGTATGAACCCGAGGCCTTGTTTCTAAGCATTGCAATACCGTTTGTGCTCACTTTTCTTACTTGCTACCTTGTTGTTTTTATATTTTCAGATTACAAAAACCCATATCTACCATCCATATTACACTTGTATCACCATCTCTTCGCCGAACTAGTGTACCTATACAATTTACCATTGTATTGGCTGTGTTGGGGACACAAGAGACTCTTTGTTATTTGATTGCAGGGTTGCTTGACAGAGACCATCTTCATCGGACGCCTCCCACGGATTGATAAACCTTAGGTCATCCACTTGAGGGAAATTTGCTACTGTCCTACAAAACTCTGCGCTTGGAGGCTCAACATGAGTCTACAAGAAGAAGGTTGCATAGTAGACATCAGCAGGCCATCCAATACTTCTCCGAGGGCTGTCGGGACGACACCCTTCTCGAGCACAAGCTCATGTGCTCTAAGCCGGCCACCCTGGCGGAGCTCATGGCAAAGGCGGATAAGTATGCCATGGCTGACTCCGCGATGTGGATCAAGGTCAGCGCGACTGGCAAATCCGTTCAGCCGCCTGCCGCCTCGCGGCCGGCCGGCAACAACCGGTAGCAGCAGAACAACAAGCGGAAGGCCGACCAGCTGGAACCCCGTTACCGGAGCAAGCAAGTCGCCACCGTCGAGGACGAGCAGCCGGCTGCCCAGGCCTCTAGCCAGCGCCTGCGGACCGGTAAGGCCACCTGGCAGCCCAAGCTCACCTTCGAGCAGATGCTCAACGCTCCCTGCAAGATGCACTCCCGGGCGAAGCCGGCCACGCACACGCTCTGGCAGTGCAGCTTCTCCCAGCGTCTAGCCCTGGGCGAGGGCCTTCCGACTCCTCTGCCACCGGCTTCCTGCGCTCCAGCGCCCGCGCCGGCTCCGGCGGAACCACCGGCTCCGGCGGAACCACCGGCTCCGGCTCCCGACAACGGCCACCTCCACAACCAGTTCCCCGACCAGGATAGGGCCTACGTCGTCTTCACCAGCGAGGGCACCGACAAGCATAGCCAGCGCCAGCACTGGCACGAGGTGAACGCCACCATGCCCTCGGTCCCCCAGTTCATGCACTGGTCCGAGAAGCCGATCACCTAGAGCCGGGCAGCCCACCCGGCCGTGATGCCGAACTCGGGCAGCCACGCCCTTGTTCTTGACCCCACCATTGCCTCGGAGAGGCTCACCTGCCGGTTCTCGCGGGTGCTGATCGACTGGGGCAGCAGCATCAACATCCTCTACGGCGACACGCTACTCAAGCTGGGGCTCAAGGAGAAAGATCTGCAGCCGAGCCGGACAACATTCCACGGCATCGTGCCGGGGCAATCCTGCTCCACCATCGGCAAGATCCGACTCGACGTCCTCTTCGGAAACAAGAGCCACTTCCGCCGCAAGCCGGTATGGTTCAAGGTGGTGGACCTCAACAGTCCCTACCACGCATTGCGGTCCCCCACTACGCCTACCTCAAACTGAAGATGTCGGGTCCCAAGGGCATCATCACCATCGACGGCGACTATAAAAAGTCGATCGAGCGCAAGCGCGACAGCAGCCGGCTGGCCGAGGCACTGGTGATCGCGGAGGAGAGACGCTAGCTAGACCGGCTCGTGGCCCACGCCACCGAGGAGCCGGCCGTGCCGACTCCCCCGTCCCAGCTGGCCAGCGAGGCGACGTTCCAGCCGTCGAAGGACACCAAGCAGGTGCCACTCGACCCGGACAACCCCAAGAAGTGCGTCACCATTGGCGCCAACCTTAGCAGCAAATAGGAAGGCGAGCTTGTTTACTTCCTCCGTGAGAATCGGGACATCTTTGCGTGGTCTCCCAAAGATATGTCGGGTGTTCCGAGGAAGTACGCTGACACAAACTTCACGTACAACCAAATGTGAAACTGGTCAAGCAACCCTTGCGCCGTTTCTCCGAGGAGAAGCGGCGCACTAGAGAAGAGATCGCCCGGCTGCTCGTAGCCGGCTTCATCATGGAAGTTTTCCACCCGAACTGGTTGGCCAACCTAGTCCAGGTGCTGAAGAAAAACAAGACTTGGCACATGTGCATCGACTACACCAGCCTGAACAAGGCGTGTCCCAAGGACCCTTTCTCCCTGCCCCGGATAGATCAAGTGATCGACTCCATGGCCGGCTGCGATCTGCTGTCTTTCCTGGACGCCTACTCCGGCTACCACCAGATCAAGATGGACCCGGCCGACCGGCTGAAGACCTCCATCACCCCCTTTGGGGCCTACTGCTACATCACCATGTCGTTCGGGTTGAAGAACGCAGGCGCGACCTTCCAGCGCTGCATGCAGAAATGCCTCCTGCCCCAAATCGACAGAACGTCCACGTCTATGTGGACGACATCATTGTCAAGACCAAGAAGCACTTCAGCCTCCTCGACGACCTCCGAGAAACCGTCTCCAACCTGCGTGAGTACAAGATCCGGCTCAACCCGGAGAAGTGCGTCTTCGGCATGTCAGCCAACCAACTCCTAGGCTTCTTCATGTCCTCGCTTGGCATCGAGGCCAACCCGGAGAAGATCAAGGCCATCGAGCACATGCGCAAGCCGGCCCGGCTCTGCGATGTTCAGAAATGCGCCGGCTGCCTTGCCTCGCTCAGCCGGTTCGTCAGCCGGCTGGGCGAGAAGGCGTTGCCCCTCTACCAGCTCATGAAGAACGCGACCAAGCTTGAGCCGGGCCATGACCCTATGAAGAGGCCGGCCAAGTTGGAGTGGACCGACCAGGCGGACGAAGCATTCCGCGACCTGAAACGCGCCCTCTCCAGCGTGCCCGTCTTGGCCGCGCCGACTGAGAAGGAGCCTATGTTCACGTACATAGCGGCAACCACGCGCGGTCAGCGTCGTCTTGGTGGTGGAGCGGCCCGAGGAAGGCAAGGCACTGCCGGTACAGCGCCCCGTCTACTACCTGAGCGAGGTCCTCTCCGCCTCCAAGCAGAACTACCCCCACTACCAGAAGATGTGTTACGGCTTATACTTCGCCGCGAAGAAGGGGAAGCAGTATTTCCAGGAGCACACCGTCACCGTGGTGAGCACGGTCGCTCGGCGAAATCATGAGCGGCCGGGATGCCACCGGCCGGATCGCCAAATGGGCCATCGCGCTGGCCGACCACGACGTCCGATACGAGCTGTGCACGGCCATCAAATCGCACACGGTGGCCGACTTCCTCGTCGATTGGGCCGAGACCCAGTTTGTACCTCCGCCTCCGGATTCCACGCACTGGCGCATGCATTTCGACGGCTCGAAGATGCGGACCGGCTTGGGAGCCGGCATCGTACTGTCGTCCCCAAAAGGGGACCAGCTCAAGTACGCGCTCCAGATCCACTTCGCCTCCTCCAACAACGTGGCTGACTACGAGGCGCTTGTCCACGGCCTCCGGATCGCCAAAGAAATCGGCATCCGGCATATCCTTTGCTTCGGTCACTCGGACCTCGTGGTGCAGCAAGTCTCTGGCGAGTGGGATGCCAGGGACGCCAACATGGCCAGCTACCGTTTCCTCGTCCAACAGCTCACCGGCTCCTTCGAGGGATGCGAGTTCCACCACGTCCCACAATCGGACAACGAGGCGGCGGACGCTCTGGCGAAAATCGGCTCCACCCGCCAAGCCATCCCAGCCGGCGTCTCCCTCGAGCAACTGCACAAGCCGTCAATCAGGCCGTCGGCCGAGTCGAAATCCATCTTCGTGCCCGTGGACCCCACCGGCTCATCCTCAGGCCCGGGGACTCCGCCGACTCCTCCCGTCCCGCCAGCTCGCCCGGCCACCACCATTACCACCTCCACGGCGGCCGACTCCGACCCCGTAGCTGTCATGATGGTTGTGGACACGCCCTCCACCGACCTGGTCCGGGACTAGCGAGCCGGTCCCGGGGGCTCCAGCGACAGGCCTGGGGCTTCGGCTGCCCTCGGCCCCTAACATGAGCTGGAGTCGGCTCCTGTCTCGACACCAACGTGGGCCCAGCCCATCCTGGCTTTCCTCCTGCGTGGCGAGCTCCCTTCGGACGAGGCCGCGGCCCGGCAAATCCAGCGCCGGTCCACCGCCTACGCCATCATCAACTGTGAGCTGGTGCGGCGCAGTGCAACCGGCGTCTTCCAGCACTGCTTCGAGTCGGAGAGAGGGCAAGAGATCCTCCGAGACATCCACCAGGGCGAGTGCGGTCACCACGCTGCCTCGAGGGCCCTGGTGGCCAATGCGTTCACGGGTTTTACTGGCCGACTCCCTTGGAAGAGGCGACGCAACTCGTCGACAAGTGTGAAGGCTGCCAACGCTTCAGCACGCAGAGCCACCTGCCGGCTACGACCCTCAAAACCATCCCCCTCTCATGGCCTTTCGCCGTCTGGGGGCTCGACATGGTGGGCCCATTCAAGACCGCGCGAGGCGGCATGACGCACCTACTGGTGACCGTCGACAAGGTCACCAAGTGGATCGAGGCCAAGCCCATCAAAAAGCCGGACGGCCCCACGGCCGTCCGGTTCGTCAAAGATATCACGGTCCGCTACGGAATCCCCCATAGCATCATCACCCACAACGGTAACAACTTCGCCAAGGCGCGATGGTGATCTTCTGCTCCAAGGAAGGCATCCGGCTCGACCTCGCGTCAGTGGCCCACCCACAGTCGAATGGACAAGCGGAAAGGGCAAACGGCCTGATCCTGGCCGACATCAAGCCCCGGCTTGTGGCGCCGCTCGTACGTTCAGCCGGCTGCTGGATCAAAGAGTTGCCGGTCGTGCTGTGGAGCCTCTGAACCATGCCCAACCGCTCAACCGGCTTCAACCCTTTCTTCCTCGTGTATGGGTCCAAGGCGGTCATCCCCACAGACATTGAGTTCGACTCGCCTCGCGTCACCCTGTACACGGAGGCGGACACACAAGAAGCAAGAGATGACAGCGTTGACCTACTCGAGGAGGCACGCGAGCTGGCCCTGAGCCGGACAGCCATCTACCAGCAGAAGCTCCGGCACTACCACGGCAAGCGGATCTGGCCCCTTTCCTTCTGCGAAGGAGACCTGGTGCTCAGGCGGATCCAGCGAACCGCCGGCCAGCACAAGCTGTCCTCCCCATGGGAGGGCCCGTTCATCATCAGCAAGGCGCTGCACAACAACGCGTAGTACCTGATAGACGCCCAGAAGTCACAGAAGCGCAAGAGGGACGCCTCCGGCGAAGAAACGGAGCACCCGTGGAAGACAACGCTCCTCCGTCCATTTTATATCGCTCCTCGAGCAGGCTCCCGGGTCCGGCTCCCCGGACCCGGGGGCTCGCCGGCTGGCCTAGCCGCCCCTCCCTCCCCGCCCAGCCACAGACCGGCTCCGGGCTATCTGGCTAGCGGGATCCTGGGATGGGAACTTACCGCACGCGAATGCCGCCTAGGGGGTGGATGGCTCGGTCCAGCCGAATCATTTACCGTCCCTAGCCGGCCTCTGCGGCTCGCCCTAACTTGAGTCGGACGTCTCTAACGACCACACGACCTTCAAAAGGCCGATGCCCCGCCCCTACCCCAGTCCGGCTCCTGGCTGGCCGGCAGGCGGGGCGGAAGCCAGAAGGGAACTAGCGTGCGAATTAGAAACGGCAAGCAAACAAGCAAAAGGTCGAGCCGGCGCGCAAGCATGAATCAACTCCAAAAAAGCTTAAAATTAAAAGGTCCAGGCAGCATGCCAAATAGTCTTTACATTACACACCCAGTGGGTGGATTTGTGTTCTAACAATGGTTGCGCAGAAGAACGTTAAGATAGACAGAGCCGCCTAACCCGCAGGCGCATCACCAGCAGATCGGACGGCAGCCACCGCCTCCGGGTCGACATCCCCAGCTGGCGCGTCCTCGGCGTCGCTCCCCCTGCTGGAGTCAGTGCTCTCATCAGCATCCGCCTCGTTATCGGCTCCTTCAGGAATGCTGAAGGAGTCCTCCGCGATCGGCTCGCCATCTTCGCCAAGCACGGGAAGGTACTCCTCCAGCGCGGCATAGGACGCCAGCTGGTTGGCTCGAAGAATGAGGGCCCCTTCACGAGCTGCCCGCTCTGCCGCCGGGACAGCACGCATAGTGGCCAGCCAGTCCAGATTGATGCTGGGGTACTAGGACGTGGCAAACCGGAGGGCCATCTGTGCCCCGGACCGGGCGGCAGAAGCCTTCCACGCCTCGATCCGCGTCGCCGCGTGCTCAAGCCATAGGGCCACCCGACCGTGAGGGGCATCGCACCCTGGCCAGAGGGTCGCAATCACCGCCAGGACGGCCGCATGGAGCCGGTCCATGCAGCGTTGCACGAAGATCAGCCAGTTCTCGGCAGCCAACGCAATCTCCCTGAGCGACCAGGGTTCGCTCTCACTGATCTCCTGTCCCCGCTGACGGAAGTACTCCCGGTGCTCCTCCACAGCCCGCTCAGCCCGGCGCTGGGTGGCCGGAAACCGCTCTAAGATAAAGAAGAGGGAAACAAGAGGTAAAAACAGAAGCAAAGGGAAAAGGCAAATGAAAAAAGGTCTAGGGATGGGGTGCCTACCCTCGAAGGCGTCGTCTATCTCTCCCCCCAGCTTGAGACTCAACTCCCGCTCGGTCTCCGCCGCCTTCTCCGCCTGGGCACTGGCCACCTCCTGCTTTTGGAGCGCGACTCCAAGATGAGTGACCTTAGCCTGGAGTTTTGCGGCCCGCCGGTTGGCGTCGGCCGCCTGCTTGATGGCCTCCTCCTTGGCCGCCGCCTCCCTCCGCAGATCCGCTTCGAGGCTCTCCCGCGCCGACTGGCCGTCAACAACCAGCCGGTCCCGCTCCGTCGTAACCGCCTCAAGGTCGCGGTCCAGCCGGTCCCTCTCGGAGGCTATCTCATCCTGCCTCTGCCGGACCTGGCTCGGTGTGGCAACCTCATCTACAGGAAGCGAGGTTCAGGATCCAAGGCATAACAGAGGAGGTTCGAGCCGGCTGCCTCGTACCTCGCAACGTCTTTAGCTCCTCCTGGGCCTCGTAATAGGCCAGCTTGCCGGCGCGGTGCAGGGCGATGACCTCGTCAAACAGCGCCTGCCGCTGGGCATTCTCGGCCTGTCCCACGACAGAGAGGAAAAGGTCAAGACACAAGATGCCCAAAATAAAGATCCGGCCCGGCTGCCACGCGGCCGCATAGTCAGCCCGAATCTCGGGGACTACACCCAGTGGGTGCGCTCGCGCGCCCCCACTGAAAGGAATAAAAAGACAAAACGCAAAAAGGGAAGGGAGCCATACCTCAATCGCCGCCTCCACGCGCCGAAAGTTGCTCTCAGCAGCTTCGGCAAACCGGGCGAGCCCGTCCCGGCAATGAGACATGATACGAACCGGCTCGCCCGGTGCCAGGACCTGCACGTCAGCCGGCGCTGATGGCACGGCTGGGCCACGAGCCAGCGCCGCCCAGTCCCTCAGGACGTCGCGCATGCGCCGCTTCACGCGGTCCGGACCGCCGCTCGGCGTTACCGTCACGGCACCAGCCGGGGCAGAACCCGTCGCAACCACGAGTGCCCGGGAGTCGGCCTTGGGCTCCCCTGCGCCCGGCACGACCGGCGTCGTCTCCACCCGGCCCGTGGACACGACCACCTCCGACGCGCCCCCTCCAGCGGGTGCCGCCGCCAGCACAACTGGCACGGCCGGCTGCTCCGTCACCACCGGTTCGGCCGGTGGCGGGACTACCGCCGGCTCCTCCGGTGGGACCACCTCCGGCCGGACCACCTCCCCGACCGGCTCATGCGCCATCGCAGGGGCCGACTCAGCTGACTAGGCCATCTCCACGTCCGGCCCGCGGCTTGGCCGACGGTGGCCTCGACCTTCGGGTCGACTCCGCCGCCGACTGTGTAGCGCGGGCCGGGTCATGGCACCGCCCGCACCGTCCGTCGTTGGACGTTGTAGAGCACCCGAAAGCACCCATCGACGCGCCCCGCGCGGCCTTCAAAGCGGCGAGTCGCTTCTTCTCCACCCGCATCATGGCTGCGTGCTCCTGGGCAAGCCGGTTGGCGGCGTCCGCCGGCTCAATCACCGAGCCCGCATCAGGGAGCTCGATGGCGTCGCTAAGGGGAGGGAAGAAAAGACTCAGTTACTGTCCGGCCCAAAGAACGAAAATAATGAAGCAAAATATGAAGACAATTACAAACCCGACGACCACAGGGATCTGGCGCCTGGCCCGGGGCGGAGGCCCCGCACCCCGCTGGGCGGTGGCCGTGCGAGCCCTCTTTCGGGTCGGCTGGTGAGTCAACGACTGCCCCCGGCTGGCCTCTTCTTGCGGCGGGCCGCCTCGAGCTGTCGGCTCCGTACCTGCGGCTCCTCGCTCCTCTCCCGCGGCTCCCGCCAAGCTGTAGGAGGAGGCACGACCAAAATTCGAATGTCATAATCATCGTCGTCGTCGGTCCAGTCCTTAATCATGAATTCACGATTGAACTCACCAGCCGCTTCGGCCCCGCCGGCTCCGGACCCGCCGGCTCTCGATCCGCCGGCCTCGGCATCACCGGCCGCCTCAACCCCTTCGGCCTCCCCGGAGGATTCGACCTCCTCGCCAGCGGCCTCCCCCATCTTGAAGTCCTCCTGATCGGACTCCGCTCGGTCCGCCTGGAAGATTTGCGGATGCGGTCCGTCCGGCGTATTCTGGCGTACGAACCGCTACAACCGGCGTGGCCAATAAGCGCGATAAAACAAAAGGAAAGGAAAACAGAGAGAAGGATCACGACAAAACATACTGCGGGTGCCGGGTCATGCCGGCTATACGGTGGCTTGCCGAAGTGCCACGTGCGCACATCTAACTTAAAGTTGGTAATGTAGTTCATTTGGCCCACCACCTGGGATGGCGTCAGCAAAATGGTGGACAGCCGGCACGGGTCGCGCCGGCCGCCCATGTCGTACATCCGGTGTGGCCGGCATTGCATAGGCAGCACCCGGCGGGCGATAAAGGCCGCCACCAGGTCGGCCGCAACCAGCCCCTCCCCGCTCCTCATCGCCTGCAGCCGACCCAAGATGCGGTTGGTCTCGGCGTTCTCCACGTTCATCGTCCAGTTTGTCTCGGGAGGCGGGACGTTGGTGAAGGCCGGTAGCCGGATGTAATCCAATGCCGGATTGGCGTTCTTCACATAGAAGAACAACCGATGCCATCTCTTGACGGATTCGATGAGGGTGATGCGAGGGAAATGGCTGCCCCGGACGCACACCACTGCCCCGCCGCAGGCTTATGGTTCTCCGCCGTTCTTCAAGCCCTTGAGGTAGAACAGCTTGAGGAAGAGGTCCGGATAGGGCAGAAGGCCGGCGTAAGCTTCGCAGAAGGTGACGAAGCAGGAGATCTGCAAAACGGAGTTCGGCCCCAGCTGGTGCGGCTGGAGCTCAAACGTCTCGAGGAAGAGCTTGAAGAACCTACTCGCCGACAGACCAAAGCCGCGCGAGAAATGCGTGGCGAAAACCACGAACTCCCCCTCTTGGGGCTCCGGCACCCTCTCGTCGCCAGGGGATCGAGCGACGACGCGATCCTCCGACGGCAGCATCCGGGCGCGGCGGAGGTAGTCGATATCCGCCGCCGTCACAACGGATCCGCCCCAACTGCCCGAGGGTGTGCCGGCCATCTCGGGGCTCTGCGAGTGGGCCAAGGCGAGGACGGGGGAGACCCGAGATGCGACGGACCCCAGCAGACCCTCAAGAGCTAGCGCGGCGAGCGTGGAAAGGGGAAAAGCGACGGCGCGACACGAGCTCTTGGGGCAGCACGGCGAGAGGAAGAAGACGATGAGGGGAGGGGATTGCTAACTACCTCTGCCTCACCACCTCCCGCCCCTTTAAAGGGGGCGAAGGCGGGGGGGGGGGGGGCGGGGGGATTTACCCCGCGAAACCCGCAAGACGTGGGAACCGCAGGCCGTGCCCAACGGGGCCCGGCCGCAAAGGATCCTCACCCACGACCCGAGGCCTAGTGGGCTAGGTCTGTAGCGGTGTCCCATCGAGCGACCAGAAGCGGGCCCCGCTCCCTCTGCGGCGTCACGCGTGGCGCGCCCCAGGCAGGCACGCAACCCGAAGCGGCACGGAGAGACCGAAGCGTCGAGCGCGGCAGCTGGCCCGCCTGACCGAATGAACCGACCTCCGAGGCAGTGCATGACATACCGAGACAAAGGGGAAGCCGCTGGCTCCCCACGGGTCGGAAGGACATGGGACCCAACCGGCTTCGGGGACTACTATCGGGGATATAACCCCCGGGTATACAAACGCCCGGGATTCCAAGCTTTTTTGAACACACGAGCCGGCTGGTCCCTCGTACCAGACGGGCCCCCCAGCCGGCTGCCCCGGCGAAGCAACTACCGCTCTACGGTCCGGCTCCCCATCAGGCCGACCCGCCTCGCCTCCCCCTTGTTTGTCGACCCCGGGACGAGGTCCGCCCCCCGACTGGTTGGCTCGCACCCGGCCACCCCGAGGCTGGCTTATCCGGCACCAGCTGGGTGCGAGCCAGCTCCGCCGTCCCGGTACGAACACCGGGGCCCCCTGCCCTCTCCTTCTGTGCCCGACGCACGAGGATGGGACGTGACCCACCACTGGCGGGGTCCACACAGCCATAGTGCATAATAACTAGAGGGCACGCGCGGCAACAGTGTAGTCGGACATACCCACAGGCGGGGCACGTATGGCTACAGCGGAGGAATCTAAAAATACCATAGATTCCATAAAAGTACCACCCGCGGCAGAATCTAAAAGATTTCTGGAGACAAAATTCAATCCCGCATAAAAATTTTGTATGATCATCCAAAGATTTAAACCATGAGTGGGACAATTTCTTAGCATCAATTTCATTCTTTCCCAAGATTTTGCAACTTGTCCATGCTCAAGTTGCTTAAAATCCATGATTTGTGTTCTAAGGGAAATAATTTTCGCGGGTAGAAAATACTTAGTGATAAAAGCATCCTTGCACTTATTCCAAGAATCGATACCATTGCGAGGCAAAGAGGAAAACCAATTTTTTGCACGATCTCGCAAGGAAAAAGGAAATGACTTCAACTTCACTATATCATTGTCCACATATTTTTCTTTTGCATATCACACAATTCTACGAATGTGTTTATATGGGACGCGAAATCCTTATTAGGAGTATCGACAAATTGATCTTTCATGACAAGATTCAACAAAGCGGCATTAATATCACAAGACTCCGCACTAGTGGTGGGAGGAGCAATTGGAGTACTAATAAAATCATTGTTATTAGTATTGGAAAAATCACACAACTTGGTGTTTTCTTGAGTCATCGTGACTACGCAAACAATATTGCAAGCAAGCAAGAGATCTGACTTGAAAAAGGCAAACGAAAAAGAGGGCGAATAAAACGGCAAATTGGGTGAAGTGGGGGAGAGGAAAATGAGAGGCAAATGGCAAATAATGTAATTGCAAGGAGATGAGATTTGTGATTAGGAACCTAGTAGATGATGATGGTGTCTCCTCGGCGCCAGAGATTGGCATGTAGAAGAGTCTGCTTCCTCCCTAGCAACGGCGCCAGAAATTCCTTTGACGTGGCTTGAGACTGCGTCGGTATTTCCCCAAAGAGGAAGGGATGATGCAGCAAAACGATGGTAAGTATTTCCCTCAGTTATGAAACCAATGTATCGAACCAGTAGGAGGATCACTTCCGCCTAATAAACAGCACCTGCACACAAAGAACAAATACTTGCAACCCGACGCGAAAGAGAGGTTGTCAATCTCTCTACGGTAAAAAGATAGATTAGGGTATGATAGATTGGAGAGATAGATCTCTCAAGAACACAAAATAAAAAGGGAAAATAAAAAGTGCAGCAAGGTATTTTTAGGTTTTTGGAATAATAGATCTGAAAACAAAAGCGGGAAAAAGATAGATCGGAAAGCAATATGTTGGAAAAGTAGACCCGGGGGCCGTAGGTTTCACTAGTCGCTTCTCTCATGAGTGTAGCACACGGTGGATGAACAAATTATTGTTGGGCAGTTGATAGAAGATCAAATAATCATGACGATATCCAAGGAGATGATCATTATATAGGCATCACGTCCAAGATAAGTAGACCGACTCCTGCCTGCATCTACTACTATTACTCCACACATCGACCGCTATCCAGCATGCATCTAGTGTATTAAGTTCATGGAAAAACGGAGTACTGCAATAAGAATGATGACATGATGTAGACAAGATCTATTCATGTAGGAATAGACCCCATCTTGTTATCCTTAATAGCAACCATACATGCGTGCCTCGCTGCCCCTTCTGTCACTGGGAGAGGACACCGCAAGATCGAACCCATCACAAAGCACCTCTTCCCATGGCAAGAAAAATCGATCTAGTTGGCCTAACTAAACCAAAGATTCAAAGAAGAAATACGAGGCTATAAGTAATCATGCATATAAGAGATCAAAGAAGAATCAAATAATATTCATGGATAGAAACTGATCATGAACTCAAAATTCATCGGATCCCAACAAACACACCGCAAAAGCTTACATCAAATAGATCTCCAAGAGACCATTGTATTGAGAATCAAAAGAGAGAGACAAAGCCATCTAGCTACTGCCTACGGACCCGTAGGTCCATGGTGGACTACTCACGCATCATCGGAGAGGCACCAATGAGGATGATGAACCCGTCCGTGATGGTGTTAGATTGGATCTCGAGGCTCTGGAACTTGCGAAAGCTGGATGTGTTTTTCGTTGACTCCTCTAGGGTTTCTGGAATATTTGGGAATTTATAGGCATCAGAGGCGGTAGAGAGGGGTCCCGAGGAGGGCACAACCCATCAGGGCGCGCCAGGAGCCTCTGGCGCGCCCTGGTGGGTTGTGGTCTCCTCGACCCTCCCCTCTGACACTTCTTTGGCCCACTGGATGTCTTCTAGCCCAAAAAATCTCCAAAAAGTTTCGTCGTGATTGTACTCTGTTTGGTACTGATATTCTACGAAGTAAAAAACAAGCAAAAACAGCAACTGGCACTTTGGCACTATGTCAATAGGTTAGTCCCAAAAAATGATATAAAGTTGCTAGAAAAGGATTGTAAAACATCCAAGAATGATAATATAACAACATGGAACAAGCAAAAATTATAGATACGTTGGAGACGTATCAATGACCAATACAACCAGTAAGTATGAGGGACTAAATTGTGAGCAAGCCTAATACATAGTCTGGCGAAAGTTGGGCCTATTGAGGTGCTAGATATAGTAAATGCCCATGCGAATTGTAATAGTACACTTTCAAACCATCGGTTATAGTACATGTAGTACATTTGAAGAAACAGATTTGATGAATAATCTTCCAAATAGAAATATATCTTTTGAGATGATACAATTGCAGATCGTCGGTGATTAAGATATATGTAGCCTGTAGCAAAGGCTCCTTCAGTATCTTCTTTATATTATTGTGTAGGCAAAACTTCCTATTTTATATAGATCTGATTCATGCTAGCTTGAACTGAAGTAAAACATATAGTACTAATTTTGTCATACATGCATATAATCAAAATTTTGTTTTGTTGGGATCACATTACTATCTTACACATATAATCAAATTCCAAGACAGCTAATAGAAAAGGCAACTAAAAAGAACCTCCACCGCACCCTGCAAATCCTTCTCTGACTGTACCAAATCACACTCAGAGACATGTCGATCCTTGCATGTATTGTTAACTGTCATATTTTTTAAAGAAAAAATGTTTACTTCCTTTAGTCCCAGTTTGCTCGAGTATGCTCTTTGACACATATATTTGTCCTCTTGAGTAGAGGACCTCCTGATTCTCAACTGTAAGTGTATATTAATCCTTATAAACAAAATAACCAGCACAACTATAAACATTTTGCAATATGTTATTCAATAATTCTTCACCTTGCCCAACAGTTCTTTCCCTGAAAACACAAACAACACAACTATCTAGGTAGTCTCTAGAAGCATCGGTTAGTCCATTATAAAAGATATCAAGTATTTCATTTTTCTTGAGAGGATGATTAGGTAAAGCTCTTAATAGCTGGAGAAGCCTCCCCCAAGCTTGAGGGAGACTTTCTTCCTCACTTTGCACAAAGTTAAATATTTCCTATAAAGCAACTTGTTTCTTATGAGCAGGATTTTTTTTCTTCAAAAAATTAATAAATCATATCTTGGGGGCTACGCACACAACCAGGAGCAAGAGGAACAATTCCTTAGCCTCACCTTTTAGTGAGAAAGGAAAAGGCTTAAGGATATAATAGTAGCGCATCTTTTCCTCATTGTTAAACAAAGCAGCAATATCATTCAGTTTAGTAAGATGTCCAACAATAGTTTTAGTTTCGTAACCATGGAAAGGATCTGACTCTAGTATAGGGATTAACTCAAGGTCTACAGAGAATTCATAATCCTTATCGATAACAAATATAGGAGAAGTAGCAAATTCAGGATCATGTTTCATTTTCTCCATCATAGATTTTTCTTTCAGTTTGCATAGTAGTTTATTCAAATCATCTCTATCATTACAAGCAAGAAAGTCCCTAGCTACCTCTCCATCCATAACATAACCCTCAAGTACATTAGGCAATTCATATCTATTAGGAGAGCTAGGTGTAACAGGTGACTCAAAATCTTCACCAGTTTCAACATTTTGAAGTTCTCTAGCTTTAGCGGTATGAGCATCAAGTAATTTATTTAGTGGCACAGTTTAAGTTTCATGAAATGTAGCAGTAGTATCATCATTAATTTCAGAAGTAGCATTATCAAGTTCATGCGATATATCAGAACGAGTAACAGGTGGTGGTGTTATGAGCTGGTTCAAAACAGTAGGTGAATCAAAAGCAGAGCTAGATGGTAGTTCCTTACCTGCTCTCGTACGAGAGGGGACGATGTTGGTTCGAGTATTTTCAGATTCTTCATAGTAGTAACTGTATATCCTCAAGTTAACACAAGAAATATAGCTATGCTCCTCGGCAACGGTGCCAGAAAAAGGTCTTGATAACCCACAAGCATAGGGCATCACAACAGTCTTCGCGGGTAGTATTTCACCCTGATTTATTGATTGAACACAAGGGGAGCCAAAGGATATTTATCGGCCTTAGCAGTTGAGTTGTCAATTCAACCACACATGGGATATCTCTCTGTAGCAAAGTTTTAGTAGCACAACAAGTGATAGTAGTAACAGTAATAGTAGTAGTGACAACAGTAATTATGTAATAGTTGTGACAGTAACAACAGCAGTAGTAACTTAGCAAGATTCAATATATGTAAAGCGTAGGCATGTGGATCGGTGATGGATAATGATTTAGATGACATCAATCATGTAGCAGTTACACACTAGGGCAACACATAACTAGCTCCAATTCATCAATGTAATTAATGTAGGCATGTATTTTGTATATAGTCATACGTGTTTGCGATAAGAACTTGTATGACATCTTTTGTCCTACCCTCCCGCGGCATTGGGGTCCTAATGGAAACTAAGGGATATTAGGGCCTCCTTTTAATAGATAGTCGAAAACAAAGCATTAACATATGGTGATTGCATGAACTCCTCAAACTACGACAATCACCGGAAAGAATCCAAATTATTGTCACCTTGGGGTATGCGGATCATGACACGTAATAGGTGCATACAACTTGCAAGATCGGATCCAAATCACTCTTATATTCATGAAAACATAATAGGTTCAGATCTGAAATCATGGCACTTGGTCCCTAGTGACTAGCATTAAGCATAGCAAAGTCTAGGAACATCAATCTCAGAACATAGTGGATACTAGGGATCAAGCCCTATCAACTTTACTCGATTACATGATCAATCTCATCCAATTACCATCACCGTCCAGCAAGCCTACAAAGGAATTACTCACTCCCGGTGGGGAGCATCATGGCGGTGTTGATGAAGAAGGGTTGGTGATGACAATGACGACGACGAATCCCCCTCTCCGGAGCCCCAAACAGACTCCAGATCAGCCCTCCCGATGAAGAACAGGAAGTGGCGGCGGCTCTCTCTCGTAAAACACGATGAAATCTTCTCTCCTATTTTTTTCTCTGAATATGTGAATTTATAGGAGTGGAATTAGGGTCGGGGGAGCCACATGGGCCCCACAAGCTAATAGGGCGTGCCTAGGGGGTGGGCGCGCCTTGTTGCCTTGTGGCTCACAGGCAGCCCCCCTATGGTGGAGATTCACTCCATAATTCATTATTTATTCCAAAAATAATTCACAAAAAGTTTCGTCCAATTCCAGGAACTTTTATTTCTGCACAAAAATAACTCCAAGGTAGTTCTGCTGAAAACATCGTCAGTCTGGGTTAGCTCCATTCAAATCATGCAAATTAGAGTCCAAAACCAGAGCAAAAGTGTTTGGAAAAGTGGACACGTTTGAGACGTATCAACTCCCCCAAGCTTAGCTCATTGCTTGTCCTTAAGCAATTCAGTTGATAAACTGAAAGTGATCAAGAAAACTTTTACAAACTCTTTTGTTCTGGATGTCATACACATGCTTAGCTAGTGTTCAAGTTTTCAGCATAAATCATAAATAACCATATCCATGGTAACAATTAAACATCATATTCACTCATGGCAATACATAACCAACTAGCGAGCAATAATAAGATATCTCACATGCCAACATTTTCTCAAAACAATCATGATATAATATGATGACATGGTATTTCGCTAGCCCTTTCTGAGACCGCAAAACATAAATGCAGAGCACCTCTGAGGGTCAAGCATCGACTAAACATTATAATTCATGGTAGAAAAGATCCAGTCATGCTCACATCCAACATTAACTAGACCCAATGCATAAAAATGACAATAGTGCTCTCCGGTCTAGTGCTTTTAGTAAGAGGGTGATGACTTAGCATAAAAGTAAATAGATAGGACCTTCGCAGAGGGAAGCATTGATTTGCAGAGGTGCCAGAGCACAAGGTTTAAAACAGGATTGAAATTATAATTTTGGGTGGTGCGCTTTTCCTGTCAATGTCAAGACAAAGGATTTCAATATCTTCTATGCTAAGCACATTATTGGCGGTTCCCAAGCGGAAATGTAAAGTTTAATCCCATCCACCATACATACACAAGCCATGGCTGACCGAATCCACGGATGCCCTCCAACATATCAACTGTCCTGGGTGTTTTGTTTAATTATTTTTGATTTTGCAGGACTGGGCATCCTTTTTACCAGCCTCTATCGTGCAATCACAGGCGAATAAACACCCATCTTGATAATAACCCACTTAGCATGGAAGATACTGAACGCCCCGTCGCTCCATGAGCGGTACGAGCGCACAAAACAGATGTTTGTTTGAATATTAGAGGTGGCACATGTTAATTTACTTGGAACGGCAAGGTAATACCGTATATAAGTAGGTATGGTGGACTCATGTGGAATAACTTGGTTTAAGGATTTTGTATGTACAAGCAGTATTCTCGCTTAGTACAGGTGAAGGCTAGCAATAGATTGAGAAGCGACCAGCTAGAGAGCGAAAATGGCCATGATCATGCATTGTGAGTAATTAGCATTGAACATAGCATGAGTAGGATATGAACACTCTGAATTTAAACATCATAAAGGCTGCATTGGTTTTGAATCAACTACATGTTTGCACATGGGCCAAGTCAAGCCGCTCGAATTACTCAGAGGGAAATACCATACTACCATACCACATCATAACCATTTTAATGCATGTTGACACATAAGATAAATCATTATCCACTCCTAGCTATTTAAGCATGGCATGAGCAACTATAATCTCTAATTGTCAACATAGACATGTGCACTCATGATATACTGAATCGAGATCGAACGAGCTAAACATATTTACAAGAACGGAAAACAAGAAGGGTTCATACCATCTCCCTTTACCACGATCACTTCACCAAATATCGTCATTATTGCCTTTCACTTGCACGACCGAATGATGTGATAATAATAATAGTGCAAGAGTGCCGTGGACTAAGCTAGAATCTACAAGTCAGTTTTATACAAAGGAGAAGACGGGGTAATATTAGCTCTTTGTTAGATCAACAACAATGCATATGAGAACCACTCAACATTTTCATCGTGGTTTTCTCCTTTCAGTGACTCAATAAAAATAAAAGAAATTCAGAGAAACACACTGAAATATTTTTGGAGTTTTTTCTTTTTCTCAAGAAAGCAAATAAACAAAAAGAGAAAACAAAAACGATAAAAAATATTTACACGGGAAAGCTCCCAACATGCAATGGAAATCTTTTTGGGTTTTCTTTTAATACTAAAACTAACTGAAAGGGAAAGAAAAACTGAAAAGAAGGGAGAAATATTTTTGTATTTTCAAAGTTTTTCAAACACACAAGAAGAAGGCGGAAAAATGAAGCTAACATGAATATACAATGAAAGAGGATGAACACCGACAATTTATATGAAGTGTGTGAACATGAATTTAATGTCGGTGAGAAATACGTACTCCCCCAAACTTAGGCGTTTGCCTAGCTTGGTGATCACCATCCGTAGAAGCCATCTAGTCCCGGAGGAAAGTAGTTGGGCTAAGGTACTTGAGCGTCCCACGCCTGAGCTGTAGCCTCCGCCTCAGCCAACTCGTTCCGGTAAGCAATTATGTCTGGTGGCATGATGATGTATCCATTCCTAGCATGATAGTTAAATAAAGAAGGTGCATGCAACACAATAACATCGTGAGTCTCCTTGCTATATACTAAGTTATAATGAATGTGCTACGGTGGTTGAGGTTGATCAATGAACTAGTGATCTAGCATGGACTGGTGATCAAGATAAACCTTAGGCAACAGGTGGTCAGTGGGGCGTATGGCAACAGTACAATGTTTTGCTAAGCGAGTGGCATAAATTCCACCATGAACCTTGCCCTTGGTTCGGCTAAGATGCAAGCGGCGCGTGACAATAGCTCTTAAGTTGTAAGTGTTATCACCATAGAGTGAGCGACGCAAAATAGCAAGGGTGGGGGCAGTGAGAGCATCTCTACCAGACCCCGTATAATGCCTCGACCCGCAAAATAACCGCCAAAATACGAGACCACACAAAAAAAGCCTCCCGATCAGACACTGTAAACACGTCGGACCCTCCTCCAACCCGCGAAAACACAAGTTCCCCCCTTGACCCGACGGTACCCTGTATCTCAGAAAAGCGGTTGGCGAGAGGGACATTTCAACCCGCGCACGTTCCCCACCCCCTTCCGCAGCTGCCCGTCATCGGTTCCGCCCGTCCGCCGCCGGCGATTCCGGCCATATCTGTGGACGGAATCACGCTGCCGAGGCGCCCCTCACCCGGTTCCACCTAGCCTCTTCACCGGCTCCCCGGATCCGCCGAGCCGAGCCGCCCCGAGTCACCGTCGCCACCTCGGGATCGACCGTCGTAGAGCCACCGCCCCGAGATGCCGTTGAGTACTTGTGCTTGCGCTTTCGGATGCGATATGCATAGTTGGTTCAAGCGGCATTCGTATTTGTGATTTTAGATGGAATTGAGCCCTCGGAAGAGGTTTTTGCTCGAGGATTCGTCCGATTTGGACGACTCGGATGTTCAGACGCTGCTTGAGAACCATCGGCGGTAGATGTTGGTGATGGCCCTCACCGTGAAGGAGCACGATGATGAGAATCGAAAGAGATAGCAAGGATCGACCGTCGGCCGTCTTTGCATTCCTAACCGCATTAGAGAATTTCTTCAGACCTACCGGGATATTGAAGATGCAAACACCCACTTTCAGCTTCAAGAGGATCCCATTGAGCATCATTGGCAATGGCCTAGGCAGTAACACATTCCATTTTTTGCATTCATTTCATTTAATTCATGTGTGATTTGTATTCGGGACAAGTTTTGTATTGAATTATTTAGTTTGCTTTGGTGATTTCAATAATTTTGTAATTTGGATGATTGCTGTATTGTAATATTGACATTTTATATTATATTGAATTAATAATTCTGAATATGCGGCATATGTGTCAAATTTAGATTAAAAACCCATCTGATTTGCGGGTTGGCGCGGGCTGCGGCCGAGCAGACCCCGCATAGCGGAACTGTAAAACGGAATATCCACGAATATTCCGGTTTATAGTTCCGCTATGCGGGGTCTGCTCGGTCACCGCCCGCGCCGGCCCGCAAAGCCGTTTTTCCGAGAACTGTAAACGAGTTTTACGGGTCGGTGATATACGGGGTCTCCTAGACATGCTCTGAGACCACCACCATGAGTCATAGCAGTTACACATTTTCCTATGAATAAAGCAAAGTAATGCATAGACAGAAAATCTAAACTGGTGGCCCTAGCATTTGATATGCCCCTAGTTTCTCCCACAGTTAAGGTGAGGAGGAAATCCTCGAACTCCTCTGGTTTAGGATCACGCATTCCCCCGTCAGAGGGAAGCAAGCTTATTTCACAAAACTCAGCAAGGGGTAATTCATAATGTGATGCATATAAATTGAACCGTACCATGGGAGCACCGGGCGTATTTGCGAAATGAAATTTTTGCACAAAGGAATTAGTAAGGAGATAGTATTGATCACACTCATCTATGAGGAAGTTGGTCAGCCTGGCATTTGCAATAAATTGCATAAATTCTTGATAGAAACCCGCTTCGCTCATGAAGGGTTCATGTGGCCATTCACAGGGCCTAACCTCCGTGTTGCGAAAGATGTTGACGTCTCGATCTTGAGTCCTCCCAACAACTCCCTTGGGGCTCCGACTCGAAGAACCCCTCCTTAGGAAATTCATTTCCTTAAGCACAAATTTCCAAAATTTTTGGGCCACAAAATTATGTCAATAAACTTTGCAAGATTGGTAGTAACTACTCATATAGGTACCTAGAGGCCATATCAAGCATTCATACTACTTAGAACTCAAAGAATTCAACATGCAAGCTCATTTTCAATAGCACCAAATGCAGCAAAATATGCAAAATATAAACCACTAGAACAAAAACTAATTGGAGGAATGGGAGAGTCACATACCAAAGAGCAATTCCTCAAAACAGTTTCGGAAACGGAGTTCTGAGCAAAGAGATTGAAAATTTCAGTTTCAGGAGCAAGAACACGAGAGAGACAGAGAGAGAGAGAGAGAGAGTGTGTGTGTGTGAATGAATTTTTGCTGGAGGTAGAGGATGACATGGGATGAAGAGATAAGGCAGGGGGCCTGTGGGCCCCACAAGCTATCAGGGCGCGCCCAGGGGGTGGGCGCGCCCTGTTAGCTTGTGGCCCACAGGTGCTCCTCCCTGATGTATTTTCAGCACCAAAAATTCTTAAATATTCCAGAAAAAATCATGTTAAAATTTTGTGGCAATCTGGGACTTTTTATTTTAGGGTCATTTTTATTGCACGGGAATTCAGAAAACAAGATAATCATGTCATTTTATTTTATTTTATCTAACTAAAAATAAAAGAGGGTAAACTTATGATACAAAAGGTTGTGATTACTAAATTCATCAAGAACATGTCTTTCAAAAAGGATCCATTAATAAGGTTGTTCAAGTCTTATTAATAACCGTTTCCGATTGACATGAAACCAAAGAATTTTCGTATAACACTAGGTTACCTCAATGGGGATTTGCATATCCCCAACAATAAGAATACCATATTTCTTCTTGGTAGTAGGAAGAGGAAATTTAAAACCTCCAATGATGATTGTGGCACTTAGATCAATGACAATAATATTATTAACCAAAGTTTGCTTCTTTGGAAAATGCACGGTATGTTGTTTGCGATTGACGTGGAAAGTAACCTTGCTTTTGTTGCAATAAATAACAGCCCCTGCAGTATTTTAAAAAGGTCTACCAAGGATAATCGACATGTTGTCATCCTCGGGCATCTCAAGAAGAACAAAGTCTGTTAAGATAATAACATTTGCAACCACAACAGGAACATCCTCGCAAATTCCAATAGGTATAGCAGTAGATTTATCAGCCATTTGCTAAGATATCTCAGTAGGTGTGAGTTTATTCAAATCAAGTCTTTTATATAGAGAGAGAGGCATAACACTAACACCGGCTCCTAAATCACATAAAGCAGTTTTAACATAACTTCGTTTAATGGAGCAAGGTATTGTGGGTATACCCAGATCTCCCAACTTCTTAGGCACTCCACCATCAAAAGAATAATTAGCAACTATAGTAGCAATTTCAGTTTCAATTATTTTTCTCTTGTTGGTAATAATATCCTTCATATACATAGCATACGGAGGCATTTTCAATATATCAGTCAAGCGAGTGTGCAACAAGACAGGTCTAATCATTTCAGCAAAGCCTTCAAAATCCTCCTCGTCCTTACTCTTGGAAGGTTTATGAGGGAATGGCATGGGTTTTTGAACCCATGGCTCTTTTTCCCTACCATGTTTTCTAGCGACAAAGTCTTTCTTCTCATAACATTTATTTTTGGGATGTGGGTTATTGATACTTGTGATCTGCGTTGGGTTTTCTGTGAAGAGGAACGGGTAATTGTAGCACAATATGGGTAAGTATTTCCCTCAGTTATGAAACCAAGGTTTATCGTACCAATAGGAATATCAATCAACAACCATCTTCAGCGGCTGCACATAAAAGAGCAAACAACTTGCACCCAACGCGGGCAAGAGGTTTGTCAATCCCCTTGATCTCGTTATTTGCAAGCAAGTGAAGTGTGTAGATAATAGTAGATAATTGTGAATTGCAAAATAAAATAAAAGGTAAATAAAGGCAGCAAGGTATTGTAACGTTTATAAATATATAGATGAATAGACCCCGCCCTAGTGGCATCTCTCATGAAAAATAAGCATACGGTGGGTAAACAAAGTACTGTCGGGCAATTGATAGAAAATCGCATAGTTATGCAATATTCACAACAATGATCATGTGTACATAGGCATCACGTCCAAGACAAATAGGCCTTCTCCTGCTGATACGTCTCCAACATATCTATAATTTTTGATTGTTCCATGCTGATATATTATCATTCTAGGATACTTTTTGGGTCATTATTTACCAATTTATAATATTTTTGAGCACGAACCTATTGACCCGGTGCCTAGTGCCAGTTGCTGTTTTCTGCATGTTTTTTACTTTTCAGGTTTATATTACCAAACGAAGTCCAATTGCCACGAAACTTTTTGATGATTTTTTCTGGACTATAAGAAGACCTGGAAGCTTCGAAAGGAGGTCGGGAGGCGCACGAGGGCCCCACCACACATCAGGGCGCGCCCTAGGGGGGCGCCCTGATATGTGGTGGCCCCCTCGGCTGCCTCCCAACGCCCCTCTCTGGCCTATAAATTCTCTAATATCATGAAAACCCCAGAAGCAGTCCCAAAACCCTTTTTCCGTCGCCGCAAGTCTCTATTCTGTCACGAGGCCATCTGGAGCTCCGTTCCGGCACCCTGCCGGAGGGGGGGTCGATCATGGAGGGCCTCTTCATCAACCTTGTTGCCCTCATGATGATGTGTGAGTAGTTCACCACAGACCTACGGGTCCATAGCTAGTACCTCGATGGCAATCTCTCTATCTCTTGATCTTCAATACAATGGTCATCGCATCTTCGCTTTGATCTATCCGATGTAACCCTATTGTGCGGTGCGTTTGTTGGGATCCAATGAATTGTGGGTTTATGTTCAGATTATTCATGAAAAGTATTTGAGATGCCTCTGAATTATATTATCTCTTAAGTGCATGATCATTATAGCTTCGTAATGCTGTCTGATCTATTGATGTGCTCTGGCCAAGTAGATAGACATTTCATTGGTGGGAGTGGTGCGTTGTGGTAGGTTCAACCTGACGAGTTTCTATATCCCAGTGACAAAGTAGGGAACAAGATGCATCTTTGTGTTGTTTCTACTAAGGATAACACGATGGGGTTCATTCATATTGCTTGAGTTTAGTTTGTCTACATCATGTCATCGTTCTCCATGCATTACTCTGTTTTACTTAATACTCTAGATGCATGCTGGATAGCGGTCGATGAGTGGAGTAATAGTAATAGGTGCAGGCAGGAGTCAGCCTATTTGTTTATGGACGTGATGCCTATATACACATGATCATTGCCATGAAAATCGCATAACTATCCACTTTTCTATCAATTGTCCAACAGTAATTTGTTACCCACCGTATGCCGCCTACATGAGAGATGCCGCTAGGGAAAACTATGCCCCCCGGGTCTATTCACTTATATATTTACAAACGCTATTATTACCTCTCTGCCTTTATTTACTTTTTATTTATTTTGCAATTTATATTTATCAACAATTATCTACACAACTCATTTACTTGCAAATAACGAGATCAAGGGGATTGACGACCCTCTTGCCCGTGTTGGGTGCAAGTCGTTTATTCATTTGTATGCAGCCGCTGAAGGCGGTTGAGGATTGGTATTCCTATTCGTTTGATAAACCTTGGTTTCATAACTGAGGGAAATACTTACCCACTTTGTGCTGCAATTACCCGTTCCTCTTCAGGGAAAACCCAACACAGATCACAAGTATCCAAAAGGATTTCTAGCGCCGTTGCCGGGGAATATCATCATCAACTATCAAGTAACTTCACACAAATTTTCATTCACTTGTTCTTCTTTTTATTTTCTGTTATATTTAGCTTGTCTTATAAAAATCAAAAATACAAAAATATTCATTCTTGCTTGGTACTAGTTTTCTTGTTCGAAGTTATGTCTAGCTCCCCTCCGGACTTGCCTCAATCTCCTTACTTGGGAGAAGGCTCCCCAATCTTAGATTTTAAGCAAGTAGGTGTTGAGTCCCTTAAAGAAGCATGGGATAGGTTGCTCGTAATACAAGCTAAAGCTAATCCCTAGAGTCATATCAAATTGCTCCTTAGAAGTTTTTATGTTTGTTTATCTCTTTCCCATAGACGGGTTTTGGAGTCTATGTTTGAAAAGGATTTCCTTGGGAACAATGATTTTGAGACCTATGATAAGATGAAAAACATATTTGGAGAACCCAAAATAGAAACTATTGAACCATCCATATTGGGGTGCTTCCGTCCAACGGAGTTGATAAAAGAAACTAAGACCATCATGGAAACCAATTTCAAGGGGTTATACAACATGTCAACTAAAACCATTGGGCACGTGGTAATGCAAAATAAGAAATTGGACACTATGGACCAAAATATTGATGCCCTTCGCATGTTAAAGCATGAAATTAAGACTCTCTATTGCAAGCTTGAACAATACGTTCTGAGGGTCAAAGATGAGAATACTTGAAACTATGCATTATGCCTAGCTAGGGGCATAAAACAATAGCGCTTGTTGGGAGGCAACACAATATTTATCTTTAAATTTTTGCTTTGAACTTTCTGTTTATTTTTGATAACATGATTATTTACTCTGTAATGATTATGTTTTTGTGTTTAAATTAGTGTTTGTGCAAGGTAAAGCCTTTGGGATGACTCACAAGATAAGTAGAATCGATGCTGAAACAAAACAGAAACTTTTGACTCCAGTACAGGAATTTTCATTTTTTACTGGAGCGTGATAATGATCTGAAATTTTTACACAGTGTTTCTACACAAATTTTCGAGGATTTACTAATTTTTCAGAATTTTAAGAGGTACATAAGAATAGTTTCTCTACAGATTTCTACAGACTGTTCTGTTTTAGACAGATTATGTTTTTTGCTTGCATAGTTGCTTATTTTGATTAAGCTATGGATTGTATCGGGGGGTATAAGCCATGGAGAAGTTAGAATACAGTACCTATTATGAATTTATGGAATAAGAATCAATTTACAACAGTACCTAAAGTATGCAATATGTTTCTTATACTAACGGATCTCACGAAGTTTTGTTGAGTTTTGTGTGATTGAAGTTTTCAAGTTTTGGGTGTTATTAGGACGGACCACGGAATAAGGAGTAGCAAGAGCCTAAGCTTGGGGATTCCCAAGGCACCCCAAGGTAATATTTTAAAGGAGACTCAAGCATCTAAGCTTGGAGATGCCCCGGTAGGCATCCCCTCTTTCGTCTCAATCCATTGGTATGTCACTTGAAGCTATATTTTTATTCGTCACATGATATGAGTTTTGCTTGGAGCGTCGTTTGCTATTTTTTTTGCTTTTACTTTCTGTTTGCCACATTCATTGTTTTCTGGACTCACCTATTTAAGAGAGACGCACCTTCATCATAATTTTTTAGAATACTCTATGTGCTTCACTTATATCTTTTGAGCTTAGCAGTTGCTCTAGTACTTCACTTATATCTTTTTGAGCACGGTGGCGTGTAGATTTTAAAAAATTATTTCACTCTTGTTCTTCGCTTATATTTGTTTGAGAGTTAATAAATAGTGATGGTAATTTGCATGGATCATAAGACTAATCCAAAAATAGTAGGTATTCAATGAGTGATAATCAAAACCATCATGTAGCACATATAGAGAAATTGTGGGTCAATGATATTAATGTGGTATATGAAATAGGTGTGAGTTCATAATTGTTGACCTGTAGAAGTGTCGATATTAAGAGGGGTTGACCTTTTTGTTCATCTAAAAATTTAAAGAGGCATGGTGATGATGTGTGAGCATTTCTATTCCTCGTTGAAATCCTAGTGTTGTTTCGGGTCGGAAGCGCGCGATGGTTCACTCCTACCAACCTCTTCCCTCGGGGCATGCGAGTAGTACTTTGATCTATGATAAACTAATAAAACTTTTCAATAAGTATATGAGTTCTTTATGACTAATGTGAAACCATGGACATGGCATTTCCATAGCCTTCTTATATCTTCCTCAAAATAGCCACCATACCTACCTATCATGGCATTTCCATAGCTATTCCGAGATATATTGCCATGCAAATTCCATCGTCACTTCACATGACTAGTTTGTTCATCGTCATATTCCTTTGCATGATCATATAGAGCTGACATAGTATTTGTGGCAAAGCCACCGTTCATCATATTTTTGATACATGTCACGCTAGATCATTGCACATCCTGGTACACTTCCAAAGGCATTCATACAGAGTCATATCTTCATATCAGTTCTTCATATCGAGTTGTAAGTAAATAAAAGTGTGATGATCATCATTATTAGAGCATTGTCCCAATGAGGAAATAAATATGGGGAGGCCAAATGAGCCAACCATTCTGGAAAAAAATGAGAGAAAATGAGAGAAGGGACTTTGCTACTATCCTTTACCACACTTGTGCCTCAAAGTGGCACCTTGTTCCTCATGTAGAGAGAGTCTAATGTTATGTCATTTTCATATGCTAGTGGGAATTACTTTTTCCTTATTACAAACTTGGCTTGTATATTCCTATGATGGGCTTCCTCAAATACCCGAGGTCTTCATGAGCAAGCAAGTTGGATGCACACCCCACTTAGCTTCATTTGAGCTTTCATACACTTATAGCTCTAGTGCATCATTTTCATGGCAATCCCTAATCCTTGCATTAACATCTATCGATGGGCATCTCCATAGCCCGTTGGTACGCCTAGTTGATGTGAGACTATCTTCTCCACTTTTTACCCCTTTGATATCTATCACCATACTCTATTCCACCTAAACGCTATGTCCAATGGATCACGCTCATGTATTGTGTGAAGAATAAAAAGTTGATGCATATTGAAAAAGTACGATCCAATTGCCTGACTTGGACACCGTGGTGCTTAACATTTGTATTAATGTGGTGAAGATGGAGCCATGCCTTGCTAATATAATAAGATGAATGTGAGGTTAAACATTTCTTAAGGATCGTATACTTTTAAGGATTAATGATTTTGTTTCTTACACTTTGAATATTTCTATGTTAATATTTGTTGATTCATCTTTTCTCAATAAGCATACCTGCATAAGATTACATAATGGATAGCATATCACATCAAACATTCTATTTTTATCATTTACCTACTCGAGGACGAGCACGAATTAAGCTTGGGGATGCTTTATACATCTCCATCGTATCTATAATTTTTAATTGTTCCTATTATCATTCTAGGATACTTTTTGGGTCATTATTTACCAATTTATAATATATTTGAGCACTAACCTATTGACCTAGTGCCCGGTGCCAGTTGCTGTTTTCTGCATGTTTTTTTACTTTTCAGGTTTACATTACCAAACGAAGTCCAATTGCCACGAAACTTTTTGATGATTTTTTCTAGATTATAAGAAGACCTGGAAGCTTTGGAAGGAGGCCGGGAGGCGCACGAGGGCCCCACCACACATCAGGGCCCTGATATGTGGTGCCCCCCTCGGCTGCCTCCCAACGCCCCTCTCTGGCCTATAAACTCTCTAATATCGCGAAAACCCCAGAAGCGGTCCTGAAACCCTTTTTCCGTCGCCGCAAGTCTCTGTTCTGTCACGAGGCCATCTGGAGCTCCGTTCCGGCACCCTACCGGAGGGGGGATCGATCACAGAGGGCCTCTTCATCAACCTTGCTGCCCTCATGATGATGTGTGAGTAGTTCACCACAGACCTACGGGTCCATAGCTAGTACCTAGATCGCAATCTCTCTATCACTTGATCTTCAATACAATGGTCATCGCATCTTCGCTTTGATCTATCCGATGTAACCCTATTGTGCGGTGCGTTTGTTGGGATTCGATAAATTGTGGTTTATGTTCAGATTATTCATGAAAAGTATTTGAGATGCCTCTGAATTATATTATCTCTTAAGTGCATGATCATTATAGCTTCGTAATGCTCTCTGATCTATTGATGTGCTCTGGCCAAGTAGATAGACATTTCATTGGTGGGAGTGGTGCGTTGTGGTAGGTTCAACCTGACGAGTTTCTATATCCCAGTGACAAAGTAGGGAACAAGATGCATCTTTGTGTTGTTTCTACTAAGGATAACACGATGGGGTTCATTCATATTGCTTGAGTTTAGTTTGTCTACATCATGTCATCGTTCTCCATGCATTACTCTGTTTTACTTAATACTCTAGATGCATGCTGGATAGCGGTCGATGAGTGGAGTAATAGTAATAGGTGCAGGCAGGAGTCGGCCTATTTGTTTATGGATGTGATGCCTATATACATGATCATTTCCGTGAAAATCGTATAACTATCCGCTTTTCTATCAATTGCCCAACAGTAATTTGTTACCCACCGTAGGCTGCCTACATGAGAGATGCCGCTAGGGAAAACTATGGCCCCCGGGTCTATTCACTTATATATTTACAAACGCTATTATTACCTTGCTGCCTTTATTTAATTTTTATTTATTTTGCAATTTATATTTATCAACGATTATCTACACAACTCATTTGCTTGCAAATAATGAGATCAAGGGGATTGACAACCCTCTTGCCCGCGTTGGGTGCAAGTCGTTTGTTCATTAGTGTGTAGCCGCTGAAGACGGTTGAGGATTGATATTCCTATTGGTTCGATAAACCTTGGTTTCATAACTGAGGGAAATACTTACCCACTTTGTGCTGCAATTACCCGTTCCTCTTCACGGAAAACCCAACGCAGATCACAAGTATCACCTGCCTACACCTATTACTATTACTCCACTTCAAGAGCGCTTCTATGCTTGCCTCATTACGCATTAAGTTCATGACAAACAGATTAATGCATGGAGAACGATGACATGATGTAGACAAAGTGAACTCAATTATTATGAATAAACCCCATCGTTTTATCCTTAGTGGAAACAACACAAAGACATATCTTGTCCCCTTCTGTCACTGGGATATTTAAACCCGTCGGGTTGAACCCACTACAACGCACCTCTCCCACTGAAGAAATATCAATCTAGTTGGCCAAACTATCTCAATAGATCGGAGAGAATTACGAAGCTATAATGATCATGCAAATAAAAATCATAATATTCAGAGGTGACTCAAATACTTTTCATGAATAATCTAAACATAAACCCACAATTCATCGGATCCCAACAAACGCACCGTACAAAAGAATTACATCGGATAGATCAAAGGGAAGATGCGATGGTCACTGTATTGAAAATCAAATGAGAGAGAGATAGTCATCTAGGTACTACCTACGGACCAGTTGGTCTATGGTGAACTACTCACACATCATCATGAGGGCAGCAAGGTTGATGAAGAGGCCCTTCTTGATCGATCCCCCCTCTGGCAGGGGTGCCGGAACGGAGCTCCAGATGGGATCGTGGCGGAACAGAGACTTGTGGCGGCAAAAAAAGAGTTTCGGGATGTCCTCTAGGGTTTTTGGAATATACGTGAATTTATAGGCCATGGAACAGGGTAAGGAGGGCCACCAGGGGGGCACAAGCCATCAGGGCGCACCGAGCCACCTGGCGTGCCCAGATGGCTTGTGCCTCCCTCGTGCGGTCTCCGGTCTTCTCCCGAAGCTTACAGGTCTTCTTTTGGTCGAGGAAAAATCATAAAATAATTCGGAGCAATTGGTTTGTTTGGTACTGTAAACCTGAAAATTAATGAAACACGCAGAAAACAGGAACTCGCACTAGGCACTGGGTCAATAGGTTAGTGCTCAAAAATAATATAAATCGGTAAATTATTAGTCAAAAAGTATCCTAGAATGGTAATATAATAGCATGGAACAATCAAAAAATTATAGATACGTTGGAGGCATATCAATTATCAAGATCTTCAGCAGGTTCTATTTCCACATCATTATCATGCTCTTTATTATTATCTGGCTAAGCATCTACGTGAACATCATCATTATCATTATCATTTTCATTATCACTAGGTACATGTTCACTACCAGATTGTGTCTCGGCATCAGAAATAGAAACATCATTATGTTTTTCAGCAGGTTTGTCTATAACAGGTTCACTAGAAGCATGCAAAGTCCTACCATTTTTCTTTTTCTTTTTCTTCTTAGATGGACTAGGTGCATTATCATTAGTTCTCTAAGGATCCTATTCAATTCTTTTAGGATGACCCTCAGGATAAAGGGGTTCCTGAGTCATTCTCCCTCCTCTAGTGATTACTCTAACACATGATCCTTCATATTCTCATTTAATTCAGCAAGCAAATCATTTTGTGACTAAACAACTTGGTCTAGTTGAGTATGAACCATAGAAGCATGTGTACCTAGACCCTTAACATCATTAGCAATTCTAAACATTAAGTCACTCAAGTGATCTATCATCATGGCATTACGTCTTGATTGATCTTTGACATAGTTATTGAAATGTTCTTGCTTAACAATGTAATTATCGAATTCATCCATGCATTGACTAGGAGTCTTAGTATAAGGTATATCACTTTCATTGAAGGCACGGAGAGATTTTACCTCTACTACCTGTGTCGGTGTGTCAAATCCATGTATTTCTTCAATAGGTGGTAGCTTCTTGACATCTTCAGATTTAATACCCATCTCCTTCATAGTTCTTTTGGCTTCTTGCATATCTTCAGGACTGAGGAATAGAATACCTCTCTTCTTTTGAATAGGTTTCGGTGGTGGCTCGGGAAGTGTCCAATTATCAGCATTTTGCAATATGTTTATTCAATAATTCTTCAGCTTGCCCAACATTTATTTCCCTGAAAACACAACCAGCACAACTATCTAGGTAATCCCTAGAAGCATCGGTTAGTCCATTATAAAAGATATCAAGTATTTCATTTTTCTTGAGAGGATGATTAGGTAAAGCTCTTAATAGCTAGAGAAGCCTCCCCCAAGCTTGAGGGAGACTCTCTTCTTCACTTTGCACAAAGTTAAATATTTCTTGTAAAGCAGCTTGTTTCTTATGAGCAGGAAAATATTTTTCAGAAAAGTAATAAATCATATCTTGGGGGCTACGCACACCACCAGGAGCAAGAGTGAGGTACCATTCCTTAGCCTCACCTTTTATTGAGAAAGGAAAATGCATAAGGATATAATAGTAGCGCATCTTTTCCTCATTGGTAAACAAAGCAGCAATATCATCCCGTTTAGTAAGATGTCCAACAACAGTTTCAATTTCATAACCATGGAAAGGATAAGAATCTACTATAGGGATTAACTCAGGGTCTATAGAGAATTTAGGATCATGTTTCATTTTCTCCATCATAGATTTTTCTTTTAGTTTGCATAGTAGTTTCTTTAAATCCTCTTTATCATTACAAGCAAGAAAGTCCCTAGCTACCTCTCCATCCATAACATAAACCTCAGGTAAATCAGACAGTTCATATCTATTAGGAGAGCGAGGTGTCATAGGTGTCTCAAAATCTTCATCAGTTTCAACATTTTTCAAGTTCTCTAGCTTTAGCGGTATGAGCATCAAGTAATTCATTCAGTGGCACTGTTTCAGTTTCATCAAATGTAGTAGTAGTATCATCATTAATGTCAGAAGCAGCATTATCAAGTCCATGCGATATATCAGAACGAGCAACAGGTGGTGGTGTTATGAGCTGATTCAAAACGGTAGGTGAATCAAAATCAGAGCTACATGGCAGTTCCTTACCTGCTCTCGTACGAGAGGGGGCGATCTTGGTTCGAGTATCTTTCATATTCTTCATAGTAGTAATTGGATATCCTCAAGTTAACACAATAAATAAATCTATGCTCCCCGGCAACAGCACCAGAAAAATGTCTTGATAACCCACAAGTATAGGGGATCCCAATAGTCTTCGCGAGTAGTATTTCACCCTGATTCATTGATTCGACACAAGGGGAGCCAAAGGATATTTATCGGCCTTAGCAGTTGAGTTTTCAATTCAACCACACCTGGGATATCTCTCTGTAGCAAAGTTTTATAGCAGATCAAGTGATAGTAGTAACAGTAACAGTAGTAGTGACAGAAGTAATTTTGTAACAGTTGTAACAGTAACAACAGCAGTAGTAACATAGAAAGATTCAGCATAAGTAAAGTGTAGGCACGTGGATCGGTGATGGATAATGATTTAGATGACATCAATCATGTAGCAGTTACACACTAGGGCGACACAGAACTAGCTCCAATTCATCAATGTAATGTAGGCATGTATTCTGTATATAGTCATACGGGCTTGCGATAAGAACTTGTATGACATCTTTTGTCCTACCCTCCCGTGGCAGCGGGGTCCTAATGGAAATTAAGGGATATAAAGGCCTCCTTTTAATAGAGAACCGGAACAAAGCATTAACACATGGTGAATACATGAACTCCTCAAACTACGGCAATCACCGGAAAGAATCCCAATTATTATCACCTTGGGGTATGCAGATCATGACAGGTAATAGGTGCATACAACTTACAAGATCGGATCCAAATCAATCTTATATTCATGAAAACATAATAGGTTCAGATCTGAAATCATGGCACTCGAGCCCTAGTGACAAGCATTAACCATAGCAAAGTCATAGCAACATCAATCTCAGAACATAGTGGATTCTAGGGATCAAGCCCTATCGACTTAACTCGATTACATGAGCAATCTTATCCAATTCTCATCACCGTCCAGCAAGCCTACAATGGAATTACTCACTCCTGGTGGTGAGCGTCATGGCGGTATTGATGAAGAAGGGTTGGTGATGACGACGGCGACAAATCCCCCTCTCCAGAGCCCCAAACGGACTCGAGATCAGCCCTCCCGATGAAGAACGGGAGGTGGCAGCGGATCCGTCTCGTAAAATGCGATGAAATCTTCTCACCTATTTTTCTTTGAATATGTGAATTTATAGGAGTGGAATTAGGGTCGGGGGAGCCACGTGGGCCCCACAAGCTAACAGGGCGTGCCCAGGGGGTGGGCGCGCCCTGTTGCCTTGTGGCTCATAGGTAGCCTCCCTCCGGTGGATCTTCGCTCCATAATTCATTATTTATTCCAAAAATAATTCACAAAAAGTTTCGTCCAATTCCAGGAACTTTTATTTCTTCACAAAAATAACACCGAGGTAGTTCTGCTGAAAACAACGTCAGTCAACGTATCTACTTTTCCAAACACTTGATCTGGTTTTGACCTCTAATTTGCATGATTTGAATGAAACTAAGCCGGACTGGCGCTGTTTTCAGCAGAACTACCTTGGTGTTATTTTTGTGCAGAAATAAAACTTCTCGGAATTGTACGAAACTTTTTGTGAATTACTTTTGAGAATTATAATGAATTATGGAGCGAAGACCAACCAGAGGGGGTGTGCCATGGGGCCACCACACATCAGGGCACGGCCCCCCTAGGCCGTGCCCTGATGGCTTGTGGGGCCCTCGTGGCTCCTCCGACCCTAATTCCAGTCCTATAAAATCACATCTTCGGCGAAAAATATCAGAGAGAAGTTTTCATCACGTTTCACGAGACGGAGCCGCCGCCACCTCCTGTTCTTCCTCGGGAGGGCTGATCTGGAGTCCGTTTGGGGCTCCAGAGAGGGGAAATCGTCGCCGTCATCATCACCAACCCTTCTCCATCAACACCGCCATGATGCTGACCACTGGGAGTGAGTAATTCCTTTGTAGGCTTGCTGGATGGTGGTGGGATTGGTTGAGACTGATCATGCAACCAAGTTAAGTTTGATGGGGCTTGATCCCTAGTATCCACTATGTTCTGAGACTGATGTTGCTAGGACTTTGCTATGCTTAATGCTTGTCACTAGGTCCCAAGTGCCATGATTTCAGATCTGAACATATTATGTTCTCACGAATGTATGATTGATTTGGATCCTATGTTGCAAGTTGTATGCACCTATTACGTGTCTTGATCCGCATACCCCAAGGTGACAATAATTGGGATTCTTTCCGGTGATTGCCGTAGTTTGAGGAGTTCATGTATTCACCATGTGTTAATGCTTTGTTCCGGTTCTCTATTAAAAGGAGGCCTTAATATCCCTTAGTTTCCAATAGGACCCCGCTGCCATGGGAGGGTAGGACAAAAGATGTCATGCAAGTTCTTATCGCAAGCACGTATGACTATATACGGAATACATGCCTACATTATATTGATGACTTGGAGCTAGTTCTGTGTCGCCCTAGTGTGTAACTGTTATATGATCAATGTCATCTAAATCATTATCCATCACCGATCCACGTGCCTACACTTTACTTATACTGAATCTTGCTAAGTTACTATTGCTACCGCTACTGTCACAACTGGTATAAAATTGTTGTTGTCACTACTACTGTTACTTTTGCTATTACTATTTGCCGTGCTACTAAACCTTTTTTGCAGAGAGATATCCCAGGTGCGGTTGAATTGACAACTCAACTGTCAAGGCCAATAAATATTCTTTGGCTCCCCTTGTGTCGAACCAATAAATTAGGGTGAAGTACTATCCGTGAAGACTATCGCGGTCCCCTATACTTGTGGGTTATCAAGACCTTTTTCTGGCGCCGTTGCCGAGGAGCATAGCTCTATTTATTGTGTTAACTTGAGGATATCCAATTGCTACTATGAAGAATATGAAATATACTCGAACTAAGATCGCCCCCTCTCGCACGAGAGGAGGTAAGCAACTACCATCTAGCTCTGCTTTTGATTCGCCTGCTATTTTGAATCAGCTTGTTACACCACCGCATGTTGATCGTCCTGATATGTCACATGAACTTGATGATGCTGCCTCTGAAATTAATGATGATACTATTGCTACACATGTTGAGACTGAAAATGTGCCACTGAATGAATTACTTGATGCTCATATTGCTAAAGCTAGAGAACTTGAAAATGCTGAAATTGATGAGGACTTTGAATCACCTATTACACCTCACTCTCCTAATACATATGAATTGCCTCATGTACCGGAAGGTTATTTTATGGATGAGGAAATAGCTAGTGATTTCTTTGCTTGTAAAAATAGAGTTGACTTGAAGAAACTGCTATGCAAACTGAAAGAAAAATCTATGATGGAGAAAATGAAATATGATCCTAAATTTGCTACTTCTCCGATATTTTTTACTGATATGGATTATGAGTTCTTTGTAGACCCTGAGTTAATTCCAATAGTAGAATCTGATCCTTTCCATGGTTATGAAAATGAAACTGTTGTCGAACAATTGCTGAAACTGAATGATATTGCTGCTCTGTTTACAAATGATGAGAAGATGTGCTACTGTTAAGGTTTTTTCCTTTCTCGCTAAAAGGCGAGGCCAAGGAATGGTTCCTTTCTCTTGCACCTGGTTGTATGTGTAGTCCCCAGGATATGCTCCACTACTTTTCTGCGAAATATTTTCCTGCTCTTAAGAAACAAGCTGCCTTAGAGGAAATATTTAACTTTGTGCAAATTGAAGAAGAGAATCTCCCTCAAGCTTGGGGGAGGCTTCTCCGCTTACTTAGAGCTTTGCCTGATTGTCCTCTTAAGAAAAATGAAATTCTTGATATCTTTTATAATGGACTAACCGATCCTTCTAGGGACTTCCTAGATAGTTGTGCTGGTTGTGTTTTCAGGGAAAGAACTGTCGGTCAAGCTGAAGAATTATTAAATAACATATTGCAAAATGCCGATGATTAGATACTTCCTGAACCACCTCCGGAACCTATTCAAAAGAAGAGAGGTATTCTATTCCTCAACCCTGAAGATATGCAAGAAGCAAAAAGATCTATGAAGGAGAAAGGTATGAAAATTGAGGATGTCAAGAAACTACCACCTATTGAAGAAATCCATGGTCTTGATAACCCGATACAGGTAGTAGAGGTAAACTCTCTCCGATCATTTAGTGAAAATGATATACCTTATACTAAGACTCCTGAACAATGCATGGATGAATATGATAATTATGTTGTTAAGCAAGAACACTTCAATAATTATGTTAAGGATCAATTGAGACGTAATGCTATGATGATAGACCGCTTAAGTGACTTGATGTTTAGAATTGCTAAAGATGTAAAAGGTCTAGGTAAACATGCTTCTATGGTTCACACCCAACTAGACCAAGTTGCTAAGTCACAAAATGATTTGCTTGCTGAAATAAATAATAATATGAATGATCATGCTATAAGAGTAATGACTAGGGGAGGTCGTATGACCCAAGAACCTCTCTATCCCGAAGGTCATCCTAAAAGAATAGAATGGGATTCCCAGAAAATTAATGTTGATTCACCTAGTTCCGCTAATAAGAAAAAGAAAAAGAAAAATAATAGGAACTTGCATGCTTCTAGTGAACCTGTTGCAAAAACACCTACTGAGAAACATAATGATGTTTCTATTTCTGATGCTGAGACACAATCTGGTATTGAACATGCACCTAGTGATAATGAAAAGGAGGATAATAATGTGCAAGTAGATGCTCCACCAGATAGTAATAAAAACATGATGATGATGTGGAAATAGAACCTGCTGAGGATCTTGATAACCCACCTCCTAAAAATAAACGCTATGATAAGAGAGACTAAAATGCTAGAAAACATGGAAGGGAAAGAGAGCCATGGGTTCAAAAACCCATGCCATTCCCTCGTAAGCCTTCTAAGAATAAGGATGATGAAGATTTTGAACGCTTTGCTGAGATGATTAGACCCGTCTTTTTGCGTACTCGCTTGACCGATATATTGAAAATGCCTCTGTATGCTAAGTATATGAAGGATATTATTACTAATAAAAGAAAGATTCCTGAAACTGAAATTGCTACTATGCTTGCTAATTATTCTTTTGATGGAGGCATACCTAAGAAGCTAGGAGATCCTGGCATACCCACAATACCTTGCTCTATTAAAAGAAACTATGTTAAAGCTGCTTTATGTGATTTAGGAGCCGGTGTCAGTGTTATGCATTTCTCCCTTTATAAAAGACTTGATTTCAATAAGCTTACACCTAGTGAGATATCTTTGCAAATGGCTGATAAGTCCACCACTTTACCTATTGGAATTTGCGAGAACGTTCCTGTTATGGTTGCAAATGTTACTATCTTGAAATACTTTGTTATTCTTGATATGCCTGAGGACGACAATATGTCGATCATCCTTGGTATACCATTCTTAAATACTGCAGGGGCTGTTATTGATTGCGATAAAAGCAAGGTTACCTTTCACGTCAATGGCAAGCAACATACCATGAATTTTCCGAAGAAGCAAACTTTGGTTAATAATATTAATGTCATTGAGCCTACTCCCTCGGTGATCATTGGAAGCTTTGCAATTCCTCTACCTACTGTCAAGAAGAAATATTATAATATTATTGTTGGGAAGATGCAAATCCCCATTAAGGTACCCTAGTGACATACGAAAATTCTTCGGGTTCATGTTAACAGAAAGTGGTTGTTAATAAGACTTGATCAACCTTGTTAATGAATACTTTTCGGAAGGCATGTGATTGATGAATTTAGTACTCGCAACTCTCTGTACCAAAAGTTTATCCTCTGTTATTTTCAGTTTGAATAAAATAAATTAGCATGATTTTCCATTTTTCTATTTTTTCTGTGCATAGAAAAATGCCCAAAAATAAAAAGTCAGAATGCCACAAAATTTTAACATGATTTTTCTAGAATAAATGAAAAATAATGGCATAAAAATAATAGCAGGGGGTTACACCTGTGTGGCACCACACATCAAGCCGCCCCCCTAGGCCGCGCCCTGATGGCTTGTGGGTCCCATAGGGCCACCCTGTCGGAGAAACGACACCTATGGGATCAAGCAGACCCCTTTACGATTCGGCAGGGAAGAAGGTTTGCACAGAGAGCAGATCCAACGATCAACACAAGGGATTTTACCCAGGTTCGGGCCGCAAAAATGCGTAAAACCCTACTCCTGCTTGGTTGTATTAGATGTGTTCTAGCTCAAGTTCTGGGAGCGCTACAGTACTCAGCTGCTACACATGCAGAATAGGCCAGAAGAAGCCCTCCCTATAGCTACGCCTTGGGCCTCCTTTTATACGTTCGAAGGGGTCACCAACAGTGGCGTACAGTGCATACATGAGGTGTAAAGTATCTACAGTGTTTCATACCTAACACTGACGGTTTAGGACAGTAACATTAAATGATCCATTGAGGTGTCCCTTAGCGTCTTGGGGACGGAAAAAGGGGCCGTCCCATCAGCACTGCTTAAGCCCATCCACCGCTAGCGCCTGACACGTTACCAGGAGGACAACAGCTAAAAGACAAGCTGGTGGCTGCACTGGAGCGGTGACAGGGTGGCGAGGTCTTGCCGGGTGCGAGCCTTGCCGGGGCTATGCGGTCAGCCCGGCAAGATCTTGCCGGGGCGCCTAGCCTTCGGTCTTCCATCTTCTGATCAGTGACTTGAATGCCTTCTCGATGTTGCTATATTTGTGTCCAGCTGTTCCCCGGCAGGCCTTACCGCTGGTATGGCTACAACTGCCCGTGCACAAGTATGGGGTACTAAAGGACCCAATCTTTAGTACACCGACAGGAGCCCCCGGGCCTAGGCCATACACGGGTGCGAGGCGTTGTTGGGCTAGGCCCAAACAGTGCAAGGGCATGCGTGGCAGGGATTAACTGTTGTAATCATTCCGTTTTACTGCGCCCCCACCCCCCACGATGCGCATTGAATGCGGGACATTGGAGACGTGCGCGGAGCGGCCGAAACTGCAGCGCGCTCGCAAAAGCGTTTCCATGTTTGACTAGTAAAGAGGCAACCCCGGGCCTTCCCCATAAAAAGGAATCCACAGAGGCGCGGCTCATTTACCTCTTGCCTTTTCCAATCTGGGAACCGCCGTCGTCTTCTTCCTCGAGCCCGAAACAGAGCTCCTCCCATTCATCCGCGCCTCCACGCCCTCTCCGTCCTCAGCCTCTGCCTCCATAGCCACCATGCCGCCCAAGGCGAGCAAGGGCAAGGAGGTGGAAGCCGCCGTCCCGGAGAGCAAGCTGGCGAAGATACAAAAGGAGCACGCCGTCTTCCCCCCAGCTCTCGACGCGGCCGCACTGAGGGAGCGATACCAGAACATGTGGGCGAAGGAGACAACGGCGCATCCTGCGACTCTCGTGAGCCCAGGTTCTTCCAGGGGTTGCCCAAACAAGTATCACTTCTTCGCCGATTACTTTTACTGCGGACTTTGCCCCCCCATTTTCCGATTTCTTCAACGACATCATGTACACGTATGGCTTCCAACTCTTGGATTTCACGCCGAACGCCGTGACATGCATGTCTGTCTTCGCTCATCTTTGTGAAAACTTCACCGGAGTAATCCCTAGCACAGCCCTTTTCCGCCATTACTTCATTCCTCGCATCCAAAAAGGCGAGGCCCTTTCTGGTTCCATCGCTTGGATTCCACGGCCAGGAACCAAGGAGGTTTACCCAGACGGGGCCTACCGCGAGAAGTGGGATGAATGGCGGGCCAAGTGGTGCTGGATTCAGGAATCAAATCCCTAGTCCTTCTGCTTGCCGCAGCAGACGAAGATGGTGCGCGGCAACGACTGGAGCGCCCTCGATCCTGACGATGAGAAGCTCACAGTCGCAATTACCAGGATTCACCGCCTCAGAGCTGTCGGGCTTACAATAGAGATGATAGGCGCCGATTTCCTTTGCCGGCGCATCGCCCCTCTCTAGAACAAAGGGAGGCCAGCCTGGGAGTTTCGGAACCCGGCAGACATCATGAGGCTGCGCCCTGGGCTGAATAGCAATTTGACGTTTATGCAGCACGCAGCCCTTTGCCAGAAACTGTTCAAGACTGACACGGTATGCAGGCTGCCGGCAAGCATAGTCCCTCTGTGCAACAACTCCGCTCTGGCTTCAATCATTGCCATGATGCCGGTGTTTGACGCTCACAGCCTTGACGGTTCTTGGATCGAGCCGCCCGCAGAGCAGGTGCAGCAATTCTTTGATAGTCTGTCGGAGAGGGCCATCCACGAGGAAGATAACCTTGTCCGCGCCACCACTGAGGAAGAAGTGGCGTACATCGCCAGCAGGGCGGAGGAGGCAAATCTTGCCGTGGAGGCTGGCAGCGCTGGCTTCGCGGAAGGGGAAACCAGCGAAGGAGAAGTGCTGTCAGAAGAAAAACTTGCCGGGCAGGGCGAGGCTGCCGGAAGGCAGAGCGACACTGCTGCCGGGGGCCCTTCTGCCGAAGACACAGTCGAGGAGGAGCTGCAGGAGGAGCCCCCAACTCTCGAAGTGAGGAAGAGGCGTGTTCTCCGGAAGGCCGCGTGTGGCGCCACTGCCCGCCAGCCTTCCTCGAGTAGTGAAGCCTCCAGCAAGGGGGCGGCCGGCAAGACTGCGCAGCAACCCGTCGCAGCTAAGCGACCTAGGACCGCTCCTTCACCTCCTCCCACGGACACCGCGGCGAAAGTCGAATTCGACCTCTCTGCCTTCAGCTCCGAAGAAAAAGAGTAAGGGTCCTGTCACACCTTTTAACTTCTGAATTTCTAGTTTTTCTTAATTAATTTGCTTCGTCTTGGCCTGTCCCCGCAGAGACATGGAAACATTGGCGCAAAGGGCGGCGAAGAGGGCGAGGACTTCAACGGGTGATGAGCCGCCGGCAAGCACCACAAGTGCGCCAGAGTTGACCATCATCAGCCCGGAGCCCAGCCCACGACGCAGTCCTCGACTCAGCCCCCGACGCAGCCCCCAGTGTGAGCCCCTTACTCACTTTCCGCTGGCAAGCGTCGGGGTTTGCATCTTTTCTGCTGACATCTCCGGGCGTGTAGGAGAAGAGCGGCAGCAAGGAGCACCATCCGGATCCATGCCGCCTCCATCAGCCACGCCACCCAGAGGCGGATCCCCGGCAAAAGCTTCCTCTAGTGAGCTCTAAGGCGATGAAGAGGAGCCGGCAGGCGCAGGCTCTGGTGGTCCCACTCCGGCAACTGGTGTTGTCGGGAAAGGGAAAGCCACCACTCAACAGCTCAACATAGGTAAACTACTTGCTTCAGGGTACTTGTCGCTTTGTCTCTCTTTTTTTTTGTCTTCTTGAACTTCCATCTCAGCCTTTTCTTACTTATTTTCTTGGCCTTCAGATCTTCCCTCGACAACACACATGGATGTTGATGCTGTTATCGAGGAGACCTCCAGCGACGCTGCTGCCGAGGCCGACAGGGTCGCTGCTGAGGAGGCCGCCAAGAATGCTGCCACCGAGGCCGCCAAGGATGCTAGCGCCGAGGCCGCCAAGGCTGCACAAGAACAGGCGCCAAGGAATCTGCTGGGAAGGCCGGCGAGGAGGCCAGTGACCGTACTGACGGCATTCCTGCTGCAGGAGCGCCAGGCGCTACGCCGGCCACGGAGCCCCCAGCTGCCGGGGAGGCGGCTGTCGAGGACTAGCCATCAACATCCGAAGCCCCCCAGTCAAGCAAGTACCTCAAGGTTGGCGACAACTTGTTCGTCAGCATTCCCGGCACGGCAAGCACTGGGGTGCGAGCTGAAGGAGAAGTCTTTGATGAGGACGTCATCGTCGCTGCCGGGCTAGAGATTGTTGACGAGCCGCACACCAGCAGCAACAAATCTGAAGAAGAAAAGCTCCTCCAGGCCATGAGCAGCAACTTCCAGAAGCTTCAAGCACTCCACCGCGCCCGGAAAGAGAAACTGGACTCCAGGGCAGCAGTTGTCGAAGCAGTGGAGGCAGATTTCCAGAGGCGCATTGAAGAGACCCAAGCCTGGTATGCTGAAGCCTTTCAGGATCTGAGGACAAACCAAGAGCAGCTGAATCAAAGCTAGAATGAGCTCCTCCTGAAGCAGTCCGATGTTGAGAAAGCACAGGAGGAGGCCAAACAGCAAGCCGCTGCAGAGGAGGCACGCTTGAGAGAGCTCCGTGTCGGGCTTGAGGCTCATGACGATGACCTCACTGCTCGCGAGAAGGCACTTGCTGACAAGCTCCGCAGCAAGGACGAAGAAATCGAAAAGCTTGTCGCGTTGCGGACCCAGGAGCTGGAGCAGAAACACAAGGAGACGCTCGAAGCTCTGACCACAGATCATGCTGGCAAGCTGAAGGAAGCCGTCGATGCTGCCGAAGCTGCAGAAGCCGCCAAGAACTTGCTCGAGGAGAAGGTGAAGAAGCTGGAGGCAGATCTCGAGGATCACGGCAAGGAGCTCTCAACACTCAAAACTGAGAGAGACAAAGCTCTCCACAGCTTGATCGAGATGCAAGTTGCCATATCCGACAAGACCAAGGAGCTCTCCACAGCTAATGAATCCATCGCCGATCTGAAGCTGAAGTTGTCCACGCTGGAGCAGTCCCTTGAGGAAAGCAGGGCTCGTGAGAAGGTCCTGATCAAAAATCTCCGCAATGAGGAGGAGCTGCTCAAGAGTGCCGCCGCCACCCACAACGACTATGTGCAAGGAGTGCAAGTTTGGACTGAAAAGCTTGTTGATGTCGTGGAAAAGCTTGCGGCGCAACTGTCCGCCATGGGCCTGCAAGGCTTCAGGTATTCTTCCGACGACAGGGTGTCCACGAGCGCCAAGCTGACCATGTTCTTCGACCGCCTGCTTGAAGCCCTGGAGCTGATCCATTCTAACCGAACAACCCATCTGGCCAACGAGTCCCACAAGCTCTGCCGGGCCATCCTCCTCAAGGTGCTCTCCAAGGTGGTGTACAGGAACCCCGGCATCAACCTCACCAACGTCCTCGACCGCCTGCCGAAGGACGCGGACCTCAAGGCGGCCGAAGAGCTTGTCGCACCCATTGTTGACAAGGTGAACCAGGTCAAGAGGGTTGAAGGCCAGCGCAGGGACTAGCCGCTTCGCTTCTTGTTGCCGCCACCATTCCATGCCAAAGACAATTTTGTCTTATGTTAGAATCGCGGCAAGATTGATGTAATACAACTTGCTATACTCTGGATGAATGTATGATATTCCCCTTGTTTAATTTCTTTCTGTATGGATTCGCCCTACGCTTGATTGGAGACTTTCCGGCGCGCACACCCTTGCCGCGAGCGCTAGGTGCGGGACTTTAGCAGCCTGCTGGCGGTGCCTCTACCGGCAAGAGACCTTGACATTTTCAGTGCAGCCACCTAAACTATTGAGCGAACTCGAAAAAGAGTAAGGGCACAACCGATCACAACATGGTTCCTTCGCGTGCAGGTTTTCCATACAAAAGTTGAAATCGTTCAAGGAGAATAACCTTATTAAACAAAAAATTTGTCTAAAGTTCCTTCAACTTAGCTTTTCGTTGATGTACTCCTTCCGGCAAGATATCAACCTTGAACGTCGCCTGTCGGTATCCATACCACCATCCCCCCCCCCCCCCGGCAAACTTGCACGCGAGGTAACCTTCTGTCCTTTGAGAAAAAGAAAGAAGAGAAAAATAGAGATATGGAACCTTGGCGGTTCGTTAGCACTTGCCGGGAGTAAGCGTAATACAATATCTCAGACAAACATGCACATAAGTAAACATGAAAATCAACAAGATTTGTAAAACGCTTAGCTTTATTTATTTATGCACAGGGTCTGCGCCTGGCTTTGTACAAAGGATTACATGCCTTGGCGGCAAGACTCGTACAAAAGGTGGTTGCCAGGAGACCCGGCAACCGCGCCTCATGGATAGAACTTACGAAGATGTTCGATATTCCAGGAGTTGCTCACTGGGACACCATCCTCGGTCTCCAGGCGGACTGCGCCAGGCCTGGTGACTCGCACTACCCGATAAGGGCATTCCCACTTCGGCGTCAACTTGTTGGAATTCTTGGCGGACTGAATGCGCCGAAGAACAAGGTCGCCTTCCTCAAGACTTCGGGCATGAACCTTGTGGCTATGATAGCGGCGCAAGGCTTGCTGGTAGCATGCAGCTCGCACAGCAGCCTGAAGACGATCTTCCTCAAGGAGTGTAGCGTCATCTTGCCGCAACTGCTCTTGCTCAAGCTCATCATAAGCGAGCACTCGAGGTGACCCGTATGTGAGTTCCGTGGGGAGAACTGCTTCTGCCCCATATACTAGGGAGAAGGGTGTCTGGCCGGTGGCTCGATTCGGTGTTGTCCTGATTGACCAAAGAACCACCGGCAACTCATCAATCCAGCGCCTTCCGCACTTGCGCAGCTTGTCGAAAGTCCTTGTCTTGAGGCCTCACAACACTTTAGCATTAGCCCTTTCCGCCTGGCCGTTGCTCGTTGGATGAGCAACAGAAGCAAAACAGATCTTGCCGCCAAGGTCTTGGACATACTGCATGAAGGTGCGGCTCGTGAACTGTGTGCCGTTGTCGGTGATGATCCTGTTTGGTACACCAAAGCGGCAAACTATCCCTTTGAAGAACTTGACGGCTGATTGTGCTATCACCTTCCTCACTGCTTCCACTTTCGGCCACTTTGTGAACTTGTCGATTGCAACATACAAGTACTCAAAGCCCCCGGTAGCACGGGGAAAAGGGCCCAAGATGTCGAGACCCCAGACCGAAAATGGCCAGGAGAGAGGGATTGTCTGAAGAGCTTGAGCTGGTTGATGCAATTTCTTTGAATGAAACTGGCATGCTTCACACTTGGTTACTAGCGCAGTTGCATCCTGGAGAGCAGTGGGCCAAAAGAAACCTTGCCGGAATGCCTTACCAGCAAGTGCTCTTGATCCTATGTGGGAGCCACATATGCCTGCATGTATCTCTGCCAACAGCTCCAGTCCATCTTCCCGAGAAATGCACTTCAATTTCACACCGTTCGGCCTCTTTCTGTACAGGACGTTGTCCACGAACTGGTACATATTAGACCGGTGGGCTACTTTCTCTGCTTCTTCCTGCTCCTCGGGGAGTTCTCCTGTCTGAAGGAAATGGACGATGTGCTGCGCCCATGCTGGAGCCTGGGGCTCGACAACAAGGACTAAAGGCATGTCTTCTGCCGTGGGAGCAGTTGTCTCGACAGCAAAGGCTTGAGACCCTGCCGGAGCCTGTCGTTCCCCGGCAAGCTTGGCGGGAGCGTTTGTCTCTACGGTATGAGCTCGAGGCCCTGCCGGAGCCTGTCGCTCACCGGCAAGCTTGGCGTCGTTCCCGGCAACCTCCTTGTCGGCGGCTTCTGGGAGCTCTGTCGGAAAATACTTGCCGAAACTCAAATTTCTTCTTTTCTCTTGTTCCATCGATGGCGTCACCGATGGTTGAGTCAGTCGGAGCACAAAAGTTCCTGGTTCCACAGGTAACTTGAGAGCAGCGCACTTTGACAGGCCATCAGCAATGCTGTTTTCTGCACGAGGAACGTGCTCCATTTGCAGACCGTCAAAATGCTCTTCCAACTTCCTCACTTCATCTACGTAAGCTTCCATCAACGGGCTCTGATAATATTTGTTTACTTGCTTGACGACAAGCTGAGAATCACCCCTGACGATGAGTTTCTTGATTCCAAGGTCTGCCGCGATCCTGAGACCGGCAAGCAGCCCTTCATACTCTGCAGTATTGTTCGTTGACCTCTCCTGGGGAAAGTGGATCTGAATCACGTATTTGAGGTGCTCTCCGGTGGGTGCGGCAAGCAGCACGCCAGCACCGGCGCCTTGCAGCGAGAAAGCCCCATCAAAATACATAACCCACTCTTGATTTGTTTCCTTGCCGGGGAGAGTTGACTCTGGAACCTCTTCATCTGGCGTTGGGGTCCATTCCGCAATGAACTCCGCCAAGACTCTGCTCTGGATGGTCGAAGTACTTTCAAACTTGAGACCAAAACTTGACAGTTCCAAAGCCCACTCCACAATCCTGCCGGTAGCATCTGGTTTCCGCAAAATCCGCTGCAACGGAAAGCGAGTGACAACGGTGATCTCGTGTGCCTGGAAGTAATGGCGCAGCTTCCTCGAGGCCATAAGGAGGCCGAAGAGCAACTTCTGCACACCAGAATATCTTGACCTAGCCCCCTGCAAAAGGGAGCTAACAAAATAAACCGGGCGTTGCACCATCTTCTTCTTCTGTATTGCTTTATTTGGCTGCGCAGATCCTGCTTTGTCAGCACCAGACTCTGCCGGGGAAGATCCTGACTTGTCACTTGGCGGTCCTGCCGCTGCCGCTGCTTCTTCATCGACTTCTCTCTCTGCCACTAGCACAGCACTCACCACTTGATTCGTTGCCGCTAGATATAGCAGCAACGGCTCTTGTGGTTTTGGCGCGACTAGTATTGGCGGAGAGGAGAGGTACTTCTTCAAATCCTGCAGCACTGCCTCCGCTTCCGGAGTCCATTTCATCGGACCTGCCTTCTTCAAGATTTTGAAAAAGGGCAGGGCGCGCTCAGCAGATTTTGAGATGAACCTACTCAAAGCAGCAACGCAGCCGGCAAGACAACGCACATCCTTGACACGTCTTGGCGCTTCAATTTGCTCAATTTCTTTGATCTTGTCGGGATTTGCTTCAATTCCACGTTGAGATACAAAGAACCCGAGAAGCTTGCCGGATGGGACACCAAACACACACTTCTCAGGGTTGAGCTTCAAGTTGATCTTGCGCAGATTTGCAAATGTTTCTTCTAGGTCTGATATGAGCGTTGCCTTGTCCTTGGTTTTGACCACTATGTCATCCATATAAGCTTCCATATTTCTATGTAGCTGGGGCTCAAAACCAATCTGGACCGCTCTTGCAAATGTAGAACCAGCACTTTTCAACCCAAAAGGCATACGCAAAAAGCAGTACGTACCACATGGGGTGATAAATGTGGTCTTTTCTTCGTCTTCCTTGGCCATGAAAATCTGATGATACCCTGAATAGGCATCAAGGAATGACAACAAGTCGCAGCCGGCGGTGGAGTCCACAATCTGGTTGATGCGCGGCAAGGGGAAAGGATCCTTTGGACATGCTTTATTGATGTCTGCATAGTCAATACACAGCCTCCATTTTCCATTTGCCTTGCGCACTACAACTGGATTGGCCAACCATGTTGGATGAAGTACTCCTCTCACCAAACCTGCCGCTTCCAACTTCTTGATTTCTTCGGCAATAAACTGTTGCCACTCCAAAGCCTGCTTCCTGACCTTCTGCTTGACGGGCCGCACATGTGGACAGATAGCAAGGTGGTGCTCAATCACCTTCCTGGGAACACCGGGGATATCAGATGGTTGCCATGCAAACACATCGACATTCGCCCGCAGGAAGGCAACGAGCGCGCTTTCCTATTTGTCGTCGAGGGTGGAACTTATGGTGAAAATTCCTCCCGTACCATCCTCCTTGGCGGGCACCTTCTTAGTCTCCGGTGGAGCTTCCTTGGACTTCTTGCTCTTGCCGGTGGAACTCTCTGGCACGTCCTCAACAGGAGCGCAGCACTCCGAGGAGGTGCGCTTGCCGGAGTGTGTGCGAGAGGTCTTGCCGGTCTTCTTCCTCCCGGGAGTTTCGGCGGCAGGAGCAAGTGCCTTGGTGGCAGATGCTGCAACTGCCTCCCGGTAGAGTTGATCGGTGCAGATAAGCACGTCCTTCTTGTTGGAACTGACAGTAATGACGCTCATCGGCCCGGGCATCTTCAATACATTGTAGGCGTAGTGCGATGCCGCCATGAACTTGGCTAACGCTGGACGGCCAAGGATCCCATTATATGGCAATGGAATCTTGGCGACGTCGAAAACAACCTTTTCTGTCCTGAAGTTTAGATCGCTACCGAATGTTACCGGAAGCGTGATCTTTCCCTTGGGCTGGCTCCTTCCTAGATTGACCCCCTGAAACGAGCCCGTTTCCTCGAGATCTCCATCGGGAATTTGCAACCTTTTGATCACCTCGGGTGAAATCAAGTTCAGACTGGCCCCACCGTCAACTAACATTTTCGTCACTTTGAGGTTGCGAATCGTTGGTGAGACCAACAATGGCAAACACCCGACCACAGTTATACGATCAGGGTGATCCTCAACGTCGAAAATGATAGGTGTGTTGGACCACTTCAACGGCTTCCGGGCGTCGACAGATGGCTCAGTCGCATTAACCTCACGCGCCCACTGTTTAAGTTGACGATGGGAAGAATGCAACGATGCACCTCCGTCAACGCACATGGTGTCTGTAGCTTTCTAGAACTCTTGTTCGCTGGACTCATCGTCCTCCTCGATGTCATCATCACCCCCCACTTGCTTGTCGCGGCCGCGAGCGGGCCTCTCCTTCTGTTGCTTGGCCTTGCCGCGGCGACCTCCTCGGCCACCGCGCTTCTTACCGGACCCCTCCGCACCGTCCTGGCCTCTCTCCTTATCTCGCCTTCCATATTCGGCCTTCTGCTTCTCGACAAGCTGCTCAACTTGTCAGCAGTCTTGGAGATCATGGCCCTTGGTGCGATGGATCTTGCGTTACTGCTTGACGGAGCCCTCCGGTTTGTCGGCAGCCGCCAAGGCCTGACAGGAGGCGCACCCGGCAACATCCTTGCTGGGGTCATCAACCTTGGCCTTCTTGGCGGGGTCGGGGTTGCCGGATCCCTCGACGGCAAGCACGGCCTTGCCCTTGCGCTTCCTGTTACACCGACGGCCCTTCTTTGCCGGGGTGGTGGTGTCCTCATCCTCAGAGCCAACCCCTGCACCAGCATCCTCGCCGGGGAGTCTCCTCCCTTCTTCAGCTCGAGCACACTTATCAGCCAAAGCATAGAGCTCGGCAACATCCCTGACCTTGTTCATCGCCAGCTCTTCGCGCATCCTGCGGTTGCGCACGTTCTGATGGAACGCCCTGACAACAGCAGCAGGATGAACGTCTGGAATGTTGTGATGTACTCGGCTGAACCTCTGGATGTACTTGCGCAAAGTTTCGCCTTCTTTCTAGGGGATGAGATGCAAATCGCTTTCTTGGCCGGGAGCTTGGTGACCTCCAGTAAAGGCGCCAACAAACTCATGGCAAAGATCTGCCCAGGAAGAAATGGAACCTTCCGGCAGGTGCATCAACCACGACCTGACGTTGGGCTTGAGCACCAACGGGAAGTAGTTGGCAAGTATCTTGTCGTCGCGAGCCCCGGCAGCCTGCACCGCAATGGTGTAGATGCTCAAGAACTCTGACGGGTGAGTCTTGCCGTCATACTTCTCCAGGACCTCCGGTTTGAACGTACGGGAATTGGGCCACTAGACTCGCCGCAGCTCACGGGTAAACGCTGGACAACCCACCTCATAAGGTAGATCGACAGGATACCCTGGCGCGGGCTTGTCTACAGTAGGTCCTGCGTGCTTGTCGGACTGATAGCGTGCTTCCCGCCACCGCTCGATGGTAGTCCGAGCGTCCTCTTTGCCTCGCTCCCGAAGAACTTGACGTTGATCGCGGCGAGTTCGCGGATCAGACGACGCCGTTGAATCATCGTCTCGGGCGTCAGTCCGTCGAGTCAGCGACTGCTGCTGCCGCCGTGGGGGAGAGTACACCGTAGTTGTACCGCCTCCAGTCTTCTCACCACCTACGCGTGCCGGCTCAATGGACTGCCGCCGCGAAGGCTCCGCCTGATGTGGCTTATCTTCGTTGGCGAGGCCAACGAGGCTCTGAATGGCAGCTCTCCATTCGTCGAGCTTGTCCGCAGCAGGAGGGAAGTTCAGGAGTAGCTGTGCACGTGCTAATGCTTCTGCTGGTGTAGGTGGCGGCGACAGGTGCGAGGAACGTGAGGTGCTCTGACTCCCAACCGTGTTGGAAGGAGCTCCGTCACGACCCTGCGACCGTACACCGCTTCCACTAGCATGTGGGCGTGCATGTTGGTCTCGCACGTCCCGAGGTTGATGCTCAGGAGACTTTCCGTGGGGACGCCCGGAACCACCAACATCACGGCGATGTTCATCGCGCGCGCCCTGAGAAGGTCGCGGCGCATGCGCCGGTGTGGGTGTCTTGGAAGGCGCCCTTCCATCTCTGGAGTTTGCTACGTCGCCTGCTGGCAGCACAGCTCCGTCCTTAGATCTAGCGGCGCGAACGACGCCGCTCGCCTGGCTATGGTCGCCAGAACGTCGAGGAAGCTCAGGATCTCTGCCTCCTCCGCCTACGTTCACACCGTCGCCCATCCGTGTAGCTACAGGCGTACTGGACGCAGATGGACCGACCGCCGTGAAACCCTTCTTCTTGGGGGCCATGGCGATGATGGTGATGAAGAAACTGACGCGCTGATCACTAAATCAGGTCCGCGCGACCTTCTTCCCCTACCTGGTGCGCCAAAGATGTCGGAGAAACGACACCTATGGGATCAAGCAGACCCCTTTACGATTCGGCAGAGAGCAGATCCAACGATCAACACAAGGGATTTTACCCAGGTTCGGGCCGCAAAAATGCGTAAAACCCTACTCCTGCTTGGTTGTATTAGATGTGTTCTAGCTCAAGTTCTGGGAGCGCTACAGTACTCAGCTGCTACACATGCAGAATAGGCCAGAAGAAGCCCTCCCTGTAGCTACGCCTTGGGCCTCCTTTTATACGTTCGAAGGGGTCACCAACAGTGGCGTACAGTGCATACATGAGGTGTAAAGTATCTACAGTGTTTCATACCTAACACTGACGGTTTAGGACAGAAACATTAAATGCTCCGTTGAGGTGTCCCTTAGCGTCTTGGGGACGGAAAAAGGGGCCGTCCCATTAGCACCGCTTAAGCCCATCCACCGCTAGCGCCTGACACGTTACCAGGAGGACAACAGCTAAAAGACAAGCTGGTGGCCGCACTGGAGCGGTGACAGGGTGGCGAGGTCTTGCCGGGTGCGAGCCTTGCCGGGGCTATGCGGTCAGCACGGCAAGATCTTGCCGGGGCGCCTAGCCTTCGATCTTCCATCTTCTGATCACTGACTTGAATGCCTTCTCGATGTTGTTGTATTTGTATCCAGTTGTTCCCCGGCAAGCCTTACCGCTGGTATGGCTACAACTGCCCGTGCACAAGTATGGGGTACTAAAGGACCCAATCTTTAGTACACCGACACACCCTGCCTTATCCATTCGTCCCACACTCTCTCCTACCTCCAACAAAAATTTCCTAGCCATCTCTCTCCCGTGTTCTTCACCCAGAAAGTGAAATTTTCGATCTCTTTGCTCGGAACTCCGTTTCCAAAACTGTTTTGAGGAATTGTTCCTTGGTATGTGACTCCTCCATTCCTCCAATTAGTTTTTGTTTTAGTGGTTTATATTTTGCAAAATGTGCTGCACTTTGTGCTACAGAAAATGAGCTTGCATGTTGAATTCTTTTAGTTCCAAGTAGTATGAATGCTTGATATGGCCTCTAGGCATCCATATGAGTAGTTGCTCTCAATCTTACAAGGTTTTATTGACATAAATTTGTGGCTCAAAAATTTCAGAAATTTGCGCTTAGGAAAATGAACTTTTTGAGGAAAGGTTCTTCAAGCCAGAGTCCCAAGGGAGTTGTTAGGAGAACTCAGGACCGAGACATCAACCTTATTCGCAACACGGAGGTTAGGCCATGTGAATGGCCACATACACCTTTCACGAACGAAGCGGGTTTTTATGAAGAGTTCATGCAATTCATTACAAATTTCGGGCTTACCAACTTCCTCGCAGATGAGTGTGATCAATACTATCTCCTTATTAATTCCTTCGTACAAAACTTTTTCTTCATAAACACGCCCGATGCTCCCACAGTACGCTTTGATCTTTATGCCACCAACTATGAATTGCCTCTACATGGATTTTGTGAAATATGTTTGCTTCCTTCAGACGGGGGAATGCGTGAGCCTAGGCCCGAGGAGTTTGAGGATTTCCTCCAAACCTTAACTATGGGAAAAACTAGGGGCGTGTCACACGCTAGAGCTACTAGTTTGCAATTTCCTTCCATGCACTACTTTTCTCTATTTGTAGGGAAATGCATAACTGCCATGGAACAGGGTGGTGACCTCAGTGCCCCTACCCTTGCTATTTTATGCCGTGCACTTTATGGTGATAATTCTTACAACATAGGAGCTATTGTTGCACGTTGATTAAATATTAACCGAAACAAGGGCAAGATTCATGGTGGTATCTCTGCCACTCGCTTGGCAAGGCATTTTGAGGTTGCTATACGCCCTACTGATTACTTGTTGCCCAAAGTTTATCTTGATCACTAGTCTATGAAGGAACACCAATTTTTTGAGGAACCGCAAGCACAACAACATATTCGCTACAGCTTAGTATTTCACGATAATACTTGCGATATTATTCCTTTGCCTGCACCTTCTTTGTTTAACTATCATGCCAGGCACTGATACAGAATAATGCCAGAAGATATAATTGCTTACCGGAATGAGCTGGCTGCTGTGGAGGCCAAGGCCCAGGCCCAGGCATGGGATGCTCAGGTGCCCCGGTAGAAACACTTTCCCGGACCTGATGGCTTTTACCAGTGGTGATCACCAAGTTAGGCAAATGCCTAAGCTTGGGGGAGTACGTATTTCTCACTGATACGTCTCCAATGTATCTATAATTTTTGCTTGTTCCATGTTGTTATATTATCATTCTTGGATGTTTTACAATCATTTTATAACTACTTTATATCATTTTTGGGGACTAACCTATTGACATAGTGCCAAAGTGCCAGTTGCTATTTTTGCTTGTTTTTTACTTCGCAGAATATCGGTACCAAACGGAGTCCAATCGCGACGAAACTTTTTGGAGATTTTTTCTGGACCAGAAGACACCCAGTGGGCCAAAGAAGTACCAGAGAGGTGGGCTATGGAGACCACAACCCACATGGGCGCGCCAGGGGGCCCCCGACGCGCCCTGGTGGGTTGTGCCCTCCACGGGGGCCCCCTCCATCGCCTCTGATGCCTATAAATTCCCAAATATTCAGAAAACCATAGGGGAGTCGACGAAACACAGTTCCAGCCGCCGCAAGTTCCAGAACCTCGAGATCCAGTCTAAACACCATCACGGAGGGGTTCATCTTCTTCATAGGTGCCTCTCCGATGATGCGTGAGTAGTCCACCATAGACCTACGGGTCCGTAGGCAGTAGCTAGATGGCTTCCTCTCTCTCTTTTTATTGTCAATACAATGGTCTCTTGGAGATCTATTTGATGTAAACTTTTGCGGTGTGTTTGTTGGGATCCGATGAATTTTGAGTTCATGATCAGTTTCTATCCATGAATATTAGTTGAGTCTTCTTTGATCTCTTATATGCATGATTACTTATAGTCTCATATATCTTCTTCGAATCTTTGGTTTAGTTAGGCCAACTAGATCGATTTTTCTTGCCATGGGAAGAAGTGCTTTGTGATGGGTTCGATCTTGCGGTGTCCTTTCCTAGTGACAGAAGGGGCAGCAAGGCACGCATGTATCGTTGTCGTTAAGGATAACAAGATGGGGTCTATTCCTACATGAATAGATCTTGTCTACATCATGTCATCGTTCTTATTGCATTACTCCGTTTTTCCATGAACTTAATACACTAGATGCATGCTGGATAGCGAACGATGTGTGGAGTAATAGTGGTAGATGCAGGCAGGAGTTGGTCTACTTATCTTGGACGTGATGCCTATATAATGATCATCGTCTTGGATATCTTCATGATTATTTGATCTTCTATCAATTACCCAACAGTAATTTGTTCACCCACCGTGTGATATACTCATGAGAGAAGCCACTAGTGAATCCTACGGCCCCCGGGTCTACTTTTCCAACCCGATCTATCTTTTTGCCTCTTTGTTTTCAGATCTACAATTCCAAAAACCCAAAAATATATTGCTGCACTTTTTATTTGCCCTTTTTATTTTGTGTTCTTGAGAGATCTATCTCTCCTATCCATCACTACCTAATCTATCTTTTTACCGTAGAGAGATTGACAACCTCTCTTTCGCGTCGGGTTCAAGTATTTGTTATTTGTGTGCAGGTGTTGCTTATTGGGTGGTGGTGATCCTCCTACTAGTTCGATAACCTTGGTTTCATAACTGAGGGAAATACTTACTGTCACTGTGCTGCATCATCCCTTCCTCTTTGGGGAAATACCGACGCAGTCTCAAGCCACGTCAAAGGAATTTCTGGCGCCGTTGCCGGGGAAGAAGCGGTCTCTTCTACGTGCCAATCTCAGGCGCTGAGGAGAGACCATCATCATCTACCAGGTTCCTAATCAAAAATCTCATCTCCTTGCAATTACATTATTTGCCATTTTCCTCTCGTTTTCCTCTCCCCCACTTCACCAAATTTGCCGTTTTATTCGCCCTCTTTTTCGTTTGCCTTTTTCTCGCCGGATCTCTTTTTGTTCGCTTGTGTTGCCATGTGTCTTCTATTTGCTTGCATCTTGGCTTGCTAAAAATCTATTGATATGAATCCTCATCCACTTGCTAAACTATTCAAAAGACCAAATTATGATGAACCAATTGCTAGTGAGTTGAGTGCACTTGATTATCTCCATGAAGTTTTGTTTGAAAATCATGAATCTGAAAATTTTAATGAAGTGTTGAAAGAAGAAATTTATAAGGTGATTCATGATAGCTCCTTGATTGAAAAGCATGATTGTAATGTTGCTAGTATGAATTCTCTAAATATCCATGATGCTAATGATATGCAAAGCCACAAGCTTGGGGATGCTATGTTTGATGAATATGATATTTTTAGTCCCCCAAGTTTTGATGAGCAAATTTATTATGATGATTGCATGCCTTCTATTCATGATGATGGTGATGACATGTATGCTATAATGAGTAATGATAACCATGAAACTTATCATCATGGTTTTAATTTGCAATGTGGTAATGTCAATCAAGTGTCTCATGATAGTTATTTTGTTGAGTTTGCTCCCACTACCAAGGATGAAAAGGAATTTGCTTATGTGGAGAGTAATGAAAAATCTATGCTTGTGCATCACGAAAAGAATGATTTATGTGATAGTTATATTGTTTAATTCCTTCATGATACTAATGAAATTTATTATGAGGGAGGAACATATGCTTGTAGGAATTGCAATAATATCAAGTTTCCTCTCTATGTGTTCAAAGTTTTGAAGTTATGCTTGTTTTGCCTTCCTATGCTAGTTGATTCTTGTTCCCATAAATTGTTTGCTCACAAAATCCCTATGCATATGAAGTGGGTTATACTTAAATGTGCTTGTCATGAGATTCATGATGCTCTCTTGCATATTTCAATTACAACTTTTTATGTGAGCATCATAGAAATCATCATGCCTAGCTAGGGGCACAAAACGATAGCGCTTGTTGGGAGGCGACCCTACGAATAAATTTATTTTCCTCCTTTTATTTCTATTTTTGAGTGTTGACACAATTATGCCTCTATTATGATTGTGTTTTTATATTTTATTTAGTTTTTGTGCCAAGTAGAGCCTTTAGGATGATTCATAAGATGAGTAGAAGCGATGCTGAATCTGAAACAGAAACTTTGCGCCCAGTATTTGAATTTTCATTTTTTACTGGAATGTGATATTGAGCTGAAATTTAAACAAAGTCTTTATATACAAATTATTTACGTTGTCCTAATTTTTTAGAATTTTTAGAGTTACATAAGTATGACTAGAGTACAGATTACTACAGACTGTTCTGTTTAAGACAGATTCTGTTTTCGTTGCATTGTGTGCTTGTTTTGATGAATCTATGGTTTGTATTGAAGGGTATAAGCCATGGTAAAGTTAAACTACAGTAGGTATATTGAAATAGTAAAGTATGAATGGGTTTGCAACAGTAATTAAAGTGGTGATTTGCTTTATTATACTAACGGATCTCACGAAGATTTTGTTGAGTTTTGTGTGATTGAAGTTTTCAAGTTTTGGGTGAGATCACGATGGATGAAGGAATAAGGAGTGAAAAGGGATGCTACAGAACCCCCAAGATATATCCAAATAGAAACAAGCAACTAAGCTTGGGGATGCCCCCGAGTGGCATCCCCTCTTTCTTCTAACGGCCATCGGTATTTTACTTGGAGCTATATTTTTATTCATCACATATCATGAGTTTTGCTTGGAGCGTCTTGCATCATTTGATTCTAAGATTGCTTTGCTTGTTAGTTTGTCACTTGTATCCTTGCTGGACACGCCTATTTGGGAGAGCCAAAATTATGCTATGATTTGTGAGAATTACTCTAGTGCTTCACTTATATCTTTTTGAGCACGGTGTGCTTGGAAATTTTTGTAGAAATACTCTCATGCTTCACTTAGATTAATTTGAGAGCTAGTAAATTTTGAAGAAATCCTCTCATGCTTCACTTATAGCTTTTTGAGAGATGAAAACTCTATGCTCATGTGCTTCACTTAAATTTGTTTGAGCTTGTCAAAATCAATGGCAACATATAAAACAAGTCCCAATGTGATAGATATCCAAGGAGGATATAATAAAAACTTTCATGACAATCATTGGATAAATTAAACTTGATTCTTTGTAATAGTTTTGAAACATGATGATAGTAATATGTGAGTCATGTTAGTGAGTAATTATGCTTTAGTAGGAATATTGGTGTTAAGGTTTGTGATTCCCTATGCAAGTACGAAAGTCAATAGTTGTGCAATGAAATTACATCCTACTTATGGTGCATTATTCGGTGTTAGTTATGCTCAATGCTCGCTTATGTGAATTTTCGTTTCTTGGTTTGGTTGCTTCTCAATATATTTGCTAGCCTCCACTTGTACTAAGTAGAAATACTACTTGTGGATCCAAAATCCTTAAACCAAGTTTTGCCTTATGAGTCCACCATACCTACCTATATGCAGTATTTCCGTGCCGTTCAAAGCAAATTGTATGTGCCATCTCTAAATTTTCAAAATAAATTTTCTCTTTTGTGTGCTCGTAACGCTCATGAAACGGTGGGGAGTGTCCAATATTTTTCCATGCTAGATGTGTTATTCTCAAGATGAGTGTTTATTCACTTGTCATTGCACGAGAGTGTGGCGGTAATAGGGATGCCCATTCCCAAAATGAAAAAGAAAAATAATATTTATTTTATGTTGTCAAATAATAAATTCCTTGGAAAGTGTTGGTATGGAAGGCAACCGTGGATACAGCCCGCCATGGAATGTGAAAGTTTGGTGGAAAAAGGAATAAACTTTGTTTTCTGTTTGGGAACCGCCTATGATATATCTAGCATGGAAAGTATTGTGAGCTACTTTGTCGTTTTCGTTGATAGGAAAGGCATGTCACCCAAAATATTTTTCTCTCTCAATTTAAAACTTTGAGCTCTGGCACCTCTACAAATCCCTACTTCCCTCTGCGAAGGGCCTATCTATTTACTTTATGCAATTTTTATTTTTACTTTGAGTGTCCATCTTCTCTTATAAATCACCAACTAGGGGGCACTATGATCGTACTTGAGCATTGGGTATAGCTAATATTTGAGTGTGTTTCATGAATGGATCAATAATTGAGCATAATGGGCTAGTGATAACTTTCTTTAGTGTTGATATTTTGAAAGACATGGTTGCTTGTTGGCATGCTTGAGTATTGAAGTCATTATGTTAAAACTAGACTATTGCTTTGAATCATCTACAAGTCCAAATGTCCATGCTATACAAAAGAAAAGAACATGAGATGAACATGTTAGGCAGCATTCCACATCAACAATTCTGTTTTTATCATTTACCTACTCGAGGACGAGTAGGAATTAAGCTTGGGGATGCTGATACGTCTCCAACGTATCTATAATTTTTGCTTGTTCCATGCTATTATATTATCATTCTTGGATGTTTTACAATCATTTTATAACTACTTTATATCATTTTTTGGGACTAACCTATTGACATAGTGCCAAAGTGCCAGTTGCTGTTTTTGCTTGTTTTTTACTTCGCAGAATATCAGTACAAAACGGAGTCCAATCGCGACGAAACTTTTTGGAGATTTTTTCTGGACAAGAAGACACCCAGTGGGCCAAAGAAGTACCGAAGAGGTGGGCTGTGGAGGCCACAACCCACATGGGCGCGCCAGGGGGGCCCCGGTGCGCCCTGGTGGGTTGTGCCCTCCACGGGGCCCCCCTCCACCTCCTCTGACACCTATAAATTCCCAAATATTCAGAAAACCCTAGGGGAGTCGACGAAACACAATTCCAGCCACCGCAAGTTCCAGAACCTCGAGATCCAATCTAAACACCATCACAGAGGGGTTCATCTTCTTCATAGGTGCCTATCCGATGATGCGTGAGTAGTCCACCATAGACCTACAGGTCCGTAGGCAGTAGCTAGATGGCTTCCTCTCTCTCTCTTTTGATTCTCAATACAATGGTCTCTTGGAGATCTATTTGATGTAAACTTTTGCGGTGTGTTTGTTGGGATCCGATGAATTTTGAGTTCATGATCAGTTTCTATCCATGAATATTATTTGAGTCTTCTTTGATCTCTTATATGCATGATTACTTATAGCCTCGTATTTCTTCTTCGAATCTTTGGTTTAGTTAGGCCAACTAGATTGATTTTTCTTGCCATGGGAAGAGGTTCTTTGTGATGGGTTCGATCTTGTGGTGTTCTTTCCTAGTGACAGAAGGGGCAGCAAGGCACGCATGTATCGTTGCCATTAAGGATAATAAGATGGGGTCTATTTCTACATGAATAGATCTTTTCTACATCATGTCATCGTTCTTATTGCATTACTCCATTTTTTCATGAACTTAATACACTAGATGCATGCTGGATAGCGGTCGATGTGTGGAGTAATAGTGGTATATGCAGGCAGGAGTTGGTCTACTTATCTTGGACGTGATGCCTATATAATGATCATCGCCTTGGATATCGTCATGGTTATTTGATCTTCTATCAATTGCCCAACAGTAATTTGTCCACCCACGGTGTGCTATACTCATGAGAAAAGCCACTAGTGAATCCTACGGCCCCCGGGTCTACTTTTCCAACATATTGCTTTTCGATCTATCTTTTTGCCTCTTCGTTTTCAGATCTACAATTCCAAAAACCCAAAAATATATTGCTGCACTTTTTATTTTCCCTTTTTATTTTGTGTTCTTGAGAGATCTATCTCTCCTATCCATCACTACCTAATCTATCTTTTTACCGTAGAGAGATTGACAACCTCTCTTTCGCGTCGGGTTGCAAGTATTTGTTATTTGTGTGCTGGTGCTGCTTATTGGGTGGTGGTGATCCTCCTACTAGTTCAATAACCTTGGTTTCATAACTAAGGGAAATACTTACGGTCGTTGTGCTGCATCATCCCTTCCTCTTTGGGGAAATACCGACGCAGACTCAAGCCACGTCACTCACCGACATTACATTCATGTTCACACACTTCATATAAATTGTCGGTGTTCATCCTCTTTCATTGTATATCCATGTTAGTTTTATTTTTTCCACTTTCTTCTTGTGTGTTTGAAAAACTTTGGAAAATCCAAAAATATTTCTCGCTTCTTTTTAGTTTTCTTTCCCGCTTAATTATCTTAGTACTAAAAAGAAAACCGAAAAAGATTTCCTTTGCATGTTGGGAGCTTTCCCGTGTAAATAGTTTTTCTCGTTCTTGTTTTCCCGTAGTTTATTTACTTGCTTGAGAAAAAACAAAAACTCCAAAAATATTTCAGTGTGTTTCTCTGAATTTCTTTTCTTCTTGTTGAGTCTTTGAAAGGAGAAGACCACGATGAAAAATTTGAGTGGCTCTTATATGCTTTATTGATGATCTAATAGAGAGCCAATATTACCTTATCTTCTCCTTTGTTTAAAACTGCCCTGCAGATTCCAGATTAGTCCACGGTATTCTTGCACTATTATTATTATCACATCATTCGGTCATGCAAGTGAAAGGCAATAATGACGATATTTGACGAAGTGATCGTGGTAAAGGAAGCTGGTATGAACTCTTCTTGTTTTGCATTTTTGTAAATATGTTTAGCTCGTTCGATCTCGATTCAGTATATTATGAGTAAACATGTTCATGATGACAATTAGAGATTATAGATTTTCATGCCATGCTTAACAGCTAATAGTGAATAATGATTTATCTTATAGATCAACGTGCATTAGAATGGTTATGATGTGGTCTGGTAGTATGGCATCTCCCTCTTAGAAATTCAAGCGGCTTGACTTGGCCCATGTGCAAACATGTAGTTGATTCAAAACCAATGCAGCCTTCATGATGTTTAAATTCAGAATGTACATATCCTACTCATGTTATGTCCAATGTTAATAATTCGCAATGCATGCCTATGACCGTTTTCGCTCTCTAGCTGCTCGCTTCCCAACCTATTGCTAGCCTTCACCTGTACTAAGCGGAAATGCTGCTTGTGCATCCAAAACCTTTAAACCAAGTTATTCCACATGCGTCCACCATACCTACCTATATGCGGTATTACCCTATCGTTCCAAGTAAATTTGCATGTGCCATCTCAAAAACATTCAAATGAACATCTATTTTGTGCATGCATCTCGCTCATGGAGCGACGAGGCGGTCAGTATTTTCCATGCTAAGTGAGTTATTCTCAAGACGGTCGTTTATTCGCCGTCATTGCATGAGAGAGGCTGGTAAAAGGATGCCCAGTCCTACATAATCAAAAAATTAAGTAAACAAAACTCCTTGGGACAGTTGACATGTTGGTAGGCATCCGTGGATTCGGTCAGCCATGGTTTGTGTATGGATGGTGGATAGGAGTAAACTTTACTATTCTATTTGGGAACCACCAATAATGAGTTTAGCATGGAAGATATTGAAAACCTTTGTCGTAACGTTGACAGGAAAAGTGCACCACTCAAAACCATATTCCGATTCTGTTTTAAAACTTGAGCTCTGGCACCTCTGCAAATCAATGCTTCCCTCTACAAAGGGCCTATCTATTTTTTTTTATGTTGAGTCATCACCCTCTTATTAAAAGCACCAGACCGGAGAGCACTATTGTCATTTTTATGCATTGAGCCTAGTTAATGTTGGATACAAGCATGATTGGATCTTTTCTATTGTGAATTATAATGTTTAGTTGTTTCTTGAACCTCAGAGGTGCTCTGCAGTTATGTTTGCGGTCTCATAAAGGGCTAGCGAAATACCATGTCACCATATTATATCATGATCATTTTGATAAATTGTTGGCATGTGAGATACCTTATTATTTGCTTGCTAGTTGGTTATGTATTGCCATGAGTTGATATAATGTCTAGTTGCTATCATGGATGTGGTTATTTATAATTTATGCTGAAAACTTGAACACTAGCTAAGCATGTGTATAACGATGAGAACAAAAGAGTTTGTAAATGTTTTCTTTATCTCTTTCAGTTTGTCAACTGAATTACTTGAGGACAAGCAATGGGTTAAGCTTGGGGGAGTTGATGCGTCTCCAACGTATCTACTTTTCCAAACACTTTTGCTCTGGTTTTGACCTCTAATTTGCATGATTTGAATGAAACTAACCCGGACAGACGCTGTTTTCAGCAGAACTACCTTGGTGTTATTTTTGTGCAGAAATAAAAGTTCTCGGAATTGGATGAAACTTTTTGTGAATTATTTTTGAGAATTATAATGAATTATGGAGCGAAGACCTGCCGGAGGGGGTGTGCCAGGGGGCACCACACATCAGGGCGCCCCCTAGGTTGCGCCCTGATAGCTTGTGGGGCCCTCGTGGCTCCTCCGATCCTAATTCCAGTCCTATAAAATCACATCTTTGGAGAAAAAAATCAAATAGAAGTTTTCATCGCGTTTCACGAGACGGAGCCGCCGCCACCTCCTGTTCTTCCTTGGGAGGGCTGATCTGGAGTCCGTTTGGGGATCCGGGGAGGGGAAATCATTGTCGTCGTCATCACCAACCCTTCTACATCAACACCGCCATGATGCTCACCACCGGGAGTGAGTAATTCCTTTGTAGGCTTGCTGGACGGTGGTGGGATTGGATGATATTGATCATGTAATCGAGTTAAGTTTGATAGGGCTTGATCCCTAGTATCCACTATGTTCTGAGATTGATGTTGCTATGACTTTGCTATGCTTAATGCTTGTCACTAGGGCTCGAGTGCCATGATTTCAGATCTGAACATATTATGTTTTCACGAATATAAGATTGATTTGGATCCTATCTTACAAGTTGTATGCACCTATTACGTGTCTTGATCCGCATACCCCAAGGTGCAGTAATTGGGATTCTTTTCGGTGATTGTCGTAGTTTGAGGAGTTCATGTATTCACCATGTGTTAATGCTTTGTTCCGGTTCTCTATTAAAAGGAGGCCTTAATATCCCTTAGTTTCCAATAGGACCCCGCTGCCATGGGAGGGTAGGACAAAAGATGGCATGCAAGTTCTTATCGCAAGCACGTATGACTATATACGGAATACATGCCTACATTATATTGATGAATTGGAGCTAGTTCTGCATCGCCCTAGTGTGTAACTGCTATATGATCGATGTCATCTAAATCATTATCCATCACCAATCCACGTGCCTACGCTTTACTTATACTGAATCTTGCTAAGTTACTATTGGTACTGCTACTGTCACAACTGCTACAAAATTGTTGTTGTCACTACTACTATTACTTTTGCTACTACTATTTGCCGTGCTACTAAACCTTTGCTGCAGAGAGATATCCCAGGTGCGTTTGAATTGAAAACTCAACGGTCAAGGCCAATAAATATTCTTTGGCTCCCCTTGTGTCGAACCAATAAATTAGGGTGAAATACTACTCGTGAAGACTGTCGCAATCCCCTATACTTGTGGGTTATCCCCCTGATAAAAATGCATCGTTCGGTAACCAAAATCGTGGTTATTAGAGAGAATTTGCTCATTGCAACTCAAAACTGTGTATTATGAATGTAACAGCAAATAAATTTCACATGTTCGCATTCAAAAAGATAAAAATATAGAGAATAACACGTATGCCCATTCGAAAAAATGAACACATGTTCTTTCCTGAAACCATTTGTTTAATTTATGCCAATTTCTAACATGAGCAATAGCATAAGCGGGGAAATACACTGTTATATGTCAGACCCTATTTCAAATGGAGGAAATAAGAACACTGTAATAGTACAAAATATAGGAATAGGGAATGAATGTATGTGTAAAACTTAGGATTCAAATACACAGGAAAAAATGCATCCTCTGGTGTTTGGAACATAGGAAAACAATCACAACGGAGCAAACATAGTTCACCCACATCTCTCTTCCAGTCACATGTCCTTATGCTGATCGAACTACGCTAAGTCCACCCACTTCTGAAACTATCGTAAGCAAGTACATGTTCAGTCCAACATCTAGCAAGTTCTAGTTACCTCAGGCCTCCGTAAAAGATATGTGATTAGATAAAGAACCTATATTGAAGGAATAGAAAATCGAAACCCAATACATGCATACAACAAAATGAAATCTAAGTAAAGAAGTTGCCACTAACCTACTCTTGCGCATAGTGAATACAAGAATCCAGACCGCAAAAATGGAAACATAAATGCATACATTATGAGCTTACGACGGTGGCATGCTTAATTTGGGAATTAAAAAATATCAATATGCATTTTAACTTCGACCATGACTAATTCAAAATGAAACTACATACTAGACTTTGAAATATGAACGGCATAGAAATGTTAGATATAGGAGCCATTATAAAAAAACATCTTCTGTTGTATTAGAAATACAAAAATTGCTAAAAATATTTAAATTAGATCAACCGGCACTCACACAGAAAGTATTTTTTGTAAAAATAACTAAAATTTGCAAGATGATGAATGTTATGATAGATTGCTCTCGATTTGCCAGAAGAAGAAACAATGAGGAGTGGGAAACATTAACTATCACAACTACGGTGTGTCAGTAGCAAACACTAATATGGAATAGATGTCTAGTGCCCATGATTTGGTATTGTCGTGGGAGTATGACTGACAGTAGTACGGGGGGTACGTATCAGTAAGGGCGGAGCCTAGCTACGGCACAAGTCTAACACTCGGATGTACGAGTTCAGGCCCCACTCGGAAGTGGTAAAGACCCTACGTCTCGAGACCTGAGGCTTAGCGTTTTGCTTATGGGGTGTGTCTGATTACAGGGAGTTCTTAACCCTCGCTCTGGCGCCAGGGGGTGGCTTATATAGAGTGCGCCACCACATGCCGAGTGCCATTACTGGGATAATTAATGACAGCAATTGTCGGAGTTACCACAAATGCCTGTGTTAAGTAGGAGCGTTACAGGTAACGTCGTCTTCACAGCACTTAACGTGAGTTAAGTCCCTCGAACGTTGTAGTTCCTACGTCACCTCTGCTTCTTCTCGTCTGAGTGCCGAAGCCTGGCCGACTGACTGATGATGTCCAAGTGACTTCCAAGGATCCGAGTGGATCTAGTAAAACCATCCGAATGCTAAAGTAGTCCGGAGACTTCCATGAACATGTAGGACCCAAGGTGGGCCCTAGATGTCAGGTCTATGAGCCTACCTTGGTTAGGTGACCTCATTAGTAGCCCCCGAATCGGTTGAGGTTTGGGGAACGAGTGACCAACGTGACGTGACGTCGATGGCGTCTCGAAGACGCTGGGAAACGAGTCGAATCGTTTCTCACCCGGCTTTAAAACCATAACCGATTCGGGTTAAATAGATTCAAAATGACCTAAACAGCCTGACTGTTCGAGCCACTCGTCTAGAGTCGGATTCGTTCTCGGGAGAAATGACCCAAAGACTCAAGAGTACGATCGTCAAAACTTCTGACTCATAATGCTTGAAAACTGCTGACCTTTTGGGTGTTCCTGTGACAGTTGGAAATTCATTCGAGTGCTCAATGGATCTTCTTCACACACTCGGTGGGTTTTGGCATGTCGGAGCGCACCAGTGGACGCGGAGCCCATTTAGATCACGTCATGGCAAAATCTCTGCCGATTTCGAAATCGCGGGAAGCGCTCGCGCGTGGGCGGTTGCATCATAGAAGTGGGGAAAGTGGATGCGGTGCCTCGATTTTCGCGCCGCAAATAACGCCACGCGTCCCGGAAACGCTGCCCCAGAGATTTCGCGGATCTATCGCCACCTGTTGATTGCGTGGTACCTGCTGATCTGACGGCTGTGAATTCCCCGAGACGAGGTACAAGACTTGATCGGGAGGGGGAAGAGAGAGATAACTCCCATTCCCCACCTCTTCGATTTATCCATTGTCCCGCCGAGAGCTCCACCTGCGCCACAGCTCCACCGATTCGTTGCCCCAATCCACTAGAGATGACGAGGAGCGCAACCGTGAAGGCCGAGAAGGCGAAGAAGGCGTCACGCGGATCCTCCTCGAGCGCGGGCGCTCCGGCAGGCTTCATCCAGGGCGACTGGATGTCGCCACGGACCACCGCCGGCCGGCTGATTGAGCTGGAAAGCCAGGGCCTCCTGGTCACTGGGAGTTGGCGACTGCCAGCGGTAGGCGAGGTCGAGCCAGCGCCACGTGGGGATGAACGGGTACTCCTCGCGACCCATATCGACCGAGGTTTCTCCTTGCCTCCCCATCCATTCTTCCGCTCTTTCTTGGATTTCTATGGAGCTCAGCTCCACCACCTTCCCCCCAACGCCATTTCCTATTTGGCGGCCTCCGTTTCCCTTTGCGAAAACTTCCTCGGTTGTCCCCCTCACTGGGTCTGTTCAAACATCTGTTCACGTGCCGAGTGATGACTGTAAAGAAATCTGCTAAGGCTGGGGTAAAGACGAATGTAGCTCAGTTATGCGGGGGTTTAGGCATCCAACTGAGGGGAAAGGGAAGTTTTCCACAAATGAATTTTCCCGACACGGTCAAGGGTTGGCAAGGGACTTGGTTTTACTGCCAGGAAGTCCCAGTTGGCGAGGGTCAATCGAGTCTCCCACCGTATTCGCCTGAGCGCTTTCGGCGGCTTCCCAAACTGATTGTGACCAAGGAGGAGAAAATCGACGTAGACATCCTTGTGATTGCATTGGTATCCCTAGTGAATCAAGGCATCATTGGTCTGGACCTGTTGGAGGTCTTCTTCCAGAGAAGAATCCAACCGATGCAGGCTACAACCCACCCCATGTGGTTGTACTCTGGACCGAGTGACCCCACGCGTACACACCCGGAGGAACTCAGCACCGAGGCCGTGGAGAACAAACTCAAAGCTATCACTCCGGCTCATGACAACCCCAGGGGGACGAGGCGGGTGCCCCTGTTCTCGGCTGAGAATCCAACGAATGAGGTAAATTCCGTGTGCTGTTGTTTTCCTAATGATTATGATGTTTGCTAGCAAAAACCTTGGCTGATATAAATTTCACTCGGCAGGCCTTCACGAGCATGGTGAGCTTGATACCTGCTGTCAACCATGCCCCTACTGACGTGACGAGCGACAACGAGCGCCATGAGGGCTCGGACGGCGAAGAGGAGTACGTGGACGACAGCGAGAGCGGTGAAGAGGAGGAGGAGGAGGACTCGAACCCAGGAGACGAGGTGGAATCCTCTCCATCAGAGGAGAATCTGCCCAAGCCCCGCTCCAAGGCGCGGCAAGACCCTCGGGTCCGTGTGGGCAACACCAAAGGGCAGGGTGCCGCCAAGTCCTCAGCTCCTGTCCTTCCCACTTGGACCTCGAAGCGCGGGCGTGGTGAGCTTGCACCGTCATCTGAGAAGAATGCCAAGCAGCCGAAGGTCACTGTCAACAAACCTCAGAAGGCTGTCTTGCCGAAGGCCAAGATGAACGTGCCGGTGGACTCAGCATAAGTATCTTTGCATCGATTGCTATCTAAGTTATTTGACCGAGTGATGTGATGTTCCGAGTGGCTTCATTGCAGAGCTGACACTTCGACTCCTTCGCTGGAGAAGGACAAAGCTGATGTTGATGCTACGTCTTCAAAAGGTAATCTTCGAATTCACTCGGACATGATCTTTGAACTCTGTGTTTATCCTTTGAGCTTACTCCCGAATGATCCTCAAGTGATTACAGAACCGCGCGAAGTGATAGAACTTGACGTGGATGACAAGGACGACCCGTCGAATCCTTCCGCTGACGCAGACATCGTGATGCGGGATGCTTCGCCTGCTAAGGCATCAGCACCGGTGCAGGGAACTTCTTCGGGGGCCGGAACCACACTCGGATCTCTTCTGCCAACTCCTCCTGCAGCTACCATATTCAGACTACACCACGTCCCGGAGGACCAGGTGGGAGCGAGCAAGGAGGCGTTGATCCAGCTGAAGTTGATGAACGACGGGCTGAAAGAGGCCTACGATGCCAGCAAGGCTTTGGTGAAGAACGTCTGAGTAAGTACTCTCGTAAGTACCATCTTCAGTCGGAAATTTTGTCTTGTATGTAGTTTCTTGAGGTCCCGGGTGGGTTTGCGTCGGGGGCACACCCATTGGGTCTTCTCTGATTCCAGTGGGGGCGCGCCGAGCGCACCCACTGGGTGTAGTCCCCGAGACTGCCATCGACTGAAGCAGTCAATGGGAGTCTTAGAGTCCGTGTGCGTTTGTAGAAATGAGTATAGTGATACTTGTCGAGGAGGATGCGGTGATGGTCCATGGACTAGAGCCTCTCGACATTAACCGTCGAGGTGCAGAACCTTTTACTCTCTAGTGGGGGCGCACTAAGCACACCCACTGGGTGTAGTCCCCGAGACTGCCGTCGACTAAAGCAGTTGGCGGGAGTCTTAGAGTCCGAATGGTGCTTACGGTAATACCTCATCCCGAGTGAAGCGATACTTGTCGAAGAGGATGCGGTGATGGTCCATGGACCAGAGCCTCTTGATGATGACTGTCAGGGTGTAGAACCTGTTGCTGAGTTTGTGGAAGTACCTCATCCCGAGTGAGGAAGACCTCTCTCCGAATGGGTAGAACAGTTTGTGGAAGTACCTCATCCCGAGTGAGGAATACCTCTCTCCGGATGGGTAGAACCTGTTACTGAGTTTGTGGAAGTACCTCATCCCGAGTGAGGAAGACCTCTCTCCGAATGGGTAGAACCTATTACTGAGTTTGTGGAAGTACCTCATCCTTAGTATAATTCCAGTGGGGGCGCGTTGAGCACACCCACTGGGTGTAGTCCCCGACACTGTCGTCAAGTGAAGTAGTTGGCGAGAGTCTTAGAGTCTTGTAGTTCAACTGAATGAACCTTTATATTGAATCCGATTGTTATCGTTGATGTTTCCTTGTTTTCTATCGGCAAAGTGTGTGCAAGCTTGGGACCCGCTACAATGCCCTAGAGAAGGAGGTGCAGGACCTGCGCCTCAGCCTTGAGGCCGAGAAGATCAAGAGCGCGCGTCTGGAGCAAGAGAAGCGATCACTCGGAGGTAAGCGCTTTCTGCTTGACTGCTTTAGAACATGTTCTTTTTCCCTGTCCGACTGCAAGTACTATATCATATGTACGTAGTGAAAATCTTCAACTTACTAAGAGACTTCGGGCTTATATTTCTATAGAGACCATGAAGGAGGCCCTGGAGAAGAAAGACAGTGAACTGGCGTCTGCCCAGAAGGAAGACAGTCGGAAGATGAAAGAGGCCGAGGACAAGATGAAGTCTCTCGAGAAGTGGGAGGAGGAGAAGAAAACGCTGGAGGCTGTTTCCAAGAGGTCTACAAAGGAGGCTGTTGAGGCCGAGACGAAGTTGAAGTAGGTTTCATCCAAGAGACTCGAGTTGGAGAAGTTCATTGAGGACTTCGGCAACGAGATGAATGAGAAGCTCAAAGGTATGACAATGACCCGACTGCACTTCAAGTTGCTTTGATCCGTCACTCGTCCCCTAGTAACTCCCTTTTCCTCATCCATTCAACAGAGTTCTGCGTGGATGCCGAAGAAGAGACTTCCAAGATTGAGAAGGAGCTGGATCCGACTGCGGGCATCCTTTGACAACTTGGCTCTTCCTTTGCTCTGACTGGATGAGCGTATCGGGGAGGTGGCTATCTTCCTCAACCGTCTGCGTACTGCTGTCAAGGACATTAACCGAGAAGTCGCCCCCGGAGAGGAGTTCTCGAATGACTTAGACGCCCTCATCAACCGACTGCAAGACGTCCCACACTGAGTGCAATCGTGGAAGAAATCTGTGGCTCGTGCTGGTGCCGACATAGCCCTCTCCCTCGTCCGCGTGCATTGCAAGGGAGTGGATGAGGAGAAGTTGAAGTCACGGAAGGTTGTCAACAGGAAGAATGCCAAGATTTAAGACTTCATGGAGACATTCCTTGCAGATGCCACTCGAATTGCGGACTTCACCGACCTCGACACCTTCACAGACGCAGCAGCTCCGACCACAGCCGAGTGATCCTCAGATAAAAAACTTCAAGTGATATTTACCTCGGTATGCCGAGTGGTTTATGTAACCGTACATTCGCCGTGACTTAGCAGCCACAACTATCTGCACCTTTGCTTTGAATTAAATGCAGTTTGATTGCCTTTATTCGATTCTTTGAACGTTTGGTCCAGTCCCCGAGTGTGGAAGATATCCTCACTCGGAGTATTTTTTATACTTAGGCAAAATCAGGTTCACGACTAAGTCCCCGAGTGTGGATGATGTCCTCACTCGGAGTAGTTTATAACTTAGGTGAAATTCGGTTCGCGCCTAAGTCCCCGAGTGTGGATGATGTACTCACTCGGAGTAGTTTATAACTTAGGCGAAATCAGGTTTGCAGCTAAGCCCCCGAGTGTGGATGATGTCCTCACTCAGAGTAGTTTATAACGTAGGCAAAATCAGGTTCGCAGCTAAGCCCCCGAGTGTGGACGATGTCCTCACTCGGAGTAGTTTATAACTTAGGCGAAATCAGGTTCGCACCTAAGCCCCCGAGTGTGGACGATGTCCTCACTCGGCGTAGTTATTAACTTAGGCGATTACTGGATCATAGCTAAGCCCTCGAGTGTGGATAATGTCCTCACTCGGAGTAGTTTTTAACTTAGGCGGTTATTGGATCGCAGCTAAGCCCCCGAGTGTGGACGATGTCCTCACTCGAAGTAGTTTTTAAACTTAGGCAAAATCGGGTTCGCGGCTAAGTCGATCCATGCACCCACTGGGGGTGAGGAAAGCTACAAGGATCACCGGGGTGAAAAAGGTGAAAAGTTTCGACAAAGTGTAAGAAAAGTAAAGACTTTTATTCATCAAAACCACTCGGCAGTTCATTACAGGAATGACAGAGTGTTTTCCATCTTAAGTGTCGAACTTGCGGAGCAGATCCGCGTTCCACGTCCGGGGCTCTTCCGCTTCAGTGGTGAAGTTATACAACCGATAAGCTTCGTTGTTCAGGACTTTGGAGATCGCGAAAGGCCCTTGCCACGGAGGTGCCAACTGATACGTCTCCAACGTATCTATAATTTATGAAGTATTCATGCCATGTTTACAATAATTCTATATGATTTTGGTATGATTTTATTAGAACTAACCCGGACTGACGCTGTTTTCAGCAGAACTACCATGGTGTTGTTTTTGTGCAGAAATAAAAGTTCTCGGAATGAGCTGAAAATTTTCGGAGAATATTTTTGGAAAATATAAAAAATACTGGAGCAAAAAGTCACCGGAGAGGAAGGCCGAGGAAGCCACAAGGGTGGGGGGCACCCCCCCTAGGGCGCGCCCCCTGGCTTGTGACTTCCTCGGGAACCTTCTGGACGTGGGACCAACGCCAAAAACTCTTATAAATACAGAAACCCCCGAAAAGAAACCTAGATCGGGAGTTCCGCCGCCGCAAGCCTCCAAAGCCACGAAAAATCAATCGGGAGCCCGTTCCAGCACCCTGCCGAAGGGGGAAACCATCACCGGAGGCCATCTTCATCATCCCGGCGGTCTCCATGACGAGGAGGGAGTAGTTCACCCTCGGGGCTGAGGGTATGTACCAGTAGCTATGTGTTTGATCTCTCTCTCTCTCTCTCGTGTTCTTGAGATGACACGATCTTGATGTACCGCGAGCTTTATTAATATAGATGAATCATATGGAGTTTTCCCCTCTCTATCTTCTTGTGATGAATTAAGTTTTCCCTTTGGAGTTTTCTTATCGGATTGAATCTTTAAGGATTTGAGAACACTTGATGTATGTCTTGCGATGGGATATCCGTGGTGACAATGGGATGTTCTATTGATCCACTTGATGTATGTTTTGGTGATCAACTTGCGGGTTCCGTGACCTTGGGAATCTATGCATAGAGGTTGGCACATGTTTTCGTCTTGACTCTCCGGTAGAAACTTTGGGGCACTCTTTGAAGTTCTTTGTGTTGGATTGAACATGATGAATCTGAAATTGTGTGATGCATATCGTATAGTCAAGCCCATGGATACTTGTGGTGACATTGGAGTATCTAGGTGACATTAGGGTTTTGGTTGATGTGTATCTTAAGGTGTTATTTTAGTACGAACTCTAGGGCTGTTTGTGCCACTTATAGGGATAGCTCATATGATTGATCGGAAAAGATAACTTTGAGGTGGTTTCATACCCTACAATAATTTCTTCGTTTGTTCTCCGCTATTTGTAACTTTGGAGTGAACTCTTTGTCGCACGTGAGGGATTTACATATGATTCAACTATGTTAGTATTGTTGAGAGAACTTGCACTAGTGAAAGTATGAACCCTAGGCCTTGTTTCTAAGCATTGCAATACCGTTTGTGCTCACTTTTATCATTAGTTACCTTGTTGTTTTTATATTTTCAGATTACAAAAACCTATATCTACCATCCATATTGCACTTGTATCACCATCTCTTCGCCGAACTACTGCACCTATACAATTTACCATTGTATTGGGTGTGTTGGGGACACAAGAGACTCTTTGTTATTTGGTTGCAGGGTTGTTTGAGAGAGACCATCTTCATCCTACGCCTCCCACGGATTGATAAACCTTAGGTCATCCACTTGAGGGAAATTTGCTACTGTCCTACAAAACTTTGCGCTTGGAGGCCCAACACGAGTCTACAAGAAGAAGGTTGCATAGTAGACATCACCAACTTGTGTGGCTTTTGTTGATCCAGTCGGAGGACAAGGTCGCCTTCCTGGAAAGCACGCCCTCTGACATGTCTGTCATAGTAACGCCTCAGGTCTTGCTGATAAAGCATCGATCTGACTAGAGCTAGCTCTCTCTCCTCTTCTAAGAGGTCCAGACCGTCTTGACGTGCTGCTTCATCTTCATCTTCATTATAAAGTTCCACCCGGGGAGCATTGTGGCGTACGTCACTCGGCAAGACGGCTTCAGATCAGTAACCATGAAGAACGAAGTGCGCTTGGTCGAGCGGTTCGGAGTCGTCCAATTGCCCCATAGGACAGACGGTAGTTCTTTGACCCATGCTCCTGCAGCGTACTACAAATCCCTCATCAGCCGGAGCTTCAATCCTTGTATAATCATCCCATTCGCTCGTTCTGCTTGTCCATTCGACTGCAGGTGAGCCCTAGAGGCATAGTTGACCCGAGTGCCTTGAGAGTAGCAGAACTCACGGAATTCATCTGAATCGAAATTTTTCCCGTTGTCAGTGATGATGTCATGGGGAATTCTGAATCTGAAGATAATCTGTCGAATGAAAGTGATAGCAGTCGATGCATCCAAGCTTTTGATGGGCTTCGCTTCGACCCACTTGGAGACTTATCTACCGCTATCAGCAGGTGGGTAAACCCACTCGACCCAGTATGCAGAGGGCCGACCATATCGAGACCCCACACGGCAAACGGCTAGGTGAGCGGGATGGTCTTCAGTGCGGATGCAGGTTTGTGCGTCTGATTCTTATAGAATTGACACCCAACACAAAGGTCAACCTAGTCCTTTGCTGCTTCATTGGCTCGGGGCCAATAAAAACCCCCACGGAACGCTTTCGCGACCAACGTCCGAGAGGAAGCATGATGGCTGCAGGTTCCCGAGTGAATCTCGTGTAGGATCTGCAACCCTTCCTCTAGGGAAATGTACTCCTGTGTTACACATGTAGTGATTTTCTTGTATAACTGTTCTCCCATTACTTCAAAAGATTTGGATCGCCGGACGATCCGTCGAGTCTCCTCTTCGCCTTCAGGGAGCTCTTGCCAGAGCAAGTATGCTAAGTAAGGTTGGGTCCACTCGGGAGTGATTACCAACATCTCGTGGACGATATCCACCACAACTGGAATGTCAACTTCAGTCGGATTCAAAGGCCCGACTGCTTGCGGGGGCTCCTCGGTGAAAGGATCCTCTTTGACTGAGGGAGAGCGCAGGTGCTCAAGGAATATGCCTTTCGGCACGACCCGCCGAGTGGAGCCGATATTAGCCAGATCGTCAGCCACCTGGTTCTTCGCTCGGGGTATGTGATGCAGCTCCAAGCCTTCAAAATTCTTCTCCAATTTCCTGACTGCGTTGCAGTACCCGGTCAAAGCCGGACTCCGGATATCCCATTCCTTCATTACTTGACTGACAACGAGGTCTGAATCACCGAATATCATCAGACGTCGGATACCGAGCGTGATGGCCATTTGGATCCCGTACAGGAGGGCTTCATACTCAGCCTCGTTGTTAGATGAATCGAAGTGGATTTGAAGGACGTAGCTCAATCGGTCTCCCCTGGGGAAACGAGAACCACTCCGGCACCAGATCCTTGGAGCATCTTGGATCCATCAAAAAACATGATCCATCAAAAAACATGGTCTCCCCTGGGGAAACGAGAACCACTCCGGCACCGGATCCTTGGAGAATCTTGGATCCATCAAAAAGAATGGTCCAGTGTTCGGGGATACTTGAGGCTGGTTGTTCCTGTTCTATCCACTCGGACAAAAAGTCCACAAGCGCTTGAGACTTGATTGCCTTCTTGGCTTCAAACTTGATCTCCAGCGGGAGGAGCTCAATCGTCCATTTTGTCACTCGTCCCGTTGCATCTCTGTTATGCAGGATTTCCGATAGGGGGGCATCGCTGATAACCATGACCGAGTGCTCTTGGAAGTAATGAGCCACCTTCTTAACAGTGAGGTAAATACCATAAACCAACTTCTGGTAGTGTGGATACCTTTGCTTGGAAGGGGTCAAGACTTCTGAGATGTAATAGACGAGTCTTTGCACTTTGAATGCTTTTCCCAATTCCTCGCGCTCCACGGTGAGGACAGTGTTGACCACTTGGCTGGTAGCCGCGATGTACAAGAGCAAAGGCTCTCGGCTGCTCGGCGCAGCTAACACCGGCTGGGTGGAAAGCAAGGCCTTGAGCTCATCGAATGCGGCTTGCGCTTCGGGAGTCCACTCAAAGATATCAGACTTCTTCATCAATCGGTAAAGAGGCAATGCCTTCTCACCGAGTCAAGAGATGAATCTACTTAGGGCTGCGAGGCACCCCGTGAGCTTTTGCATGTCGTGTAGACGCACAGGTTTCTTCATTCGGACAATAGCGCCGATTTTGTCAGGATTGGCATCGATTCCCCGTTCGGAAACAGAAAACCGAGTAGCTTGCCTGATGGCACTCCAAATGTGCATTTTGCAGGGTTAAGCTTTATCTGAAAACGCCGTAGATTCGTGAAGGTTTCGGCGAGGTCTGCCAAGAGGTCGGAACCTTTCCTGGACTTGACCACGATGTCATCCATATACGCCTCCACGTTCCGCTGATTTTCTTTTGCAAGCATTTTTAGATCATGCCCACAAAGGTTGCCCCTGCATTCTTGAGACCGAATGGCATAGTGATATAGCAGAAACACCCGAATGGGGTGATGAAGGCTGTTTTTATTTCATCTGGTCCATACATTCGGATCTGGTGGTACCCAGAGTACGCATCCAGGAACGATAGGCATTCACATCCAGCCGTGGAATCTACTATCTGGTCTATGCGGGGAAGGGAAAAATGATCTTTCAGGCAGGCCCGATTGAGGTGCTTGAAGTCGATGCACATCCGGAGGGATTTGTCCTTCTTGGGAAGCAATATTGGATTGGCGAGCCACTCGGAATGGTACACCTCGCGAATGAACTCGGCAGCTAGGAGCCGAGCAATTTCTTCACCAATCGCCTTGCGCTTCTCGACGGAGGATCAGCACAAGTGTTCCTTGACTGGTTTGATCTTCGGGTCGACTCGGAGTTGGTGCTCAGCCAATTCCCTGGGAACCCCCAGCATGTCAGATGGCTTCCACGCAAAGATATCCCAGTTCTCACAGAGGAACTGGATGAGCTTGGCTTCCTATTTGTCACCGAGTGTCGTCGAGATGTTCGTCAGGGCGGCACTCGGATCGTTCGGGTGAATGTGAACTTGCTTGTTCTCACCGGACGACTGGAAAGCTGATTCTACAGCCGGCCGTTTGGACTTGAGAAAATCTGCTGTGTCCACTGTCTTCTTGTACCAGTCGAGTTCGACTGCTAGTACTTGTTCGTTAGCAATCTTGGAGCCCTGTTGGAGGCATTCCTCGGCGACTATTCGATTGCCAGTCACCGTGATCACTCCTTTCGGCCCGGGCATCTTAAGTTTAAGATACACGTAACATGGACGGCCATGAAACGTGCGTAAGCGGGCCTACCCAGGATGGCGTGATAAGCATTGCGAAAGTGCACCACTTCAAACGTTAGGCGTTCCTTTTGAAAATTCTTCTCGCCTCCGAACACGACGTCCAGAGCGATTTGGCCGAGTGACTCGGCCTTCTTCCTAGGGATGACTCCGTGGAAATGCATATTACTCTTGCTCAGTCGGGACATTAGGATGTCCATTGCCCTGAGCGTGTCGGCATAGATTATGCACAGCCCACTGCCTCCATCCATGAGTACTTTGCGCAGTCGGACTCCATTGACGGCTGGATCAACAACCAGCGCCTACCTCCCGGGGGTGGCTGTGCGGGCTGGGTGATCCGACTGGTCGAAGGTAACGGGGGTCTTCGTCCAGTTGAGGTACTTGATGACAGTCGGAACTGCCATGTTTACCTCCCGATTGACGACCTTCAACCGGCTCTTGCTTTCGACGTCAGCAAAAATCATGTTGAGGACCTTATCGACGTTTGGATACTTGGGAGCATCCTCACCTTCCTCGTCGTCGTCCTTCTCTACGGAGGTCTCTCTACCCATCTCTTGCTTGAGCATTCGCCACTCCCGAGTGGTGTGCTTTGGGTAGATCACATTGTCCTCCTCATCTTTTTTAGTATGGACAACACAGGGTTGATCCAATACCTCAGTTTTGTACTCGGGCTTCTTCTTATTAGCCCATTCCTTCTTCTTCTTCGGCTTAGGCTTCCCCTGGCCAGGAACCGCCACAACTTCTGCCTTTCCCGGAGGATCAGCTTTCCATTTCTGCTTTTTGCCAGCGTTTCCCCCCGATTGAGGGGTGTCGCCGGCTCGCCCTTTGCCGCTTCGGAGGCAGTCTTCTTCTTCGCCATTGGCATACTTATTGGCGATTTCCATGGCCCGACTGAGAGACAGGTATCCCGATCGGTTGAACTTCAGGATGAGCTCACGGTACCGAGTGCCTGCCTTGAAAGCGCAAATAGCTTGGTGATGTGTAACATTCTCGACGATATTCAGCGTGGTTCAGCGCTGAATGTACTCTCAGAGAGTTTCGTTGCTCTTTTAGACACAGTGCTGCAATTCTGTCAGCCCACCCGGATGCTTGTACGTGCCCTCAAAAGTCTTGATGAACACCTGCGCCAGGTCCTCCCAGCAGTAGATGCTACTAGAGGGCAACTGGTTCAGCCAGGCTCGTGCAGATCCCTCCAGCATGAGAGGAAGATGCTTCATCACAACAAAGTCATCGCCACCACCGATTTGGACGGCCACTCGGTAATCCTCGAGCCATGTTTCCTGCTTGGACTCGCCGTTAAACTTTTCGATCCCCGTTGCCAACCTGTAGTTGGAGGGGATCTCGGCCTCTCGGATGTACCTACTAAAACACTCGAGCCCTAAAGTCCCCCATCCACTCAGTCGATCTCTGACGAGTATGTTCTTGTCTACCGCATTCTGCGTGATGATAGATCTGGCGTTGAGCAGCGGGGGTCGCCGGCCACCTTCTTCATATCCCCTGGGCCGAGCGGGACTCCGATTGCGATCTTCTCGGTGAGGTCGACCGCCGTCGTAGGGCTGCTTGCTATACGAACCGCCCCTCGGAGGGGCGTCCGACTGACGCCAACGTCCTCCATGCTGGCCTCTCAGAGGAGGAGGAGAATGTTGGCGCTTTCCGTATGCATACGGGCTGTGTGCGGACTGAACTGTATCAGCCCGAACAGACTTGCTGTAAATGCGCTGGTGTGACTGCGACTCCTTCGAATTCTGTCTCAGGGTGGTCTTCAGCGGAGTCTGGATCTGCCGAATGCCCTCTCTAGCCGCAGAACCGGACGGCTGAATTGATTCAGCGATCCGAGTGACTGCGGCCAGGTTCTCCATCGGTGTGTACATCACCGGGATCTTGGGCGGTCTGTCATTCGGAAATACATGTCGCCGACTGCGACTGGAGCTAGGTTGCTCTCTGGCCGCGCGATCATCGAGTGACCACTGGAGTCGCTCGAGGCTCTCGCGCTCAGCCAAAGTGGCTTGGCGCGTGGCCTCCAAAGCTATCTCCTCTGGGGAAGTCCCCGTGATGGGAGTGAGCAGGACTTCATCGTCCCTCCTCCTCCTCTCCTCCCGCTACTCCTGACTGAGAGGCTGGGGAAAATAGGCGTCGGTGTTGCCGTCGTTGCGACAACCATCTCGGCCACGGGAACCGCCTGTGGAGTATCCAGGAGGCCCGTGGTTGGTGGTGTGAGACGGTGGGCTCGCCAGAATCTAGCACGGCCACCTGCTCGGAAGCGGGCTGACGCGTCATGACATGCTTGAGCCATCGCTACACCCGCGAGCGCCCGGAACACTTGCGGCGGCCCGTAGCGGGACGAGCAGGCACGGAGCCATAAATCTTCGATGACTGTCGAAGAAGGACTCAGTGCGCCGTCGCGCTGAAATGCACCGCACCGCGGGCGGGGAATGCGTCCGGGTCCATTGGTGCCTCATGCAACCATGCCAAACTGTCAGCGATGAAGCGGAGGCTGTCGAAAAGGATTTCGCCGCCGAGTGCCATCATGATGACCGGAAAAGTTAAATCTCCACCTGCGTTGGAGTTTGCTAGACGTGTTGCCCCACGGTGGGCGCCAACTGTCGTGGGAGTAAGACTGACAGTAGTACGGGGGTACGTATGAGTAAGGGCGGAGCCTAGCTACGGCACAAGTGTAACACTCGGATGTACGAGTTTAGGCCCCACTCGGAAGTGGTAAAGACCCTACATCTCGAGCCCTGAGGCTTAGTGTTTTGCTTATGGGGTGTGTCTGATTACAGGGAGTTCGTAACCCTCCCTCTGGCGCTGGGGGATGGATTATATAGAGTGCGCCACCACCTGCCGAGCTCCATTACTAGGGTAATTAATGACGGTAACTGCCGGAGTTACTACAAACGACTGTGTTAAGTAGGAGCGTTACGGGTAACGTCGTCTTCACAACACTTAACGTGAGTTAAGTCCCTCGAACGTTGTAGTTCCTACGTCGCCTCTGCTTCTTCTCGTCCGAGTGCCGAAGCCTGGCCGACAGACTGATGACGTCCGAGTGACTTTCAAGGATCCGAGTGGATCTAGTAAAATCATCCGAATGCTAAAGTAGTCTAGAGATTTCCATGAACATGTAGGACCCAGGTGGGCCCTAGATGTCAGGTCCATGACCCTACCTTGGGTAGGTGACCTCATCAGGTATTATTAAAATTGGTCCAAGTTCTCCATTGGCACCACGTCTTATTTTTATTTTTTCTCATTGCCGTAGCAAAACAGAATAATTGCATAGTGAACTGAAGCTATTTTGACTGCCTAGCTGGAGGACTTCACATCAACTCACTGTGGTACCAAATACATGTTGGCTAAATAATAAAGATTGAGGCATTTACTGAAAAAGGGTATAGAACAAAAATTGGTAGAAGGCAACAACACAAGTATAGAACTGTACTTTGTAGTAGACATATAAAAGAAAAGAGAGAGTAGAGGAGAAACTGAACATGCAAAAAATAGATGAGTTACTGCAGGTGGGTGTACAGATGTTGAACATGGAGAAGGGAAGAAGAGGAGGAAGGATTCACGGGGTGATGCGACTCGCCTGCGACGCCGTTGTTCTCACCGTCGCCCTTCTGATTCTCCTCTCCTCTTTGTGGGTAAAACAAAACATGGAGGAGGTGTGCAGACTTGGATCCAGAAGCAACCATGTCGACGGCAGCATACCATCATGTATTCGGTCTTAGCTCCATAGAACGGGGCGGGGAGATGGTGAGATTGTCGCTGTCGTCCGACGAGCTCTGGGCGATCTCATCACATCTCGAGGTGCACCTCCAGCGGTAACAGTTCGTACGTCCCCTCTGCACATGCGATTCCATGGGGGTGAGGTCATGTGGGGAACCTAGCACCTAGGGAGAGAGTACAGAGGGGAAACGGGAAGGAAGAAGGGGAAAACACATCTGTTGTGCGGGGCGACGGTTTTAGGGCAGCGACGTGATTACGGGATTAGTGCAGACTAGCTAAATGCCCGTGTGTTGCCACAAAAAAAGATACATTAATTAATCATTGTTATGATTCAAAAATAATGGTTTCAATTCATATAGCGACAAATACTAATTCTCTCTCTACCACTTGTTTTCTTTGCATTTGTCATGTCCCTTAATCAGGTGGTGGTTCCCATGCCAAAGGGGAAGATCTCGCTATCCCTTCTTTAAAAAATGTATAATTCCACCTCTTAATCACCATCTCCTCTTGCAAGAAAAAGTGCATCATTCCATCAACCCTTTCTCTAGCATTATCGTCTTTGAAAGGTCTATCCCTTCGCCTCACGATTATTTGGGCACCTATTTTAAGTTGCCCCCTCTATTTGAAAAAGATAGCTCGAGAGAAGTATCTGGTACTTGAAAAACCATAATCTATTTTGCATGAGAGCTGTTCTATCGAAATATATAATGTATTTTTACTTCTTGGTTGTTGAATGGAATCACATATGTGATCACTTCTTAAAATGGGGTTGGCTCAAGAATTTTTCACTCAAATAGTAAAGATGGCTTACCTGCAATAAAAGAAGTGCATAAAGTGCCAATGATTTATTTGAGATAATTAAAAGAATACATATAATGTTGTCCTATGAAATATGCACGTTCCATCTAAACGTGTGTAGGCACATACATGTCAAATGGATAGGCAACTTGGGCGTGCACAACAAGATTATATACAAAGTTGTGATGGGTTATGTTGGATATAATATTCATATTTCATCCAAAAACTCCTTTGTTCGTTGCTCCGTCTACGAAAGCACCTCAATGCAAATTTTCTAAACATTCTTTAGCTTTCCCTGCATAATTCAGACCGGAGCTTGAGCACTCATGAAACACTCATGAAACAATACTCTTTGGATATACTATAGCTGGCCCAAGTGCTACAGTTGATAATATGTTACTCTATAATAATTCGAGATTTTCAAGTAACCGAATAGTCCATACAACGTGTAACATGAGAAACAAATTGATGGTACTTGAACTTCGAATGTCAAAAGCTTTTATGGTGCAAACTAGTGAATAAAGCTACAAGGTAAACACAACAGAAAGAACAATGTTCAACTATGTTTCCTTGGCAGAAATTTATTGTGGCCTTTGAGCTCATTGGAGGAGATATCTTTACATTGCCAACAAGTGGTATGTCTGACCAGTATAGGATGATGATGAAATCAGGATGGTTTGGGATAATTCGGAAGAACATATGTACTAAATGAGATATGTAGTTTTACCTATGTCCTTATGCAATATTTGGCTTCTCGAACTTTCTTCCACGAGAACACCATAAAGCAAGTCATTGCTAGAGTATGAAATTTGCTTCTTTGAAGCTTCAAATATGTGTTCACAAGCTCATGCAAGGAAGAGTTCGACCTGATAAAGGAAGACCAATAATAGATCATGTAAGTGTCTCGATGGAATTGTTTCCTTTCCTTGCAGCCACGGAAAACAACTCTGTTGAATGTCCTGCACAACATGAAGCTAGTTATTTATCTATTTTTGTCTTTAATTTGAAGAAGATAAGTTGGTAAGATGTCCTATAGGAGAATAAAATAACATAACAGGTGACCCTCAAAACTCAAATAGATTATTCGGAAAATTTTCTTCTTCCTCTAAGGCGCAACATGAAAAGAAATACCCTATGCATTCTTCACATAAAAATAATGTAGAAATTAAGTAAGTTGGTTAAGTTAGTGGACACTTGAAGGGTATTTTCGTAAGAATTTTTTTTGCGAAAAATAACTCTGAATAATTCGCAACACATGGCAAAATTTGGAACAATTAAAAATATCAAAACATTTCTAGCTAGGGCATAGATTCAGCATTTTTTTTAAAGATCCAGCATTAGCTGGCTTCATTTGATTTAGTAGAGAGCAGGGGTACAAAAGCGATCAAGTGATCGATGGATGTTTTGGGACTGCAAGCGGAGAAAACTTGCAAAATTGGGGCTGAAACACAAACTCCAACCCAAAAACCTGATTTTTTTTTTATATTGCTATCTCACAACCGTATTCCCAAAAGGGAGCTCTATGGCTTTTGCGCATGCTGCTCGCCACTGCTCCATGGTTTGCCGGATGCTTGCCAGGATGTGAGCTGTTGTGGCTCTTTTGTCTCTGAAAATCCGGTTGTTTCTCTCACCAGATCTCCCACGTGATTGCCATGATCAGCGTTTTTTATGCCCCTCCTTTCTTCCTTGCTAGCGTTTGCTACCATAGTTTTTACGATTTCTGCCGTGGTTTTTATAACTCTGCCAGTGGCAATCTGATGGCTCTGCGGTGCCTCCATGTGGCTGCCTCATCCCAGATTGATCTTGAGAATGGGCAATTCCAGAACAAGTGAGCCGAAGATTCTAAATTTCGCATGCAAAGTTGAAAGAAGTAAGTGTTGGGCCATTGTCTTCGCTGCAGGTGATCGTTGCACCAAAGTCTGTCCAAATGCAGCAACCACGAGAAGATTTTGATCTTTCCAAGAGCCCAAGCTTTCCAAATAATGTTCTTGATGTTGGAGTTTGGGATTGTGCTCAGCTGGAGGTTGTAGGCTGAATTGGTAGAGTAAATTCCATTTGTGCTTGCAGTCCATCTGATTGTGTCCTCATTTTTCCCTTGTGCAAACACCCTCTGTCCTCTTATCTGGCGCGCCATTTGTACGAAATCAGTAACAAAAAGTAGAAACAGAAACCAAGAAGCTAAAGTCTCCAGCGGTGTTGTGCTGCACTCTGTATGAACAGCCAGGAGCCTCACTTGTACTGGATGGTCGTGGTATGACCGTATGAGGAGCGGATCACATGTATCTATAGTTTTTTAGAAGCCAAAGTGTGCTACTCGGTGACACTCTATCCTCGTTGTATATTGTGGTTCGTGACTCAAACTAATAAATTGAAATCCTTATTCGATATACATCATTATGATACTCTCTTGTAAAGAGGGATGATCAAATCACAATCATCTCCAACACTATGAGTGCTCAAATATCATATAGCTAGGCACACAGGAACTACCTTTTGAAAAAAATAGTAACATGTATGGCTTACCTGACGATAAAGTATCACTTATATAAACATGACACCATTTAGTGTGTGTGCTGGTACAAAAGTTCCTACACACGTGGTAACTTCATCATTCCCAGGACTGTTTATGAGCTTTCGAGGTTGAGAATGTCTACTCCGCGTCTGTTTGGCACAAAGGTACGAGTTATGAATTCAGATAAAGAAAATATCGCTGGCTACCAAAAAGGTGTGAAAAATAGCAGAAGATCATCTACTCTTAACAATCCATAGCTTCTTTGTGCCTCTATATCAACAACAAAAATGCAATTCTCTTGACGCTGAATATGACCTATAACTTACAACTGAGTAACCACATAGCGGATGCCATCCAAGTGTCATCCTTTTCGTCAGTAACTCGGTATAAACAACAACATTATCGCATCAGTAGTTACCACATAGAAGACGACCAATCTGGTCCTTCAAATTATATATCTATACAAACTGCAATGTAAACAATACATTCACAGCCCAATTCAATTCAGGTACAAGACAATTTCCAAAATTATATCCATCTGTTAGATGTCGAGTTTGTGACTTTTAGTGGTTATAAATTCCAGTTTATAGCGGGTTCCAAATCCATAGAGGGATTTCTAGTGGGATCCATCTCATTGGGATCTGATAGAACGTATATGGCGCAAAGTACATACTAACCGGAGTGGTTGCAGCAAGAAGAACGCAAGATTCATTGTCTCCGAGAGAATCGCTTGTCGTGTGGCCTCCTGAAGAAAAACAGATGGTGCATAACAGCACTGGCGTTGTTGCAATGTGCTCCGCTGCTAGGAGTAGGAGATGAACTTATGGTATGAGAGAGACATGCGTGGCCTCACTGGTTGTGTTGGGGGAGTGAAGTCTAATTTAGACCCTGAAGATGTAGAGTCCAACGTAAATGAACCCCGAAGTCCATACCCTGACCTCACCAATCCCGGTTGTTTTTTACCTTAGTCTATATCCAAACAAAGGGATTCGTATGTGGCACAGGAAAGACCGGGATCAGGGTAAGTCAGCTACCCGCAGGTGGGTCCCAGGCCCCCAGCAACCTGGAATCAGATAATTTAACGTGGAGGAACCTACGCCGGAGGGCAGTATGTAGCATGCTTACCCACCGTCCGTCTGGGTTAACCATCAAAACCCTCGTGTTGGCTGTTGGTCAATCGTGTTGAGCCGTATTTTTCGAATGAGCCATGCACATGGCTGATGGCTTCCCTCCTCGTTCAGATACGAAGGAACTGTTAGAACTTAGTGCTCTCAAAGCTCTAGCTCAAACTAGCAATGGTGTGTGAGAGAGAAGACACTCAGGTTTTGTGCTGCGTACAGCAGCTACAGCTTTTTTGGCTATTTCAACCTTATTTGTATCAAACTTACAAAGGGAAATAAACAACTCTACACGCGAGCAGACCGGTCGTGCCATCCCACACGCTCATCCTGCGAGTGATGCACGTGTGTCGCGAGCTACGCTGCATGCCATCCCATGCATTGCCAACGACCTCACCAAGCTAGCTAACAACTCGCTCGCGTCGCCCTCCCCCTAGGGCGACTCGGGCGGAGCCCAGAAACCTAGCCGTCGCCGCCTAGCACTCCCTCCTCCTCTTTCTCTGTCGCCGTCGGGGGACGCCGCCGGGCTAAGCCCGGGGGCCGACGGCGGTGGCGGGGGATCTCCTCTCTCACGCGTCTCCGGATTGGGGCGGGACACCTAGGCGTGTGGTGGCGCGGCCGATCTGGATTCTGCGGCGCGGCGGATGGCTGCGGCAGGTGGCGGGTGGCCGGCCCGTCTTCGGACGGCGGCGGCTAGGCGCGGCAGGCGGCCCAGTCACGGACGGCGGCGTGGGCTGCGGGCACAGCGGCCGGCCTTTTCGGGCGGCGGCGGTGGTCGGCGGCGGCGGCCAGCTAGGCTGCGGTGACGTGCAAACTGCCTTCAGATCGGCAGCGGCGGCGTGGAGGGCCTGGTGGTCTCGTCGGCAGCACATCCGGTCAGATATGTTCTGACCGATGCGACCGGCGGTGGTGGTCATCTCTTCCGTCAGACATGGTCAGCCTGAGGCTGGGTGTTCGGATCTCCGGATCCGTGATCCAGTACTGGTTGCGAGTCGGGAAGACATAGCTGCCGGTGAAAACCGAGCCGACGGCGAGCGATGGCGGCGTTCTACGTCATTACCTTGATGAAGGCATCGTTGTGTGACTTATGTCGACCCACTCGTACTGCTTTGGGGGAAACCCTAGGATCTGGTCTTCCAGATCGGACGATGATGGCACTGCGGTGGCGTTTCTCTCTTGGGAGCATCGTTTGTGGAGCAGTGCTGGTGGTCAGAGGCAGGAGGTGGAGCGGCTTCGTCTTGCACGGAGCTTCGGTGGAGATGTCAAGTCATGCCTGGGCGATAGGTGCTATGCTTTGTCATGCCTGGTCGGCAGGTGCTACGCACGACAGATCTTCCAGAGACTTCAAGCTGTGTCGGCTGGTGGTACTTGGCGGCATGGGGATGAGGTGTACCGGCGGCGACCGCGACGTGCTCAGCAGTTCGCGCGCAGGGTGGTGATGCCGTTGGGCGCCGTGGTGGCGTTGACGGCAGCTAGACCAGGCAAGGATGATACGTCAGTACAACTCTGAAGATGGAGTAGTGGCAGTTGGCGGCGGCGGCCTCTGAGAGCGCGCCGGACCGGTGGGTGCCCCATACCCGGCAAGTGGCTTGGTTGGGGCCTCAGGCCTTAGATGTTAGGCTTGTCTGCGAGGTCTGCGGTATTAGGCCCGGACTATCAGCATCCCTTCATCAGATGGATAGGAGTAGCGACAGTTGTCGCCTAGACGGTGGCTTCAGACTTATTGTTGTATTTCTTTGTAAGGTCTTTTGTGAATAATTAATAAAATGGCTGCATGCATGCTCAGATGCAGAGGCCGGGGGCGATCCTCCTTCTCTAAAAAAAAGGTAGCTAACAACTAACAACTAACAGAATCTAATCGACATGCCCGTTTTATTTGCTTACTAGAAAAGAAACAAATCTAGCTACTAAACCGGGCGTTAGAATCTTACATCTTACATTCTTAAGAAGTTGATCCCCACTATAGCAATTCTCTCTACATGCACACTGTCCACATCACCATATTTGCCACATTAGTCTTCAGTTGCAAACACCAACCAATCATCAGCTCTGTCTCTGTCCCAACTCTCTTCCTCTACCACCTCAACAATTTTCTATCCACCTAGCCCGCATGCAAGAGTCATCAATATAGGATAGCTAAATTGATACGAACATGCAGTGGTTCTACGGACAACCTTCAATATAGGATCACATGGAAATACTCTTGTAGCTATTAATACGAAAGGAAGATGGGGAAACTGCTTTAATTATGGTGGGATTATTAACACGGAGGGAGGACGTGGAAAGTTCTTTGACCTTTCATCGCGACTAATGTTCCTGGGGCGTTGTCTTCTGACCTCTCATCCCCCTCAACTAATAAATATCTACCAATTCGCTTAAAAAATCGCCACGGATTCTTCTCACCTTCCTTCTATCTCGGCAGAAGGTTAGGAATACTACCCGCGGTGACGGCGAACCCTGATTGGAGCCGACGTGACTCAACTGTCCTCCGATTACCTTCACCACCACGCAGTAGGCAGCGCGGTTCAGCCGAGTGCATCCCGTGATGGCGCTCCCGTCACGTGTGCGTCACTCCCATTGCCGGACCAATTGTTCACCTTCTATGAATCGAGGTAGACGCCTTCAAGGATAACGAGGTTGTGAGGATGTCAACGGCAGTATTAATTTGAGCCCGCGATGCTAGGTTGGTTCTGTCTAGCCCTGATGATGGAATCAGCAGTCGCTAGCTTTTGCTGCGGCAAGATCCATAGCCTTTATGCCTCAGTGAGTCCATTCTCTCTTCAATTCCTTCCATCAGAATATAGACAATACTATTATTTCCTAATGAGTTTCTTCTTTTATTCCTATTATCCCCGTTCATGTTTTGCTATTCTACTCTTTCATTGAAAGATTTGACCTAAAATTAGTTGCTGAGGTGGAATCATGAGCATTTGACGTTTGATAATGTTAGAGATCCTGTTGTGGTTTCTGAACAGGTTTTGTTCACACGTTTCACCATGGGGTTTTCGATTTGCGCCATCCCTTCATTGTTATTTTGGAGGATGTAGACATGAAATAGCAACCATTGTAGTTTTTTTCCCAGGACTAAATGGACCAAGAATCCAGAACATTACTCATTTAATAATTACAAGCAAAACGGCCCGTGCGTTGCAACGGAAGAAAAAAATTCATAATCTTCAATGGTCATGACCATATTTTGCTACATCACCGAGATACACTATTACTCTTATTTTCATGAAATCGTGAACAATTTATGAAAACATAAACATTTTTTTAAACTCGTGAACATATTTGAAATCGTGAACATTTTTAAAATTTGCGAACATTTTCTAAAATAAGGAACATTTTCTGAATTCATGAACATTTTAGACTATTTACAAATATTACTTTTTAAAAATGTGAACATTTTTTAAAACATGTTTCTTGAATCGGTGAACATGTCTAGAGTCGAAGAACATTTTTTTCGAAATTAGTGGAACCATTTTCTAAATTGATGATTTTTTTAAATGCATGATCTTTCTTGAATCAGCGAACATTTTATGAATCAATAAACTATTATTTAATTTACGAAACTTTTGTCAATTTTTAGGTAATTTTTTAAATCATGAATATTTTTTAAATTGATGAATTTTTGTTCAATTTCATTTAACATTTATTAATAATTGAACTTTTTTTAAAAACATGAAAGTTTGTTTATTTTCCGAACATTTGCCTAACAATTTGTGGACTTTTCTTAAATATGTGAATATTTTTTTAAATTAAAAACCTTTTCTGAATCCACCATGGTTTATTAAGTATTAAATATTTTATTTCAAAATTCTTTTTTTATTTTCGAAACATTTTTTAATTCCCAAATTATTGAAAGTTAAAAAAAACAATGATGGAAAAGAAAAACGAAAAATAAAAAACGAACTTTGAAAAGTAGGTCGAGCTCATACATGGGCTGGCCCAAAAGGTGTGTTGTGTCTTATTCTAACACGCAGAGCGTAGTATAGGAGGTTTGCACTGCATGGGCCGGCCTAAACCGAGATTTTTCTGTTTGAAACGTTTTTTAACACTTATTATAGATGGCATTGATGGGTAATATTTTGTAACTTTAGGGGTAATTTTTATGACTTACGGGCAGAAACACTCCGTACTTTAATAGTAGGTATAGATACTTGATATTGTCAGGATGACACATCAGATCATCAGAGTTATTCATAAGAACATGCTTGTCGTTTACTAATGAGAAGTGAAACAGAGATTACTAATCATAAGTTAAAAAGAGATTATGGCTGGCAGTATAGGGCGATTTTAAAAGAATTTTTGATTAACTATAGTCAATTTGCCTCAGGACTTATGCTCGGTAAGTATTCATCATTACACTTATATTATGGTGGTAAGATTATGCAAGTATGAGTTGGACGTCAGCCATTTATTTTGTATCTAGAACTTTCAATGCCATCATATTATAAAATTCCATAGTTTTATACTTATTTTCTTAACATCATGTGATACAAAATTCCCGCAGCAACGCGCGGGGCATCATCTAGTTATACTAGAAGTATTGGGAGTGCTTTGCTACGCCGTTGGTGTTGTTGGGTTTCTTAAAAAAATAATCGCTCTGCTTTAAAATATAAGGTGTATTACATTTTAAAAAGTCAAATATTTTAAATTTGATCAAATTTATAGTGAAATATATCAAAATTTGTTAATATCAAATCAGTATTTTTAGATTTGTCATGAAATGAATTTCCATGTTTATTTCCTTTAATATTGTGGATGTCAACATTTTTGCTGTGAACTTGGTCAAAGTTAAAGAAATTTGACTTTCCAAAAAACTAATACCCCTCATATTTTTAAATTAATGGAATATTTAGTTTGGCGGGTGGAGGAGATGATAGAGTGTGTATTATTTTTATTTATAAAGCGGTGGTTTGATGGGCCTTTCGTGGTTTGATTTTATATTATCCTCTAACCAACCTATATTTATTTGTGGAATTTTTTTTACCAGTAATTGCATGTGCTATATTGGTGTTATAATATCACATGGTGACGTTTCTTTTTTCTAGATGGTGAGAGGGTGCGAGGATTGATGTTTTTATAGGTCGATTGTCGCTGATTGATTTGAAAAATTGTTAGCTCGGTCAAAATCGTAGACCAAATTCAAAATTGAATATCTCAATTAAATGAAAGAGCTTTAAAATTAGGAAACATAATGGAATAAAGAATTAAATGGGAGAGCTTGAGAAATTTTGACCCAGCCAAAATCAGACGACCCAATTCTAATTGAAAACCTCAATTAAATATGAGCTCTTTAAAATCAGGAAGCTTAGTGTTATAAAGAATATACTCTCTCCGTCCCAAAATAAGTGACTCAACTTTGCACTAACTCTAGTACAAAGTCGAGTCACTTATTTTGGGACGGAGGGAGTATTAAAATAATTGAGTGAGGGATCGTTGACTCGGTCAAAATCGATGACTTAATTGTAAATTGATGACCTCAATTGAATGAGAGGCCTTCAATTCTAGAGAGTTTAGTGATATACTAGTATATATGTTCAACACGAACATGGGAACTGTACCGCTTCAGGTACGAAGGGACGACTGCTCTCCGCATTTTTCATGGCTTCGCCGGCGGCCGTGGAGCTTTCCGCGCTTCACCGCGAGTCAACAGGAGCGGCAAGCCACGAACGGGCTCGACGCTGAGGTGGCCGAGGCGTTTCCAACATGCAGTACGCTGTGGTGCGGGAAACAAGATGACGCCTGCGCGCTGAGTGCTAACATGGCAATCATTTATTTGGTCAAAGTCATCAATCCCAGCCTCCCAGTGCCACATCATCAAATCCACTCTTAAAACACCTCAAGGTAAAAACAATAGGGATCGGTGAAGTCAGGGTATGGACTTCAGAAATTTCGACGTTGGGCTCATTTGTGCCGTCCTCTACAACTTCAGAGTTTAAATCAGACTTCGCTCGTGTGGGGGTGGACCAAGAGCGTCGCCGCCTACAGCATGTCGGCGGTGGATGGAATGGCATGCATCTGCAAGCTCGTATCGGTGAAGATGTGTTGGGCGACGTCGGTGGAGGCGAAGGCGAGGTATGCCTACTCCTATTGGAGCACTTGTAGGTGAGAAATAGGATTGACCGAGAAGCAAAAGTTACAGGGGAACATGCACTCTGCCTGACTATTTCTTTTCAGAAGTTAGGCATTCCGACGGTTTGCAACTTGCTCCATTCATTTCATTGTATGCATTGACCAGAATACCTGGGGTTCTCAACAGCTAATTTTCACCTTTTTTAAGCTAAATAAGGTTTGACCCTGACGCTGCCGGTTTTAGTCTTCATACGACGTACCCGGCTCTACAATTTGTGCACTTCGTGCTTGTTCAAAACAGCCCAAAACTGCATTTTAGAAATGCCAACCCGACATTTGTACTTTTTTTACATGAAAGGTTTGATTTATTGACTTGGACTATGTGATGTCACGATGAATATTATTTATTATACTGCTTGAGAGTAATAACATAATCCTTTCTGAGGATGGGATGTCCGGCTGCATTTGGGTATACACAATTAGCCACTGAATTGAGAATTGGTATTCAGGAGGCTCGAATTCCGCTATTTGGATGGTTTCTGCATTCGCTGGTGGAGGACTGAGCAAGATCCCAAGAACTCGGTTATTTTCACGCCAGTTGTATGTGGGATGTACAAACGTTGTGGCGATTTATCCTCCTGATGTAAATATATAGTGCAGAGAAATTTTGACGCAAAAATAGACTAGTGCCAGTCCTCAGGTGAGCCCACACATGCTGAGCAGTCACGGGCAGAAGGATCCTATGCCTCCTTCCGTTCTCTCTCGTTAATGAAGTGGCAGATCTTGTCCCAGCGTAACACATTGGATATTTGGATAGACTTCACCATTAGTGACTCTATCCTTTTCAATTATCTGTCTTAGGAAGAAATCATATGCCTTCAGGTCATCTTAGAGCATCTACAGCCGTACCCTTTATACTCCCCTCACACGTCCGGACAGGCCGCTCGGTCACTGATCGGTCATGAAATTTCGATCCAACCGGATCTCTCAAACCGGCCTCAAACGCCCGGAATGACCGGCACCCCTCATATCCAGCCCAAATATAGGGCGGATATGGGGGCACCCGGGCACGCCCGCCACGCCGGCCTGACGGCGTGGACCCATGCGGAATCGCCTGGAAACCCGGAAGTCCGACGGACGCCTCCTCCGTTGCCGCAGTGTGAACGCCGCGTGGCGCCGCACCGGCGGGCCGCGTAATACTAGACTGGCTCTTTAAGTCAACCGCCGGCACCCAAACCCTACCCTCCACATTTCCCTCCTTCCGTCCGCCGCAGCCGTCAGCCATGCCCCCACGCCGCCGCCCCTACACGATCTAGCACCGACTCTGGCTCCTTGAGCAGGTCCGGATCCAGAGGGCCACGGGGCTACCTCTGGATCCAGAGGAGGATTTCGAGGAGGAGGTGGAGGAGGTGAAGGAGGAAGAGGACGAGGAGGTGGAGGAGGAGGTGGTGGAGGAGGAAGAGGAGGAGGAGCAGGAGCCGACGGAGGAGGCGCCGACGCTGGATGTGGGGGAGAAGGAGGCGCCAGCGATGGAGGAGGACGTGGATCTGCGGCCGGAGCAGTATGCCATCGTGTACTCCATCCACTCGGAGTCGGCTGCGAAGTCTAGGCGTCTTCGTCGGCAATAGATGGAGGCAGCGCGGGCTGCGGCGGACAAGGATGAGCAAGATGCCATCTCCGACGACGACGAGGAGTAGGATAATACGTAGTACGTAGGATATCTCTTCTGCATGACTTTGTACGGATCTAGGGGATGAAATATGAGAGAGTTGGATGTGGACGAGCAGATTTGAGGGCTGACCGGTCAGTGCCCGCGCACGCGCCCGGACGCGTCCGCAGGCGTTTGAGGGCCCGGATTTGCAAGTTCCGCCTGTAGATGCTCTTAGGGCATCTCCAACATCAACCTGCTGTTGACACCAGATTTTGGCATGGTCAAAAACATAATTAAGAAGACCTCAAATGGAAAAGTGCTCAAAGTGAGAAAGTTCCGTATCGTCGAAAAGAGAAACTTTGATATTTGGGCCATAGCCATCCGATCTCATCTCTAAGGCCGAAGTTGTGTTCGAAGTACTGGGATTTTGTATCCAGAACACTATTCGGCTGATTACGCCCTCAAGATGATCTCATATGAGAAAACTTTCTACATGAATTGTCTTCGTCTCGTCGAATCGGTCGATTTTCATATAAAAGTCGTCTCAATCCAAGTTCGTATGCAAAAGTTAGAGCTGTCTGAATGCAGCCATGTCAAGAGGCGAAATAAGACACGGGAGACCAGACACGTCTTGGCGAGTGTCTGATGCAATGCGTGAGCAATTAGCCATTCAAGATAGCCTCGAATCGAAAAACGTTCTACATGAAAGTTGTTCGTAATGTCGAAACGGTCAACTTTGCTTTTGGGCACATTTTCATCCGAGGTCGTTTACTGCCACAAAAAGGATCCGCAAGGTACAGCCAGAAAGCTTGCCGGGATGGAAACCTTGCCGGGGAAATCTTGCCGGGATGGAAACCTTGCCGGGATAGAAACCTTGCCGGGATAGAAACCTTGCCGGGGAAATCTTGCCGGGATGGAAACCTTGCCGGGGTGTGAAAGCTTGGCGGGATGGAAACCTTGCCGGGGAAAGCTTGCCGGAGTGGAAACTGTCAAATCCGACCAGAAGCTGAAGATGGGCTCAAATAATTATCTAGATGGCCTCGGATGAAAAAGTGTTCAACATGAAAGTTGTTCGTAACGTCGAAACGGTCAACTTTTCTTTTGGAGCCATCATCATCCGACATAGTATACGACCTGCAGAGATGCTACAAGAGTCGGACGGTCCAGTCAGCTACATAACCGAGTCCGACTCGAAATTAAAGATGACCCCGTAGAGTATTCAAGATGGCCTTATTTGGAAGAGTGATCAACATACGGATTATTGGCCTCATCGAAGCGCACAAAATTTGTGTTTGAACCATCTCCATCGGAGGTCATGTGCAGATTCCACGGCCCACGCAAGGAGCAAGACAGAAGATTGGACCAGATTCGGGCTGAATCCGAGCGGGACCAGAACTAGGACTCTAGGACGTGAATTGATGTAATTTTCTTGTAAGGAAAGCCTAGATGAATCCTTTGCTTGTACGGGAAGTCCAGCCGCCTCTTATATATGTTGGGGGTGACGGCCGATTGGAACACACAATCGAACAAACACATCTACTACTTTTTCGTACTTTTACTTTCGTTTACTGTTTTCATCTTTGTTGCTTTGCTCGTAAAGCATCCGTCCCTCCTCTCCGAAATCGAGGAACCTTCTTTGTTGCTTTGCTCGAAAAGCATCCGCCCCTCGCCGCGAAAGTGCGAGGATTATCGTTGTGTTGCGCGGTGCGAATTTCCGCGCCAACACAAATTGGCGACTCCGCTGGGGACCGAAGAACGCCGAGTACTTCCAATCTACTCGGCGACGAGAAGAACAAGGGCAACATCTACTCAGGACATGATGAATACCGAGTCCAGGAACGGGAGCGACATCGACCCGGAGAACGTCATCGCCGTTACGTTCGATGACCTGTCGGAAGATGATCGGCGCGAGTTTGAACAGGAGCTCGAGAGACAGAACGCTGAAAAGAAGAACATGTTTTTGGTGGGATACCAGAAGACAAGGAACGGCGTCGTCAAAAAGGTAGTTGCGCCAAGTCCTTCCGATGCTGAGGTAAAAAAGCCAACCGAAGAGATTGCTCATTTAATTGATGTGTCCGTAGCTAGCAAATTTGGATCCAACATGACAAATGCGATGAACACACTTTCTAAATCCATGGCTGATAAATTTGAAGAACTTGAAAAGCGACTTAGCAAAGGTTTAGGGGATGGTTCATCTCATCATATTCAATCATTAGGGCAACATGTTGAAAGTGCATCGGCTAACAGAGATCAAATTCATGCTGTTCTAAACAATGATCAAAGTGGCCGGAACTATACTAATAGTTCGGCCCATAACTTTATCCCTAGTGTTGCTCCTCCTATCGTTTCTACTTCGGTTGCGCAAAGTTATGATAGCAATAACCGAAGTAGGGTTTTGAATTCAAATCTGCGGCAACCCTACTATCAAACAGTAGCATATACCACGCCATCGAGTTACAATCAACTCGGAGCAAACTCACCACCGAGTTACAATCAATTCGGTACGAACCCTCACCGAATTGTAAATAATTCAGAGGCTATGCCGCCAGCTGTCAGTACCGGGATTCCATATGGGCTGGTACTTGATTCGCAAGCTAATGATCCTCCGTTGCAAACTTCACATGCTCAAACCATATTGCCAGAGAATCCACCACATGCTGTTCCACAAACATATGTTAGTGTGAAAGATCAAATAACTGAGATCCTGAGTCAATAAGGTTTGGCGCCGAAAGGTGTGGCACGTACCTATCGGAAACCATACCCCGAATACTTTGAATCCACTCCTTATCCTCGAGGTGTTAGGATCCCTGATTTTGTTAAATTCACCGGGGAAGGTGGTAGGTCTACTGTTGAACATGTGGCACAGTTCTTAGCACAATGCAGTGAGTTTGGTAATTCAGATATTTATAGAGTTAGACTATTTCCTTTGTCTTTAACCGGCACTGCATTTACTTGGTTTTCATCCCTTGCTCCTAACTCTATTTCTTCATGGGTACAGTTAGAGCAGCGATTTCATGAGTACTTCTATAGCGGTGAAGCTGAGCTTCGGCTTTCTGACCTAACTATGGTTAGGCAGAAGTATAATGAGCTGGTGCATGATTACATTAGAAGGTTTAGGGATGTAAAGAACCGCTGCTACAGCTTAAATATAGCCGAAAAAGATTTGGCTGATCTAGCTTTTTTGGGTTTGCATGCTCACATTAAAGATAAACTAGAAGGGCAGGAATTTTTAGATGTAAACCAAGTATTACAAAAGGATTTGGCGCAGGAAAACCGAGCTAGAGAAGTTAAGCAATCTAGTCGGTTCAGAGAAAACAAAAATAAAGATAAGGTTATTCCTGCTGTTAATACTTTAGAGTGTGAAGATGATTCGGCTAGTGATGATGATATAGACATATGTGTAGCCGAGTGGATCCAAACGCCAAAGTCTAAACCCTTTGCATGTCCAGCTTTAAAACCTACACCTGCTAAAAAAGATGAGATTAAATATACTTTTGATGTTAGCAAGTGTGATAAGATCTTTGATATGTTATTGCAAGGGAAGCAAATAAGATTGAGAGGAAATCATGTGATCCCATCTCCGGAAGAATTGGGACGAAGAGCTTACTGTAAGTGGCATCATTCTTTTTCACATGCTACTAATGATTGTAACATTTTTCGTCGACAGGTGCAATCGGCCATTAACAAGGACGATTGACATTCATAGAGGATGCCAAGATGAAGCTCGATAGTGATCCTTTCCCTGTTAATGTGATCGAGTTTGAAGGCAAAAAGATGCTAATTCGGTCGGATCAGGCCGAGTCAGCCAAGGAGAAAAATACTGTTGATGAGAATGCTCCACCAAAAATGATTAAACCCAGGAACCCAGAGCCGACTGGAAAGTCAATGGAAAGAAAAAGCAAGGTCCAAGACCAAAGCCGACTGTCAACATGCTGTTGGAAAAATACACTTCGCGTAGAAACAGCAATGTGTTCGATCGGCTTGGAGGAGTCAAGCATCAGAGGTCCCCTCCTAGACTTGATGATCATGAGCATTGGGGGAGAAATTCATATGAGCAACAGCCGTGTTTTCCAATGCAACTGGCTTATTGGGGATGCCCACCTCCTATGCACCCATATTTTCCTCTGTGTCCTCCGTGGGGGTTTAATCCTTGGGCACCACACCCTATGGGGCCACCGGGTTGTTTTCGGCCAGAATGGAATCAGCCGAGTAATATGCACAGGGGGCCTGTGCGTCAGAAAAGGACTCGGTTTGATGAAGACACGATTCGAAGGGATCGGTCACCAGTGCGCCAAGTGGCTGACAAAAATAGTAATGGCCATGGGCTCACTTGGGTGCGTAAGTCTGCAAAAGAACTCGGTGAAAAGAAAAGTCCAGGAAAGGAGGATATTGCCGAGTTGAAAGATATTTCTGTTCAGGAAAAAGATGCTAATGCACATACTGAATCTGCCGGCGTAACTCGGAAAATTGGAGCGGTTGGTGTGATAATTGATCCACTCATCAAAGAGAACAGCTCACATGCATTCCCTGGACAGTCTCCAGTTATTTTTGGCTCGCTCAATCATGGGAACCCAAGTACTAATGGAAGCCAGAAATTTGCAGCAGGGGGTGTATCGCATCAGCAGAAGGGTGTTTCGGCTACTCGGAACATGCCGAGTTACATGAGAAGCAACATGCCGAGATACTCAGGAGGCAGTCAGTACAGGCCGGGTTACTCGGGGGGCAACAGGACAGTACGTCAGAAAATGCCGAGTAGTTCGGGGGGCAGCAAATCTGTCGCTCCAGGGACCAAACCAGAACCTCAATGGTGTCCGACAGGATTAAATCACACTCAGAAACGCCGAGTGCAGCGGCTGCGAGCGTTGGAAATCGAAAAAGAAATAGCCGAGAAAAAGCGGGATGAGCAATTCAATGAGGATAGACCAATGATACCCCGACTGGTGTGGAGAGAAAAGCGCATATCAAAAGAAGAAGATGCAGTTGCCGATAACTCGGTTGATGCTCCCACTGGCTCGGTTGATGCAGTCACCAGTTATTCGGAAGATACCGCTCACAATCCGGAAGATGGTGGCGATTGCTCGGAAGATGATGGCAAGTACTCAGATGATGACATGACAGATGACAAGGTTGACGGCGTCAACTCGGAGAATGGCAACAATATATTCACTGATATGGATATTAACATGGTTTTTGCATTGCCCGCCGAGTTCCGCGCACCTGAGTCTGAGGTTGCTGAGTTAATTCTTGGACCGGGTAAGGCTATGTTCGAAAAACCAGAAAAACCCGACCAACACTTGAAGCCGTTATTCATCAAAGGACATGTTGATGGCAAGCCTATTGGGCGTATGCTTGTTGATGGCGGCGCAGGTGTGAATATCATGCCTCTTTCGGTGTTTTCCAAGCTGAACCGAAAGGAGAGCGAGCTAATGAAGACCAACATGGCACTCAGTGGATTTTCAGGAGAGCTATCTGAAGCCAAAGACGTTATATCTATGGAGCTTACAGTCGGAAGCAAGACATTGCCGACTGCTTTCTTTGTAGTCGATGTCAAAGGCCGATACAATATTCTGTTAGGGCGTGACTGGATCCATGCGAATTGTTGCATTCCATCTACTTTGCATCAGTGCTTAATTCAATGGGTAGATGATGATGTAGAGGTGATTGGGGCAGACAACTCAACTTGCATAGCCTTGACAGAAGCGCCGGTTGATTGGCAACTCGGTGATATGCAATGCTTGACCGGTAGAGATCTATCGGACTATGATTACATTAGTATAGGTCGAGATGGTTTTGTACCCATAAATGTACAGCCGGCTGATGTAGCTCGGCTTAATGATCTATCTATATAAGTGATGAATAAAGAAGATAGCATTAAATGGTTACAAAAACGTACAGAAGAATATCGTTCCGGAAAGAACGATATGCATGAGACTATTGAAGAATTTGAAGACATGGACAAGCTTGGGCATGGATTCTCATCGGCTGATCCACTTGAAGAAATAGACATTGGTGATGGGAGCACTCCGAGACCTACATTTATCAATGCTAATTTAAAAGCCGATCAGAAAAGCAAGGTAACCGTGTTACTTAAAGAATTTGTTGATTGCTTTGCTTGGAATTATACCGAAATGCCTGGCTTAAATAGAGATTTAGTGGAACATAGATTACCTATCAAACCTGGTTTTAGGCCGTATAAGCAACCGCGTAGAAATTTTAATCCTAACATGTATGACCGCATCAAAGAAGAAGTTGACCGGTTGATAAAAGCAAAGTTTATTCGGCCATGTAGATATGCGGATTGGGTGTCTAATATTGTTCCTGTTGAAAAGAAGAATACTAGCAAAATTAGAATATGTGTTGATTTTAGGGACTTGAATAAGGCTACTCCAAAAGATGAATATCCTATGCCTATTGCCGACATCCTTATTAATAATGCTTCGGGACATAGAATAATCAGTTTTTTAGATGGCAATGCTGGTTATAATCAAATATTTATGGCCGAAAAGGACATGTCTAAGACTGCTTTTCGGTGCCCTGGCTTTGTCGGTTTGTTTGAGTGGGTAGTCATGACTTTTGGGTTGAAGAATGCCGGTGCTACATATCAACGTGCCATGAATCTAATATTTCATGATCTTCTAGGCATTATATTAGAAATATACATTGATGATATAGTTGTTAAATCGGATGGGTTTGAGCATCATCTTGCCGATTTACGACTCGGTTTTGAAAGAATGCGCCGGTATGGGTTGAAGATGAATCCCCTTAAATGTGCTTTTGGTGTGTCGGCTAGAAAATTCTTAGGATTTATAATTCATGAAGGTGGTATAGAGATTGACCCTAAGAAAGTAGAGGCAATTAAAAATCTGGAACAGCCGACTTGCAAAGGAGATGTGCAAAAGTTATTGGGGAAAATCAATTACTTGAGACGATTTATATCTAACTTGGCAGGGAAGATTGAATCGTTTGCTCCAATACTTCGGCTAAAGAATGAAGCCGAATTCACTTGGGGGGCAGAACAACGAGAGGCTTTTAATAACATAAAGACATATTTGTTGAATCCTCCGGTGTTGCGTGCACCCAAATCTGGTGCGCCGTTCAAATTATATATTGCTGCACAAGATAAAGTGATCGGCGCAGTATTGGCACAAGAAGATGACGGGAAGGAGTGTATCATAGCATACTTAAGTCGTCGCTTGATTGACGCCGAAACTCGGTATGTGTTTATTGAAAAGTTATGCTTATCCTTATATTATGCATGTAACAAGTTTCGACCTTATTTGCTGTCCAGTACTTGTGTGGTAGCTTGTCAGGCCGACGTAGTTAAACACATGTTGCAAAAACCGATTCTTAGTGGTAGGATTGGTAAATGGGCTTATGCACTAATAGAGTATGATTTGACGTATGAGTCGTTGCGTGCTATGAAAGGTCAAATTATCGCTGATTTCATTGTTGATCATAGGGTTAAGGATGAAGAAGATATTAATTATGTTGGCATATGCCCATGGAAACTTTATTTTGATGGATCGGTTTGTAGAAAGGGACAAGGCGTCGGCAATATTTTGATTTCTCCTAATAATGTTATATATGAAACATCGGTTCGCTTAGAATATCCTTGCACGAATAAGCAAGCTGAGTATGAGGCTCTTTTGTTTGGTTTACAAAATTTATTGGATATGGGTGTTAAGGATGTAGATGCTTTTGGTGATTCGCTTCTGGTAGTGCAACAAATTAAAGGCGAATTCCAATGTTTTGACGGGTTGTTAAATAGTTATTTAGACCGATGTTTGGACATGATTAAATCTCTAGATACATTCACCATCCATCATATACCTAGAGAAGAAAATTCTAGAGCTAATTCTTTGGCACAGCAAGCATCCGGTTACAATATCAGTAGAGGAAAGTTCTTCGTCTTAGAAAAACCGATGTTGATTGCTACAAAGGGTGAGACCGAGTTACAAATAAACGAACTATCACCAGTGACCGAATTAGCTACTAATTCGGAGATTGTAGATTGGAGAATTCCTTTGATTAATCATTTAAAAGATCCAAGTCAAACGAGAGATAGAAAAATTCGGCGACAAGCTTTGAAGTATACTCTGTTTAACGACGAGTTACATCGCCGAACTATAGATGGGCTATTGTTAAAATGTTTGGATTCTGACCAATCTAGATTAGCCATGGGTGAAGTGCATGAGGGCATATGTGGGACACACCAGTCGGCTCATAAGATGCGGTGGTTGATAAAAAGAGCAGGTTTTTATTGGCCGACTTTGTTAGAAGATTGTTTCCGTTATTATAAAGGCTGTGAAGCTTGTCAGAAATTTGGCAACATACAATTAGCACCCGTAGCTATGTTGAATCCCATAATTAAGCCATGGCCGTTTAGAGGATGGGGCTTAGATTTTATTGGTGAGATACATCCTTCGTCTTCTAAACAACATTGCTTCGTCCTGGTAGCCACTGATTATTTCACCAAGTGGACGGAAGCGATTCCTTTGAGGAAAATGACTCATAGAGAAGTAATTAATTTTGTTTTGGAGCATATTATTCATAGATTCGGTATTCCTCAAACTTTGACTACTGATCAAGGTGCTTCTTTTATGTCCCATCAATTTCGTGAATTTGCCGAATCTTATGGAATTAGATTGTTGAATTCGTCGCCTTATTATGCTCAAGCTAATGGACAGGCCGAATCTAGCAATAAGACTTTGATCAAGCTTATAAAGAAGAAAGTTGAAGAACATCCGAGAAGGTGGCACGAGGTGCTTTCGGAAGCTTTATGGGCTCATAGAATATCTAAGCATGGAGCTACTCAAGTATCACCTTTTGAGCTAGTGTATGGCCAGGAGGCGGTGTTACCTGTGGAACTTAAGTTGCAAGCTCTTAGGGTAGCCAGACAAAATGATTTGTCGGCTGTTGAATATACTGATTTGATGATGGACAGAATTGATGATGTTCCAGAAGAAAGGTTAAGAGCTTTGCGAGAAATTGAGAAAGAAAAATTAAGAGTAGCCAAGGCTTATAACAAAAGGGTGAAAGAAAAGTCGTTTCAAATAGGAGATTTAGTATGGAAAACAATTTTACCCATTGGAACTAAAGATAGAAAATTCGGCAAGTGGTCGCCGAGTTGGGAAGGTCCATATAAAGTTGTAGAGATTGTCCCTGGCAATTCATATTTTGTACAATCTTTGCAAGGGGAGAAGCTGGCTCAAGCGCTCAATGGAAAATATCTGAAGAAGTACCATCCAAGTGTGTGGCAAGAAGCCTAAATAGGCGATGGCCGATATATGATTATCGCCCTAAGAGCAAACGTGGCCGATATATGATTATCGCCCTAAGAGCAAACGTGGCCGATATATGATTATCGCCCTAAGAATATAAATGGCTGATGGAGTGTTGACATCGTCCTTAGAAAAAGCATTGTGCAAGTTATTTTTCGGCACACAAGTTTTGCCGAAAAACAGGGGGGCATGTGTTGACACCAGATTTTGGCATGGTCAAAAACATAATTAAGAAGGCCTCAAATGGAAAAGTGCTCAAAGTGAGAAAGTTCCGTATCGTCGAAAAGAGAAACTTTGATATTTGGGCCATAGCCATTCGATCTCATCTCTAAGGCCGAAGTTGTGTTCGAAGTACTGGGATTTTGTATCCAGAACACTATTCGGCTGATTACGCCCTCAAGATGATCTCATATGAGAAAACTTTCTACATGAATTGTCTTCTTCTCGTCGAATCGGTCGATTTTCATATAAAAATCGTCTCAATCCAAGTTCGTATGCAAAAGTTAGAGCTGTCTGAATGCAGCCATGTCAAGAGGCGAAATAAGACGCGGGAGACCAGACACGTCTTGGCGAGTGTCTGATGCAATGCGTGAGCAATTAGCCATTCAAGATAGCCTCGAATCGAAAAACGTTCAACATGAAAGTTGTTCGTAATGTCGAAACGGTCAACTTTGCTTTTGGGCACATTTTCATCCGAGGTCGTTTACTGCCACGAAAAGGACCCGCAAGGTACAGCCAGAAAGCTTGCCGGGATGGAAACCTTGCCGGGGAAATCTTGCCGGGATGGAAACCTTGCCGGGATAGAAACCTTGCCGGGGAAATCTTGCTGGGATAGAAACCTTGCCGGGGAAATCTTGCCGGGATGGAAACCTTGCCGGGGTGTGAAAGCTTGGCGGGATGGAAACCTTGCCGGGGAAAGCTTGCCGGAGTGGAAACTGTCAAATCCGACCAGAAGCTGAAGATGGGCTCAAATAATTATCTAGATGGCCTCGGATGAAAAAGTATTCAACATGAAAGTTGTTCGTAACGTCGAAACGGTCAACTTTGATTTTGGAGCCATCATCATCCGACATAGTATACGACCTGCAGAGACGCTACAAGAGTCGGACGGTCCAGTCAGCTACATAACCGAGTCCGACTCGAAATTAAAGATGACCCCGTAGAGTATTCAAGATGGCCTTATTTGGAAGAGTGATCAACATACGGATTATTGGCCTCATCGAAGCGCACAAAATTCGTGTTTGAACCATCTCCATCGGAGGTCATGTGCAGATTCCACGGCCCACGCAAGGAGCAAGACAGAAGATTGGACCAGATTCGGGCTGAATCCGAGCGGGACCAGAACTAGGACTCTAGGACGTGAATTGATGTAATTTTCTTGTAAGGAAAACCTAGATGAATCCTTTGCTTGTACGGGAAGTCCAGCCGCCTCTTATATATGTTGGGGGTGACGGCCGATTGGAACACACAATCGAACAAACACATCTACTACTTTTTCGTACTTTTACTTTCGTTTACTGTTTTCATCTTTGTTGCTTTGCTCGTAAAGCATCCGTCCCTCCTCTCCGAAATCGAGGAACCTTCTTTGTTGCTTTGCTCGAAAAGCATCCTCCCCTCGCCGCGAAAGTGCGAGGATTATCGTTGTGTTGCGCGGTGCGAATTTCCGCGCCAACACCTGTATCCCGACCGCGACAGGGGACCAGTCCACACACACAATTGCGGAAGCCGGCCATCCAATGCTGCTCACATACATCCGGCGTCCCTAATTTGTTTTAAAGTCGGCACATTCAAATGGCCGCATGCAGAGACTATACATGTTCAGATTGTCACATGCAACAGCAGTTCAAATTTTAAAATTTTGAAATATTACATTCCAACATTGTTGTTCCGTTTAACCATCCACAGATGCTCAATCAGATCTTCCGTCAGTTGCTCGTGAGTTGCCCGGAATTTGTTGAAGCATTTGAATAAACTCTTCAAATCTGGTCAGATTCTGGTCTGGAAGTTCGATAGGATCACCCATGTTTTCAAATTCTAGAGTTGCATCAACATCCTCACCCTCATCCTCCATGATAATGTCGTGCATGATCACACAGGAATGTTGTCACCTCTCACAAGGTCTCTAGATCCCATTGTTTAGCAGGTCCACAAACAACTGCAAAACGGGCCTGCAGAACTCCAAATGTCCTCTCGACATCCTTTCTAGCCGCTTCTTGTCTTTGGACAAGTGAGACTTCTTTGAGCCAACTCGGTCAAAGATGGCGTTGACAAAGGTAGCCCACGGAAAATGGATACTGTCAACCATATAGTAGACCATGTTGTACTCATGTCCATTGACAGTATAGTGGCAAGGAGGAGCTTTTCCTTCAGTTAGCCTCGCAAACAATGGTGATCACTACAGCACATTGATGTCATTGTGATACCTGGGCATGCTAAAAAAAGTGTGCCAAATCCAAAGATCATGTCATGCAACTGCTTCAAGAATGATGGTGGGCATCTTAACGTGACCCTGATATTGCCTTTGTAAAGCTTTTGGGCAATTATTCTATGTTCAATGCATGCACTCAAGAGATCCAAGCAAACCTGGCCACCGTCTTGCTTATGAGATTGCCAAGAGCCTCTCGGTGTCTACCACAATTGGTTCTTTCAGGTACCGAGGTCCAAACACCTCGACCACGACAATTGCAAATCTAACCATGGCATCTCCGCATGTGCTCTTAGTCATTCGTAGGTACTCATCCCACGAATCTGCGGTCGTGCCATATGCAAGCATCCTCAGTGCGGTCGTGCACTTCTAATAACCAGAAAACCCAATCCTTTCGATGATGTCCTTCTTCAACATGAAGTAGTCATCATAGGACCGGACGCCATGGTACAAACTATTGAAGACAATCTTGCGCATCCGAAAACGCCGACGAAAATGGTCAACGAAGAGTGCATCGGGGACAAAGTAGTCGTCCATCAGTGTCAAATGGCCACGCGCCCTGTTGCGGTTGAGCACTCGATGACCCTTGGTGGAACCCTTGAAATTGAGAACTTGCTCCTCCACACGCACCGCATCTTCAAGGACCGCCTGCATCACCATCGTCTCATCCGTGTAGCCCTCCTCGTCGGACGAGCCATCAGACGACTCACCATATATAGTGCTCGTATTTGTACTCCAACTCCCAATCCATTGCTTGAAAGAATAAGGGACAACTTTTTTAGCTCCGACAATTCACTGAACAATTATCGGGCATGGTGAGTATAGCACTAGCGGATGGTGCCTGGCGGGGTGGTCGGAGGAGAGGGGTGGAACAACGACGGAGGAGAAGTGGGGTGGAGCTGGAGGTGACGGAGACATAGAGTTCCGGCAGGGGGTGTGTCGTGGTGGCTGGGCTAGTGGAGTGACAGGGAAGGCAAGAGAGAAAGAAGGAAGGAGAGAAAATGGGGAAGATGGAGGTGCGGGGTCCGGAAAGGGTTTCGAAGGCCTACGTGGCTGTTGTCCGGACATCTGCAAATCCCCCCACCCCCATGTTTGTCTCGGGTTTGCCGAAAAAGTTCATCTGGGCCGCTCGGCGGACTAATACATGCCCGCATTGGATGACAAACTGCGTCCGAACCACGTTGTCCGAACAGTTGAATGCGGTTTGAGGGTCCGCTTCGGAGATGTCCTTAGAGAAAATCTATCACAGTCATCATATGTACCTCCTTGCCAGAATAATCACTCGTATGGTGATTTGAGATTAAGAAAATGTCGGCCCGATAGCCACAATTTATGGAGGCCACTTCAAACCGAGCACGCAAGCCTCCATATTAAAGGTTGTGGGTGTTGCTTTGGAGCATGCTTCCTCACCAATCGACCTCACGGGAGAGAAGTTTCATCCCTTTACTCATCCTCCGGTGTGGCCCATCTTTTCTCCTCGTCAATGGTACAAACAAACTTACATTCATCTCAACAAGAAATGGGCCTCCTGTCATGTTTTTCCACCACCCACAGCTCCACTTCCATCTTTGCCTCCACTTTCTCGGTCCTCACCATGTCATTTCGCTCGTGTCCGGACCGTGTGCCACACTCGTCGGAGGAGGAACATATGCTAGGTGAGGAAGCAGGGAAGGAGGCCACCAGAATCCTTGAGGAGGAGTCAGATCGCCATGACGCGCTAGAGGCCACATAGGAGTATCTCGCCCTCCTTATTGAGTGGGAGGATTGAGATCCTAAAACACACGCACTGGTTTGGAAAATTTAACATGGCTATGTGATGATCCTGTATGGGGAGGAGAGGTCTCCCCCACATCGCGTCCCACGATCGCCTCCCGGTCACCTCACTTTTGAGGAGGCATGAGATGAGCGCTTCGCCAACTATGCCTCGGTCGTCTGCCCCGATTAAATCTTGGAGGAGATTGTCGTCGAACACTGTAGGATCGAAAGTATGTCTAGAGGGGGGGGTGATTAGACTACTTGACCAAATAAAAACTCTACCTTTTCCCAATTTTAAGTGTTGGCAGATTTTAGCAATGATAGTAACTCAAGTACACCCTACACATGCATGTCTAAGAGTATAGCAGTGGAAAGTAACAACAAGCATGTATAGTAGAGGGTAGGAAGGAAGATCAAACGCAATTTGAAGACACGAAGATTTTTCCCGTGGTTCCGATAGGTGGTGCTATCGTACGTCCACGTTTATGGAGTCTTCAACCCACAGAGGGTAACGGTCGCGAGAGTCCACGGAGGGCTCCACCCATAAGGGTCCACGAAATAGCAACCTTAACTATTCCATAACGGCTTCCGTCCACGAAGGACTAGCCTCACTATGGGTAGATCTTCACGAAGTAGGCGATCTCCTTGCCCGTACAAACTTCTTGGTTCAACTCCACAACACGAAGTAGGAGGCTCCCAAGCAACACCTAACCAATCTAGGAGGCACCACCCTCCAAAAGGTAATAGGCTTGGTAATGTCGATGAACTCCTTGCTCTTGTGCTTCAAGATGATAGACTCCTAAACACACAATCACTCTCTCATAGATTTGGCTATGGTGGAATAGATTGATTTGGTAGAAAGCAACTTGGGGAGGCTAGCTATCAAGATTCATATGGTAGGAATGGAATAGCTTGATCTCAACACATGAGTAGGTGGCTCTCTCTCAGAAAATTGGATGGGGCAAGTATGGAATAGTTCTGAGTGCTTTTTTTCGAGTGGGTGGTGGTGAAGGGGTATATATAGGCATCCCAAAAATCCAACCGTTACACCTAAAGTGACCAACTCGGTGACACCGAAGTGTAAAACTCGGTGGTACCGAGTTGCTCCAAAGGTAGCAACTTTTGAATCTCGGTGAGACCGATACATAAATCTCGGTGGTACCGATTAGGTGACCAACGGTCAGATTGCACAACTCGGTGGCGCCGATCCAAAAAACTCGGTAAGACCGATTTTATGAAACGAGGTAACAGAAAGTTGGCAAGCTGAACTCGGTGGCACCGATGCAGAATCGGTTGCACCGAATGGCTAGGGTTTGGCATGGGTATGTCTGAGTTTGGGAATCGGTGGGACCGAGTGGAAATTGTTGGTAGCACCGATTTTCAAGATAGGCTTGGACAGACTTTTCTGGAAGAGTTTGTGGGTGTTTTTGGTGACTATCACTTGTGCACGTGGAGCATCTTGTTCACCAACAGTACCTTACCCCCTTTTAATAGTATTGGCTTTCCTATGGACTCAAAGTGATTTCTCACAAATTAAAATGTAGAGTCCTCTTGCTTGAAGCTTTGCCAATCCATTTCCTTGCATCTAGGGGTATCTCCACAATCCTTTTGCCAACCCATCATTGAACTTTTCCTGAAATATACTTAGTGGAAACATTAGTTCAATGACATATATGTTGTTATTAATTACCAAAACCACCAAGGGAGCAAATGTGCTTTCAATATCCCCCTTTTTGGTAATTGATGACAACATATAGATCAAAGCTTCGACATATGATATAATCAATGAATATAATAGTCGCTTTGAGAAGTATGTGATAAGCAAGAGCTCCCCCTAAATTTGTGCATTATTTTGAATTTGCGTTTGAATGCAAATGTACAATCGATTAGGTACATGAGGCACTCTTTCATGTCACATACAACTTGGTGGTGTGCGAGAATAATAAGAATGAATATCATAGCACAACACAATCAAGTAAAGGTGAATGACCATCTCATAAGCATCACAAGGATAGGAAATAGTAGCAATACACATCAAGTGTATGATCAAACACCAACAAGGTTTAACACATCCAAACCAAAAGATATCAAATGTTTTGAAAAGCGATAAAAATCAACGCTCTCTCTCTCGAAGCCTACAGATCTATATACATCTTCTCCCCCTTTGGCAACAAGTTACCAAAAAGTTCAAAGGCATATAGCTAATCGTTCTTCTGGGGCTGTTCTCCTCCGGTGGTCGATGAAGGAGTCGAGAGAACAGCATCAGCGAATATGTCGGCAGACGTCATGGACGGAGTCGGTGTAGCAACTGGAGGAACTGGAGGAGCTGATGGAGCTGAAGAAGCTGTAGCAGGTGCTGATGAAGAAGGTCTCAACTCTGGAGCTGGCACTGTAGCTGATCTAGCCTGAGTAGTGAACTGAGTGCTCGGCCTGAAAGGTGCACGATCCTCATCCTCATCATCATCATCTGTAGAGTGAGGGCTAGGCACTGCGTCAACTTCCTTCTTGTGCTCATTCACAGTCACTGTGAGCTCAACCACCTTGTTGTTGAGAATATGAAATTTGTTGTCAACAATCCTCGAGAGGCTCGCCTGGTTCTTCAATATCTCACTGATGTCCTTCTGTATGCTGAGCACAGAGCTAAGTAGGAGATGCATCTGCTCACTCCTAGACCTGGGCACCTGAGAACTGGAGTCTCTGGCTGCCTCTGCATGTGCCTGTGCTGTAGCTGAAGTGGGATGATCTGGGTCCATCACCACAACGTTGTCTTCTAGATCTGGCAATAGTGGCAAATGTGGTCGGTCAAGTGCAAATATGTGCTTCTCCAACTTGGAGTTGATAAGCATCTGGATATAGGGTGCATAGCAGCATGAACGCTTCTGATCGGTAGCAACTCTCTTCACAATCTCCACTATCAAATCCATCACTCTGAATCTAGTATGTTGATCTAGGTGGAGCAGCATGTTGATGGAGTATCCTCGAATCATCTTCTCATCTCCAGACTTAGGCATCAAGGTATGCCTCAATATGGTGTTGATAGTGCGTAGACCAGCCCGGAGGAAGTAAATGGATCCTAGCTTGTGAGACTTCAGATGTGCAGCAGGGATCTCATTGTACATGTTCTTCATGGCACTGTGGCTTGCCTTGGGCTCATTGTATACATTAATGTCACCATCTTCCACCTCTGGGACTCCTAAGATGGTAGCCCACTCCTCAACAGTTGATTCATACCTTGCTCCTTCAGTCATCCATACAATTCTACCATCTCCATAGAAGTGTGCAGTGGAGTAGAATTGCATGATCATTTCATCATTCCAAGCAGTGAACTCCTTACCAACAAACTCATCAAGTCCAATGCAATGAAAGTTGTCTTGCACACTTGGGAAGTAATCTTCATTCTCCTTGATGTATTTCCAGTCCACAAACCTCATATCACTCACAGCAGGGCTCTTATCAAGCAAGATAGTTTCATAGAAATCTTGTTGCTCCTCTGTATAGAACCTGTAGTCCACAACAGTCTTCCTCCTCTGTGAATATGGATCAACAGCTCTCCATTCTCTCAAACCAGAGTCCTTCCTTTTCTTCATATCCTCAGCAAGCAAGTGGCTGGCATTGTGCTCTGGAAGGTGTGGTCATAGCTTCATCAAAGCTGACATAGCATCATCCTCAGCTTCCCTAAAGGTAGACGTCTTGTTCTTGGAAGAAGCTGGATCTCTCTGGAGAACCTCTTGGGTTTGTCTGCAGCAGCCTTCTTGGGGTCAGTCTTGGTGCGTTTGGATGAGGTAGCATTAGGCATAGCATCAGCCATGAGCTTCTTCTTCTTCTTAGGAGGAGCCTTGGTAGCTGGCCCTTCCTCTTCCTCCTCAGCAGCAGCCTCTGCTGGGTCCTCATACATTGAGGTAGGTCTGCCCATGACATGAATGATCCTTTTTCTGCTCTTCTTCTTCTCTCCTGCCTTCTTAGGCATAGATTTCTTGGAGGGCCCAACAGTCATTGTTGCCCTAGAGCTCTCTGGTGCTCTTGCTGTCCCTAAGCTAGCATACTCTTTCCTTATTGCCTTCTTCTTCTTGGATGAAGAGGCAGCAGCAGCGTTCTTGGCAGCATCATCTTTCTTGGACTGCTCCTCAGGTATGAAATCTTCATCCTCCTCATCTGAGTTGAGCTTCCTTCTTGCCCTAGTTGCAGCCTTGGGCAGATCAGGTGAGCTAGGAACATCATCATAGCTTCCTTCAGGACTAGTGCCTGAGCTCATGTCAACACTTTGCTCTCTGAAATTGTTCTCACTGTCATCTGAGCCTGACATCTCTGACCCTGTGAAATAAAGTATAGAAGAGTGGAATGGTTGAGTCATCACAAAATGCAGAGATTTTTCAAAGGTTTGAACAAAGAAATTCTTAGATATAGCTTTCAGCAAAAAGGGATTTCGGTGTCACCGAGTCAAAAGTTTCGGTACCACTGAGACGCACAGAACTCTTTACAGAAACTTAATTGGCAGCAATTTCGGTCGTACCGAAAATTGCCACTCAGTTTCACCGAGACTGTCCTCAGTAGTCCAAAACAAAATCGGTAGAGTTGATTTTTCTGACTCGGTATCACCGACATTCGGTTTTGCGGACGGCTAGACCTAAAAATCATTCGTTCGCTATGCTAATGAGATTTCTAGAGGATTGCATCAGTGGATTATCGATAAAAGTTACTCTAATGCGCGTGAATCGGAAGGGGAGCGCAAAGAGGGCCGGATCCATACCCTAACTCAGTGAAGGATCTGCTAAGGCGACGACGGCGGTGAAGATTCCGTCGGCGGCGGCGATTCCCAACGGCGGAGACGCACGGGGAGACAAGGGCGACGACCAGGGGGTCCGGAGCGGCAGCTTAGGGTTGGAGGAAAACAGCCTTTTGCGGTTGAATTTCAAAAGTCGGGTCCGCCAGGTAATATACCCTTTGCTGTCGGTGCCACCGAGTTTCTCAACTGTCAGTTGACAGGGAAACTCGGTGTAACCGAGAATAAGGAATCGGTGTTACCGAGATTGAAAACCAGATCAACCCTAGGCATTCGGTGATACCGAGAATTTGGTATTGGTTCCACCGAGATGCACTTGGGAGGTTTTAATGGTCAGTCCTTTGTCAATACGGAACTCCGAGTGCTCCTCACACAGAGGGATCGAAAAGTACTTGTTCAAATTTTGTGATGCAGCAAGAATGGAATATGAGACGAGAAATCATAGATAGCTAGAGAGTGGTCCTAGGCATTCTTGTCAATCCAATTGGCAAAAGAAAAACCAAAGTACAAATAGCAACAATTGGATGTCCTCGAATGGTTAAAGAAATGCAGACCAACATGCTCACACAATAAGATGTCAAATGAAATCATGGCAAACATGCATATACACACTAGTATCTATCAAGCATTTTGGCGATGACGGAGTCATCTATATATGAGTATATTGACTTAGGAGCCAAGTAAGAATACTTGATCATAGGTCATACTCATCGTTTAAGCACAAGTGGGGTTACCACTTTTACATAAAGCATTTAATGTTGTCACATTCTAAGAGATGCTTTAACTCAAGTCTTAGAGTAAAGCTCCCCCTTGATGTGACATCCCCCCATAGGAGGGATAAACTAGCCTTGGGTTTGTCGTAGAAGACTTCATGTGGGTGATGTAGTGGTGGATGCGCAAGGTTGATGAAGATCACCAAGAGTTGGGAGCATCCTTGTTGTTTCCTTACTCTTCTCACCTACATGGGTTAGTCCCAACATACAAGAGACAAATACAAGGATATCTATGGACATGGAGTGCAAAGCATACATGATGATGTCCATGGATTTGTTGATTACCTTGTCCCTTGCTTACCTTTGAGGGAATGTGTGACTCCTTGAACTATTGCATGATGTTGACGTTGATTGCAACTAGTTCTTGCCAATAATGAATGTGAGTGAATTTCATTGGCGGAGTCACCCCTCAAGAACTTCTCTAGTTCTTCTTCTTGGGGACCCACATCAACTTGATGGGGATCCTTGGTGTTGAAGTGGCACTTGTAGAAGTTGAGCTTGAAGTAGCTTTGGGAACCCACTCCACCAAAGCTTGGGATTCATCTTCATATGAGTCAATGTCCTCTTGAAGCTTGTCCTTGCCCTTGAGCTTGTGGTCTTGTGGTGGAAGATCATCTTGAGTGTTTGTTCCCTTGGGAAGAGTATGTTCATACTTCTCCCTTTGAGGAACAAACTTGGACTTGGGGTATTGACCTTCTTCCCATTCAACTCCATTAGCGTTGAAGTAGCCAATGCCATGGTTCTTCCGGTATCCTCCGTGCTTGCGTACAATCTCCTCAAATTGCTCACACCCGGCAAGACTCTTGTAGATACCTTTATCTATAATTCCTTTCAATAAATCGTGTTCTTTCTCAAGTGTAACTTGGCTAAGAGAATCATCATTAGTGGAATCAATAGAACTACTAGAAGCAACATCATTAGATTTAGCATTTTTGTTGTTGCTACTAGATGAAGAACCTTTCTTGCCTTTGTTACTAGTTTGTCTAGGTTTAACTTGTGGCATGAATGTAGACAAGAGTAGTCGTTTGGCTAGATAAGATGAAGTCTTCTTTCGGAGATCGTCATTGATAGCTTTAAGAAACTCATGTTCTTGCTCCAAGGTGAGCTTCTCGAAGAGTAGCTTCTCATGAGTCCTTACAAGCTCTCCATGATCTTCTAGAGTAGATTCATGAGCTAACTTAAGAGTGTTTAATTCTTTAGTTAGTTGTTCTATTTTCATCTTATCATCACCAACCGACTTATCTTGACTAGCATGAAAATTATCAAGTTCATTTTGACTAACATCACTAGTTTTATGAAAGAGCAAGTCATCATCACCAAGTAAATCATCTTCATCACTATTGAAATCAAGATACTCAGGGTGTGATACCTTGGGGACTTTAGCCATGAAGCAACTTCCACTCCCTTCATTTGGTGAATCAAATAGATCATAGGAGTTGGTAGTCACTAGTGCAATTCCGGCAACACCTTCATCTTGACTATAGTCGGAGTTGGAGTGATAGCTTCTCTCGGAGTTGTTGTCGGATTCGGAGCCGGAAACCCATTCACCAACATGAGCTTGATGTCTTCTTCTTGTGTAGCTCTTGGTGTACTTGTCCTTCTTCTCCGAGTCCCTACTTCTCCTTGAGGGTCTTCGTTCATAACGATCATCTCTACTCCTTCTCTCTCTTTGAGGTGATTCATTCCTTGAGCTTCGTCTTCTAGGTGATTCTTCTCTTCGTTTGTAGGGAGCCGTGCACTCATTGGAGTAGTGTCCGGGCTTCCCACAATTGTAGCAGTTTCAGTCACGACTTGACAAACGCTTCTCTTCATACCTTGAGTTGGAGCTTCGTTCCTTGCCTCTATTCTTGTAGAAATTATTGAATTTCTTGACCATGAGGCTTATCTCTTCATTGGTGACAAGGTTGTCGCTTGAGGTTGCGAGAGCATCACTTGTGGCTTTGTAAGCACCGCTAGACTTGTTATGAAGCTCTTCTTTGTCCTTGAGTGTCATCTCATGAGCAACAATCCTTCCAATGACTTTCGTAGGCTTGAGATCTTTGTAGTTGGGCATCATTTGGATCAATGTGCACACGGTGTCATATCTCTCATCCAAAGCTCAAGTATCTTCTTGATGATGAATTTGTCGGTCATTTCTTCGCTTCCTAAGTCGGCAATCTCATTTGTGATGAGAGCTAGCCTAGAGTACATCTCAACGACTCCTTCACCATCCTTCATCTTGAAGTTGTCAAGTTGACTTTGAAGAACATCCAACTTGGATTCCCTCACGGATTCGGTACCTTCATGCATATCAACCAAAGTATCCCAAATCTCTTTTGCATTCTTGAGTCGGCTGATTTTGCTGAATTCTTCGAGGCATAGGCAGTTGAAGAGAATGTCACATGCTTGAGCATTGTATTGCAACATCTTCAATTCATCTGCGGTCGCTTCACGATCCGATTCCTTTCCATCACCAAAGAATTCACCTTGCAAGCCAACACGAACAACAGCCCAAATGGCGGGGTTATGACCAAGAATATGCATTTTCATTTTATGCTTCCAACTAGCAAAATTTGTGCCATCAAAGTATGGACCTCTACGGTGATAATTTCCCTCACTAGACGCCATACTCTCCTAGGTTGTGAGACCAATGCAATGGAGACCAAAGCTCTGATACCACTTGTAGGATCGAAAGTATGTCTAGAGGCGGGGGGGGGGGGGTGATTAGACTACTTGACCAAATAAAAACTCTACCTTTTTCCAATTTTAAGTGTTGGTGGATTTTAGCAATGATAGTAAGTCAAGTACACCCTACACATGCATGTCTAAGAGTATAGCAGCGCGAAGTAACAACAAGCATGTATAGTAGAGGGTAGGAAGGAAGATCAAACACAATTTGAAGGCACGAAGATTTTTCCCGTGGTTTCGATAGGTGGTGCTATCGTACGCCCACGTTTATGGAGTCTTCAACCCACGGAGGGTAACGGTCGCGAGAGTCCACGGAGGGCTCCACCCATAAGGGTCCACGAAGTAGCAACCTTGACTATTTCATAACGGCTTCCGTCCACGAAGGACTAGCCTCACTATGGGTAGATCTTCACGAAGTAGGCAATCTCCTTGCCCGTACAAACTTCTTGGTTCAACTCCACAACACGAAGTAGGAGGCTCCCAAGCGACACCTAACCAATCTAGGAGGCACCACCCTCCAAAAGGTAATAGGCTCGTTAATGTCGATGAACTCCTTGCTCTTGTGCTTCAAGATGATAGACTCCTCAACACACAATCACTCTCTCACAGATTTGGCTATGGTGGAAGAGATTGATTTGGTGGAAAGCAACTTGGGGAGGCTAGCGATCAAGATTCATATGGTAGGAATGGAATAGCTTGATCTCAACACATGAGTAGGTGGCTCTCTCTCAGAAAATTGGATGGGGCAAGTATGGAATAGTTCTGAGTGCTTTTTTTTCGAGTGGGTGGTGGTGAAGGGGTATATATAGGCATCCCCAAAAATCCAACCGTTACACCTAAAGTGACCAACTCGGTGACACCGAAGTGTAAAACTCGGTGGTACCGAGTTGCTCCAAAGGTAGCAACTTTTGAATCTCGGTGAGACCGATACATAAATCTCGGTGGTACTGATTAGGTGACCAACGGTCAGATTGCACAACTCGGTGACGCCGATCCAAAAAACTCGGTAAGACCGATTTTATGAAACGAGGTAACAGAAAGTTGGCAAGCTGAACTCGGTGGCACCGATGCAGAATTGGTTGCACCGAATGGCTAGGGTTTGGCATGGGTCTGTCTGAGTTTGGGAATCGGTGGGACCGAGTGGGAATTGTTGGTAGCACCGATTTTCAAGATAGGCTTGGACAGACTTTTGTGGAAGAGTTTGTGGGTGTTTTTGGTGACTATCACTTGTGCACGTGGAGCATCTTGTTCACCAACAGTACCTTACCCCCTTTTAATAGTATTGGCTTTCCTATGGACTCAAAGTGATTTCTCACAAAGTAAAATGTAGAGTCCTCTTGCTTGAAGCTTTGCCAATCCATTTCCTTGCATCTAGGGGTATCTCCACAATCCTTTTGCCAACCCATCATTGAACTTTTCCTGAAATATACTTAGTGGAACATTAGTTCAATGACATATATGTTGTTATTAATTACCAAAACCACCAAGGGGGCAAATGTGCTTTCAGACACGTGTTAGCGGCGAGAGGGCGTGCGTCATGTGGCTCGAGTACAAGGAGGCATAGACAGATTTAGGGGAGAAAGGAGAGCGCTAGATAGCACGACAACACAAAGATGGTGAGATTTGCCTAGACGGATCACGCCATCTTGGACCTTGCCCCTATTGGTCAAGCCAACCCCGACCTCCATGACCACATGTGGCCGGAATGGGATGAAGACGAGGTCGCACAATTCCGCCGCTCCAGGGACCATCATTGTGTCACGCTTGTCCCTGTAGGTCCCGCTCAGGTGTGAACGCCGCACCTTGACTTCTAGACGACTCGTTACATATGCATTTGCCCCATGCATAACATTCACCAACGACATGAAACCTAAAATAAAGCTATTTTTTAATAGAGATGATATGAAAATGCCACTAATAGGCTCTCCCCCTATTTACGAACAGTGTAATGCAATATTTAGTCAACTTAAATGTTCACTCCCTCCAATTATGTGTATGACTATCGAGTTGATGCAACAAAAAATAATGAAGAGAAAAAATGGTCACAATATGTTGGGGAAGAAGACTAGTGGCTTTGAGACGTTTCGAGATTAAGACAATGGCATGGGAGTGTGACGTTTGCGTGGGACATGTGCTAGTCGCCGGAGGTGACCCTCACGCGACGTGTTTCAGCCGGATGAATGTAAGCTTTTGCACAAGTGGGGTTGCCACTTTTACATAAAGCATTTAATGTGTTCACATATTTAAGAGATGCTTTAACTCAAGTCTTAGAGTAAAGCTCCCCCTTGATGTGACATCCCCCTTAAGAGGGATAAACTAACCTTGGGTTTGTCGTAGAAGACTTCATGTGGGTGAGGTAGTAGTGGATGCTCATTGTTGATGAAGATCATCTTGAGTTGGGAGCAATCCTCGTTGTTTTCTTACTCTTCTCACCTACATGGGTTAGTCCCACACAAGAGACAAATACAAGGATATATATGTACATGGAGTGCAATGTGTACATGATAATGTCCATGGATTCATTAATTACCTTGTCCCTTGCTTACCTTTGAGGGAATGTGTGACTCCTTGAACTATTGCATAAAGTTGGAGTTGATTGCAAATAGTCCTTGCCAATAATGAATGTGAGTGAATTTCATTAGTGGAGTCACCCCTCAAGAACTTCTCTAGTTATTCTTCTTGGTAACCCACATCAAATTGATGGGAATCCTTGGAGTTGAAGTAGCACTAGTTGAAGTAGAACTTGGAGTAGCCTTGGGAATCCACTTGACCAAAGCTTGGGACTTATCTTCAAATGTGTCAATCTCCTGTTGAAGCTTGTCGTTGACCTTGAGCTTGTGGTCTTGTGGTGGAAAGTCATCTTGAGCTTTTGTTCCCTTGGGGAGAGTATGTTCATACTTCTCCTTTTGGGGAACAAACTTTGGCTTGGGGTATTTACCTTCTTCCCATTCAACTCCATTGGCGTTGAAGTAGCCAATGTCTTGGTTCTTCCGGTATCCTCCATGCTTGCGTGCAATCTCCTCAAATTGCTTACATCCGGCAAGACTTTTGTAGATACCTTTTTCTATAATCCCTTTCAATAGATCATTTTCTTGCTAAAGTGTAACTTGGCTAAGAGAATCATTAGTGGAATCAATAGAACTACTAGAAGCAATATCATTAGATTTATCATTTTTATTGCTATTAGTTGAAGAACCTTTCTTGCCTTTGTTACTAGTTTGCTTAGCCTTAACTTGTGGAATAAATGTAGACAAGAGTAGTCGTTTGGCTAGATAAGAAGAAGTCTTCTTTCGGAGATCGTCATTGATTGCTTTAGGAAACTCATGTTGTTGCTCCAAATTGAGCTTCTCAAAGCATAGCTTCTCATGAGTTATTACAAGCTCTCTATGATCTTCTAGAGTAGATTCATGGGCTAACTTAAGAGTGTTTAATTCTTTAGTTAGTCGCTCTATTTCCTGCTTATTATCATCACACGGCTTATCTTGACTAGCATGATCATTATCTAGCACATTATGACTAATATCACTAGTTTTGTCAAATAGCAAGTCATCATCTCCAAGTAAGTCATCCTCATCACTATTGAAGTCAATGTATTCGGGGTGTGATACCTTGGGGCCTTTAGCCATGAAGCAACTTCCACTCCCTTCATTTGGTGAATCAAATATGTCGTAGGAGTTGGAGGAAACGAGTGCAAGTCCGGCAACACTTTCATCTTGACTGTAGTCGGAGTCGGAGTGATAGCTTATGTCGGAGTGATTGTCGGATTCAGAGCCGGAAACCCATTCACCAACATGAGCTTGATGTCTTCTTCGTGTGTAGCCCTTGGTGTACTTGTCCTTCTTCTCTGAGTCCCTACTTCCCATTGAGGGTCTTCGTTCATAACGATCATCTCTACTCCTTCTCTCCCTTCGAGGTGACTCATCTCTTGAGCTCTTTCTTCTAGGTGATTCTTATCTTCATTTGTGAGGGGCGTGCACTCATTGGAGTAGTGTCCGGGCCTTCCACAATTGTAACAATTCCGGTCATGACTAGATGAACGCTTCTCTTCATATCTTCAATTGGAGCTTCTTTCTTTGCCTCTACTCTTATAGAACTTGTTGAATTTCTTGACCATGAAGCTTATCTCTTCATTGGTTACAAGGTCGTCACTTGATTTAGCAGGAGTGTCACTTGTAGCTTTGTAAACACCGCTTGACTTGGTGTGAAGTTTTTCTTTGTCCTTGAGTGACATCTCATGAGCAACAATCCTTCCAATGACTTCCGTAGGCTTGAGATCTTTGTACTTTGGCATCATTTGGATCAATGTGCACACGGTGTCGTACTTTCCATCCAAGGATCTTCTTGATGATGAATTTATCGGTCATTTCTTCGCTTCCTAAGCCGGCAATCTCATTGGTGATGAGAGCAAGCCTAGAGTACATTTCCGCGAATCCTTCACCATCCTTCATCTTGAACTTGTCAAGTTGACTTTGTAGCACATCCAACTTAGATTCCCTGACGGATTCGGTACCTTCGTGCATATCAACCAAATTATCCCAAATTTCCTTTCCATTCTCAAGACGGCTAATCTTGTTGAATTCTTCGGGGCATAGGAAGTTGAATAGAATGTCACATGCTTGAGCTTTGTATTGCAACATCTTAAATTCTTCCGTGGTTGCTTCACGATCCGGTTCCTTTCCATCACCAAAGAATTCACCTTGCATGCCAACACAAACAATAGCCCATACAACGGGGTTATGACCAAGAATATGCATTTTCATCTTATGCTTCCAACTAGCAAATTTGTACCATCAAAATATGGACCTCTAAGGTGATAATTTCCCTCACTAGATGCCATACTCTCCTAGGTTGTGAGACCAATGCAATGGAGACCGAAGCTCTGGTACCACTTGTAGGATCAAAAGTATGTCTAGAGGGGGGTGATTAGACTACTTGACCAAATAAAAATCTAACCTTTTCCTAATTTTAGTTGTGGGCAGATTTTAGCAATTGTAGAAAGTCAAGTTCACCCTACACATGCAAGTCTAAGAGTATAGAAGCGGAAAGTAAAGACATGCAAATGTAAGAGGGTGGGGATTGGAAGATCAAACGCAATTTGGAGACATGGAGATTTTTTCCCGTGGTTCCGATAGGTGGTGCTATCGTACGTCCATGTTTATGGAGACTTCAACCCACGGAGGGTAACGGTCGCGAGAGTCCACGGAGGGCTCCACCCACGAAGGGTCCACGATTTAGCAACCTCGTCTATTCCATGATGGCCTACGTCCACGGAGGACTAGCCTTACTCAGGGTAGATATTCACGAAGTAGGCGATCTCCTTGCCCTTACAAACTCTTGGTTCAACTCCACAATCACGAATAAGGAGGCTCCCAAGCGACACCTAACCAATCTAGGAGGCACCACCCTCCAAAAGGTAATAGATGTGGTAGTATGATGAACTCCTTGCTCTTGTGCTTCAAAAATAGTCTCCTCAACACTCAATCACTCTCTCACATGTTTGGCATGGGTAGAAGAGATTGATTGGATGGAAAGCAACTTGGAGAGGCTAGAAATCAAGATCCATATGGTTGGAGTGGATGATGTTGACCTCAACACAAGGATATGTGGCTCTCTCTCAGAAAATTGGATATGGCAAGTGGGTGTGTGTTTTGAGTGCTTCTCTTGCAAGTGAGTGGTGGTGGAGGGATATATATAGGCTTCTCCAAAAATCCAACCGTTAGAACATTATTGCCCAACTCGGTGAAACCGAAGTGAAACTCGGTGGCACCGACTAGTTCAAAATGTGGCAACTTTGGCGTTTTCGGTGAGACCGATATATGAATCTTGGTGGTACCGATATGGGTGACCTAGGCAGTTTCCAAATCTCGGTGAGACCGATTCCTCAAACTTGATGGGACCGATTCAAGAAATGGGCTAACAGAAAGTTGGTCCAACTTCTCGATGAGATGGATTCTCACAACTCGGTGGGACCGATTCTAGAAAATGGTTGACCAGAAAGTTGTTCACTGTTTTCGGTGGCACCGAATGGAAAGCTGGTAGTACCAAGATGCTAGGGTTTGGTTTGGCTTCTGTCTTGGATAAACTCGGTGGATCCGAAATATGAAGTTGGTGCCACTGAATTTTCACTTTAGGCTTTGGACAGAGGATATGTGTGGGAAAGTGGGTGAGTATTTTTGGTGGCTACCTCTAAGCACTTTAGCAACCAGATGATCATATTTAGCTCATCCACTTTTAATAGTATTGGCTTTCCTATGGACTCAAAGTGATTTCTCACAAAATGTAGAGTCCTAGATCTTGAAGCATGGCGAATCCTATTCCTTCCTTTCCTTGGGGAGGTTCTCCACACAATCTTTTAGCCAACCCATCATTGAACTTTTTCTTGAGATACACTTAGTGGAAACATTAGTCCAATGAAATATATGTTGTTATTAATTACCAAAACCACCTAGGGAGAAGTTGTGCTTTCAGGATGCCCCGGAAGTCATCCCCTCTTTCTTCTCCATTCTATCAGTATGTCACTTGGAGGTATATTGTTATTCATCACATGATATGTGTTTTGCTTGGAGTGTCGTGTATTATAGTTTGCTTTTATATTAGTTTGCCACAGTCATTGTTTGCTAGACACACCTACTTGATAGAGACACATGTTCGTCATAATTTGTTAGAATACTCTATGGTCTTCACTTATATCTTTTGAGCTAGGTAGTTGCTCTAGTGATTCACTTATATCTTTTAGAACACGACGGCGTGTAAATTTTATAGAAATAATTGTACTCTCATGCTTTACTTAAATATTTTTTGAGAGTCTATGAAATATTAATGGAAATATGCACGGGTTATAAGACTGGTCCAAAACGGATAGGTATTTAAGGAGGATATAATAAAACTTTCATGTAGCTCACTAAGAGAGAAATGTGGGTTAATTATATTGATGTAGTGATATGAAAGGACATGAATCCATGATTGTTTGTTAGTAGAAATGTCGGTATTAAAACATGTCATTGATTACTCGTCTAAATATTGGTTATGTCATGATGATGATGTGTGAGTGTTCTTATGTCTGAATGAAATCCTATGTGTTGTTTGGGTCGGAGGCACGCGATGGTTAACTCCTACCAACCTTATCCCTAGGGGTATGTGGTAGTACTTTGCTTTGAGAGAGATAATAAGGCTTTGCAATAAGTATATGAGTTCTTTATGACTAATGTGAATCCATGGATATGGACACTCTCATGTTTCCATAATTCCTAACCTCTTCGTTACAGTGCATTGCCCATTCTCACCTTGAGGATCGGTGCAACCTTCGCCGGTGCAACCAAATCCCGTGATGTGATATGCTCTATCACACATAAGCCACCCTATATATTCCTCAAAACAGCCACCATACCTACCTATCATGGCATTTCCATAGCCATTCTGAGATATATTACCATGCAACTTCCACCGTTCTGTCACATGACTTGTGTGTTCATCATCATATTGCTTTGCATGATCATGTAGCTGACATAGTATTTGTGGCAAAGCCACCGTTCATCATTACCTACATGTTATGCTAGATCATTACACATTCTGGTACACTGCTAGAGCATTCATATAGAGTCATATTGTATAGTAGTTTTTCATATCGAGTTGTAAGAAAATAGAAGTGTGGTGATCATCATTATTAGAGCACTGTCCCGGTGAGGAAAGGATGATGGAGACTATGATTCCCCCACAAGTCAGGATGAGACTCCAGACGAAAAAGAAAAAGAAAAAAAGAAAGAAATAAAAAAGAAAAAAGGAGAGAAAAAGAAAAATAAAAAATAAAATGAGAGAAAAGAGAGAAGGGGCAGTGCTACTAGAGGGAGCACGATGTTGTTCATATAGAGAGTCTCATGAAATTGGATTGTATATTCCGATGACGGGTTCCTCATATGCCTGAGGTCTTCACGAGAAAGCAAGTTGGATGCACACCCACCTAGCTTCCGTTGAGCGTTCATACACGCATAGCTCTAGTGCATCTGTTGCATGGCAATCCCTACTCCTCACATTGATATCGATTGATGGGCATCTCCATAGCCCGTTGGTCCACCTAGTTGATGCAAGATTTTGTTTCCACTTTTACTCATTTTAATCTCTACCACCATACTCTATTTCACCCATATGCTATGTCCATGGTTAATGCTCATGTATTGAGTGAGATTGAAAATGTTGAAGTGCATTGGAAGTACGATCCAGTTACCTGACTTGATACCGAGGTGCTCATGATGTATACTAATGCAGTGAGGACGGAGTCATGCCATGCTGATATGGTAAAAATGAGTAGGGAATAACATTCTTTAAGGATCATATTTGAATATGAATGATTATGTTGTTTATGTTTATGGATATTATTATGTTGATATCAATTAGTTCATCATTTCTCAAGATCATACTTAAAAGAGATTACATGTTGGGTAGCATGTTGCATCAAAAATTATGTTTTTATCATTTACCTACTCAAGGACGAGAAAGAATTAAGCTTGGGGATGTTGAAAGGTATCCAACGTATCTATATTTTTTGTTTGTTCCATCCTATTATATTATCAATCTTGGATGCTTTATATGCTATTTTATATCATTTTTGGGAACTAACCTATTAACCCCATGCCAAGTGCCAGTTGTTGTTTTTTACGTGTTTTTGGCTTTTCGCGAAACTAGTACCAAACGGAGTCTAAACGCTATGAAACTTTGTGATGATTTTTTCTGGACCAAAATAAGACCTGGAAGCTCCAAAGGGAGACCAGACGACACACGAGGACACGACAAGGCAACAAGGCGTGCCCAGGGGGTAGGCATGCCCTCTTGCCTCGTGGGTCCCTCGTGGCTCCATCTGACCTAATTCCACCCCTATAAATTCTCAAATATCGGGAAAACAATAGAGAGCCACCTGAAACACTTTTTCCGACGCCGCAAGTCTCTGTTCCGACGGGAGGCCATCTGGAGACCTTTTTCGGTGTCGTGCCGGAGGGGGAAACAATCACGGAGGCCTTCCACATCAACCTTGCTGCCTCCATGATGTTGTGTGAGTAGTCCACCACAGAACTATGGGTCCATAGCTAGTACCCAGATGGCTTCTTCTCTCTCTTTTATCTTCAATAAAAAGTTCACTGCAATTCCCGCGGTGATCTATTTGATGTAATCTTCTTTGTGGTGTGTTTGTGAGATCCGATGACTTGTGGGTTTATGATCAGATTATTCATGAACATATATTGAGTCTTCTCTGAATTCTTATATGAATGATTGTTATAACTTTGTATTTCTCTCCGATCTATCAGTTTGGTTTGGCCAACTAGATTGATTTATCTTTAGTGGGAGTGGTACGTTGTGATGGGTTCAATCTTGCCTTGCTAAACCCCTGTGACAGAAATGGGCATGACACATATTGTATTGCTATCATTAAGGATAAAACGGTGGGGTTTAATCATATTGCTTGATTTTACTTTGTCTACATCATGTCATCTTGCCCCAAGCATTACTCTGTTTCATACTTAATACTCTAGATGCATGTTGGATAGCGATCGATGAGTGGAGTAATAGTAGTAGATGGAGGCTGGAGTCGGTCTACTTGTTTATGGATGTGATGCCTATATACATGATCATTGCCGTGAATAACATGTCATAACTATGCTCTATTCTGTCAATTGCCCAACAGTAATTTGTCTACCCATCGTATGCTATTTTCAAGAGAGAAGCCTCTAGCGAAAACTATGGCCCCCCGGTCTACTCAAGTCATATTACAAAAAATACAAAAACATTGCTTCCATTTATTTTATGTTATTTACTATTATATTTATATTATCCATCTATTAGTATTTAATCCTTGCAAGTAACGAGTTCAAGGGGCTTGACAACCCTCTTGCCCGCGTTGGGTGCAAGTGTTTGATTCTGTGTGTGTAGGTGCTGCTAAAGAAGGTTTGTGTGATTCTCCTATTAGTTCGATAACCTTGGTTCTCACTGAGGGAGATGCATATCTCTACTATGTTGTATATCCCCTCCTCTTCAAGGAAAATCCCGACGCAGTTTACAAGTAGCACGGTCCGGCCATTTTATGGAACGCCCAATTCTGCTCTCAGGCGAGGGCGCGCGTGTTCCTCCGATGCATTTTCTTCAAAATGCGGGCGCGGATGGCTTCCTCCTCTACGGCCCCGGCTCCATCGCATCAACCTCCTCTGTTGCCGCCATTTCCTCCACGATACGGGCCTCGGATGCCCTTATCCTCTCCTTCCCACGACGTCCACCCGTTCCCGGTGGGACTCATAGTATGCCAGGCCGGTGATGGGGAAGGAGAGATTTTCCGGCCGCCAGGACCACGAGGATCCAACCCAGAGGACCCAAGCACCCATTGAGCCGATGCTATGGGGTCGCGCCGGACAGATCCTGCCATCAGACGGGCACTATCCTCGCGGGAGAGGCGGAGTGCAATGCGGACCGCCATTGTCTCCTCCAACCCGCACGGGATGACACCCCTGTCGACGGATCCGGACTAGTCGGAGTCAGATCCACTGCCCGCCATGCCAGAGACGGCCGGAAAATGCCTGAGGTGAGGTTGGGTGGCGGAGGGAGTGGAGGGGAGTGGAGTGTGGAGTGGCTAGGGTTTGGTCCAGCGAGCGGATGGGGACGAATATATGTGGGGTCGATGCGGGCCAGCACGGGCCAGGCCGACGTGGCGGGCGCACCCGGGCATGCCCGGGCCCCCCCATATCCGCCCCATATTTGGGCTGGATATGAGGGGTTCCGGTTAGCCCGGGCGTTTGAGGCCCGTTTGAGGCACCCGGCTGTGTTGAAATTTCGTGACCAGTCAGTGACCGGGCGAGCATGAATTATACTTGGGGATGCTGATACGTCTTCGTGCTATCTATAATTTTTGATTGTGTCATGCCATTATCCTACTATTTTCACATACTTTTGGCAACAATTTATATCATTTTCTTGGACTAACATATTAATCTAGTGAGCAATGTCAGTTCCTGTTTTTTCATGTTTTTATATTTCACACAAAATCCATATCAAACAAAGTCCGAACGCGATAAAAGTTTACGCATATTTATTTTCGAATATCTGTGAATTTTTCATGCAAGAATCAATGTCAGGGGGGCCATGGGCTCCACAAGCTCAAGGCGCCCCCTTTAGGGCGCGCCTGGTAAGCTTGTGGCTCCCTCAAAGGTCGGTTGGAGTTGTCCTTTGGTCACAAGGAAGACAATATCCGGAAAACATCGTGTTAAAATTTTAGCCTGATCGGAGTTATGGATCTCTAGATATTTAGGAAACGGTACTCGGCTAGAAATCCAGGTCGTGGAAGTAGAAAACAGAGAGAGATCCAATCTAGAGGGGCTCCCGCCCCTCGGGGGCCATGGCGGCCAAGGACCAGAGGGGGGTCCTTCTCCCATCCAGGGGGAAGACCAAGAAAAAAGTAGGAGGGGGCTCTCCCCCCTCTCACCCGGTGGCGCCGGAGCGCTGTCGGGGGAACCATCATGGCATTGATCTACTCCAACAACTCCTCCTTGTTCCTCAATACCTCCATCACATTCCCTCATCTATTATCGGTGGTCCACTCTCCCACAACCCGTTTTACCTCCTACTTGAACATGGTGCTTTATGCTATATAATAATATCCAATGATGTGTTGCACCTCTATTATGTTTGAGTAGATCCCTTTTGTCATATGGGTTGATTAATGGTCTTGATTGGTTTGAGTTGCATGTTTTATTTTGGTGTGTCCTATAGTGCCTTCCGTGCGACGCGGACATGTGGGATTCCTGCTTTAGGGTGTTGCAATATGTTCATGATTTTCTTACAGACTGAGTGTGTGGTTGATAGAAATACAAACTCGGGTAAGTGGGTTGTTGCATATGGGATTAAAAAGGACTTTACACTTAATGATATGGTTGGTTTTACCTTAATGATATCTAGTAGTTATGGATGCTTGCTAGATTTTCAATCATAAGTTCATGTGATCGAAGTACGAAAAGTGTGTTAGCTTATGCATCTCCCTCATATAAAATTGGACTAATGATTACCGATCCAGTTATCAATTGCCTAGGGACTATCTCGCAAATCCTACCACTAATTTTCCACACTCGTTATACTAATTAATTAATTGTTCTATTATTAAAACAACGCCTTACTTTCCACGTTCTTTATTTTCTCGCAAAACTTTCCTGTTACACCTACAATCTAGTTTTATTCTTGTTCTAGGTAAAGTGAGCGTTAGCGCGCGTAGAGTTGTATCGATGGTCGATAGAACTTGAGAGAATATTAATTCTACCTTTAGCTCCTTGTTGGGTTCGACACTCTTATTTATCGAAAAGTCTTCAGACAACCTCCTATACTTGTGGTTTATTAGGGTAGAGAGACGACCAGTCTTTTTGACCCAGTCGGCATGGTCCGGCTAAGCCAAACGACTAACGAGTATCGCCTTCTCCCCTGTGCCGACTTGGCGCCTGACAAGGGGCACCAACGGGCCCAACTTGTCATAATTTGGCTTAACCAGCCCAACTTGTACCGATGCAAAAGTGACTGTTTTTAGCAAAAAATTAGAAGAAATGTGGTAGTTCTACGGGAAAAGAATAGAGTGGTAGTTATGTGGGACACAAACGTGTAATGTGGTAGTTTATTGTTAAATACTCCATACGCTTCATTATGCAGCAATGCTCACCAGACATACGACTTCCTAGTTCCATATATTTAACATATATGAGAGAATCTACAGCCAGGCTCCTCAAACACCCCTTATACGCCCGAGCGGGCGACCGAGTCAGTGACTGGTCACATAATCGTGACCTGTACGGGCTCCTCAAACCGTGCCTATACATCCAGCTGGTCGACACCCCCTTTATCCAGCCCATATCTGGACCGGATGTAAGGAGGCCCGGGTGCGTCCGCTACATCGGCCCGACAAACAGGACACACCACATATTCCAACAACCCCCTTGACCTTGCAGAACCAACCCTTTTCTTATCCCCTCTTCTCCCTCGTCCACGTCGGCCCTCCCATGCCTCCATGACCACCCTAGGTCTATCGTCTTACCTACCACTAAGCGCCACCACCACGACCAACAAAGTCCTCCCCGCCAGTCTTGCTGCCCCAAATGTCATCCTGGTATGTCCGACTATTCTCGGATTGGACCTTGCCCTTTATGCATTTGACAAATTGCCCGAGCAATTTTCGTGATTATTTTGTAGGAAAAATGATGGATTCGGAGGTCCTCAAATTAGAGGTATGGAAACATGGAGCTTGGTGAATTAATACAAAAGGAGTTCTTTGATTTGTCCGAGTTGGATGAAGATGCCGAGATGATGATGATCATGAGCATCCATGACAAAATGGATAGGGACATGGAGTCCATTATGAACTTCAAGGGTTTGACCAAAGGAAGAAGAGTTTTGAACCAGGATATGGTCGATGGAGCACGACTGCTCTACAAGGACTACTTCCAACTCGAACCAAGATTACCTAATACATGGTTTCATTGACGCTTCCATATGCGCAAACCCTTGCTCTTGCACGTGGTGGGGCGAGTGGAGGCACATGATCCATAATTCAGGCTCACAAGGGATTGTTGCGGACAACACTCGTTCTCTGCTAAGCAGAGATACAAGACTGCTATGAGGATGCTTGCACTAGGTACCACAAATGATGTCGTTATTCAGATGGTGCGGATGGGGGCTGAGCACATGCCAAAAGACCACCATCAGATTTTCCCGTGCCATGGTGCATGTGTTTGGAGTAGAGTATTTGAGAGAACCAAATGTGCAAGATACACAAAGGCTATCATAGAGGCAAGAGGTTTTCTAGGTACGCTCGGTTCAGTTGATTGCATGAACTGGTAATGGAAGAATTTCTCCAAAGGTTTGCGCGAGATGTATTAAGTTCACACAAGAGGCCATTATAATATTCGAGGCGGTGGCATCAAAGGACTTGTGGACTTGGCATACTGGTTCTCACGATGACATCAATGTGCTCCAGCGATGTGATAGCTTGGCTTAATAGGGATGATAGATTACTCATATAAACAAGGAATTCCTTTTTTCCGGGAGCCCATTAGGAAAGTACTGCAAAGTTAAGCGTACTCAGCTTGGAGCAAATTTAAGGATGGGTGACCAATTGGGAAGTTGGTCCCATGTGCGCACGAATGAGGAAAAAGTATGGAGAAAAGATTAGAGTTGGTCTATGGGGCCAGTCTAGATCCCCCAGGAGTAACGGTCAGTAACCGGCGGGTGTGTTTGGGGTGTTACAAGCGATCTCCCCTGTGTGCACAAGTTAGGACAAAGTGTGCAGGAAAGACTAGTGTTGGTTTGTGGGGCTAGTGCAGATTCCCATAGGAGTAACGGTCAGTAACTGACGGGTGTGTCCCGAGCGATACAAGCGATTTCCCCTGTTGGGGAGACTTTGTAATGGTGTAGGATCCAAAGTATGTCTAGAGGGGAGGTGATTAGACTACTTGACCAAATAAAATCTTAACCTTTTCCCAATTTTAATGGTTGGCAAGTTTTAGCAATTTCACCAAGTCTAGCACACCCTACACATGCAAATTTACGAGTATAATGGCAGAAAGTAAAGACATGCAAGTGTGAGTAGAGGGAAGGGATACAAGGATCAAACTCAATGGGGACTCAAAGATTTTTGCCGTGCTTCTGATAGGTGGTGCTATCGTATGTCCACCTTGATGGAGACTTAAACCCATGGAGGGTAACGGCTGCACGAGTCCACGGAGGGCTCCACCCAATAAGGGTCCACAAAGTAGCAACCTTGTCTATTCCACCATGGCTTACATCCACGAAGAACTAGCCTCACTCGGGGTATATCTTCACGAAGTAGGCGATCTCTTTGCCCTTACAAACTTCTTGGTTCAACTCCACACGAATTTTAGGCTCCCAAGCGACACCTAACCAATCTAGGAGACACCACTCTCCAAAAGGTAATAGATGTGGTATGGAAGATGAAGTCCTTGCTCTTGTGCTTCAAAAGATAGTCTCCTCAACACTCAATCACTCTCTCATAGAATTTTGCTTGGTAGAAGAGATTGATTGGGTGGAAACCAACATGGGGAGGCTAGAAATCAAGATTCATATGGTTGGAGTGGAAGATCTTGAAATCAACACATGAGCATGATCTTGCGGTGTCCTCACCTAGTGACAAAGTAGGGGTAGCGAGGCACGTATTTGTATTGTTGCCATCGAGGATAAAAAGATAGGGTTTTCATCATATTGCTTGAGTTTATCCCTCTACATCATGTCATCTTACCTAATGCGTTACTTTGTTCTTCATGAACTTAATACTCTAGATGCAGGCAGGAGTCGGTCGATGTGTGGAGTAATAGTAGTAGATGCAAAATCGTTTCGGTCTACTTGACACGGACGTGATGCCTATATGCATAATCATTGCCTTGGATATCTTCATAATTATTCGCTTTTCTATCAATTGCTCGACAGTAATTTGTTCACCCACCGTATTATTTTCCTTCATGAGAGAAGCCTCTAGTGAAACCTATGGCCCCCGGGTCTATTTTCCACATTATATTTTCAGATCTATAAACCAAAAATACCAAAAATACTTAGCTGCAATCTTTTTACTTTTGTTTCACTTTTCGTTTTAGCAATCCTATCTATCTATCTCTATCAGATCTCATCCTTGCAAGTAACCGTGAAGGGATTGACAACCCCTTTATAGCGTTGGGTGCAAGTGTTTGATTATTTGTGTAGGTACATCTATTGGGGACTTGCTTGTATCTCCTACTGGATTGATACCTTGGTTCTCAACAACTGAGGGAAATACTTATCTACTTTGCTGCATCACCCTTTCCTCTTCAAGGGAAAACCAACGCATGCTCAAGAAGTAGCAAGAAGTATTTCTGGCGCCGTTGCCGGGGAGATCTACATCAAGCCTACCAAGTACCCATCACACACTCATCTCTTGCATTTACATTATTTGCCATTTGCCTCTCGTTTTCCTCTCCCCCACTTCTAAAACGATTTTCAGAAAATACCAAAAAGATTTGCCTTTTTATTTGCCCTTCTTTCATTCGTCTTTTCGTTTGCCTTTTGTTTGCTTGTGTGCTAGATTGCTTGCTTTGTCACGATGACTCAAGAGAATACCAAATTGTGTGACTTTTCCAATACTAATAATAATGATTTTATTAGTACTCCGATTGCTCCCGCCACTAGTGCGGAATCTTATGAAATTAATGCCGCTTTGCTTAATCTTGTTATGAAAGAACAATTTTCCGGCCTTCCTAGTGAAGATGCCGCATCCCATCTAAATACTTTCGTTGAGTTGTGTGATATGCAAAAGAAGAAAGATGTGGATAATGATATTGTTAAATTGAAGCTATTTCCGTTCTCACTACGAGATCGTGCTAAAACTTGGTTATCCATCGATTGGCCTTCCGGCTCCCGTATCTAAAGGTTATCCGCGTCCCAATTACAGTGAGATAAAGCCTGGAACACAACCTCGTCATCAAGAATTGGAGACGGGTCAACTTCAGGGGCAAAGACATGCCCCCGCCGTTGAGGAGCCAGACTCTTTGTTATCAAATCAGGTGGTGGAATCCGAGTATGATTGGCGCCATAAGCTGCCTGATAGTTCCTCAGTTTCATCTCAGAAACCAGCTGAGTCGACAGAATTTGAGCATCCTTGACACAGGCCGCGTAATCCTCCTGGGAGAATTCTGACCCGTCATTTTTAAATTCAGGGAAGCCCTTTGCTAGCTCTGCTGGATCAAGCTCCTCTCCATAAGCAAAAGCCCGGCTCAATGCATATATCGCGCCAGATCGGGCAGCTGGTCTTTTTAGCTCTAGAATGTGCTGAGGGATAATGGAAGGACTTTCCAATACATTCTTGATATACTTTAAGGGTTGCTTATCCCCCATTGTCGCCTTGATTGCAAGATGACTCCCAGCGTAGAGCTGCTCCGTCAGAGAATAAACAGCCTTGAGCATGAGCAGACTGTTATCATAAAAACTGCTAGTCCGGGGGCCTGCAAAATAGAATCAATGCATGAGTCACCGGGCGCATTATATCTATATTTCAAGAAGACAGGAGGCTATATACACTGACCAAAAATAGCTTGGGCCATCTGGGCAATATGCCGCTGTAACCCGGACAACTCCTCGGTAATGGGTTTGAGCCGGCCCTCAGCATCCTCTGCACGCTTCAGCAGAGTCGCCTTTTCATCTTCAAAGGATTTCTTCTCTTTTAAGAAGCCTGCTTTGGTGTTTTCCAGCTCGATCAATGAAAGGCGAAGTTTTTCTTCAACCTCTGCCTGGGAGGTCTGCCCTTTTTCCAGGTCTTTTTTCAAACAGGCCACGCTGGATTCAGCTGTCTTTAAAGCTTCATGCATCATAAATAAAGTCTATATCAAGTCCCAAGCAAATTGCAAAGCAATATTTTTGGCACTTGGGGGCTAATGTATCTCAGCTCTTTTTTTGACATTGAAGATGTGAACAAGACCCGACTCATCTCAAGAAGATGAGCCGGCCCTTGGGGGCTACAGGTCAAAGTTCTTCAAAATTATATAAAAGACCCGACTCATCTCAAGAAGATGAGCCGGCCCTTGGGGGCTACAGGTCGAAGTTATTCAAAATTATACAGAAGACCTGACTCATCTCAAGGAGATCAGCCGGCCCTTGGGGGCTACAGGTTGGGTCGGTCAAACATTCGCAAGACCCAGCTTATCTTAGAAAGACAAAACTGGGCCTTGGGGGCTACAAAAGGATATATGATGAGAGCATATAAAAGAGAACATACCTCGTATTTATTTCTCATCATACTAACAAGACCGATTTCCATTTCACGGCTTGTAGCCAGGTGGTCCAAATAGGGAGCATGAAGATCTGCAACACTAAAACTCTCATAATTTGGAAGCTCCAGCTTGGTCTTCCTTTTTTCTTGCATTACCGCTTCATACTTAGCAACAACTTTTGTTAACACCCTGGAAATCTCAGGAGCAGTATAACTCGTCCCAGTAATAATAAATTCAGGGGTATCTTTGTTTGTTACTGAAGGATTGGGCGGGTCAAGGTTAACTGCTGATGTAGCTTTAACAGTTACGGCATTAGTATTTGTTGGTTCAGATGGAGGAGGTAAATCATTTTGGATATCCTGAGGATCTTCAGGATGATCAACATGTACTTCATGAGTCACCGGATCAGGAAGCTCCGGCTCAGGGGCCTCCGGGTTAACAGAAGACCCGTCAGTCTTCCTTTTCTTGGCTTTGGCCCTGCCAAGATTAAAGAGTATAATAAGAAGAATGGGAAAAAACAATAGTTTGCTCAAACAGATGAATTGATGAGGAATTTACCCATGATTGATGACAAAGGGCGCCAGCTTGGACGCAGTTGAGTCGTCCGACGAAGGTGGCGACTCCTGATTAACCAAGGCATAGGAGTCAAAACATTGACACATCAAGTCAGAGCTTCCTTGGAAGTTTGGAATATTAAGTACCTTGGCTGGTCGTTTTCTGGCGGCTGATTTATCAGGTAAGCCCTTAACAAGATCACCACTCCCACTTCGGGTTTGATGCCTAGACTGGTGCTGGGTTTTCTTCAAAATAAAGTGAGGGTCTAGATGAGCGTCCGGGTGAGAAAAGCCTACCTTCCGAACAACCCGCCTAGTTTTCAACGGAGGCGAAGGTTCTGAGTCAGAAGAGATGGAAATTACCACAACATCGCCTGCACGGCCTCTTTCAACATCACCCTAAGAGGAAAAGGCGTCAGATAGACTCAATGAAATATAAGCAAAAGATTAATTTTACCTCTGATCGGGTATCAGTGGCAGATGTTTCGTCCATATGAGAAGATCCTTCTGCAGCCACCTTATTCTTCTTCTTGCCCAGGGCAGTTTTGGGCTTATTAGCCGCGGTCTTGATGCGTCTCCGATTCCAAAAAGAAGAGGTAGCCTGCAAAATTAAACATTCAGACCAACGAAGCAAAGGATCAAAGTTTGTTCAAAAAGCCGGATTAAGATTTTAAAAGTTTTGTACCGGAGGAGCCGGGTTAAGGGCATAGAAAGGTTTCAACCCGTCCTTGCTGCAAGTCTCCTGGTTTTCACCTGGAAGCTTCTTCACAATCCGGTTTATTTCGCCGGCCTCCAAGGAAAAGTTGTTGTACCGTTAAGCGTCGTTCAAGTCGCCAGAGTAAGTACACATTAAGCCATTGCGCAAACTTAAAGGCAGAATCCTCCAAGATACCCAACACCGGGTTAAGTTGACCCCAGTCAACCCGTTGGCTAGCAGAGCCCTCAACTTTGGATAAACATGGGCATGTTGGGAGCGTTCCTCTGGCGGAGCCCAACCCGGAAGCTCAAGATCCATGGGGAGGCGGTTGGGCCTATAACCCGGCAAGGGATTTTCATCAGCAGGAGCGGTATATCCGCAATAAAACCAAGTCTTGTTCCACCCTTTAGGGTGGCTTGGTGTAACAGCCCGATACCGACACTCTAGAAGATTCCCCTTTTATTCCGTTGTCATGGTGTGATTCGTTCAGTTGTCGCATGCATCATCACATCATTTGCATCATCTGCATAGCATCGTCACTCATTTTTGAAACTGCATCCGTTCGTAGTCGCCGGTTCTCTCCGTCTCGTCGACGCCCGTTTCGAGACCAACCACACTTGCCCACGCCGCTCCCCTGCAACTTCTGCTGCCCTGCATCGAGCAACAACAACTCGAGATCGAGCGGACGCCCAGTGCTCATGTTGACCGGCTTGACCCCGGCCCAGATCAGCGCCAAGGCCCGGCCTCCCCATGCGCCAGCGCTCGTGGGCCGCTTCAGCCACAGCTGGCCCATCTCCGTCAAGCCCCATCGGCCCAACCGCGACCTCCCCAAGGCCCACAAGGTGATTGCCCCTCCTCTGCTTATCCAGCGCCTGTGGGCATAGTATAATATTCAGTGCTCCCCCATGTCGCCCTGTGTAGCTCCAGATTCTGCCCAATACTGTTTTCTTCCTGTCCTACGAATTTGTCAATTATGCAGGAATTTATAGTTTTGCAGAAAAACCCCCAAACATCATGCATATAATAACTTCACAACCGTGCATCGGATGAAAACGAATTATACATAAAAAATGTTCAGAATTTTGTGTAGATTAATAATATCCAACTTTCACATGTGTTAAAAATGTTTAAACTTGCTGTTTGATTAAATTTGCATAAATGCCATGTTGAAATGGTTTATTTCACAACTAAATAACCGTACCTCGGATTTTCATGATCCTTATATGTAACTTGACTAGAAAATTGTGTAGGATCACATGGTGGCACCCGTTATTTTGTTGTTTAACAAATATAAAATATGCTTAGGACGGATCTGGACCAAATTCTTAATATGCATGTGGGGTCATTTTTAAATGCTATATGTTGTTTCCGGCCTCATTTAAGATGCCTAGTTAGTGTAGTTTCATTATGCGTCACCTCTTGCCATGTTTAATAACATTTAATATTGTCGTGTACCTAACAAGGGTGAACTAAGTAATTCGAATGTGGAGTTTCATCAATATGCAACTCGTTGCATATTGAGCTGCACTTAATGTGTAGTATTTGATTGTTGTGATTGCCATGCCATGCATAATTAAACCGGACATGCATCATGTTTGTTTGCGCATCATGTCATGCATTTGTTGTGCAGTTTATCATGTGTTGATTGTTGTTTTTGGGTTGCTTCTTCTCGATAGAGTTCCGAAAGCGTTCGGAGTGTGAGGATCCGTTCGACTACGTTGGCTCGTCTTCTTCATGGATTCGTTCTTCTTCCGAGCGGGATCTCAGGCAAGATGATCATTTCCTTGGATACCACTACTATCATTGCCTTGCTAGTTGTCTCATTTCTATCGATGTGTCTCGCTACCTACCACTTGTATGTCAAGCCTCCCAAAATGCCATGATAAGCCTCTAACCCTCCATATCCCAGCAAACCATTGTTTGGCTATGTTACTGCTTTCTCAGCCCTTCTTATAGCGTTGCTAGGTTTCCATGTGCCAACATGGATGTTTTTGAGATATCACAATATTATTGCTATTTAATTTAATGCACATATATACTTGGTAAAAGGTGGAAGGCTTGGCCTTTTGCTCGGTGATTTGTTCCACTTTTGCCGCCCTAAATACTTGTGTACCGGTGTTATGTTCCATATTGAGCGCTCCTAACATGCTCGGGGTTGTTATGGGGACCCCCTTGATTTTCGTTTTGGGATAAAACTCTTCTGGCAAGGCCCAACCTTGGTACTACATTTGCTTAACTAAATAAAAATGCATAAGGACCCGCCGGCACCCGCGGATAATTAATCAACAACCCGGGCCAGTGCTCCTCATGAGTGTTGGTCCAAAATGGTAGTAGTCGGGGCCACCAACGGGCGTGCCAGCCAGAAACTTAGCCAATCCATCGTGTCCTGAGAACGAGATACGCGGCTCCTATCGGGTTCGTCGATACGTCGAGCGGCCTTGCTGGATTTGTTTTACCTTTCTCGAACGTCTTGTGCGTGGGATTTCGAGGAAACTTCAGGCTATATCGAGGTTGAGATTTTCCAATGGAATTTCCAAGGAGATCACGGGTTTCGTCATCGAGGTTATTCCCGCGGCGTGTGGTTAGTTTTTGATGGATGAGTTGGAGCACCCCTGCAGGGTTAAATCTTTCATGAGAGCCGTGCCCGGTGTTATGTGGCAACTTGGAAACTTTGTTTAACACCGGTCATACTAAACTTGAAGTAAACTCAAATAAAATACACCAACCGTGTGCGTAACCGTGACTGTCTCTTCTCGTGAATTTCTGATCCGAGAGAGAACACGGTGGGGTTATGTTTGTCTCGTAAGTAGGTGTTCAGGATCACTTAGTGATCATTACTAGTTCACGTTCGTTTATGCGACGATCATCCCCCCTTATTCTGGTACTCGTAAGTTAGCCACTCAAATTAATGCTTAGTGCTTGTTGCAGCCTCACCACTTAACCATACCTCACCCATTAAGCTTTGCTAGTCTTGATACCCTTGGAAATGAGATTGCTAAGTCCATGTGGCTCACAGATTACTACAACAACAGTTGCAGGTACAGGTAATGCGATGCTTTGACGTGAGAGCGATGCTTGTTTGATTTGGAGTTCTTCTTCTTCTTCATCGATCATAGGATGGGTTCCAGGCCGGCAGCCTGGGATAGCAAGGATGGATGTCATTTTATCGTTTGTTTCGTCCGTAGTCGGACCCTGCTCTTCTGTATGATGTTTGGATCTATTGTTGTATTGAGGCGATATTGAGGTAGCTTGTGGCAAGTGTAAGACAACTCCATATACCCATCTCTTCTTTACATGTACTTGTAATGATATCCATTCTTGCGAAACGACGAGATGCGCTTCTATCCCTGTCGAGGCCCTCGAGCCAAAATAAGGATAGGATCGCATCTTGGGCGTTACAAGTTGGTATCAGAGCCTGTACCGACCTAGGAGCCCCCTTGATTGATCGAACTTGGCCGAGTCAAGTCTAGTTAAAAACTATTTTGAGTCTAGTTATATATCGGAGAGTAGGATTCTTTTTACTCCTCTTCTATGCTCTTGTGAGGAATCGTGACATAGGAATTTTAATTCTTCCCCTCTTCCCACTCAAAAAAATTTTAGGATCATGGGTATTTTGGAATCTCTATGATGTCGATGTGAACGGAACTCTGTTCTTGGTGCCTCCCGTACATATGGATTGGACCTGGGGAGTTGAGCTCCAAGGGGTTCTCAACACATCGCTATCGTTCAGTTTCCTTAGTATCTCAGGACGCGGATGTTCAAAATTGCTTCAATACTATTCATGGTGCGAAGAGTGTGGCGGCACCCAGTACTGGGGAGCGGGATCACATGTACTGCCATCTTTAGTATCGTTGTGATTACGAGGGTCTGAGGTAGATGAGTTTCCGAGACCTCAGGTTGTGTGTTGGCGGATGTGATACATTGGAGAGTAGTATTACTGCTAGGAGTTGAGTGATGGATTTTACTCCGTGTATCCGTGGACCCGATTGCATAACCAAAGATTTCGGAAGTTCTTAGCTGGGAATTCAAGTAGTTACCTAGGATTATCCTTCCAATAAATGCAAATGGGTTATGTATTCATTTCCGGCTTAATCCTCAAGCCTCATCCTGTGGTTTTGTTGGAGTTTGGTAATTCTAGTTGCTTCGATGTCAAGTGGTGATTTCATATCTTATCCCTAACAGGTGTGCTTCTCTTCAAGATAATTCATTCCTCCCCAATATTGCAAGATCTATCCTCGTATTTCATCCCGGAGTTCTTTTCATCCGTCTAAGTTGTCTTCTTCTTTTGCCCGCCCTCCCACCCTTTTCTTCAATGATTAAATTCTCTTCCAAGTGCCTTTCTTTTCATTGATGCTTCGCTATCTTTTCTTCCGTTTGATATACGATGATTCTTTATGAAGATCCTCAAGTTCTAAGTTCATCATTTCTTCGTCTCGTTTTCTTTCCCGGTGGATTCAATTCAACCTCTCGGTGTTCATCATATCATTTTCATTCGTTATATGATTCCCCATGTTGGAAATTCTTAGCCAAGCCTCTTTCTATTTTATCCAGAGTGCTGAAGATATCTCAGAAGACTCGTGTTTCCGTCCAAATCCTTTGAATTATTTCGAGGTTCTCACCTCATCAAGTTTTCAATTGTACCGGTGCAATCTCTCTTCCTAAGCAATCGTTTCAACAGTGTTTTCTTTGAGTGGGCTCATAACCCACAGGTTTTTCCCTGGGATCTTACCTGGCTCTTCTAATCTTTTTCGAAGATGTCCTCAAGTGCTTGTCAATATGACGTAAGAATGAATTCATTAGTCATATTCCTTCTCGAAGATCGCTGCTAAATCATTTTCATCATTGGCTCAACCTTTCCTTATTCATTTTTTTTCTGGAGTGTCTCGGTAATTCTTGGCGGTGTTTCTCGCCATCATTCTCAACGTTGAAGACCAAAGGAGAGTTTCTCTTAAATCTTGTTCCATTCTCGGAGATTCATGGTTTCAGCTTCGTGCTATCCTCTTAAATTGTGTTCGATCATGAGTAATTCCTCCCATATCTATCCGGAGCATTTCAGAGTTGTTTTCATTTCTCGATCCTCCGAAGGCCATCATTTCAAAGATTTCTTCGTTCTCAGCTTTCAGCTTTCGTTCTCCAATTCTTCTCAATTGTTGTCTCTTCGTTCGTATCTCCATTATTCCGGTGCCTTGTTCAAGTTTCTATTAGGAAAATCTTGATCTCTTCATTCTCTTGTATTCCCATTCATTTCAATTCTCACCGGTGCTTCCTGAAGACTTCTTCAAGCTTATGAATCTCTCTTCAATCTTTTCAATAAGAATAAGTAGTATGTGAAATCCGTTGCTTGTCATCAATTGAACTTGATGAAGGATAAGCATAACATAATCCTTATTCTTCTTTCCTCGAAGTGATCGTAATTCTTTCCGGAGTGGCTCAGGATATCAAATTGTTGATTCTAAGTTGTTCATCCTTTCTTTTCCGGAGTTCCTAGTTTTCTCAAGTATCTCATTGAGAAGCTTCATCTGTTGGGGAACGTTGCATGGGAAACAAAAAATTTCCTACGCACACGCAAGATCTATCCATGGTGATAAGCATCTACGAGAGGGAGAGTGGATCTACATACCCTTGTAGATCGCTAAGCGGGAAGGGTTAAGAAACGCGGTTGATGTAGTCGAACGTCTTCGCGATCCAAATCGCCGAGCGTCCCGCGATCCAATCACGATCTAGTACCGAATGGACGGCACCTCCGCGTTCAGCACATGTACAGCTCGATGACGATCTCTGCCTTCTTGATCCAGCAAGAGGGAGCGGAGAGGTAGGTGAGTTCTCTGGCAGCGCGACGGTGCGGCGGCGGCGGTGGTGGAACTATTGCAGCAGGGCTTTGCCTAAGCACTGCTGAAAACTAGAGGACTTGATCTATCGGGGAGAGAGGGCTGCACCGTGGCTTGAGTTTCTTGTGTTGCTGCCCTCTCTCCCCTCTAGTATATAAAGGAGGGAGGGGAGGGGCTGCCGACCTAGGGCTCCTCCTAGGAGTCGGCCGCAAGGAGGAGGAGGTGGAGGAGTCCACCTCCAATCCTACTCCTAGTAGGATTCCTTCCCTTCCCCCACTTGGACTTTCCCTTTACCACAAGTCCTACCGCATAGGCCTTCTTGGGCCGGCCACCCAGCCCACCAGGGGCTGGTGCGCCACCCTCAGGTCCATGTGACCCACTTGGGGTGTGGTGGGCCCACTTGGTGGACCCTCGGAACCCATTCGTCACTCCCGGTACACTCCCGGAAATGCCCGAAACTTTTCCGGAGTTCAAACACCACTTTCCTATACATCAATCTTTACCTCCGGACCATTCCGGAGCTCCTCGTGACATCCGGGATCTCATACGGGACTCCGAACAACCTTCGGTCACCAACATACATAACTCAAATATACCGAAACGTCACAGAACCTTAAGTGTGCAGACCCTGCGGGTTCGAGAACTATGTAGACATGACCAAGACACCTCTACGGTCAATAACCAATATCGGGACCTAGATGCCCATATTGGTTCCTACATATTCTACGAAGATCTTTATCGGTTGAACCTCTATGTCAAGGATTCAGTTAATCCCGTATGATGTTCCCTTTGTTCTTCGGTATGTTACTTGCCCGAGATTCTATCGTCGGTATCTCTATACCTAGTTCAATCTCGTTACCGGCAAGTCTCTTTACTCGTTCTGTAATACAAGATCCCGTGGCTAACACTTTAGTCACATTGCTTGCAAGGCTTGTTGTGATGTTGTATTACCGAGTGGGCCCTGAGATACATCTCCGTCACACGGAGTAACAAATCCCAGTCTTGATCCATGCCAGCTCAACAGACACCTTCGGAGATACCTGTAGAGCATCTTTATAGTTACCCAGTTACGTTGTGACGTTTGATACACACAAGGTATTCCTCCGGTGTCAGTGAGTTGCATGATGTCATGGTCATAGGAACAGATACTTGACATGCAGAAAACAATAGCAATAAACTGACACGATCATATGCTACGTTCATAGTTTGGGTCTTGTCCATCACATCATTCTCCTAATGATGTGATCCTGTTATCAAATGACATCTCATGTCTATGGCTAGGAAACCTTGACCATCTTTGATCAACAAGCTAGTCTACTAGAGGCATACTAGGGACACAGTGTTGTCTATGCATCCACACATGTATCGGTGTTTCCAATCGATACAATTATAGCATGGATAATAAACGATTATCATGAACAAGGAAATATAATAATAACTACTTTTATTATTGCCTCTAGGGAATATTTCCAACATCATCTACATCATTGCAAGGCCTCAATCTTATTCTTTTCAATCTTCATTTCTTTTGATCATTCTTTTGTATACGGAGGCTCTACATGGTGGTTCATCAAAGATTTCTTTCATTCTCAAAGTGTTCTTCAAGATTCTGTTGGAGAGGCTCAAGTATCATTCGTCTTGTATTACGAAGTGCAATTCATTCTTTCTAATCTTTTGAGATGGTGTTATAACATTCTTGGTTCATGAGGAGTCTCGAAGAGAAGTTGTTTCAAGAATGAGATATTTAAACCCATCATTTCTTTCTCGGAGTTATCTTGGATTGGATATCACCTAAAGCATTTCCTACGGGTTGTTGCTATCATGGTGCTTATCAATGATCCAAGCTCTCAATGTATCCTCTTGGTGAAAGAAGTTTTCATCTCTTCGTTGTTCTCAATGAAACCAATTGTTTCTGTTTGTGGCCGGTTGTCACCTCATAATTTTGAGATGTTTTCCATAAGCCCACAACAAGCTTGTTCTTTTCATTGTTGATTTTTCAACAAATCCGTTCAATCTCTTCTTGCAGTATGCTTTTCAAATTCAATTGTGGTAGAAGTTGTCATTTTCTTCTCCGTTCTCTCCTTCCAATGATCTAGCTTCTATTCTTTTGTTCCGGAGGCATTGTGATGTTGCTCTATTCATCCCATCATCTCGGTTTATCAAGCTCATGTTCTTTCTTTGCTTATCCTTAACCGGAGTGTTGTGTTCTCTTTTCAAGTCCATTGCATCTTATCAAGTTTTCTTCTCGTTCCTACCGAAGTGCTGCCCAAATTTCTTTGAATTCTTGCTTGTTCATCATGTCATTCTTCATCTCGTTGAAACCTTCAATGATCATTGGTTTCACTCATTTGTCAAAGAAGCAACTAAGTTTTATCTCTTCCTGTACTCTTTCTCTTTCTCTTCTCATTCTAAGATCTCGGGTCGAGATCTCTTGTAAGTGGAGGAGAGTTGTAACAGCCCGAGACCGACGCTCCAGAAGATTCCCCTTTTATTCCGTTGGCATGGTGTGATTTGTTCGGTTGTCGGATGCATCATCGCATCATTCGCATCATCTGCATAGCATTGTCACTCGTTTTTGAAAATTGCATCCGTTCGTAGTCGCCGGTTCTCTCCGTTCTCGTCGACGCCCGTTTCGAGACCAACCACACTTGCCCGCGCCGCTCCCCTGCAACTTCTGCTGCCCTGCATCAAGCAACAGCAACTCGAGATCGAGCGGACGCCCAGTGCTCGTGTTGACCGGCTTGACCCCGGCCCAGATCAGCGCCAAGGCCCGGCCTCCCCTTGCGCCAGCGCTTGTGGGCCGCTTCAGCCGCAGCTGGCCCATCTCCGCCAAGCCCCATCGTCCCAACCGCGACCTCCCCAAGGCCCACAAGGTGATTGCCCCTCCTTTTCTTATCCAGCACATGTGGGCACAATATAATATTCAGCGCTCCCCCATGTCGGCCCGTGTAGCTCCAGATTCAGCCCAATACTGTTTTTCTCCCGTCCTGCGAATTTGTCAATTATGCAGGAATTTATAGTTTTGCAGAAAAAACCCCAAACATCATGCATATAATAACTTCACAACCGTGCATCGGATGAAAACGAATTATACATGAAAAATGTTCAGAATTTTGTGTAGATTAATAATATCCAACTTTCACATGTGTTAAAAATGTTTAAACTTGCTGTTTGATTAAATTTGCATAAATGCCATGTTGAAATGGTTTATTTCACAACTAAATAACCGTACCTCCGATTTTCATGATCCTTATATGTAACTTGACTAGAAAAATGTGTAGGATCACATGGTGGCACACGTTATTTTGCTGTTTAACAAATATAAAATATGCTTAGGACAGATCTGGACCAAATTCTTAATATGCATGTGGGGTCATTTTTGAAATGCTATATGTTGTTTCCGGCCTCATTTAAGATGCCTAGTTAGTGTAGTTTCATTATGCTTCACCTCTTGCCATGTTTAATAACATTTAATATTGTGTTGCACCTAACGAGAGTGAACTAAGTAATTCGAATGTGGAGTTTCGTCAATATGCAACTCGTTGCATATTGAGTTTCACTTAATGTGTAGTATTTGATTGTTGTGATTGCCATGCCTTGCATAATTAAACCGGACATGCATCATGTTTGTTTGCGCATCATGTCATGCATTTGTTGTGCGGTTTATCATGTGTTGATTGTTGTTTTCGGGTTGCTTCTTCTCGATAGAGTTCCGAAAGCGTTTGGAGTGTGAGGATCCGTTCGACTACGCTGGCTCGTCTTCTTCATGGATTCATTCTTCTTCCAAGCGGGGTCTCAGGGAAGATGATCATTTCCTTGGATACCACTACTATCATTGCCTTGCTAGTTGTCTCATTTCTATCGATGTGTCTCGCTACCTACCACTTGTATGGCAAGCATCCCAAAATGCCATGATATGCCTCTAACCCTCCACATCCCAGCAAATCATTGTTTGGCTATGTTACTGCTTGCTCAGCCCTTCTTATAGCGTTGCTAGTTGTAGGTGCAAATGGTTTCCATGTGCCAACATGGATGTTTTTGAGATATCACAATATTATTGTTATTTAATTTAATGCACATATATACTTGGTAAAAGGTGGAAGGCTTGGCCTTTTGCTCGGTGTTTTGTTCCACTTTTGCCGCCCTAAATACTTGTGTACCGGTGTTATGTTCCATATTGAGCACTCCTAACATGCTCGGGGTTGTTATGGGGACCCCCTTGATTTTCGCTTTGGGATAAAACTCTTCTGGCAAGGCCCAACCTTGGTACTACATTTGCTTAACGAAATAAAAATGCATAGGGACCCGCCGGCACCCGCAGATAATTAATCAACAACCCGGGCCAGTGCTCCTCATGAGTGTTGGTCCAAAATGGCAGTAGCCGGGGCCACCAATGGGTGTGCCAGCTGGAAACTTAGCCAATCCGTCATGTCCTGAGAACGAGATACACGGCTCCTATCGGGTTCGTCGACACGTCAGGCGGCCTTGCTGGATTTGTTTTACCTTTCTCGAACGTCTTGTGCGCGGAATTTTGAAGACACTTTGGGCTATCTCGAGGTTGAGATTTTCCAATGGAATTTCCAAGGAGATCACAGGTTTCATGGTCGAGGTTATTCTCGCGGCGTGTGGTTAGTTTGTGATGGATGAGTTGGAGCACCCCTGCGGGGTTAAATCTTTCATGAGAGCCGTGCCTGCGGTTATGTGGCAACTTGGAAACTTTGTTTAACACCCGGTCATAGCAAACTTGAAGTAAACTCAAATAAAATACACCAACCGTGTGCGTAACCGTGACGGTCTCTTCTCGTGAATTTCTAATCCGAGAGAGAACACGGTGGGGTTATGTTTGTCTCATAAGTAGGTGTTCAGGATCACTTAGTGATCATTACTAGTTCATGTCCGTTTATGCGATGATCATCCCCCCTTATTCTTGTACTCATAAGTTAGCCACTCAAATTAATGCTTAGTGCTTGCTGCAGCCTCACCACTTAACCATACCTCACCCATTAAGCTTTGCTAGTCTTGATACCCTTGGAAATGAGATTGCTGAGTCCCTGTGGCTCACAGATTACTACAACAATAGTTGCAGGTACAGGTTATGCGATGCTTTGATGTGAGAGCGATGCTTGTTTGATTTGGAGTTCTTCTTCTTCTTCTTCATCGATCATAGGATGGGTTCTAGGCCGGCAGCCTGGGATAGCAAGGATGGATGTCATTTTATCATTTGTTTCGTCCGTAGTTGGACCCTGCTCTTCTGTATGATGTTTGGATCTATTGTTGTATTGAGGTGATATTGAGGTAGCTTGTGGCCAGTGTAAGCCAACTCCATATACCCATCTCTTTACATGTACTTGTAATGGTATCCATTCTTGCGAAACGACGAGATGCGCTTCTATCCCTGTTGAGGCCCTCGAGCCAAAATAAGGATAGGATCGCAACTTGGGCGTTACACTTGGTAAGGTGGCAGCAGGAAAAATGATATCTTTCTGCCTCTGGATCGAAACCCTGTGAAGTTCTAAGCCAGGACCGTCCGTGCACTATGTTTGCCAGTTCAAATAGAAAAACTCCCTGAATAGGGAGACAGTGGGTTCCGTCTGAAGATACACATCGCAAAAACTTGGAACTGGCAAAGGTTCGATATGGAGTTTGGGCCCAAGTCTTGAGGATGAAGATGGAAAAAGTGTAAGACGTCTCGGAAGAATTTTGACCCGGGAGGTGAAAACCCCCTCTGTAGGTGATCCAAAAATATCACCACTTCCCCATCCTGGGGGTTTGGGATCTCCTCTCCAAGGACGACTCGCCAGCCAACCACATTTTGAGGCGGCAGAAACCCATGTTCCTCATAATCCTTTAAGTGAACATCAGAAACTTGAGTTGCCACCCAGTTGCAGGCTTTTGACTCTGACATGATGAGTCGCCTGGATAAAGCAAAAAATGGCAGCTTGAGTAAATGGCTCGAATTAAAAGATCTAGTTATTTGCAATGGAAGGGCAAGCTTTGTAAAGAGCCAGATTCTATACAATGGCTTACACATATGACGGGTTACAATTGTTAAGCCGGCAGAAGTAAGGGTGACTTGTGCTAAGACCAAAGGTTTTGAGAATTTTGCTAAGTTTGAGACAAATAAGTTTCTCCCGAAGCTGTAAGTATTTTGGATCTAAGAATATTTCAAAAAAGCGAGAATATTCGCTAGCCCTAACAGGAGGGCATAGAAGCAATGACAGTATGGTTCATCTAATACCGGGGAAGATTAAAACATATCATATGCGAAACAGAGCTGGCATCTCTACCGCTTTACTTTGGTAATCACGTTTGCGGGATCCACCCACAGAGTCAGCAATGGTGATGAACTGGAGAAAGGTTGCTGAAGAACTCAAGAACCTCGAGGTGCTATAATGGATCTAGGTCAGAAGAAAGATGACTTACTCGAATGGTCACCGGTAGCGGCGGAAGCACGTGGAGGATTGACTGACGAAGAAAAAAATACCGCGATGACCTCGAGGGAGATTGCCGAGATAAGGAAGCCGCGGCGGTGGCACGAGGAGCTTCCAGACTCGAGGAAGAAGAAGGAGCGAAGAGAAGAAGTGGAAAGTGAATCCGGGGCCTTTCGGTAAATATTTAAAGGGAAGGAGCTCGAAGGGGCAACTGACAGGCGCGACAATCGAGGGAATACGGTAAATTTCAGGAAACAAAATTTTTTCGGGATAAACAGATATGGCTAGATTTGCCATGATGTCATTATTATTTTTTCCAGATTGAAGACAGATGACGTCACAATAAATGAACATTGGGAAAATGACAAGTATGGGAGCAGAACAAGCCGGCATTATGAAATTCATAGAAGATAAACAGCCCAAGGATGAGCCGCCAAAAGAAGGAAAGATCTATTGACATGAATGGATTCGAATCAATCTGGGGCCTAATGTCGGGGATATAACTCCACGGTATAACCCGCCATACTGGGCCGGGTTAACATATCAACAACTCTGCAACCAAGTTTAAATGGGTCGTGTCCTGAATACAAGATAAGTAAGGCGGCGGCTGACTAAGACGCCGGGCGGCCCAACACCTGAAGACGGCGGCTCAAGGCCCATAGGGGCGGAAGGCGCCGGCTGGTTTCTCTTGCTTAAGGAGCAAGGCGAGTTAGAGACATTATAGGTTACGAGTCACGTTATGACCCGGACTCTGTTGTAAAACCCTAGGGTCTTGACCTGTATATAAAGGCAAGCCCCTAGGACCAAAAGACTCAAGTTAGAACCTCTCGATAGCTAGGTTAGCGATTTCGCACCCTTGTAATCGAGATCTATCCATCAAATACACACAAAGTAGGACATAGGCTATTACCTCCGTAGGAGGGGCCGAACCTGGGTAAACCCGACTATCTCTCTTGTTCAACCCCTTCGAGTCGCCACCAAGCGGCGATGGCCTCACACCTAAGTCCTGTTACGAGGACATCTTCCGGGTTGACAAAACCACGACACTATCCTCTCAAGGCTCTTCTAGTTCAGAAGTAGCTCTGTGATGTTCTTCTCCATGCCTTGGATAGTACTGACTAGATAGGCCATTTGGTCGCTCTTCGTCTTGAGAAGTGGAGCACTGGCGGCTCTTGTTGCGTCTGTCTGGGCCTCTGCCTCAATATCTGCCTGTGCAGTAGATGAAGTGGGATGAGATGGATCCATCATCACCACATTGTCCTCGAACTCTAGATGGAGGGGTAGGTGTGGTCGATCAAGTAGATAGAGGTTGTTTCCAATCTTGGAGTTGGTGAGCATCTGAATGTATGGAGTATGTCAACATGATCTCTTTTGATCAGCAACAGTCCTCTTGATGGTCTCAAGAATGAGATCCATCACCCTGATCCTGGTGTGTCTGTCCACGTGATGCAGCATGCTGATGGAGTATCCCCAGATCATCTTGTCATCTCTTGATTTGGGCATCAAGGTGTGCCTCAAAATGGTGTTGGAGGTAGTTAGTCTTGCCTGCAGATAGTATATTGAGCCAAACTTATGGGTCTTCAGATACTCCTTTGGAATTGGATTATACATGTTAGCCATAGAGTTGTGATCATCTTGGACTCTGAGTATACGTCCAGATATCTCTCCTGCACCTCTGGGACTCCTAAGATGGTAGTCCTCTCAACAATGGTAGAATGGTACCTGTTGCCTTCTATCATCCACACTATCCTGCCATTTGGATAGAAGTGAGTAGTGGAGTAGAATTGCATGATTAGCTCATAATTCCACGCACTCATCTCTTTGCCTATGAACTCTTCAAGGTCCAGCATCCTGAAGTTCTCTTGGACATGGGGGAAAATAGTCGTCATTAGACTTGATGTATTTCCAGTCCACATACCTCATTTCAATAACTGGAGGGTTCTTGTCTAGCAAGACAGTCTCATAGAAATCCTGCTGCTCCTTGGTATGGAAGCGAGCGTCAACAACAGTTCTCCTCCTGACAGCATAGGGATCACTGGCTCTCCACTTCCTGAGACCATGATCCTTCCTCTCCTTCATGTTTTGTGCCATTGAATGATCATCATTATGGTCTGGCAGGTGAGGTCTGAGCTTCCTCAACGCAGCAATATCCTCTTCCTCTTCAGCATCATCTCTAGAAGTAGAACCCTTGTTCTTCTCTGCATCTGAGATGTCTCTAGTGGTCTTCCTTGGCTTGGGGGCTTTCTTGGCCTTGCCAACTGGCTTTCTTGGCATAGCATCAACGAAAAACTTCCTTTGCTTGGAAGGAGGAGGGTTATCAGCTGGGACCTCCTCTTCATCTTCTTCATCATCCTCTCCAGGGACTTTTAACATGGAGGTTGGCCTCCCAACCACATGGATGGTCCTCTTCCTGACCCTTTTCTGTCCTGGCTTCATAGCCATAGATTTGGTCCTTCCTGATACACTGGGTTTCTCCAAAGATACAGAAATCCCCTTTTTGGCAGCTACAGACTCAGGGACCTTTCTGGCACCCACCCTTTCCTTTCTCTCTGGTTGATTCTTGGATGTCACCTCATCAGGTATGAAACCTTCATCCTCTTCATCTGAGTTTTTGTACTTCCTAGCCCCGGTGGCTGCCTGGGGCAAGCCATGAGAGTTGGGAGTACCTGGGTCCTCAGTGCTGGCCTCAGGACTAGTGCCTACATCAAGGTCCACACTTTGCTCTCTAAACTCATTCTGGCTATCCTCTGTTCCATACATGGTTGAACACTGGCCATGTGAAGTAGATATAGAGGAGTGGAATAGGTGAGCATCACAAAATGCAGAAGTTTTTGCAAGTTTGAACTCAAAAAGTTAGTTCTAGGTATTCACATTATGAAATTCGGTTCCACCGAGTTTTAGATTTCGGAATTTCCGAGGCAACTTATAACAGCAACAAAAACTTGTTCACACTATTTTGGTTTCACCGAAGTATGACTCGGTCTCTCCGAAGTTGCACTTAAAACCCTAAAACCCCGTTTCGATTACACTGATAGGAGCTTTTCGGTTTCAACAAGAAGTCCTTGTGTTGTGGATGAACCCACATCGGTGACACTGAGAAGTTTCGACTCGGTGACTCCGAGATTGCAAACTGCGGAGACCTAACCCTAAAAAATTTCATTCGAGCTAAATCTAAGGAATTTTTAGTGGATGGAATCATTGCATGATGTGGCCACAAGATTGACAAGACCTAATGCGCATGAATTAGAACTTGGAGTGCAAGAGGGATCGAATATTACCCTAACTTGGTGGATCTTATCTACGGCAGCAAGGCGGGGAGGATTCTCATTGACGGCGACGGACTCCAGCGGCGAGGGCGCACAGGAGAAGATGGAGATCGTCCAGAGACACGAGCAGCGGTGACAGTGGGGCGCAGGGGTCGTTGGTTTGGAGGAATTTTCAAAGTGAGCACACACGTATATATATACCCACCTGCTGTTGGTGACACCGATAAAAAAATCGGTTCCACCGAGATGCGTAACTACCAGTTGACACAACAAATCGGTGACACCGAAACTTTCTGATCGGTGATACCGAGGTAGAAAACCATATCAACCCTAGTGCCTTGGTGGAGCCAAATTTCGAGGTTTTGGTCACAACGAAAAACACTTGGGAGGTTTTGGAAGTCAGCGCTTGTCGAATCGATGGCTTCGAGTGCTCCTCACCCGGAGGGTCCGAAAAGTGCCTGCTCAAATTTTGTGATGAAGCATGAATATAATTTGAGACGAGAAATCATAGATAGCTAGATGGGGTACCTAGGAATTCTTGTACATACAATTGGCCAGAAAATTAAAAGACAAATATAACAATAATTGGATGTCCTCAAATGAAGAAAAAGATGCATACCAACATGCTCACACAATAAGATGTCAAAATAGAATATGTCAAACATGCACTCTAGTATCTACCAAGCACTTTCGCGATGATGGAGTCATCTATATATGAGCATATTGACTTAAGGAGCCAAGAAAGAATGCTTGATCATAGGTCATACTCATCGTTTAAGCATAAGTGGGGTGCCACTTTTACATAAAGCTTTTAATGTGTTCACATCTTGTGAGATTCTTTGACTCAAGTCTTACAGTAAAGATCCCCCTTGATGTGATATCCCCTTTTAGAGGGATAAACTAACCTTGGGTTTTGTTGTTCAAGACTTCATGGGTTAGTCCCACACAAGGAACATATTGAGTTGGGAGCACTCCTTGTTGTTTTGTACTCTTCTCACCTACATGGGTTAGTCCCACACAAGGAACAAATACAAGAATATATATATATATGGACATGGAATGAAGCACATATATGATGATGTCCGTTCATACATTAATTACCTTGTCCCTTGCTTACCAACGAGGGATTTTGTGACTCCTTGAACTAATGCATAAAGGTTGGAGTTGATTGCAATTGGTTCGTGCCAAGAATGAATGTGAGTGAATTTTGTTGGCGGAGTCACCCCTTAAGAACTTCTCTAGTTCTTATTCTTGGGGACCCACATCAACTTGATGGGGATCCTTGGAGTTGAAGTAGCACTTGATGAAGTAGAGCTAGTAGTGGCCTTGGGAACTGAGGGAGTCTTGGTTTAAGGGGTCCTCGGGAGGCCGAGGGCCGGACTATATGGGCCTCTTGCCAAGCACTGGATTGATCGAAGGCCCTGTCTCCAGGAAGGAAGCATCGGGAATCGTGGCATATCCTCCACGTTTGAAGTAGTGAATAGGCATGTTTATCCCTTCGACGTGTAACCGACCATGTGTAAACCCTAGGTACCCTCGGCGTCTATATAAGTTGGAGGGTTTTAGGATGTAGAGAAGAAAGAGAACTCATCTAGGGTTTTAGCTATTCGATCTCGAGGTAGATCAACTCTGTAACCTTTATACCATCAATATAATCAAGCAGGACATAGGGTATTACCTCCATAGGAGGGCCCGAACTTGGGTAAGCATCGTCTCCCTCGTCTCCTGTTACCATCGATTCTGGTCTCACAGCTCGGGACCCCATACCCGAGATCCGCCGGTTCTGACACCGACATTGGTGCTTTCATTGAGAGTTCTGCTGTGATCGCCAAAGGAATCGATGGCTCGCCTTGTCAATAACGAAGAGGTCCACAATACGGACACCTTCGTCCCCGGACAGATCTTCGCTTTCGGCAGCATTGTGCTGCACGCCGACCCGACCGGCCATCTAGACCGGGTCGGAAGTTTCGCCCCTGATCAAGAGGTCAGATTCGGGAACCTAGAGTTCTCCGTAGACTCTCGGGGTGACCTGTCACTAACCGGGCTCGCAGTCTCGCCAGCCACGCCCGAAGACTCCAAGGTTTTAACCTCAGATCCATCTTACGGTCCCGCCCACGGGATCTACCCCAGCGAGGACCCGACTTTCAGTCCGGACCCGGTCATAGTGCCAGACGTCCGGACACCTGTTCTTGCCGAACACTCTCCCCGCGCGGACGCATCGAAGGTTAACTCCGGAAGCTCTGAGCAGGCCGACCCGATCGAGCTCTCGATACTCAACGAGGCCCTAGATCGGATCTCGTCGATGAAAATTACCGACGATCCAACCCCGATCTGTTCTCAGATCGGGCTCAAGGCGGGTCAGGATGAATTTTTTGTCCCACCCACCACCCACTTGGTAGCCACTGTCGAGGATTTAACCGACATGTTGGACTATGCCTCTGAGGAGGCAGAATACATGGATGAGGAGGATCGCGCCCTCACCCCCGTTAACACCGGACGATGGACTGCCACCTCCACATATGACGTCTACATGGTGGACACTCCGAAAAACGATGGCGACAAATCGGATGAAGCGCCGTCAAGACGCCGAAAGCCGCATAAATGGTCAAAAGGAAAAAAGGGAAGATAAGCTATCGATGGCACCGGGGACGGAGACACCCCAGAAGACCTTGGCGATCCCGATATCCCCGAACACCCGTTAGAGGGTCAGGAGAGGCCGGAGGACTGGCGCAACCCCGACAATCTAAATGATTCCGAGAACGACAATTACCTCCCCCCTGTCGAGGAGGAGGACATCCCGGAAGCCGATGACTTCGCCATTCCTGATAATCCTGAAGATCAGGAACTGTTGAGGCGACAGCTTATAGCCACGGCCCGCAGCCTGAAAGCAAAAGAACGGCAGCTTAAAGCCGAACAAGACAACCTCAACGATCGATGGACAAGAGTCCTCTCAGCTGAGGAAGGATACGGTACCGGTCTATCGGACCAACCTAAGAGCTATCCACGCAGAAGGCTGCTGCCACAATTCGATGACGAGCTCACTGATACGCCGTCTCCCAAACATACCTCATACGACAAGCCAGACCGCCCTCCTCGAGGACGAGACAGGACGGCTGACGACGCCGGCTATAGGCCGACGATACCCCGTAGGCAGGGAAAAGAGCCACTAGAGCCCGATGACAGGTTCGACCTGCGACACGACCTGGACCATAGAGCAGGTCGTACGCGATCCATCTACGGATCCAGAGGATACTCACCCGATACACGGGAAGGGTACCGGCCTTGGCTCGACCGCAACAATAAAGGTCGGGAACTAACCCGGGCTAGGACAGACGCCGATCACCGGCGCGACATAGCTAGGGTCAGAGGCGCTGCCCACCCACTGTGCTTCACGGACGAGGTGATGCAGCATCAGTTCCCGGAAGGGTTAAAACCCGTAAACATAGAACAATACGATGGGACAACTGACCCAACCGTATGGATCGAGGATTTCCTCCTCCACATCCACATGGCACGAGGAGATGACCTCGACGCCATCAAGTACCTACCCCTGAAGCTTAAGGGGCCAGCTCGGCACGGGTTAAATAGCCTCCCAGAAAACTCCATTGGGTGTTGGGAGGATCTAGAAGATGCATTCCGATCTAACTTCCAGGGCACTTATGTTGGGCCGCCGGACTCCTCCGACCTAAGCAACGTCGTCCAGAAGCCAGGAGAATCCGCGCGGCTATTCTGGAATCGGTTCTTGACCAAGAAAAACCAGATCGTTGACTGCCTGGACGCCGAAGCAATAGCCTCTTTCAGGCACAATATTCGGGATGAGTGGATGGCTCGTCAGCTCGGCCAGGACAAACCAAGGACAATGTCCGTTCTTACATCACTCATGACTCGCTTTTGCGCGGGCGAGGATAACTGGCTAGCAAGACGTAGCCACAACCCCGAAGACCCTGGAACCTCCGAAGTTCGGGATGGAAACGGGAAACCAAAGCGCAACAAGAATAAGCGCCGGCACAACAATAGTGATGCCGATGACACGTCCGTTAACGCCGGCTTCCGCAACTCCCGGCCTGGGCAGCGGAAGAAGCGTCCTAAAGGCAATCGCGACGGACCCACCCCGCTGGACAAGATCATGGAGAGGCCTTGCTAGATCCATGGCACTCAAGAGAAGCCCGCCAATCACACCAACCGTAACTGTTGGGTATTCGAACAGGCCGGCAAGCTCGCATCCGAGGACCAAGGCAAGAGCCCACGCAGCGAGGATGAGGATGAGCCCCGCGGTCCGATCGGTGGTGGACAAAAGAAATTCCCTCCAGAGGTAAAAACAGTAAATATGATATACGCCACTCATATACCCAAAAAGGAGAGGAAGCGCGCCCTTCGAGAGGTCTACGCCGTAGAGCCTGTAGCCCCGAAGTATAACCCATGGTCGGCATACCCGATCACCTTCGATCGACGTGACCACCCGACCAGTATCCGTCATGGGGGTTCGGCCGCCCTCGTCCTAGACCCCATCATAGACGGGTATCACCTCACTAAAGTCCTAATGGACGGAGGAAGTAGCCTCAATCTGATTTACTCAGACACGGTGCAAAGATGGGCATAGATCCGTCAAGGATCAAACCCAGCAACACTACCTTTAAAAGAGTGATCCCAGGCGTCGAAGCCCAGTGCACGGGCTCTGTAAGCCTGGAAGTAGTGTTCGGCTCGCCCGATAAATTTTGAAGCGAGGACTTGATCTTCGACATCGTACCTTTCCGCAGCGGCTATCACGCCCTGCTCGGTCGTATAGCGTTCGCTCGCTTTAATGCCATCCCACACTACGCATACCTCAAGCTCAAAATGCCTGGCCCCAAGGGGGTCATTACTGTCAATGGCAACACAGAGCGCTCCCTCCGAACTAAGGAACATGCGTTGGCCCTGGCGGCCCAATTCCATTACACTGATGATCGGCAAACGCCGACATCTGCCGTAAAGGCATGCAAGACTGGGAAGCGAGCTCGGTTTCAACCCGAAGTACCAGAACCTTCCTCTCCCCATAAATAGGGACTCACCCCCCATCGCACAGCCCTAGAACCAGCAAAGTACGTGCCGAGGAGGCACAACTTCGCGCTCAAAATTCCATGGGCAGCGGTGGGGAAAAACTATCAAAGGGTAAGTGTTCGGCTGGACTGACCTATCACCATCAAAACGTCTTCGGACACACTACAGGTACCATAAAGTACTTGCTAAGGCGTAAAGCTCATTCACACTTCGGCGACTTCTCAAGATTTTTCTCCAAAAGTCCGCTCGCCGAATAGCAAAACCCATAGCGGTATACAACTCCTTAGGAGACGCAGGAGCGGACAAACGATAGGGCACATCAAGGATGTCAGGTCACCCATCGAAGACCCCTGGTACAACCCTTCCTGTAAGGTTTATATTTCATTTCTAAATACCTATAAACAGTTGCATCGGCAATTTGAATAATAAGAGTTGTTGAGTAAAATACAGACATATCATAGATGATCGCCTCGCTGTCTTTTTTTGGCACACTCTCTATTTTCCCCCTCTTCTTGCGAACCTGTTCGGTATACTTTACGATGCAACCGGCTAATAGACCGGGGGCTCGAACTTAAAAAATTGCCCTAAGCACAACTGATTTTGCGTTCGGCATCTTGGAATTCCGCTTTATATGCATTGGTTCCGAACTATGTCTTGGGTCAATAGTTGGGTTGCCCGGCTCCTGTGCTTGCCCCTTTATGTTCTGCTCGTTCGGCTAAAAGGGCAAAGGGAGAACCACTGCGATTGTGCTTCCGGCTAGCCTGGTCAAGCACCTCAGCGGAGAAAGCCGAAAACTGACTGTCATAGTATGCGAGAACCGGTCTGCGAATCCGAGCTTAAATAAACCTCGTTAGAGGTTATTCCGTGTCATACGATGGGTTTGGTATTAGTACAAACCATGTGATATCGGCTTTAGCCGCGGTTCATCCGAACATCACAAGCCCCTGAGGGCTAGTCATCAGCCCCCCGCACTCCTTTCTCGCGCCCCTACGGCTAAGTGAAAGCAATAAAGCATTATGGTCTGATTGCCTTGTCCACCCCACACTACCGCCTTCGGGTACCGATAGCTCGGCTTAGGGTCACAGTGCGTTGGCAGAGACACCCCGCGTAGTATCTACATGGGGGCTGAAGCCGACGACTCGCAACTTTCAGTTTCAACGGCCACACAGGGGTTATAAAGGATGCAACACACGAAAAGACATGATAAACCATGCATCTTAAATATAAACGCGTTAAAAGGTCTTCGGACATATTACAACGCATTTACTCATAAATGTTTTCTCTCGAACATTGAGCTTCTATTGCCCGAGCACCCTCCATAACTATGGAGAAGTATCGCTTAGGGCACCTATGCTCCTTTCCAGGGGGTGGCGGAGCAGTGGCTATATTCGTCGGATCAAGACCCGGCCAATGCACCTTGGCCCTTGCGAAGGCCATCCGAGCTCCCTCGATACAGGAGGACCGCCTTAGTGCGTCGATCCGAGGCAAGGCGTCGCTCAGCTTCTACGCTAGGCCGAAGTAGCTGCTCGGCAATGGCTCGTCGGGCCATAGCCGGATGCAGAGATCCTTCATGGCCGGCTCCGCCATCCGATGTAGCTCCATCAGCTTCTTCAGCTGATCAACGAGGAGAGGAGAGCGCTCGGAGGCTTCAAATTGCGCCCAAAACAGCCGAGCTTCATCTCCCTCTCCCCGCGAAGCATAGAACTGGTTCATGTCCGCTGTGCTCTTCTGGAGGTCCAAGCAGGCGCCTGAGGATCACCACACTTGGGTAAGCAATGCGAACTTGCTATCCCCGAAGACAACTGCAGTAAATACGGCTTACCATCCGTGATAGCCTTGACCTGGCTGACTTGCTCTTCATAGAACCGCCTATCCACCCGCTCTTTCTGGAGATCGGATTTCAGAGTGGATAGCTCGGCAGCCTGCTCCTTGCCTTTCTGCTCAAGGTCCTTGCACTTTTGACCGGCGTCTTTGAGCTCCTGCTAGATTTCCTCCACACGAGCCTCATGTTTGGCACCGGCGGCTTTTAAATCGGAGAGCGCGGCAGCCGCTCGTTCGGCCGCCGCCTTCTCGCTCGCGGCCTCCTGTTTCGCCTTCTGAAGCTCGGCCTTGAGCTTCTCAATTTCCTTCGCCGAGGCTGCGTAAGCATCAAACATATAAAAATACTACGCCGACAGTACGGTGATGAAGAATTCGGATATTATAATCCGGCTTACCTTGCGCCTCGTCGAATCTCTTATTCAGAGCATCGAGCTCATTTTCGGAGCTCTTGAGCTTCCGATTTAGCTCATCTAGCTCGGCGGCATTAACAGCCGCCGCCGATGACGACGCCTACACATAACAAACCAATATCAGGTTACATGGATTCAAACGTCCGAACTATCATAAACATGATCACATGTTCGGTCCTCTTAAGGGCTATTGGAACATTCCGAACAAATGTTGTCTCGTACATTGTCCGGTTAATGGTCTACGTTTGACCCCCAGGTGAGTCTTTCCAAACTCACCTAGGGCTCGGGGGCTGCTATATATGTAACGGTGGCACAAAAGATAGTAAATTAACAAAACATTACGTGGCTTACCTGAAAGCCCGTCAGGAGACCCTTGAAGGCCTCCTTCAGTCCGCTATCAACGGACTGAATGCTTTGTAAAACCGCACCCATAAGGGTGCGGTGCTCCTCGGAGATGGAGGCGCTTGACAGAGCCTCCCCCATAGCCGGCCACCCATTGGTCGGTGGCGCCGGTGGAGATCGGTTGACCCGATCTCCAACCGGGGATTGAACCGGTACCTCCGGAGGCATGGTGCGCTCCGGAGACAACCTCGGAAGTGACCGGACATCCCCTTGTCCGGTCTCCTCAGTATCCGGGAGGGGCTTTTCCCCCCGGTCTTCGGCGGCCGAGGCGTTAGCCTCGACCATGACGTCGTCGCCCCCACCTCTGGTGTCTGGCTCCAAAGGAGCCTGTTGGGATGACACCTCCGTGGCATCCTTCGCGGTGCCTGGAGGAGAGGGGTGCGACGCGGTCCCGCTCTCCGCTAGCTCGGCAGGCGGGGTCTCCCCGTCCGAGACTTGATCGGTGGGGAGAACAAGTAGTGGGCTGCAAGTCGATAGGCGCTCACATGTTAGTCACATTCAAAACTTAGCACTAATAGCTCGGGAAGTCTTCGGATCCTTACCTTCGAGCTGGGGCTTGACCCTGAGGTTCCTTCGTGGAACCTTCTCGAAGTCCTCGGACTCGGTATCCGAGTCTGAACTGTCGTCGGGCAGAATTAACTGCGTCCGACGCGCTTTCTTCGGGGCGGGAGAAGGTACATCCTCTGTGGCGTCCGATGACGCCGCCCTCTTTCTTGCGAGGGGGGAATCGCCTTCCCCCTCGCACTCGTGCTCCTCCTCTTGATTCGAGGAGGCATGGGTTTCCTCCGGCTGGTCCCTGATGCGCAGGCCTTCTCAGCCTGGTTTCTTCTTCTTCTCCTTCTTCTCTGGCGCCCTCTAAGGCGCCGCAACAAGCATCTCTGACAGCAGCTGGGACCTAGGGTCTTCTGGCTATGGAGCTGGGCATTTGATGCCCGTGGCCTTGCTCAACCATTCCTGCGGAAGTGATCGGAAAGTGTTTAGATTTTCTTCGGGAAAACAAAGCCGATCAAACGAAACTATGTCATACCTGGGAAGGGGGTTTATCGGCGCGCAGGCCCTGGTCCTCCTTCTCGGCTGGCTAGTTCTTCTGCGCCTTGAACAGTGCCTTCCACAGCTTCTCCCGAGTGGTGCGGAAGAGCCAACGAATTGTAGGCTCATCGTCAAGCCGATAAATCCACATAGGAGAGTCCCGGCGCTGGCAGGGGAGGATGCGCCGCCGGAGCATAATCTGGACCACGTTGGTCAGCCCGATTTTGTCCTTGATAATGGAGGCGATGCACCTCTGCAGGTCGTCCACCTCTGTATCCGACCCCCAGTCGAGGCCCTTTCGGACCCATGAGGTCAATCTGGTCGGGGGACCCGATCTGAATTCGGTAGGAACAGTTCCGCCCTCCTCCCTTGGCTCGGTGATGTAAAACCACTCTTTTTGCCAAGTCTTGATGGTGTCGATGAAGGTGCCGGATGGCCATCCTGCGCGGGGAAGCTTGCTGATGACCGCCCCGCTGCAGTCTGTGTGTTCGCCTGCGACACACTTCGGCTTGATATTGAATATCTTGAGCCATAGTCCGAAGTGTGGTTCGACCCGCAAGAAGGCCTCGCAGACGATGATAAAGGCCGATATGTGCATGAAGGAGTTCGGCGGGAGGTCGTCGAAGTCGAGTCCGTAGAAGAACATGAGGCCCCTAACGAAGGGGTGGAGCAGGAAGCTCAGTCCTCGGATGAAGTGAGGAATGAAAACCACCCACTCGCCCGGTTTGGGGGTGGGAATCACCTGGTCCTCCTCCGGGGCGCGGTGGAAGATATTGGCGGGGAGGTAGCCGCATCCTAGAGGTCCCGGATGTCCTGGTCTGTGACCATGGAAGCCTCCCACTTGCCGTTGGAGCCTGAGCCGGCCATGGCTGAGTTCGGAGGAGGAAGGGTGGAAAACCTAGATCTGAGCTCTGGAGGCTCAAGAGATTGGGGAAGCGGGGATGCGAATGGGAAGTGCGGTTAAGCCTTGGGGTTTTCTTTCCCTTTTATTGGGCTTGTCGCCGGTTAGTCTCCCTTCACTGCGCCGTGAATCCCTCTGCTTCCCAAGACATGCGTGCCATTATACGCGCATGATTAAACATATCCCGTGTGAAACGGAGCACGATCTGTGCATTGATGGATCGTGCTGATGAAAACGGCCTCTAACCGCGAATCGAGTTTTTGCGACTCGTTCAGCGGTCGTGGTGGGCCGTGACCTTTCATCTGAAAAGTTGTCAGGGAGAACTATTTACTCCTTGACGTTTGGCCTTCAGGGCCGAGTTATTCATGGTGTTCGGACAATCCATGATCGGGAAAACTACACGTCGTCGAAGGCCGAACTAAACTCGGTCGATCACTATTTGGAGAAAGGAACTCGCCTCGCAAGCCGAAGACTCTGATCATATGAAGCAGCTGGAGCTAGGACCCTTGGCGTTGGAGGCTAGTTCGGGGTCTACTGAGGGAGTCCTGGTTTAAAGGGTCCTCGGGGGCCGACCTATTTCTTATGGGCCGGACTATATGGGCCGCTTGCCGAGGACTGGATTGATCGAAGACCCTGTCTCTAGGAAGGAAGCTTCAGGAATCGTGGCGTATCCTCCACGTTTGAAGTAGTGAATAGGCATGTTTATCCCTTCGACGTGTAACCGACCATGTGTAAACCCTAGGTACCCTCGGCGTCTATATAAGCCGGAGGGTTTTAGGTTGTAGAGAAGAAAGAGAACTCATCTAGGGTTTTAGCTATTCGATCTCGAGGTAGATCAACTCTGTAACCCTTATACCATCAATATAATCAAGCAGGACGTAGGGTATTACCTCCATAGGAGGGCCCAAACCTGGGTAAACATCGTCTCCCTCGTCTCCTGTTACCATCAATTCTGGTCTCACAGCTCGGGACCCCCTACCCGAGATCCGCCGGTTTTAACACCGACAGGAACCCACTTGACCATGGCTTCAGATTCTTCTTCAAATGAGTCAATCTCCTCTTGAAGTTTGTCTTTGCCCTTGACCTTGTGGTCTTGTGGTGGAAGATCATCTTGAAATTTTGTTCCCTTAGAGAGAGTAGGATCATACTTCTTCTTTTGAGGAACAAACTTCTTTTTGCGGTATTGATCTTCTTCCCATTCAAATCCATTGGCATTGAACTTTCGTTCAAAACCAATACCTTGGTTCTTCCGGTGCCATCTTTGCTTGCGCACAATCTCCTCAAATTGCTTACTTATGGCAAGACTCTTGTAGACACCTTTCTCTATAATTCCTTTCAATAAATCATTTTCTTGCTCAACTGTAACTTGGCTAAGAGAATCATTAGCGGAATCAATAGAACTACTAGAAACAACATCATTAGATTTAGCATTTTTATTGTTGGTACTAGATGAAGAACCTTCCTTGCCTTTGTTACTAGTTTTCTTAGATTTAACTTGTGGCACAAATATAGACAAGATTAATCATTTGGCAAGATAAGAAGAAATCTTCTTTTGAAGACCGTCATTGATAGCTTTAAGAAACTCATGCTCTTGCTCTAAATTTAGCTTCTCGAAGCGTAGCTTCTCATGAGTTCTTAGAATCTCTCTATGATCTTCTTCAGTAGATTCATGAGCTAACTTAAGAGCATTTAGTTCTTTAGTTAAGCGCTCAATCTCCTTCTTATCATCATCACATGACTTATCTTGACTACACTAGTGCAGCCACGCGCTATACAAACGGTTTTTAACCCCTTTCCATGACGTAGTCTTAAACCATCGCCTTGCATGTGTGGGCGATGGGGGGGCTATCCCACACGACAGGCAAAACCCGTTGGCGATGTCTGCACCCGGTCACACACGATGGGAAAAAATATATCGTTTGCGATTCGAAGGGCCATCACAAACAGACATATTAGGGAAGACGTGTGAGATGAGCTTATCATCCCACACAGGGAATCCCAAGGTTACATCTCCGTTCGTATTGCAGATCACACACAATTTTCTGCATAACATCGTTTGTGATAGGGCTGGTCACCACAAACGATAGTTATAATTCTATCGTTTGCGTTATTCAAAACATCACTCATGGTGTCTAGATGAAACTGTTTGGCATTGGGCTGCCCATCACACACACATGCTATAACAAAGCGTTTGTGATTGGGTGTCCTAACGCACACAGTTGTCGAGCAGAATTCATGTGTGATTCCTCACTGATCCAACACGCCAACTTTGTAGAAACTATATGGGTTTGTTGAGGTCATCGCCCACGGTTTAGTCCTAGAAACCGTCTAGATTGGGAACCCCAATAATAAGCCTGATTGCTCCATTATTTATAATCCATTTAGTAATCAAATTAACATTTCATATCAAGCACAAAATATATTTCTTATTCGTAGTACAGCAACCAGGATTTCATAATTGAATTACATCAGGGTACAACATCATATAGGCATATACTGCCTAGCTACCCAATTGCACAACAGGACAAAGTTTCAAATGCAACATCTAAAACCTTTGGAAATTAAGTATCATCATAGATGGTAAATAGACAGATGAGTCTCATCCAGAAAACTGTTAAAGCGGAAGGCAAATATTGAGCCTTCAATGATGTTGAAGGTCCTCGCAACTTTAGGCCAGTGCCTGTGGATGATTGCCGCCCATCCTTCGTCCTCTTGAGGAAGACTTCAAGATTATACCGTGGGTGCTGTATGAATACCTTCCTCGCCTCTTGATCATACAGGTGGTTTGAGGCGTAATCATTGATGAACTGCCTTGAGAAGGACTGAAAACAAACATACGCATAAATATTTTTTGTAAAATTTGAAATGGCGCAAAGGGAAAAGGACAAGGTGAAAGAGATGGTACCATCCTATAGTTGACTAATGTCTTCTTCATTGTGCAGCAAACATCTTGTTGTTTTTCGTAGCTAGTTTCTTTATCTTAACAATCTTTCCGAGTTTCTTGATTTGACTGATATTCAAGGACACCTCATTTCCCCACATGCAAAAAGGGTCGAATAGTGGGTCTAAACCTCTTACAGCAGGACCTAGATGTGCAAGAACAAATTATTAAAAACATTAATATTACAATGGTTTCTGCAATTGCACAATAATGTGGTATTAGCCAAATGACCATGGATGTGCAAACCTAGATGGTAAACTTTAGTGTCCCCCATTGTTTCCCCCTGCAACATATTTAAGACAAATATTGATCTGGTTACAAGTGATATTTGGCATACTATTAGTGAAATATGTTAATGGAAAATAAACACATTGCAGATCCAACAGATTATTTCGAGCCACATGGAAAAGCCAGTTATCTAAACCAAGCGTGCTAAGAACTAGGAAATATAGCAATTCTATATGTTTCACATGTATTTAGTACATCTAAATTCGATTTATTCGTCATATGCATAACAATACAAAATTGTACCAACAACAATCGTACATCACATTTTAGAATTGAATTAAATAGTTAAATGATCACCACAACAAATGAACGAAACATTTAACTAAGCACCACATTGCACAATAGAACATACTAGAAGGTCAGGTTGCAGTAGCATTACATTGGACATTTCACTAGAATTTCTAAATGAAAGGCAGTAGCAGCACACGCGACAGGTAAACGAAACATGCTTAACCGGCGTCGCTAGGTGAACATAGGTCCTTAGTGATAAAGCTAGGAAAAACAAGCTATTCCTCATCGTCGGAGATATCGATGATGATGTGCTCCTTCAACTTGGAAGAGGACGAGGCCTCCACACCGTGGTGCACCCCTCGTAGTGGTGAGTGGCCTGATCCTGCCCCGGCACCAACATGCTGGCTCTGGAGTTGAGGTAAGCACGGGCACGCTGAGAAAACACATCGAAGTCTTCGTCGAACACATCGGCGGTGCCCTCGAGAAAAGACCACGAGCTGTCGTTTATAGCAGCCAACCGCGTGGCGGCGTCAGCACGCGAGGCGTCGACGGTGGCCTCGACGGCGAGGTGCTCCTCCAAGATCTAGGGGTCGGCGCACATGGAAGCCATAGCTGCATCATCTGCGCGTGCAGCCACGATTTGCTTCTCCGCAGCCAAATGCTCTTTGAGATCCTGGCTATACTGCGTGCACCATGGCTTTCGGCGGCGATTATTTGGAGATGGGGCGGTTATTTGGGTGGAAGGTGTCGCGTCGGTCGGGCCATGTGGGATGGAGGAGGAGGGGGTGAGGGGGTATTGGGGAGGTGTGGATTACCTGACTAGATGGAGGAGGCCGAACAGTAGGAAGGAGCATCGCCGGCGAGGAGGCGGCGCTGCAAGCAAGCAGTGAAGGTTTGAACTAGGAAAGGTAGAGGAAAATGGGGAAATGTGGCTTTTGATTGGTACCGGGGGCGAGGGAGGTAGATATTTCCGCGGCAGCCCAAAATTTTCATTTGATGCAGAATAGTTCTCGATATCAACACATCACAAACGAATCCTGTGCTATACCCCGTGTGTGATGTACTTGTACGTGCAAATGTTTGTCTCCAAGCTTCCGACGTAAGATTGGGTACTACATTGCACACGGTTCGTTCCAAAAAATTGTGTGTGATGAACTTCAATTTCATTTTCAATTGGAAGATGGAATGGGGATATGGCGGCAAATTTTTGGTCTGAATTTCCCTGGTTACAGTGGTCATCCACGTCGTCGCATAATTTAACATCAATTGCTAATTTGGGTACTGCACAAAAGAGCATACACCACAGCCCGCACTTACTTAATCAAGCAATTAAACAGAGCCGGTTGACCTAAACATTACTCTAACAAAAGACCGACGCTCTAAACAAAGACTAATGTTCTGCCTGACGCTCGGTGATCTCCACCGCATCCTCCATGACCAGCTCGCGCTCGACGACCTCCAGGGGAAGGGGCTCCATGGCATCCATCACCACATACTCCGCAAGCATCTCGCAGTCCGCATCTGCCATCTCTTTGGAAAAGGCCACCACAAGTCTGGTGTGGGCGGCCGCGGTCCGGGCATTGACGACCTCCATCTCGGCAAGGGAGGCTGCCGACGAAAGGACAGCTGCCAGAGCGCTCTCGGTGATTGCCAACTCTTCGGACGTAGGTTGACGACCATTGTTGGAGAAGGCCGCTGCTATGTGTGCGATGACCGACACGAGATGGGCGTGGGTGGCATCGGCATAGGCGTGGGCAGCTGCCATCAGGGCTACGACGGCCGCCGAGGAACGGACAACTGCTGTGCCGTTCTCGCCATTCGCTATCCTGGTCACGGATGTTGTTGTCACCATCTCAGATGCAGCAGCTGCCCTTTCGGCGGCCGGATCCGCCCTGTCGGAGAGTGCGGCCGCGCTCAAGGATGTTGTGAGTGCGTTCATGGCTAATGTAGCCGCGCTCGGGCCGGAGTGGGTCACCGAAGTTGCCCTCATGACGCGGATCCACGTCCCCATCTTTCACCGGCGATGCTTGAACAGTACAGTGGTCTTGGGGAACTAGTGTGACTATGTGGTTGACGCGCCGGCGGTGGACTGAAGCTTCCAGCCTAAGCCATATATGAGGATTGGCCCAAGATATTTTTATACCACATCACACATGTTTCATTATCAAGAACTGTTTGCGATGTATTTGATTTCCATATTGCTTTGAAACGAAAAATGAAGTTACATTGGCAATTGAAGGTGTTTGGATGGCAATAACATTTATCTGCAGTGAACTTGCAACTATAGGACTGTGTGTTAAATATGGAATTATTCAGGTTTGTTTAGGCCCTTTTAAACATTTAAAGAGTTTTTTAGACATTTCATGTGCATAGTGCAAATTTGAACTGCAGTTAAGCACATACTAGAGTGCACCTGAATGGGTTGAAAATCATCTATTTGTCACTGGATACATGTTTTGGTCCCATGCAAGAAATGGAAATTAAACGAATTCCAAACCTCTCGGTATTTTGGCTCGACCGTAGACTTTGAGAAGCCGTGTTTTAAATTCCAGTAAATCCAAATATCATGAGAAATTCATAAAACTGGGCATGGTGTCATGTCATGGCGCATGTGTGTTGTGGTAAAAACAATGCCTGGTTCGGGACAAGTTTTGGCACAAACCTCTTACTAACAGAAGATTCTCACAAGAAGACATGTGGTTCCGGTATGGAAACTTCACATTTTATGTGTGAAACAACATCTTATGTCTCTTCTCGCCTTGAATTTATTTCTAGAGTCTCCATAGAGTAACATGAATGTGTCGTGCGAAACAATGGAATCTTACAGAGTTCGTTTGGCCTTTTAAGTACATTAATTGAGTTTTCTAGGCATTCAATGTGCATAATTCAAATTTGAACTATCACACGGTCCAGCTCATGAAAATATGTCGAAAAACCATATACGTTTCCCTGGCTGCATGTTTAGGTCCCACGCATGAAATGGGAATGAATTTCAAACACATCATCGTCTTGGCTCGACCGCAAACATCGGGAAACTTAGTTTTTAAATTCATGTAAATGCAGACCTCGACAGAAATTCATGAAATTTGGGCATGGTGCAATCAATTGCCCTGTTGTATGTGTTGTGGTAAAAAATTGCCCAATTTTGGACAAGTTTTGGCACAAAGCCTCTTACATACCGAAGGTACTCACAAGAAAGTCGTGTGTTCCGATAGGGAAAGTTCACATTTTATGTGCGAAACAACATCCGTTGTCTTTTCTCGCCTTGAATTTATTTCTGGAGTCACCATAGAGCAACACATGACAGTCATGCTAAATTGTGGATTTTTCCCAGGGTTCGTGAGACCTATTTAACACATTAATTGAGTTTTCTAGCCGTTTAATGTGCATATAATTCGAACGGAGCATGAATTTCAAAAATTTCCTACGCTCACGTGGGCAATCCATCACACCCGATCATCACGTGGTGCTTAGAAGCGTCGAACCTTCGCAACGGTGCATACTAGGGGAGAACACTTATCTTGAAATTTAGTGAAGGGATCATCTTATAATGCTACCGTCGTCCTAAGCAAAATAAGATGCATAAAAGGATTAACATCACATGCAATTCAATATATGTGACATGATATGGCCATCATCGTCTTGTGCTTTTGATCTCCATCAGCAAAGCACCGTCATGATCTCCATCGTCACCGGGTTGACACCTTGATCTCCATCGTAGCGTCGTGACACCTTGATCTCCATCGTAGCGTCGTGACACCTTGATCTCCATCATAGCATCGTGGTCGTCTCGCCAATTATTGCTATTACTACTACTACTGTTAACTCATAGCGGTAAAGTAAAGCAATTACATAGCGTTGGCATTGCATACAATAAAGAGACAACCATAAGGCTCCTGCCGGTTGCCTGATAATTTACAAAACATGATCATCTCATACAACAACTTATATCACATCATGTCTTGGCCATATCACATCACCAGCATACCCTGCAAAAACAAGTTAGACGTCCTCTACTTTGTAGTTGCAAGTTTTACCTGGCTGCTACGGGTTTGCAAGAACCGTTCTTACCTACGCAAAACCACAACGTGGTGTAGTGATTGCTTTTTGATCTTCTAAAAGAACCCTCTTCATTGAAACCGATTCAACTAAAGTGAGAGAGACAGACACCCGCCAGTCACCTTTATGCAACGAGTGCACGTAGCGGTGAAACCTGTCTCGCGTAAGCGTACGCGTAATGTCGGTCCGGGCCGCTTCATCTCACAATACCGCCGAATCAAGTATCAACTAGTAACGGCAAGCAATATGTATACACCCACGCCCACAACTCGTTTGTGTTCTACTCGTGCAAATCACATCTACGCATAGACCTGGCTCGGATGCCACTGTTGGGGAACGGAGCATGAATTTCAAAAATTTCCTACGCTCAGGCAAGATCTATCCATGGAGATGCATCGCTACGAGAGGGGAGAGTGTGTCTACGTACCCTCGTAGACCGTTAGCGGAAGCGTCTCACAACGCTGTTGATGTAGTCGAACAATCCTTCGAGCTCCACCGATCGAGTACCGAACGTACGGCACCTCCGAGTTCTACACACGTGCAGCTCGGTGACGATCCTCGCCTTCTTGATCCAGCAAGACGTCGAGGAAGTAGATGAGTTCCGTCAGCACGACGGCGTGGCGACGGTGACGGTGAAGTGATTCCGGCAGGGCTTCGCCTAAGCTCTCCGAAAATATGACCGAGGTGGAAAACTGAGATCGGGGCACCGCACACGGCTATGGGACAATTGTTTACTTTGGGGTGCCGCCTTGCCCCCGTATATAAAGGATGAGAGGGAGGAGGCCGGCCCCCTAGGGGTGCGCCAAGTGTGGGGAGTCCTACTAGGACTCCTTAGTCCTAGTAGGATTCCACCTCCCATACGGAGTAGGAAAGGGGGAAGGGAGAGGGAAAGGAAAGAGGGGGCTGCGCCCCCTCCCCTAGTCCAATTCGGTTTGGGCAAGGGGGGGCGCGCGCCTCCTCACGTGGCCTGCCTCTCCTTTTCCCGTATGGCCCAATAAGGCCCATTACTTGTCCCGGTGAATTCCCGAAACTCCCCGGTACTTCGAAAAATACCCGAATCACTCGGAACCTTTCCGACGTCCGAATATAGCCTTCCAATATATGAATCTTTACCTCTCGACCATTTCGAGACTCCTCGTCATGTCACTGATCTCATCCGGGACTCCGAACAAACTTCGGCCACCAATCACATAACTCATATAATACTAAATCATCATCGAACCTTAAGTGTGCGGACCCTACGGGTTCGGGAATGGTGTAGACATGATCGAGACGACTCTCCGGTCAATAACCAACAGCGGAACCTGGATGCTCATATTGGTTCCTACATATTCCACAAAGATCTTTATCGGTGAACCTCATATGTCAACATACGTTGTTTCCTTTGTCCGGCGGTATGTTACTTGCCCGAGATTCGATCGTCGGTATCTAATACCTTGTTCAATCTCGTTACCGGCAAGTCTCTTTACTCGTTCCGTAATACATCATCTTGCAACTAACTCTTTAGTCACGGTGCTTGCAAGGCTTCTGTGATGCTGTATTACCGAGAGGGCCCAGAGATACCTCTCCGATAGTCGGAGTGAAAAATCCCAATCTCGATCCATGCCAACTCAAAAAACACTTTCGGAGATACCTGTAGTGCACCTTTATAATCACCCAGTAACGTTGTGACGTTTGATACACCCAAAGTATTCCTACGGTATCCGGGAGTTGCATGATCTCATGGTCAGAGGAACGTGTATTTGACATAGTGAAAGCAATAGCAATAAACTGAACGATCATTTGCTATGCTAACGGTTGGGTCATGTCCATCACATCATTCTCCTAATGATGTGATCCCGTTATCAAATGACAACTCATGTCCATGGTCAGGAAACCTTGACCATCTTTTGATCAACGAGCTAGTCTAGTAGAGGCATACTAGGGACATAGTATTTGTCTATTATCCACACATGTATTTAGTTTCCGGTCAATACAATTCTAGCATGAATAATAAACTATTATCATGAACGGGGAAATATGATAATAACTAATTTATTATTGCCTCTAGGGCATAATTCCAACAGAAGACATGTGGTTCCCGTATGGAAACTTCACATTTTATGTGTGAAACAACATCTTATGTCTCTTCTCGCCTTGAATTTATTTCTAGAGTCTCCATAGAGTAACATGAATGTGTCGTGCGAAACAATGGAATCTTACAGAGTTCGTTTGGCCTTTTAAGTACATTAATTGAGTTTTCTAGGCATTCAATGTGCATAATTCAAATTTGAACTATCACACGGTCCAGCTCATGAAAATATGTCGAAAAACCATATACGTTTCCCTGGCTGCATGTTTAGGTCCCACGCATGAAATGGGAATGAATTTCAAACACATCATCGTCTTGGCTCGACCGCAAACATCGGGAAACTTAGTTTTTAAATTCATGTAAATGCAGACCTCGACAGAAATTCATGAAATTTGGGCATGGTGCCATCAATTGCCCTGTTGTGTGTGTTGTGGTAAAAAATTGCCCAATTTTGGACAAGTTTTGGCACAAAGCCTCTTACATACCGAAGGTACTCACAAGAAAGTCGTGTGTTCCGATAGGGAAAGTTCACATTTTATGTGCGAAACAACATCCGTTGTCTTTTCTCGCCTTGAATTTATTTCTGGAGTCACCATAGAGCAACACATGACAGTCATGCTAAATTGTGGATTTTTCCCAGGGTTCGTGAGACCTATTTAACACATTAATTGAGTTTTCTAGCCGTTTAATGTGCATATAATTCGAAAGGAGCATGAATTTCAAAAATTTCCTACGCTCACGCAAGATCTATCCATGGAGATGCATCGCTACGAAAGGGGAGAGTGTGTCTACGTACCCTCGTAGACCGTTAGCGGAAGCGTCTCACAACGCGGTTGATGTAGTCGAACAATCCTTCGAGCTCCACCGATCGAGTACCGAACGTATGGCACCTCCGAGTTCTACACACGTGCAGCTCGGTGACGATCCTCGCCTTCTTGATCCAGCAAGACGTCGAGGAAGTAGATGAGTTCCGTCAGCCCGACGGCGTGGCGACGGTGACGGTGAAGTGATTCCGGCAGGGCTTCGCCTAAGCTCTCCGAAAATATGACCGAGGTGGAAAACGGAGATCGGGGCACCGCACACGGCTATGGGACAATTGTTTACTTTGGGGTGCCCCCTTGCCCCCGTATATAAAGGATGAGAGGGAGGAGGCCGGCCCCCTAGGGGTGCGCCAAGTGTGGGGAGTCCTACTAGGACTCCTTAGTCCTAGTAGGATTCCACCTCCCATACGGAGTAGGAAAGGGGGAAGGGAGAGGGAAAGGAAAGAGGGGGCTGCGCCCCCTCCCCTAGTCCAATTCGGTTTGGGCAAGGGGGGGCGCGCGCCTCCTCACGTGGCCTGCCTCTCCTTTTCCCGTATGGCCCAATAAGGCCCATTACTTCTCCCGGTGAATTCCCGTAACTCCCCGGTACTTCGAAAAATACCCGAATCACTCGGAACCTTTCCGACGTCCGAATATAGCCTTCCAATATATGAATCTTTACCTCTCGACCATTTTGAGACTCCTCGTTATGTCCGTGACTCATCCGGGACTCTGAACAAACTTCGGCCACCAATCACATAACTCATATAATACTAAATCGTCATCGAACCTTAAGTGTGCGGACCCTACGGGTTCGGGAATGATGTAGACATAATCGAGACGACTCTCCGGTCAATAACCAACAGCGCAACCTGGATGCTCATATTGGTTCCTACATATTCCACAAAGATCTTTATCGATGAACCTCATATGTCAACATACGTTGTTCCCTTTGTCCGGCGGTATGTTACTTGCCCGAGATTCGATCGTCGGTATCTAATACCTAGTTCAATCTCGTTACCGGCAAGTCTCTTTACTCGTTCCGTAATACATCATCTTGCAACTAACTCTTTAGTCACGGTGCTTGCAAGGCTTCTGTGATGCTGTATTACCGAGAGGGCCCAGAGATACCTCTCCGATAGTCGGAGTGACAAATCCCAATCTCGATCCATGCCAACTCAACAAACACTTTCGGAGATACCTGTAGTGCACCTTTATAATCACCCAGTAACGTTGTGACGTTTGATACACCCAAAGTATTCCTACGGTATCCGGGAGTTGCATGATCTCATGGTCAGAGGAACGTGTATTTGACATAGTGAAAGCAATAGCAATAAACTGAACGATCATTTGCTATGCTAACGGTTGGGCCATGTCCATCACATCATTCTCCTAATGATGTGATCCCGTTATCAAATGACAACTCATGTCCATGGTCAGGAAACCTTGACCATCTTTTGATCAACGAGCTAGTCTAGTAGAGGCATACTAGGGACATAGTATTTGTCTATTATCCACACATGTATTTAGTTTCCGGTCAATACAATTCTAGCATGAATAATACACTATTATCATGAACGGGGAAATATGATAATAACTAATTTATTATTGCCTCTAGGGCATATTTCCAACAGTCTCCCACTTGCACTAGAGTCAATAATCTAGATTACATCTCCATGTAATTAACACTTAATCAGTTCTAAAGCTGATCATGTTTTGTTTGTGAGAGAGGTTTTAGTCAATGGGTCTGCAATATTCAGATACATGTGTTCTTGGCAAATCTCTATGTTATATGTAGATGCTGCTACCACACTCTGTTTGGAGCTACTCCAAAAGATTTCCCCACTATACTTATCCGGTCTGAGACTCATAGTCTTTCGGATCAGTGTTTAAAGCTTGCATCGACGTAACTCCTTACGACGAACTCTTTATCATCTCTATTCCTGAGAAATTCTTCCTTAGTCATCTTAAGGATAATTTGACCGCTGTCCAGTGATCTACTCCTGGATCACTTTGGTACCTCTTTTGCCAGACACATGGCAAGGCACACAGCTTGGCATACTTTATAGAACCTACGGCCGAGGCATAGGGGATAACCTTCATCCATTCTATTTATTTTGCCGTGGTCAAGATTTGAGTCTTACTCAACTTCACACCTTTCACCACAGTCAAGAACTCCTTCTTTGACTGATCCATTTTGAACTTCTTCAAAATCTTGTCAAGGTATATGTTTTGTGAAAGTCATATGAGGCGTCTCAATCTATCTCTATAGATTTTGATGCCTAACATGTAAACAACCTTTACCTAGATCTTCAAGTCTTACTCCACTTCACACCAGCCAAGAACTTATTTCTTTTGACTTGATCCATTTTGAACTTCTTCAAAATCTCATCAAGGTGTGTGAAAATCTTTTATCAGGTGTCTTGATCTATCTCTATAGATCTCGATGCCCAAACCGTGGATAACTCAACAACAGGTTTTTATTGAAAAACTCCTTTCAATTAATTCTTTATGCTTTCCAGAAATTCTACATCATTTCCAATCACATATACTTATTAGAAATGTTATAGAGCTCCCACTCACTTTGTTACAAGTTTCTCCATAAACTTGCATAAACCCAAACGCTTTGATCACTTCATCAAAGCGAGTATTCCAGCTCCGAGATACTTGCACCAGTCCATAGATGGATCGCTGGAGCTTGCATACTTTGTTAGCACCTTTAGGATCGACAAAACCTTCCGGTTGCATCATATACAATTCTTCCTTAAGGAATCCATTAAGGAATGCCGTTTTGACGTCCATTTGCCAGATTTCATAATCATAAAATGCGGCAATTGCTAACATAATTCTGACAGACTTTAGCATCGCTACGGGTGAGAAAGTCTCATCGTAGTCAACTCCTTGAACTTGTCGATAACCTTTAGCAACAACTCGTGCTTTATAGACGGTGACATTACCATCACTGTCCGTCTTCTTCTTAAAGATCCATTTATTTTTAATAGCTCGCCTTTCATCGGGCAAGTCTACCAAAGTCCACACTTTGTTCTCATACATGGATCTAATCTCGGATTTCATGGCCTCAAGCCATTTGTCGGAATCCGGGCTTGCCATCGTTTCTTCATAGTTCGTAGGTTCACCGTTGTCTAACAACATGACCTCCAAGACAGGATTGCCGTACCAATCTGGTGCGGAGCGTGTCCTGGTTGACCTACGAGGTTCTGTAGCAACTTGATCCGAAGCTTCATGATCATCATCATCTACTTCCTCTCTGGTCTATGTCGGTGTCACAGAAATTTCTTTCTGTGGCGTACTACTATCCAGAGGAGGTACAATTACCTCATCAAGTTCTACTTTCCTCCCACACTTCTTTCGAGAGAAACTCCTTCTCTAGAAAGGATCCATTCTTAGCAACGAATACTTTGCCTTCGGATCTGTGGTAGAAGGTGTACCCAACGGTCTCCTTTGGGTATCCTATGAAGACGCACTTATCCGCTTTGGGTTTGAGCTTATCTGGCTGAAGCCTTTTGACATAAGCATTGCATCCCCAAACTTTCAGAAACGACAGCTTAGGTTTCTTGCCAAACCACAGTTCATACGGTGTCGTCTCAACGAATTTAGACGGTGCCCTATTTAAAGTGAATGCAGCTGTCATTAATGCATAACCCCAAAATGATAGTGGCAAATCGGTAAGAGACATCATAGAACGCACCATATCTAATAGAGTACGATTACGACGTTCGGACACACCATTACGCTGTGGTGTTCCAGGTGGCGTGAGCTGTGAAACAATTCCACATTGTCTTAAGTGATTGCCAAACTCGTAACTCAAATATTCTCCTCCACGATCAGATCGTAAGAACTTTATTTTCTTGTTACGATGGTTCTCTACTTCACTCTGAAATTCTTTGAACTTTTCAAATGTTTCAGATTTATGCTTCATCAAGTAGACATAGCCATATCTACTCAAATCATCTGTGAACGTGAGAACATAACGATATCCACCACGTGCCTCAACACTCATCGGACCGCATACATCGGTATGTATTATTTCCAATAAGTTGGTTGCTCGCTCCATTGTTCCGAAGAACGGAGTTTTAGTCATCTTGCCAATAAGGCACGGTTCACATGTCTCAAATGATTCATAATCAAGAGATTCCAAAAACCCATCTGCATGGAGTTTCTTCATGCGTTTAACACTGATATGACCTAAGCGGCAGTGCCACAAATATGTGGTACTATCATTATCTTTTGGCATTCGTGTTATGAACATATGTATTACTACGATCAAGATTCAATAAACCTTTCATTTTAAGTGCATGATCATCAATGATATTATCCAAATAGAATAACAATTATTCTCTGAAATTGAATAACCGTCTTGCAATAAACACTATCAGATATAATGTTCATGCTTAACGCAAGCACCAAATAACAATTATTTAGGTTCATCACTAATCCTGAAGGTAGAGGGAGCGTGGCGATGGTGATCACATCAACCTTGGAGACACTTCCAATGCACATCGTCACCTCGTTCTTTAGCTAGCCCTCGTTTATTCCGAAGCTCCATGTTTCAAGTTGCAAGCAACTGAACAAGTATCAAATACCCAGGTGCTCCTACGAGTACAAGTAAGGTACACATCAATAACATGTATATCAAATATCTTTGTTGACATTGCCAGTCTTATTATCTGCCAGTTACTTTGGGGAAGTTCCGCTCCTTGTGACATTTCCCTTTGCAATGGGAGCACTAAGTCTCGGGTTTGGTTCAGCCTTGGGTTTCTTCGCCTGAGCGGCAACTGTTTTACCGTTCTTCTTGAAGTTCCCTTTCCTTTCCCTTGCCCTTCTTGAAACTAGTGGTCTTATTAACCATCAACACTTGATGCTCCCTTTTTTGATTTCTACATCCGCAGATTGTAGCATCGCGAATAGCTTAAGGATCTTCTATCCCTTGCATGTTTATAGTTCATCACGAAGATCCAGTAGCTTAGTGATAGTGACTGGAGAACTCTATCAATCACCACTTTATTCGGAAGTCTAACTCCCACTTGATTCAAGTGTTTGAAGTACTCAGACATTCTGAGTACATGCTCACTAACGGAGCTGTTCTCCTCCATGTTGTAGCTATAGAACTTGTCGAAGGTGTCATACCTCTCGACCCGGGTGTGAGCTTGAAAAACAAATTTTCAGCTCTTGGAACATCTCATATGCTCTGTGTTGCTCAAAACATATTTGGAGCTCCGGTTCTAACCGTAAAGTATGGCGCACTGAACTATCGAGTAGTCATCTTTTCTTGTCTGCCAGACGTTCATAACGTCCTCAGACGAAGCTGTAGGGGTATTTCACTGAGTGGTTTATTAAGGACATAAGCCTTCTGTGCAGCAGTGAGGACAATCCTCAGATCACGGACCTAGTCCGCATAGTTACTTCCATCAACTTTCAACTTCGTTTTCTCTAGGAACATAATAAAAACAGGGGAACTACAGCGCGGTCTATTGATCTACAACATAAAATTGCAAAGATTATTTAGACTATGTTCATGATAATTGAAGTTCAATTAATCAAATTACTTAAGAACTCCCACTTAGATTAACATCCCTCAAGTTGTCTAAGTGTAACATGATCCACATCAATTAAACCACGTCCGATCATCACGTGAGGTGGAATAGTTATCAATGGTGAACATCTTTCATGTTGATCATATCTACTATATGACTCATGTTCAACCTTTCGGTCTCTTGTGTTCCGAGGCCATGTCTGTACATGCTAGGCTCGTCAAGTTTAACCCAAGTATTCTGCGTGTGTAAAACTGGCTTACACCCGTTGTATGCGAACGAAAGAATCCATCACCCCCGATCATCACGTGGTGCTTAGAAGCGTCGAACCTTCGCAACGGTGCATACTAGGGGAGAACACTTATCTTGAAATTTAGTGAAGGGATCATCTTATAATGCTACCGTCGTCCTAAGCAAAATAAGATGCATAAAAGGATTAACATCACATGCAATTCAATATATGTGACATGATATGGCCATCATCGTCTTGTGCTTTTGATCTCTATCAGCAAAGCACCGTCATGATCTCCATCGTCACCAGGTTGACACCTTGATCTCCATCGTAGCGTCGTGACACCTTGATCTCCATCGTAGCGTCGTGACACCTTGATCTCCATCATAGCGTCGTGGTCGTCTCGCCAATTATTGCTATTACTACTACTACTGCTAACTCATAGCGGTAAAGTAAAGCAATTACATAGCGTTGGCATTGCATACAATAAAGACACAACCATAAGGCTCCTGCCGGTTGCCTGATAATTTACAAAACATGATCATCTCATACAACAACTTATATCACATCATGTCTTGGCCATATCACATCACCAGCATACCCTGCAAAAACAAGTTAGACGTCCTCTACTTTGTAGTTGCAAGTTTTACGTGGCTGCTACGGGTTTGCAAGAACCGTTCTTACCTATGCAAAACCACAACGTGGTGTAGTGATTGCTTTTTGATCTTCTAAAAGAACCCTCTTCATTGAAACCGATTCAACTAAAGTGAGAGAGACAGACACCCGCCAGTCACCTTTATGCAACGAGTGCACGTAGCGGTGAAACCTGTCTCGCGTAAGCGTACGCGTAATGTCGGTCCGGGCCGCTTCATCTCACAATACCGCCGAATCAATTATCAACTAGTAACGGCAAGCAATATGTATACACCCACGCCCACAACTCGTTTGTGTTCTACTCGTGCAAATCACATCTACGCATAGACCTGGCTCGGATGCCACTGTTGGGGAACGGAGCATGAATTTCAAAAATTTCCTACGCTCACGCAAGATCTATCCATGGAGATGCATCGCTACGAGAGGGGAGAGTGTGTCTACGTACCCTCGTAGACCGTTAGCGGAAGCGTCTCACAACGCGGTTGATGTAGTCGAACAATCCTTCGAGCTCCACCGATCGAGTACCGAACGTACGGCACCTCCGAGTTCTACACACGTGCAGCTCGGTGACGATCCTCGCCTTCTTGATCCAGCAAGACGTCGAGGAAGTAGATGAGTTCCGTCAGCACGACGGCGTGACGGTGACGGTGAAGTGATTCCGGCAGGGCTTCGCCTAAGCTCTCCGAAAATATGACCGAGGTGGAAAACGGAGATCGGGGCACCGCACACGGCTATGGGAAAATTGTTTACTTTGGGGTGCCCCCTTGCCCCCATATATAAAGGATGAGAGGGAGGAGGCCGGCCCCCTAGGGGTGCGCCAAGTGTGGGGAGTCCTACTAGGACTCCTTAGTCCTAGTAGGATTCCACCTCCCATACGGAGTAGGAAAGGGGGAAGGGAGAGGGAAAGGAAAGAGGGGGCTGCGCCCCCTCCCCTAGTCCAATTCGGTTTGGGCAAGGGGGGGCGCGCGCCTCCTCACGTGGCCTGCCTCTCCTTTTCCCGTATGGCCCAATAAGGCCCATTACTTCTCCCGGTGAATTCCCGTAACTCCCCGGTACTCCCAAAAATACCCGAATCACTCGGAACCTTTCCGACGTCCGAATATAGCCTTCCAATATATGAATCTTTACCTCTCGAGCATTTCGAGACTCCTCGTCATGTCCGTGATCTCATCCGGGACTCCGAACAAACATGACATAGTGAAAGAAATAGCAATAAACTGAACGATCATTTGCTATGCTAACGGTTGGGTCATGTCCATCACATCATTCTCCTAATGATGTGATCCCGTTATCAAATGACAACTCATGTCCATGGTCAGGAAACCTTGACCATCTTTTGATCAACGAGCTAGTCTAGTAGAGGCATACTAGGGACATAGTATTTGTCTATTATCCACACATGTATTTAGTTTCCGGTCAATACAATTCTAGCATGAATAATAAACTATTATCATGAACGGGGAAATATGATAATAACTAATTTATTATTGCCTCTAGGGCATATTTCCAACAGAAGACATGTGGTTTCGGTATGGAAACTTCACATTTTATGTGTGAAACAACATCTTATGTCTCTTCTCGTCTTGAATTTATTTCTAGAGTCTCCATAGAGTACCATGAATGTGTCGTGCGAAACAATGGAATCTTACAGAGTTTGTTTGGCCTTTTAAGTACATTAATTGAGTTTTCTAGGCATTCAATGTGCATAATTCAAATTTGAACTACACACGGTCCAGCTCATGAAAATATGTCGAAAAACCATATACGTTTCCCTGGCTGCATGTTTAGGTCCCACGCATGAAATGGGAATGAATTTCAAACACATCATCGTCTTGGCTCGACCGCAAACATCGGGAAACTTAGTTTTTAAATTCATGTAAATGCAGACCTCGACAGAAATTCATGAAATTTGGGCATGGTGCCATCAATTGCCCTGTTGTGTGTGTTGTGGTAAAAAATTGCCCAATTTTGGACAAGTTTTGGCACAAAGCCTCTTACATACCGAAGGTACTCACAAGAAAGTCGTGTGTTCCGATAGGGAAAGTTCACATTTTATGTGCGAAACAACATCCGTTGTCTTTTCTCGCCTTGAATTTATTTCTGGAGTCACCATAGAGCAACACATGACAGTCATGCTAAATTGTGGATTTTTCCCAGGGTTCGTGAGACCTATTTAACACATTAATTGAGTTTTCTAGCCGTTTAATGTGCATATAATTCAAATTTGAACTACAAAACAAGGTCCAACATATGAAAAATAGGTTGAAAAAATATATACCTTTCCCTGGATGCATCTTTAGGTCCCACGCAAGAAATAGGAATGGATTTCTAACATCTCATTGACTGTTGGCTCGGCCGAAAACATTGAGATACTTGGTTTTCAAATTCCCGTAAATCCAAAACTCGTCAGAAATTCATGGAACTTGGCATGGTGTGGTGACAAGGGCACACATATGCCATGGTAAAAAAATTGTCCAAATTGGACATGTTCTTGCACAATCCCCTTACAAATCGGAGCTCCTCACAAGAAGCTTTGTGGCTTTGATAGGGAACATTATATATGCATGTCACATATGCGGGCGAAAAGACATCTGATGCCTCTTCTCTCCTTGATTTTCTTTATAGAAACAACATAGACATGTTGGTGCGAAGTGCAAAAATATGAATAAATTAAGGGATCATCTGGCTTTTAAATACATTAATTAAGTTTTCGGTGCATTATTTAATGTGCATAATTCAAATTTGATCTACAATCACAAGGTCTGGGCGGCAAAATGGGTTGAAAAATCATATATATGTGTCCTTGGATGCATGTGTTAGATCACATGCAAGAAATGAGAACGAATTTCAAACATCTAAGCATGTTGGCTCAACCACAAACATCGAGAAACTTGGTTTCCAAATTCTCATAAATCCAAAACTCCGTCGGAAATTCATGAAACTTGGAATGGTGTCATGACAAGGCACACATATGCCGTGGTAAAAAAATACCAACTTGGACATGTTTTGTCACAAGCCTCTTACAAACCGAAGGTTTTCACACAATAAGCTATGTCCAGCGGTTCCGTAATGTCACATATGTATGCCACATCTGCGGGTGAAACGACATCCGATGCCTCTTCTCTCCTTCATTTTTTTTCTAGAAACAACATAAAGCAATAGGTGTGTACTGCAAAAATATGAAATTATTAAGGGTTCGTATGGCTTTTTATACATTAATTGAGTTTTATGTGCATTTAATGTACATAATTCAAATATGAACTACAGTCACAGGGTCTATGTTGGGCAGGGCCTCATCATATAAAGCACAAATATGTTGTGGTATTTTTAGTGTCCACTTTGAGAGAAAGAGCAAGCATTTTTAATAGCCATCTAAGGCATTTTGGAACAAAAATTTGTCACGTTACCATTGCAAACGGGCGTATTATTTATAATTCATGGATGTTCTACAGACCATTTACGTGCGGGCCACATGTCGCTATCTGTATTGGCAAGGAGGTAGCGTGCGGACAGGTGTTTGAGTAGATGGGTGGCGTGCGAGTAGTGTGCGCACGCTCATCGGGGTAGCGTGTCCTTTGCCAGTCGTCAAAGACGTTTCAGACTGAATACCCGTATGCAAACCGAGGGCAATTGTTCCTTCCCTACTAAGCCAAGCGAAAATCTGGTGTGAAGGAATTTTTTCGTTGCATCATCGCAAACGGTTGTGAATGATGACCCATGTGCTCTTCCCGATGCTACACCTTGTACTGGTGCTAAATGTTGAGGTTGCCATGCATGAAAAAAAATCTGATGTGGGAAGGTAATTAAGGAGAGATATGAGTTTGGTGACCACATGAAGAAACAATGCCAAGCGCGTGAACCTTGGCAAAACACTTAAATGAAAGAAACTCACCAATGCATGCAAGAGTTTAGTTGCTAAATCATTAAATGAAGGGACCTCAGCAACAATGCATTGTGGACTTGAGTTGCTAAGACATTTAATACACTAAGCACCCCAAGTAAGCACCGATCGATGCATTGGCAGTAGGAGACGGGTAAGATTCGAATCTGTCATATTGGGTAAATTTTCATTTGTCAAATTGGAAACACTGAGATTTGTCCAATTTTGCAGGAACAAAATCACTATTACGGTGCAATTTTGCAACTGAAATTCAGTAAACATAGATTTCATTCATAGATCAAGCATTGGTCTTTGTACAAAATAGTTCAACTCGACAGCTGAATCAAACAAACTTTTCCCCATTTGTTGCCAACCACGTACTGAAATAGCTAGTTCAACTATATATACTAGCTAATTTAAAGTAGGTGGGACAGTTCAACCATATCTATAGTTAGATGAACTGAACAAAATAGCCCCTAAATACTACTCCGGAGGGGCTTCGTGCTACTGCCAGCAGCCTTCTCCTCTGCCGAGCGTGTTTAGTAAGAGGCAAAGGAGGAGAAGCCTACCGACGAGATGGAGGAGTCGAATTCATCGACCGACGCTGCTACCCTCCGCCGCTCCTGACGCACCTCCTCGAAGCGGCGGGAATCGGTGTAGATCTCCTCATTCTGCGCCATAGCTGCGGTGTCTACTGCGGCCACGGCGGCGGTGAGCCTCTTTGCGTCCTCGACCTGGCGCTCCTCCTCCTCATGTAGGAAGTTGATGTAGCATGCTAGGCCACTGATGCAAAAGCCGAGCGGCTGTGCTTCGGCGGTGGCCTCCTCCTCCCGCCTTCGGGCCGCGGTGGCGGAGCGGGTGATGGCCCCGGCGGCTGACCGTGGGGTGGCTGCCAAGGCAAACGCTGGTGTGGTGGCGGCCAAGGAGGCAGCTGGTGGGGTGGCTAAAATGGCGGCCGGCGATGGGATGGGGGCCACGGCGGTCGCCGGCAGCAGCTGCCTTAGGGAAAATGTGGAGGAGCGTGTGGTGGGTGCCGTGCGCACAGCCAACAAGGACGCCACATGCACTACACGCTTCCGGGTACTGCGCCGCCGACGTGGTGCAACCTCCCAGCTGGAGTTGCCCTCTGGCAGAGTGGCAGAGCGACGACGACGGACAGGTGCCATTGGCGACTAGGGGAGAAGCAAACTTGGGAAGCTACGGGTAGGGAGGGGATGAATGCGATGTGGAGGCGCCGACCATGAGGGTTTATAAAGCAGGCGGCCAAGGCGAGCCGGGCGGGAAGCTTGCGCGTGTTCCTGCGCGGTTGCGTAGGAACGGGAAGCCCAAAAGAAACACTGCGCGCTCCGGAAGCATTGGAGGATTTCAGCGAGTCGGGCGGGAAGCTTGCGCGGGAACCTGCTCGCTCCCAAAGCGTGCACTGGAATCCTCGGGCGACAACGCGGTGACAAGACGGGACGGAGGTGGGAGAAAGGACAAGTACACAAACGGTTAATAATAAAAAAATGTTTGTGTTCTACTACAAAGCAAACGGTCATTCTGTACGCACCGTCGCGAATTAATCTACGCATGAGGTGGTTGATGCGGCCGCGGCGCGCTGTGCTCGCGTCCGTGCGCGCTCGCTCTGCCGGCGTCCACGCGTGAACGGTCACATACGTTCGGGGCGCCATATGCGTGCGAACGCGGTTGTGCCACTCCCGGCGCCACCATGCAGTTAAGCGCTGCAAAAACTGCCATGCGGACGTGCCAAAATTTCAGGCCGTCCGGCACATTTTATTCCCGCAGCCATTTACCTTCATCTCTTCCACCTTCCGATCGCGCCACACAACACAAGAAGCACACCCACGATCTCTTCATCGCTTCAACCTTCCCGTGCGGATCCAATGGCTGCTGCCAGCGCCGAGCGGCAGTTTGCCAAAATTGTCAAAGTGGACACCCACATCAGGAAGACGGACCTCTTGGTGGTGTACACCAACGACCCGGTCGTGGTGGTGAACTCCATCAACATGTTGGAGCAGCTACTTGCTGAGGATGACAAGTACAAAGTGGTCGGCTTCGACCTCGAGTACACCGGCGGTCGTGCCGGGCATGATCAGAAGGTTGCCGTCGCCCAGTTGTGTGTGCGCCATCACGTGCTTGTCTACCACTACTGCCTAGCCACAAGTCCTCGCGAGTGTTTCGCCAGGTTTGTCAACAGCCCCGACTACAGGTTCGCAACGGTGGACACCACGAATGATCTAAAGGTGCTCAAGACTTTGGGCTTGTCCTGTCAGAAGCTTCTCAACATCCAAGGTCAGTACAGGGTCTGGGGCGGCGAGAAGAAGAAGAGGAAGGACTCCCTGGTTGACCTCACCGCAGCCATCATCGACCCCTACTACAAAGACATGAAGGTTGAGTGCCACAAGGACAAGTCTGCCTGGCACAAGGCCTGGGTGAACGAACTGGATGAAGAACACATCAATTACGCGGCAAAGGACGCGTACACAAGCTACGAGATGTACAGGAGGATCATTGACATGAGGAAGTGCCTCCTTCCTGCAGAGGGCGAGGGATAGCCACAAGCAGAGTAGTGTCGGCAACCATCGTCAGAAGAACAATATGATTTGCTAATCGTCTACTTCTTGTAAATTTATATTGAGGAATGTACATGTATTGTGTAGTCACTTATGTAACTGGATGTTCAAGTTGGTTATGCAACATTAATGTAGGTGTTCTATAGACAGAGCATATAGATGTGCAAATAGAGCAAATCACATCTCATACAATTATTAGCAGCAACCGTCTGCCACAACACACAGGTTGTCAAGATGAATCGTTTGGGTTATTTTTGGTCTTCCCACACAATTATGATGAATGAACTGTTTACCGGGTACCCACAACACACACGGTTGTCAGGATGAATCGTTTGGGTTATTATTGGTCTTCCCAAACAATTATGATGAATGAACTGTTTGCCGGGTATCACACACGCCTTCTTAGGCTAACTCGATTGTGTTTTGCTGGATCAGCGCAAATAGTTTGCCCGAGTGAACTGTATGCCGCACTACGCACACGTATGTAGTTTGTTAACCATTTCTGTTATGTTCCATAATCACAAACAGTTCGTAAGAACAAACTGTCTGCCATAGATCGCACATGCAACTATTTTCTGAATCGTATTTGATGGATCCTCTATCGCGCACGGTTTTCGTCATTGGCGGCGGAGCTTGAACTATACCATTTGCGATTGATGGATCGCACACAGTTTCGTCGAAGGGTCTCTGATTGATGTGTCGTCTTTGGACCACCTGCAGTAGTGCTAGCATGATTATTATCAAGTTCATTTTGACTAACATCACTAGTTTTATCAAAGAGCAAGTCATCATCTCCTAGTAAGTCATCCTCATCACTATTAAAGTCAATGTATTCGGGGTGTGATACCTTTGTGCCTTTAGCCATGAAGCAACTTCCAATTCACTACAGGAATCAGGCCATGGCGGACGGCAAAGGCACAACCATGGACGGCAAAGACCTTTGCCGTCCGCCAGCGGACGGCAAAATTTTGGGCCGAATAAACTCCGGCAAAGAGGTTCTTTGCCGTCTGCGTTGGCACAGCGGACGGCAAAGTTTCTTTGCCGTCAGCCTGCAGACGGCAACGCGCCTGGACGGCGTAGTACTGACGTTAGCACCGTCAGGTGGCTAACGGCCCCCACCAAACCCTTTGCCGTCAGCCCCCGGACGGCAAACGCTCAGTCCTTTGCCGACTGCCCAGGACAGCCCCACACAGGCCTTTGCCGTCTGCCCAGGACGGCCCCACACTGGCCTTTGCCGTCTGCCCAGGATGGCCCCACACAGGCCTTTGTCGTCTGCCCCGGACGGCCCCGCCCAGCCCTTTGCCATCTGCACCCCGACGGCCCTGCCCAGCCCTTTGCCGTCCGCCCCGGATGGCAAAGAAGCCAAATGGCCCTAGGCATGGCGCCCCCAGGTTTAACAGGTGGCTGCCACGTGCCCTCTTTGCCGACGGTGGTCGTCGGCATAGCGGTCTTTGCCGTCCGGGGCAGATGGCAAAGAGGCTGTATTGCCTCTTTTTTGCCTGTTTTTGTTATATTCAACAATTTTCACGGGCAAATATATGATATGTATATATATATTTCACAGAAACAATATCCCTGCCATATGGATATGATCAACCAACAATTACACCAAATTAAAAGTATCAAATGTCACATTGTTCACCATATTACAATAGTTTCATCCATACATACATAGGTAGAAAGTTTCACGTAAGTTCATCGATACAAAATGAAAAGAGAAAGTAAACACTAGCACTACATCAAAGCAAGCTGCCATGAACTCAATCAAATCTGCAACATTGGAAATAAGATAGTTAGAATAAGAATACTAGAAGAAGTAGAAGATCTAGAAGAAGAAGATGATGAAGAAGAGTTTTTCTTCTCTCTCTTTCCCCTCTTGTTTTTCTTCTTCTTATTGATTATTTGTGTCATTTTAGAGCTAACCTAGGTAATTATCACATTTTTGACCTAACTAAGCTTATTGTGTCATTTTGCAAGAAAATAAGCTAAGTCTATGGCATCTATGAGGTTACCAAGTCTATTATGCCATTTTTGAGTTAACTAAGCTTATTATGTCATTGTGGAGGAAACAATGCTAAGTATAGGTCATTTTAGAGCTAACTTAGGTACAATATGTCATTTTGGAGGTAAGTAAGCTTACTATGTCTTTTTACAGGAAACAAAGCTAACTTAGGTAAAATATGACATTTGTCTAAGTGCTAAGTTTGTCTTTGTGCTAAGTTTGGCTAAGTGCTAAGTTTGTCTTTCTTTGAGAAAATGAGCCAAGTAAGTGGCATATTAGGGCTTACTGTCCTCGTCATCACGGAGGTGAAGCACCGGGGTTGCTCGGGCCGGTGTCACCTGGAGCACTACTTGGCCCTGGAGAAGGATCGTGCGATGCGGCTCGGGAGTTATGCTGCACCAAAGATCATTTGTGTTAGCATGATGACGCTAAAATGTTAAGACTACTAACTAATGAACATTGAAATGAAACTCACCATTCCAGCCGTGATAATGACTGGCATCGGCGGAGGGGTCTGGCCGGTCTTCTCGCACAAAGACTGCACATTTGGTTTTGACAAGTCAATCATATTGGTTATTAATGAAACGAACATGTAGTGCATGATTTGGCTAATATGAAGAAGAAACTTATCAGGAGGAGCTCGTACATGGCCCGGTGAGACGCATCATTCCGTGCCCTCTCCTCCTCCAACAACCTAGCCGTCCTCTCCTCCAAATCCCTCTTCTCCTCCGCCGCCTGCCGGGCCTGTTCCGCCAGAAGCGCCTGGGTTGCCTCTCTCTCTTTCTGTAGAGCAGCCTGCAACACAACTCCTCGTTAGCATTCTAATCATCTTTGTTCGCACACACAATGTAATGGAGGAAAGCTATCTGAGTCCGTATGACTAACCTCGATGGCGAGCTCGACTGGCCGTGGACGAGGCCTTATCTCAGGACAGGAGCTCGTTTGGCGCGCCTTGATCTGTCGGAGAGTGCGCGAAGACCGTATAAGTCCATCTCCAATGGCTATATGGCCATGGGGCCTCCCGCCGCTAGCTATCATCACCAGCTCTGGATCAATAGGATGCTGGCTCGGGTTGAAGTCCTCCCCATTCACCACCTTCCCCACATCTCTGTACCTCACGAGCTTGTTGTGGGAGGAGATGTTGGTGAAGTTGTCGCGATTATCAAGGTCAGACTCAGAGAATGCCTTGGCCTTCTTGTACGAGGCAGTATGGGCCATGGCATAGAGGTCGTACACCTGTGGCACCTCCGTCTTATTGTAATGCGCCTACAAGAGAGGAACAAAGTATTAATAAAGGGGTCAAGCTAGCATCAAGAATGAATTGCCGGAATCATGAAGCAAACCACATACCCAGTTCCGCCCGAACTGAAATAAGTTGGCGCTGCCTTGATGGTGTGGCACACCTTCCATTTTGGCACGCCGTTCCTTGCAATCGTCGTGGACGGCTCGCCATTCGTTAGAGCACCACTCATTCACCAACGCCTCCCAACAATCCATCTTATCTGCACACCATCTCGAGGGCACCTAAGTTAGTAAAGAGAAATTTGAGAGCTACGCCTACGAATCAAAGCAAGGAAACTAAGTACAAGGCCTTAAGAATAGGTAATTACCTTCAAAGTACTGTTCCTTGTGCAGAAACTTTCCGCGGCACGACGACTTGTCCTTCTTAATACGCCGCGAGGCATAGTAGTCTCGAACAGCCTGTACCCGAGCCTCGTGCCGTAAGTTCTGTAGTAGGCGCCTGCACTCGTCATCGATAACCTTTGCCACGGCCTCCTCGTATCCCTCCTCACACCTGTAGAAGGTCTGCAATCAAACAAGACAACACTGATTAGTACAATAACTAGCTATTATTGATTTTTTATTGTGTAAAGGAGAAATTACCCAGAACTTTCTGATCACCATGTCGGCCCTCGTGTGGCACAACACATCGTCGATCATCTCCTCCGGCGGGGCCGAGGCAGCCAAGTAGTGCTCCTAGTTCAATCCTAACTCTGGAAGCTCACCCTCGCCGGGCAACGTGACAAACCCCGGGAAGTTATGCCGTAAAATCACACCAAGGATGGAGTTATGCCGTAAAATCACACCAACGTGACAAATCCCATCCGGTCGAAGCGTGTGGAGTCTCGTAGGACGAAGCGTCTGGCACAGGAGTCTCGCGGGTTGAAGCGTTTGGGATAGAAGGATCGTCGACCCGAGGCTCGTGGACAGGAGTCCTTGTAGCCTCCACCTTAGACGGGTCCACCGTAGCAGTCCTGTGCTCGGGTGAATCAGCTAGGGGTGGTGGCGAGGAAGGCGTAGCAGCCTTCCTACCTCTCCCGCGGCCACCACGTGTACCTTTAGGAGCTCTCTTCTTCCCCCGACCTCCTCTCCCGGTGGGCATCTTCGCCGACGAAGAAGCGCCCTCGGGTGTCCCAATACTGTCGTACAACGCTCTCCGGAGAGTTTGGGGTGGAATGGAAGTACCCCTCCCACCACGCGCCGACGAAGGAGCCTCGGATCGCTCTCGACCCGCGCCCACCATCTTTCAACACCTGCCATGACAAAGAGTAAACGAAATTAGTACAACATAAAAAAATTGAATACCGACATGAATAATAATATGTATATATATAATTTGAGTGTATCATCATCATGTATATAATAAAAATTGAATAATACCTGACATGAACTAATAATAATTTTCATCGTCTATATATGCTCCAGGATCAATAAATGCATCATCATCATCACTATCATCAATAAATGCATCATCATCATCACTATCGGGAACAACATGTGGAAGGCCTCCTTTATGTAATCGGTCAAGCATTGAGAGGTCATCCGCAACAGTAACCTCTTCTTCTTCCGTCTCTTCTTGTTCCGGCTCAGGGGTGAAGTCGGATTCACTGTCGTTGTCTACTTCAATGTTCTGGGGTGAAGTAGAGCGGTTCTTGAAACGTTTTTTGGAAAGACGTGTTTCTTGGAAGAATTCTCCTTCATATGTGTCTGGGATCTGTCTAAGGAAACCTCGGTTAGGCCGAAGTGAAAATATTGGTGGCACCAAATTTGACTTTTAAGGTTTGGACAAAATATTTTGTGGGAGAATTGTTGAGGCTTTTGGTGGCTAATCTCTAAGCATTTTGAGCAACCAGATCATCATAGATACCTCATCCCCTTTTAGTATTGGCTTTCCTATGGACTCAAATGTTATTTCTCACATAAATATAAAATGTAGAGTCTTGAAGCTTTTGCCAATTGATGTTCCATGCATCTAGGGAATGTCCTCACAATCCTAGCCAATCCATTCATTGGACTTTTCCTGAAATATACTTGATAGATTCATTAGTCCAATGAAATATATGTTGTTACTAATTACCAAAACCACCTAGGGAGAAGTTGTGCTTTCAAATGGGGGAAGCGCTACCGTGCAACTACACTATCATGAGCACGACTACAACATGGGGTACTACCGCTTGTCGATGGTATCCATCCTCAGTGGATGACGTTTGTGAAGACCATATCCGATTCCCATGACAACAAACAAAGCCACTTTGCAACAATGCAAGAAGTAACTAGGAAGGATGTGGATAGGGCATTCAGAGTGCTCCAAGCTCGTTGAGAAATTGTTCGTGGAGCTACAAGGATGTGTGGGTCAAAGTCTTTGTGATAGATCATGGCATGTTGTGTCACTTTGCACAATATGATTATGCTGGACGAAGTTGAAGGAGCAGTTTGAACCCATCATTTTGAGAGGCCTAGAGAACAAGTCCACATTCCGGAACAAGATGCCGATCAGATTATGAATTTTCTGTAGATGTGTCGAAATCTTTGAGAACAATGGGTGCGCAACTACTCAATAGTATTTTTGCGTATATGTGGACCCACAATAAAACGAAGAAGGAAATCAAGGAGTTTAATATTTGAATTATGCACTTTAAATAAATTTATGTTTGAACTATGTATTTTCACTGGGAACAAATGTTATTTACATGTGATATTTATGTGTATGATCGGCATGCATGAATTTGAGGGTTTAGATATGAGGAGTGTGGTTGTCCGACAGGACATATGAGGGGTCGTCCGACGCTGTTCAGGGTCACGTCCAGGCGCACATCCATGGACGTTTAGAGTAGATCCAGCATGGACAACCTGCCTCGGCCAGCCCGCCCCAACAGCCCGACACCCAGGCAGGGCTCGGGCTCAACTTTTTCGGCCGAAGCCCTAACAAAGCATAAATAATTATTTTATTAGAAATATCGGTATATTATATATTTTAAATAGCTCGAAAAATATAATTTTAATAAAAAAATCATTTTTCATGTGTTTAGGGCTGGGCTGGGCCGGGCTCGAGCTTCGGATTATGAGGCCGGGCTTTGAAAAGCCCGGACCAACGAATGCACAGGGTTTAGCGTAGATGCTCTAAAGACATTAAAGGATCATCTAAACTGTAAACGTATTGTGCTGTCTTAGGGCATCTCCAACACCAACCATCAAAATACCGTCCGGACCACGCTGTTTGAACCATTTTTGTCATTAAGGGGCATCTGTTTATGTCCACTTAGTAGTTCGGACGTACAATTTCTGGTATCCAAGAGACAAACATAAAAAGCTTTGGCAGAGTATGGACATGCCATTGGCCAAACATGCATGTCCCTCTCTTCTCTCTTTCCTCCAAACCACACATGCATGGTCTCCTTTTCTCTCCCTCTCTTTTCAAACTTTTGTTTAAACGACGTATGGATTTTGCGAAACAGCACCAACCATCATGCTGGTAATCAATCAACATGCATACGTCGTTTTTTGCATTGTTTTTTTTTTTCAACCAGGCCCTTCTCAGCTTTACTCGTACAACCCGGCCCGTTGGCTGCAGGCAACCACACGTCCTTAGCGACGTCTCTCTCCTAGTCTAGCTGCTAGCTTATCTGCATCTACGTAAAGAGCCGGCGATCTGTTAAGATTAATTACAACATATGTAATTAAGGGGAATCTCCCCTTGCCCAACGGGCGGACGGTTACACCCGCACAGGCGCGGTGCCTCCCGCAACCGTAGCGTCTCCCTGGAACCGACGCATCTCCTCGGATCGTCGCGTCTCCTCCCTCTGTATAAATTGCAGATTCCTGCACATCATTGAATTAAGGATTTCATTTCCTCAAACACGTTATCAGCACTTGCCTACCAGAGAGAGCGAAAGAGAACAGAGAAGGAGAGAAGGGAAGGAGAACTCGCCGCCGGTGAGATGCCAGGCCTCGTCTCCTTTTTCCTTCGCCTCATCCGCGAGGACGGTCGCCGCTACCGCCTCATTGCCCGTCGCCGCCACGGAGTAGGTGGACTCCGGCGCTTCCGTCGCAGGATGCAAGCCATCCGCCGCTTCGGCCGCGATGCCGCTGGACGCGGTTACCATGGCACTGGGAGGGGTGCGCGTGGAGGTTACTACGCCTCTGGACGCGGCCGCCGCGCCGCCGGATGCGCCCGCCGCGGTGCTCCTCGCGCCCGTGGCCCTACGCCGATGGGGTTCGACCCCTGGCTGGTGGCCGGCCCGAGCGCCCCTGCGGCGCACGGGGCTGCAGCCGCGCCTGCCCCGCCCCCCGGGTCTCCGCCTCCACCACCTCCTCCGCAACCGTAGCGTCTCCCTGGAACCGACGCATCTCCTCGGATCGTCGCGTCTCCTCCCTCTGTATAAATTGCAGATTCCTGCACATCATTGAATTAAGGATTTCATTTCCTCAAACACGATCAAAGTGCCTTTTCCCATCATTTCCCATGTCGGTCCGGTCGGTTGAGTATATTGATTATTAAAAAATATGAGATAGATTAGGATTTGTCCTGCCTTGTTTTGTACTTCAAGTTGGTCATTGTATTCCTATATATATGCCCACGAGGCTCAAGCAATACAACAACTATTCCATCAAATCCCTCTCTCCCTTCTAACATGGTATCTGCCGCAAGTTCCTAGACCTAGCCAACGCCCACCGCTTCCGCACCGCACGCCGCCCCCGGGGCGGTCGGTCTCCATGACCGCCGCCGGGGGCCGCTCCGCCCGTACCTAGGGTTCGTCCGCCGGTCGTGTTACCGGCTGCCCTAGAGAGTCTTTTCCCGATCTCTTGATTCGGGGTCTTCTCTCTTCCGCCGGTCGCATTGATCGACGTTTTCTTTTTGGTTTTCCGATCTAAGATCGGTTTGCGTCGCCCGCCGCCGCTGTCGAACCCGCGCCTCTACTCCGACATTAGGCTCGACCCGGCCTCTACACCGACCCGGCGGCCTCGCGCGACGCGGCGGCCCCTCACGGCCGTCGCCCACACGTCTGCTCGCCCGTCGACCTACGCCGGCCGTCATCGCCCTGCTCCGATCGGGACTCCTGCATCGCCCCAACCCGACGGCCTAGCGCCATGCGGCGGCCCATCACAGCCGTCGTTCGCGCGCCGGCTCGCCCGTCGATCTACGCCGCGCCTATACGGGCACCCTGCCGACCGTCGTCGCCGGCTTCATCTCGGACTCCGCCGCCATCCCGCCTCCATCCAGCGGCGTCCCCGACCTCGCGCGCGATCGGATTGATCACCCGTCCGCAGCCACGATCCGCCTCATCTACGCCGAGCGACCAACCTGGCCCGTCGGTTGCGTGCGCCTCCGCAGGTCCCATGAAGACTGTCCCGAGTAAAGCGCGCTCCTCCACTGATCGAGCACCGGGCTGCTGTTGCGTCGCCCCGTCAGGCCGTAGCTCCGCCGCCCCATGGTTCTCCCCGCGACCGCATCATCCCTCTCTCCCTTCTAACACGGTCATGGACCACGGAAATCAGTCAAGTCTCGTGACGCAGCAAGATGCATACGAGTAAAGAGAAAAATGCACCGCGTTCGCGTTGGGTTGATATTTTGGCATGCACCCTTTCCATAGCAAGTGGCCCTTCTACGTATGAGTACTCACTAATTAACAGTGTGTTTGCATGGGAACCTTGGAGTACTTGGTTCAATTTAGTACTAGTATACTATGGTAGTAGTTGCCGCAGCTCGTCATCAGCTTCGGATTATGCGAGTAAACCTAATAGGTTGAAGCACACCTGCATGGCCAATTACTACAATCCATCAGTGATACTGTATAATTAACCAAGTAACTAAGCGCAGGCGTCGATGCATGCCCTGCCGGCTTCGCGGTCGTCATCTTCTTGATCTCCCAGCTTCAGCTCCTCGTCGGCGGCGGCAGGGTTGGCGAACCGGAGCCTGAGCCGGCCACCCTCGCGGAACGCGTGCAGCAGCTCCTTCCCGGGGATCACCACCTGCGTCAGCACGAACCGCCCCTCCGCGCGGAACGTCCGGAAGCACACGCACGGCTTCCCGCCGCGCCCGATCGACCGTATCGGCGGCGGGAACGACGGCGGGGACTCCCCCAGCCCTGGCTCCACCGCGGCGGCGGCGTCCCTCAGCGTTGCCTCCTCCCTCTCCCTCCCGCGGAGGGCGGCGGCCGCGTCGGCGCCGTCGTCCCTGACCATGTCGTCCGAGTCCACCGTGCTCTCGGACCCGAGCCCCTCCGTGCACAGCAGCAGCGACGCCGAGCTCTTCTTCAGGCAGAAGCTCGCGCTCCTCCTGACGCCGCCGGGGGCGGCCGCGGCACCCGCGGGCTTCGGCCTGAGGAGCGCGTCCAGCGACGAGTCGTCCTTGCTCTTCTCGGCCTGCTGATCAGCGACGTCGAGCCACGACGCCGCCGTGACGCGTGCGTCAGGGAGTGGCACCCGCGGCAGGACGGGTCGGGCGGCGGCGCCGTCGGGCTTCTCGTGGAAGTGGAGCTCACCGAATATCTCCGTGAAGGACGCCGGGTCCACGGCCGTCAGCTGCTTCTTGTGGTGGGCGTGGTTGGTGCAGGCCGACAGCACCTCCAGCAGCGTCGGGTTCTCCGGCAACGGCTTCTCAAACAGCCGCCGCAGCGCGCCGTCCCCCACCGCCGTCGCCATGTGCGCCATCCAATCCAACAAGCGCTCCTCAGTCAGACGTAGCAAACGGCTGCAGTATTTTTTGTGACCGTCGAATTTGGCTCAAGTAATCTCCGAGGAAGAGAGGCATATATAGGGGGAGAAAAGGAGAGGACAAGAAAGGCGGACGCATTTCTGTGGCTGTCGAATCGGAATTCGGAAATTTGTTTCTTGTTTTCCCGGCTTTTCATTTCACAAGTGGAGCTGGTATATACTTAGCTGCAACTGGGGAGGAAATGGAAATGTGCATCGTGCACAGTTGTCACTGTTCTTCAGCACTGGCCTGCTCAACATGTCAGAGAAATGGAAATCTGCAGGTAGAGCCAATGCAGCATTGCATTTGCATTTGCAGCTGGCACAAATTGGATGGCGATCTTGCCCGAACATCACCGAATTTCTGATAAGGTTGGCATTCCTGTTGTGGCGAATGGATTCCGGTTACAACTGGCGCAGGAACGGCTCGAATTCGCACATTCCGCGACGGTTAAAACTTAAAACCCTGGGAGAAAATGGGATGATTTTCTCCCGACCAGTGATGCACTTGTCACTGAGCATCGCACTGGTGTCAAGTGCGCCTGGAGACAGGAATCTGTTCTGAACAGACAGAAAGCAAGGTAATGCGTTGCAATTCCTCTCGCAGAGAGTTTCTGTTCCAGAAATTTCATTTTCTCCGTGAAAACTGGGAAGAGTTGATGGTGGATTCGATGAAGGAAAAGGAACGAAGGAGAAAGGGTTAGAATAACTTCTTTTTAAAAATCTCGGGACAGATTCAGCGAACGAAAAGAATGAAGGCCGGAAGGCAGAATAAAGCTACCTGATGCGATGAGAGCACATCATGCATACAGCATACCATGGTTGAGACCTCACTTCAGAAAGGTCAAGATGAGAATAACACATGTTCAAGACGTCCAGAAACTTCCGAGTCCAGGGAGTGAAGGAATGCATGTACAAAGGAAGCAAAGCCCACAAATTTACTCATAAGCAAGATAGACAAACACGAAATGATAAGCGAGTCAAAAAATCAAAATGTGCAAGGAAACAACACTGGGTCAGTCATCTATTACACAACAACAACAATGGCAGTGGCACCGGGGTTTCTACCTCCACGCTTCGATCCGTTCGACCTTGGAGTTTATCCGGCTCACGATGCTCGCGCCCCTCGATTTCTCAGCTGGAGGAGCAGCGGGCGTTCCGCACTGCCGCTTGCCTTTTCTAGTCCTCCTGCTATTCATGCTTCGGTTCCCTCTGCTCGGAATTAAGTTCGCAGCTGTAGTACAAGAAGCACCAGCAATGGCCGACGAAATGGCAATAGCGGGCTGCGAGCAACTTGCGGAGCCCTCCACACTCGACCGAACATTACTTGTCTGGACAATGGAAGCTATGGAATCGCCTTCCGCGGAAGGCTTGTCTTCAGCACTGTACACAAGGGGCTCCTCGCTGACGAAAGAGGGGCGCCTGGATATTTCTTCAGGTTGAGGATTAACGGGGAGACTGGGGTTCTGATGACCGTTTTCATCAGATGGGTCCTTCTGTGGCAAAGAGGCTTCTTCCAGGTTGGACTCCTCTCTATCCTTGAGGGTCTTCTGTATTAGCATCTTGAGGAAATTCATCACTTGCACCGCATACATGAGTGCAGTCAAAGGGTCTGCCATCTGCGTTACATGCGCGCAAGAGTTAGTATCCACCTAAATGATTGTTGCTAGTTTGCTGTTAGGACAACGTGTTACCTGGGTCATATTTGGTGCGAAAACCATAGCAACATTGCGATCGCTCATCTTGTTTATCTGTTCTTCTTGGACAACATCAGCCATCAAATTAACAGCCCAGTCAAGTAAGGCTGCCTCAGTTGGTGGAAGACATTTGGCAACCCGAGCACAGTCCTCTTCAGATTGGCATTGCATCACCTGTTCAGGTGGGATAGAATCCAGCACCCCACTCGGCAGTTCCCTAAACCAGGCCTGAACAATTGAAAATATATGCAATGAGTATAATTTTTGTCACCAAGAGTGCTATTTTGCAAAACAAAGTTGACTAACTCAGGGACATAAAATTGTGGTGTCAAATCAGTTAATAACACCACGTAACTGCACTGAAAAGCAGCATTAGATTCTGCAACATAAATATGTTGTACAGAAGAGTAATAACTTTTGTTTCCCTTTGAAAAAGAAGACCGGTTTCCACTAGAAAGAAAATCTGGACTGAAAAGTGTTGAGATAGAATCCGACTATTGAAGATAAGCATAATCAATAATAAATATGTGAGTGCTGCTGTCAACAGAATGGCATAAAGCTACATGACAGAAGGAAGCTTACTTTGATTAGACCCGCCAAACAGTGAACATCAATGCCATCTGGCACAGTTCCACTATTTAAGTGATCTCGCACAAACTCTTCCTGGCTATTCTCCGCGTTTATACGAAAAATACCTTCTGCCTGCAAAGTAAAAAACAAAACAACATGAATGCGGTCAGCACTAAGGAAAAGCTACAGGATGCTTAAGCAACTTAGAGTCAATTAAAATGCTAAAACTTCATACCCGAAGACCGCCTTGTTCATAAAGACGCCTTTGCATCATCAAGAGAATCGTTGGAACACTGTTTCCTCTGGAATCATATGAACACTGCATCGATTGTGTTGAAACGCCAAAGACACTAGCACTGCAATTGAAGTTTGAATCAGCTGAAGAACACCAACAACACAAGGAAACATGAACTGGAATCAATCACACACAATGCTCCAAAGTACACCTTACTTATAGAAGTAAAGAGCGCATAGCCACTTAGGTCAAGGCATATTTCAGTTTTTTTATTTTGAAGACAAGTCAAGGCATTTTTGACGGACCATATTTCAGCAATTAAGATGGTCTGCAAGAATATTGAATTCTCCCAAGTTATGCAGGACCTCTACATATTGTTGCATGCTTACAAAATTGGCATCACCATAGAGATGTGAGCACAGTTCACATCATCATTAGGTGCTGGTTTACTAACTCAAGTGCGCAAACTATCCAGGAAACAGGTTTCCATTTTCTTTCAAAATCTTTGCACATTCCAGAAGTTTCCCAACTATTTAATGAGCACAACTCATATGCTCCAGTTTTGTTGATTGCAATCCGGTTTGAACTATGAAGATGGGTTCTAGGTGTTTGTGCCACTTTATCTTCTTTTCGAGGCAAAATGATTCCATCCTTGTACAGAGAACCATTTAGCCTATTCTTTTTAGATTACCTAGAAATAATAAACACATCCTGGAATTCCCACGATCAAACAATAAATAGAATACCTATGTGTGTTCCTTATTCTTTCTGCTCTTTTTCTAGTATAACCTTGAGAGGACAGCTAAAGTTACTCAAGCCACTAAAGTTATCAAAAGACAACAAACAGATGCAGACAAATGATAATGTGCAAGGTGATAGAATCATCTAATCAAGACAAAATATATCCATAGTAAATCACGAAATTCCCAACAGTTCTTGACTTCTTGTTTTGATTTTCCAACATGACTTAGCGTGCAATAATCTACTTCTTGATATTCCTAGGTCAATCAACTGGATTCCAACAGGTATCCAGTGTTCCTTAAAAGGGGTCATTAGCGTGCCAGGTAATGCGCATGCAACTGTGCTACAAAAATTAAAGAGCGGCGATGCAGTGATACAGGCGCCATCGAGTACGTCTTGCACTGAATGAAAAATACGTTAGTAGTTTAATATTTGTATAGCAAGCATAAGCACTCCTACCAAACAAAGCAAGAGGTGATACAGCTGAGCTGATCCAACAAGAGGTTGGACTTAATAAATGGCATGAGTGTGCCAACTAAGTACTACTACCTTTTGATTTTCGGAACTCGATTAAAATAACCATACACTTTACAACACATGGATGTTGGGCACAAAAATGTTTATTTGGTTGGTTTGCTTACAAGTCAAAACATGATTCGAATTCGAGTTGATGAGAACACTAAAGTGGACAGAATGACTGCTGTAACTACATGCAGAGGCTTTGTAATTTTCAAATTTAACACAATTTCTCTACTTATTAACGAAGATTCCGTTGCAGGTGTTCTGTCCCATTTCCAGCCTCATTAAAGTTGTAGGTATCGATTTCATCTTTCTTGATTTTATGAGTAACCAGTTGCAGAAAAACCATGCAACTCTATCCAAAACAGGCATCAAGAGCCATGATTGCGCAATTATTAATGAAACAGGGAGGAAACTCTGCACAAACTATTTCTGGACGGAGTGGTGGTCCAAAGGGTGCCCATCATCATAATTCATAAACAGTTTATCTACCATAGATCAACTCCAGCTCACGCAGCCAAGTACCAGCAAAGGGGGGAAGAAGTCTACCGAGGCACCTAACCCAGTTGTGTGTGTTGGCCCCATATTAATACACACATAACTGAAATGAATATAAATTCCACCTGAATTTATCTGTCTACCAAGTTTCGGACCAAAGCAAACATAGGTTGCAATTCCAGCCAAAAGTACCATCTCATTATCCCGATTAAAACCACAACCAAAATAGGCAAACATTACTAGCATCTATTTTAATAAATGGTATAAAGTGAAAACTACTTCAGAGATCACAGTAGGAACAGGATACTGAATATGCAGAAACATTTTGAGTTCAGAAATGCAAGCATGTTTTCGGAGCTTGTGAACCAGCTGGTGATGAAGGAACATGAGAAGGGACAGAGAAAAGTGAGCGACGGACCTGGCACTGGGAGCGCGGCGGGGCACCTCGGGCTCGAACTCAACTGGGAGGCCGAGGAATCCATGGAACCGATCGAACGTGACGTGCGCCACGTGCTGCACATCCGTGGGCAGCCCTATCTCCATCCCGCCCTGCCCGTGGCCTTCGGCGCCGCCCTCCGCCCTGCACCGGAGCAGCGACTTCCTCAGCAGCTCGAGAAGTAGCGCCAAGAAGGACCAGCGCTCCTCCTCTTCCTCCTCCTCCTCCGATCCTCCGACCTGTCGCTCCGCGGATCCTGCAGGGGTCTGGGTGCTGCTGGTGGTGCCTCTCTGGAGCACGTCGCTGTCGGCTAAATAGCGCAGGGAGGTGGAAGAGGTGGAAGAGGAGGAGGAGGAGCCGCGGCTTGCGGGCGAAGCGAGGTTGGTCGGGCCCCGGAACAGCGCCACCTCCGTCATTGCTTTTCCGCCCGAGCTCTCCTTCTTCTCAGGGAATTATTACGGAGCGGCGTAGGGCCGATTTGGCCCGGAAGGCGCGAGCTTTCTTGGGATTTCTTTCCTTCTTCCTGGGTGGTGGTGGTGGTGGTGGTGGTGGTGGAGTGGGCCAAATGCCTGGGATGATTGGATCCTGGTAGTGGAGTTCTTGGTGGCGGGACGCTAATTTAGGATTGATTTCTGCTCTGCTGGCTCGCCATTGGAGATTGCTGGGACGGGGAGGGGAGGGGATTTGGGTGCTTGCATGCGGCCGCGTGGTCCAAATCCACAGCGGGGCGGGGCGGAATGGAACGGGTATTCTAATCTGGGTCGCGCTGGGGACAAAAAAATAAGGAAAGGGATCCAAGTGGATCTGTGATTAGCGGGGGTTTCTTGATGTGGTGGTGCGTTGGGTGGGTAATGGTGGATAGGATTTGTGTGGAGGTGGAGCTGGAGTTGGATTGAAGGGAGGGTCAGGCCGCCTGGGTCGACGACGAAGAAGATGATGATGATGGTGGTGATGATGGTGTGACGATCATCATCATCATCCTTGGTCTGTTCTCCTCCTGCGTTCACGCGTGCGGTGCGGTTCTTCTCTCTTTCTATTTAAGCGTGCCATCCAAGAGAGAGGTGATAATAACTAAATTAACGGGTGATGTGATGTGCCCATGAGCAAATTAACTAACTACCTTGTGTACTTGATTCATTCTTTTTTTTTTTTGAGATGTGTACTTGATTCATTCGACTGACTGACTGACGTAGAGTTTGGTAGTACCGTGCCCCCTTTTCGACCATGACTACGCTTTTTGTTGGCAGCACTTTGAGGACTCAGTGCTGCCTTTTGGCAGGTTTGGTATTCACACGTTGAATTGAAGGACCTACTGTAAAAAAAATGTGTGTAAAATAAGTCGTTTATTTTAGCCATCAGATCTTCATCGACAGTCAGGATAGCTTTGTCACCGTTCATCTTCTTCTTCCCCGCGGCCTCCAACCCAACCCTAATCGTCGGCCTCCACTACCCATTGTTGGTGTCTCGGTCATGTCTACATGATTCTCGAACCCGCAGGGTCCGCACGCTTAACGTTCGGTGACGCTAGAGTAGTATTGGGATATGTACGTTGGTGACCGAATGTTGTTCGGAGGATGAGATCCCGGACGTCACGAGGAGTTCCGGAATGGTCTGGAGGTAAAGATTTATATATGGGAAGTCCTATTTTGGCTACCGGAAAGGTTTCAGGCATTACCAGTAGTGTAGCGGGGTGCCGAAAGGGTTCCGGGGGGTCCACCTGCCCCGTGGGCCCACATGGGCTATAGGGGTGGCGTCCTAGACAACCTAGGCCAGGGGCACCAGCCCCTAGAGGCGCATGGGGCTTGGGGGCAAGAATCCTAAAGGGACAAGGCACCCCGGAGGTGCCTTGGAGGAGGGGGACTCCTCCCTTGCTTGTGAAGGGAGGACTCCTCCCTAGCCGTCGGCGCTCCTTGGAGGAGGGGCCAAGGCTGCACCCCAACCCTGCCCCTTGCCTCCTATTAAGAACAGTAAAACTGAACCTAATCCCTCTTCTCTCATGAATTAGGCATTTGTGGCCGTTTGATTTTATTTGTTAAACGTTTCTGGCCATCCGATCTGAAGTTAGCGATGTGTTAGCCGTGAACTGGGCCTAACGTCGCATGGGCAGCTACTCCCGTAGCTATTTTGGACTCCTGTGGTTAACCGGGCCAGTTTTACTACTCGTCCCAAGGCAACACAGGCCCTCTTGTACATACGCTCCAGTTCTACACAGGAACGACTTGACGACGGCTGAGAGGATGGCGATCGCTCCACACAGGAACGAATCGGCGGCGGTCGAGAGGATGCATGGCGCGGTCGAAAGGGAGCGGATGCCACGGCTGCTCGATTCAGGCGAAGTGGGCGGCCTGTGGTGGGATCCATCGTACGCGCGCCGCTCGTGAGGGAATCCAGCGCGAGGGGATCGAGCGGAAGATTCGGATGCGGGCACGTCCGAACCCTAGCAACGGTGAGTGGTCCGGTGGTCAGCCCCGGTGGTAGAGTTTGATGTCCACGGCTGTCTGCTTAATCGACGACTCCACGAAGGTACGAAAAGGTGGGGGCGCCCCGCCTACCCTGGACTCACGCTCATCCATCGCCTCGCATGGTTCGTGCATTCTTCAAAGCTTGCCATGTTCCCCAGGTTTGACAGGTGTGAGTGAATTTCAGTTTATGTGTGTTGTTTTTGCTATACTTGGAGAGTTACTTGGGATTGCACAGAATGTGACGTTGGCCAGTTACCTACATATGCTCTGTGTCGATACCCAGGTTCTTCCATCTTCTTCCTCTAGCGGTAACGCGGTAGCATCCATGAGCTATGCTTCTCTAGTAGTTCGTTCCTTGATCTTTAACTTTGCTGCATATTTCCCTTCCCCACTACAATCCCTTCACACTCAATGTTTGCTCTATAGTAGGGCTCCTACTGATGCTGATTTATGTTCTTAATTTGTTGCAGTTATTGACGCCCAAGTGCTTGGGACTCGTTCTGGCTTGTTTAACAAGTTTCTTGGGGTGTTTCTGGTTTTTTTTTGTTCCAGAATTCTGAAACCTGGGATCCCAATGGTTGCCGGCAGGTTAGTTAAGTGGGATGTTATATTAATTTTCCATATCCAGTGTGTTCATATGATTGCTTATTCTCAATGCTCATTTGTTCCTAATTATTCATGACAAGCTATTGCCAACTATTATTGTTGCTATACATACGCATGAAGTTGTTTAGGATGGTAAATCCATATGCGCAAACATAAGTGCTGTTGTACACACTCTTAATTTGTTCCTATCTGATAAAATGACATATCCCATGTTTGTACGATTCCCGCGGTGAATAAATGATATATTGAATGTTTGGTGACAAATATGAGGTTCAAAAACACAATTTAGGCGGCGCTCGCGGGTCAGTGGCACACAACGGTGAGCGTACATGATGGCTTCAATGGTATAATTTTTGCTCCCGTTGCAGTCGCCCGCATTAGATAAATTTATTATCAAACTTAAATCTCGAAAAGCACGAACGCACTACATTATGATACGGAGGGAGTAGTTACGGAACCCTAAGATCATAATTGTGTTCTAATCATAGAAGTTTTTGCTGCATCGGAAACAATATTGTAATGTTAGAAGGCAACTCCCATTGAACAAACATATGGAAAATTCTGAAGGTTCAGATTACATGTCTCGATATAGGCTGGCATAAACCAGGACCGTATTTGAGGAAGGAATGACACTGATGTATAGTGTCATACAAATATTTGAGTAAACCGGCGCAAACATAATGTCATGATTTAGAATGGCGGCCTAACAGAACGCTAACATGTGGTGTGGAATTTAGACAACATTCTCACCACGCTTCAAGAGGCAAGACTTCTTCAGGGTCTTGAAACCAAAGTTGTCATTGTCCTCGTCATACACCATGTAGTTGTCCAAACGAGCAGCTTCTACGCCTACCAATTAGTAGCAATCTTTGAAGTTGCATTTTGAACACTTAATAATATCGGACTAAAAAATGATTATTGAAAAATGTCCATAGGCAAATATATGTATTAACTGGAGGTATGATGTGGTAGAGTAGAATTTGAGTAGGTGTCAAGTTCATTGGTTCTGGCCATTTGATCAGATATACTAATAGAACCTTCTTATAATGCATGTTAGCTAGAGGAGCACATCCCTGTATGGAGCAAATTCACAGTATAAAACTGAACTGAGAAGTTGCACTTGAACAATATCCTGAAGCTTGTGTGGTGTTGTTGCAAATAAATAAATAAACTAATGATTCTTTTAATATCATGAACTAAACATATGTAGTTTTCTGGATGTTAGCAGTATCCATAGTCGAGCTACAAGCCTAGAACACAGTGAAGATCCCGACCTCGACCTCGAACGGCAGCGACTCGTCTGCGACTTCCGATACGCGTGACGGTGGCCACCCGACTTGTCAACTCTGCACGACTGCTGGTCGTTTGAACCGTTGTACCTGGCATGCTGCCGTCCGAGTCGTCTCATGCTGGTCATGCCTTTTTCTGCAGGTACGTTGCCACAAGAAGAATCAACTATATAAAGTATACCACGTGATGTTAAATATCAGATGAATTTCTTGGTCTAAATAAAGGAAGTTTTCTCAATATATTTGCTTTAAGATTTGTAGATCAATTTGTAGAAAGACATGTATATCTCGATAGCTTCTTCATTTACAGGGTAAGATGTTATAGACACTAGATATTTACCATACTTGCAGAAATAAGCATCTTCGATTTTAGAATTCAGCTTTTAGTGTACCCTATATATGAAGCATTTATACATTAGCAGTTCACGTTTGTGTACTTGCATTCACTTTGCTGCTATATGAGTTATTTTCCGTTTTGACAACTAACCCCACTGTAATCCACAATATCATTCTTAGGGAGCCGTGGACGATGTCATGGAAGGAGCACCCCATATGAAAGAGCTAATAGATATGAATAGCTAGCCTGATGTCGTTGTTGCAAAACAACAAGAAGAGGAGCTGCAAAGGGTTGCCACACTCTTCCAGAAAACATATCCAATGTCATTAATAGCGGTTTATTGATAAAACTTTACTTTCTCTCTCTCTCTCTCAAAGTTTGCATTGTTATTCTTGATAGCTTAATGTTTATGAAGCAATTTAGGCAGATGAACAACAATTTGTGAGTAAAACAAACTTATAAAGATCCACCATTTCCACATGTTAGTATATTTGTTACACTATGCATCCCATTTGGTAGATTTGGATGGGAAGAATGAAAGAACACAAAGAATCATTAGAGACAGGTGGACTAAAGATGTGTGCTAAGGCGGATTATAAGACGTGTAGAATTCTCGCTGTACTTCATCCATTTGAGGTCGTCGTGCAGTGCAAACTGCAAAGGTATACAACTTGCTCATGAGCTTTTCTTTCCTGCAAGTTTTTTTTGAAACAGTTCAAGAATGGTTTGCTCCAATTGAACCACTGCACCAACATCCCTCCATGCATACAAAGATTATAAACAAACAGAATAGCACTAGCTATCACTTGCATTGTTCCATATCTAGAACGTGTGATTGATGTGCTCTCGGCACATGAGACATTGCTCCAAGTCCCAGAGAAAGATGCTTGCAAGAGGAGGGCGAAGATGAAGAAAGAAAAGCTAGCAGCCAGTGTTAACATACTAGACGAGTCGCCCTTTTAAACTTAATGTCACAACCTATTATTTGGGTCTAAAGTCTAAACTGAGGTTTTACTTGATTCTACATTTACAAGGGTATTATGTTGTTGAATACCAATGAAACGATATGTCTGCACTTAGCATGGTTGTTAATTTTACCAATCCCCACTTCCAGTGTTCAACATGTGTGATGTGTGTTATACTGACCGTGGTGTAGATGCTCATTTCACATTATATTTATTATGCATGTAATCAAATCTCTTGCCAGTTTTTGTACATTGGTCTTTTATTTTGGATGGTTACTAGCTGTGTAAATTCTACCCTTGCAACAACTTTAAATATGAACAGGAGCTATTCGATTGTCTTTCCACATTTGGAACATTGTAGTTAATTGCTTCCTTTGTTCCATTGCTATTTGGTACTGCCATATGCAGCAATGATTTGGATGGTGTCGCTACATCATGTCAGATATTTTGTTGCCATCTGCATCAAAGTGACGTATTTGAAATATTCTAAGTTTTTCAACATTTCTATTTTATTGTAAAAATCTCCTCTTTGATCACTAACCAATGTCTAAATTTAGCTTTCATGTTTGTATATTTACAAAAATTCTTACCATTTTACATTTAAATAGACGGGCGCAGCAACGCGCGCCATCGATGATCTAGTATATAGTAGAGGAGAGGGGAGGGCCGCACACAACAATTCCCACGCCCCAGCGGCAGCCCTCTCTCTCCTGTTACTCCGTTTTCTCCTCAGATCGCATCTACGGTAGCGCTTGGCGAAGCCTTGTCAGGATAGCTCCACCATCATCTCCACCACATCATCGTGCTAGTTGAGATCCCATCTACTTATCCTTCCTCGCTTGCTGGATCAAGGAGGAGACGTCATCGAGTCGCACGTGTGCTGAACGCGGAGGTGTCGTCCGTTCGGCGCTGGATCGGATTGGATCGCGATTGGATCGTGAAGAGTACGACTACATCAACCGCGTTATATACGCTTCCGCTTAGCGATCTACTTGATCCAACACCGTCAACCCGCCGCACCCACACTTGCCAACCTGTTTCCTCACCTCCGACCATGACGCCGCTGCTCATAGTGTCCTCCTCGTCTCCGGCGAGATCCTGGATTGGCCTCGTCATCGATGTCGCAACTCGTTGTCGCTCACCAGTTTTTGCATCAGCCTCCATGCGGCTTACTTCTTCCTTCGCATGCAAAATCGCCTTAGACCTAAAAATATCAATAGACTTACATATAGCCCATGCGTGAATTGAATTGAGATGTAGACAAAGTAGTCTCGCATGAAAAAACGTAGAAAAAACCCTTGCTTCGCCGCGCTTCTACGGATTACTTAGTGCAAAAGCTTACATTCATCTGGCTGAAACATGTCGCGTGAGGGTCACCTCCGGCGACTAGCACATGTCCCACGCAAACGTCACACTCCCATGTCATTGTCTTAATCTCGAAACGTCTCAAAGCCACTAGTCTTCTTCCCCAACATATTGTGACCATTTTATCTCTTCATTATTTTTTGTTGCATCAACTCGATAGTCATACACTTAATTGGAGGGAGTGAACATTTAAGTTGACTAAATATTGCATTACACTGTTCGTAAATAGGGGGAGAGCCTATTAGTGGCATTTTCATATCATCTCTATTAAAAAATAGCTTTATTTTAGGTTTCATGTCGTTGGTGAATGTTATGCACGGGGCAAATGCATATGTAACGAGTCGTCTAGAAGTCAAGGTGCGGCGTTCACGCCTGAGCGGGACCTACAGGGACAAGCGCGACACAATGATGGTCCCTGGAGCGGCGGAATTGTGCGACCTCGTCTTCATCCCATTCCGGCCACATGTGGTCATGGAGGTCGGGGTTGGCTTGACCAATAGGGGCAAGGTCCAAGATGGCGTGATCCGTCTAGGCAAATCTCACCATCTTTGTGTTGTCGTGCTATCTAGCGCTCTCCTTTCTCCCCTAAATCTGTCTATGCCTCCTTGTACTCGAGCCACATGACGCACGCCCTCTCGCCGCTAACACGTGTCTGAAAGCACATTTGCTCCCTTGGTGGTTTTGGTAATTAATAACAACATATATGTCATTGAACTAATGTTTCCACTAAGTATATTTCAGGAAAAGTTCAATGATGGGTTGGCAAAAGGATTGTGGAGATACCCCTAGATGCAAGAAAATGGATTGGCAAAGCTTCAAGCAAGAGGACTCTACATTTTACTTTGTGAGAAATCACTTTGAGTCCATAGGAAAGCCAATACTATTAAAAGGGGGTAAGGTACTGTTGGTGAACAAGATGCTCCACGTGCACAAGTGATAGTCACCAAAAACACCCACAAACTCTTCCACAAAAGTCTGTTCAAGCCTATCTTGAAAATCGGTGCTACCAACAATTCCCACTCGGTCCCACTGATTCCCAAACTCAGACAGACCCATGCCAAACCCTAGCCATTCGGTGCAACCAATTCTGCATCGGTGCCACCGAGTTCAGCTTGCCAACTTTCTGTTACCTCGTTTCATAAAATCGGTCTTACCGAGTTTTTTGGATCGGCGTCACCGAGTTGTGCAATCTGACTGTTGGTCACCTAATCAGTACCACCGAGATTTATGTATTGGTCTCACCGAGATTCAAAAGTTGCTACCTTTGGAGCAACTCGGTACCACCGAGTTTTACACTTCGGTGTCACCGAGTTGGTCACTTTAGGTGTAACGGTTGGATTTTTGGGGATGCCTATATATACCCCTTCACCACCACCCACTCGAAAAAAAGCACTCAGAACTATTCCATACTTGCCCCATCCAATTTTCTGAGAGAGAGCCACCTACTCATGTGTTGAGATCAAGCTATTCCATTCCTACCATATGAATCTTGATCGCTAGCCTCCCCAAGTTGCTTTCCACCAAATCAATCTCTTCCACCATAGCCAAATCTGTGAGAGAGTGATTGTGTGTTGAGGAGTCTATCATCTTGAAGCACAAGAGCAAGGAGTTCATCGACATTACCGAGCCTATTACCTTTTGGAGGGTGGTGCCTCCTAGATTGGTTAGGTGTCGCTTGGGAGTCTCCTACTTCGTGTTGTGGAGTTGAACCAAGAAGTTTGTACGGGCAAGGAGATTGCCTACTTCGTGAAGATCTACCCATAGTGAGGCTAGTCCTTCGTGGACGGAAGCCGTTATGAAATAGTCAAGGTTGCTACTTCGTGGACCCTTATGGGTGGAGCCCTCCGTGGACTCTCGCGACCGTTACCCTCCGTGGGTTGAAGACTCCATAAACGTGGGCGTACGATAGCACCACCTATCGGAACCACGGGAAAAATCTTCGTGTCTTCAAATTGTGTTTGATCTTCCTTCCTACCCTCTACTATACATGCTTGTTGTTACTTCACGCTGCTATACTCTTAGACATGCATGTGTAGGGTGTACTTGACTTACTATCATTGCTAAAATCTACCAACACTTAAAATTGGAAAAAGGTAGAGTTTTTATTTGGTCAAGTAGTCTAATCACCCCCCCCTCTAGACATACTTTCGATCCTACAAGTGGTATCAGAGCTTTGGTCTCCATTGCATTGGTCTCACAACCTAGGAGAGTATGGCGTCTAGTGAGGGAAACTATCACCGTAGAGGTCCGTACTTTGATGGCACAAATTTTGCTAGTTGGAAGCATAAAATGAAAATGCATATTCTTGGTCATAACCCTGCCATTTGGGCTGTTGTTCGTGTTGGCTTGCAAGGTGAATTCTTTGGTGATGGAAAGAAATCGGATCGTGAAGCGACCGCAGATGAATTGAAGATGTTGCAATACAACGCTCAAGCATGTGACATTCTCTTCAACTGCCTATGCCTCGAAGAATTCAGCAAAATCAGCCGTCTCAAGAATGCAAAAGAGATTTGGGATACTTTGGTTGATATGCATGAAGGTACTGAATCCGTGAGGGAATCCAAGTTGGATGTTCTTCAAAGTCAACTTGACAACTTCAAGATGAAGGATGGTGAAGGAGTCGTTGAGATGTACTCTAGGCTAGCTCTCATCACAAATGAGATTGCCGGCTTAGGAAGCGAAGAAATGACTGACAAATTCATCATCAAGAAGATACTTAGAGCTTTGGATGAGAGATACGACACCGTGTGCACATTGATCCAAATGATGCCCAACTACAAAGATCTCAAGCCTACGAAAGTCATTGGAAGGATTGTTGCTCATGAGATGACACTCAAGGACAAAGAAGAGCTTCATAACAAGTCTAGCGGTGCTTACAAAGCCACAAGTGATGCTCCCGCAACCTCAAGCGACAACCTTGTCACCAATGAAGAGATAAGCCTCATGGTCAAGAAATTCAATAATTTCTACAAGAATAGAGGCAAGGAACGAAGCTCCAACTCAAGGTATGAAGAGAAGCGTTTGTCAAGTCGTGACTGAGACTGCTACAATTGTGGGAAGCCCGGACACTACTCCAATGAGTGCACGGCTCCCTACAAACGAAGAGAAGAATCACCTAGAAGACGAAGCTCAAGGAATGAATCACCTCAAAGAGAGAGAAGGAGTAGAGATGATCGTTATGAACGAAGACCCTCAAGGAGAAGTAGGGACTCGGAGAAGAAGGACAAGTACACCAAGAGCTACACAAGAAGAAGACATCAAGCTCATGTTGGTGAATGGGTTTCCGGCTCCGAATCCGACAACAACTCCGAGAGAAGCTATCACTCCAACTCCGACTATAGTCAAGATGAAGGTGTTGCCGGAATTGCACTAGTGACTACCAACTCCTATGATCTATTTGATTCACCAAATGAAGGGAGTGAAAGTTGCTTCATGGCTAAAGTCCCCAAGGTATCACACCCTGAGTATCTTGATTTCAATAGTGATGAAGATGATTTACTTGGTGATGATGACTTGCTCTTTCATAAAACTAGTGATGTTAGTCAAAATGAACTTGATAATTTTCATGCTAGTCAAGATAAGTCGGTTGGTGATGATAAGATGAAAATATAACAACTAACTAAAGAATTAAGCACTCTTAAGTTAGCTCATGAATCTACTCTAGAAGATCATGGAGAGCTTGTAAGGACTCATGAGAAGCTACTCTTCGAGAAGCTCACCTTGGAGCAAGAACATGAGTTTCTTAAAGCTATCAATGACGATCTCCGAAAGAAGACTTCATCTTATCTAGCCAAACGACTACTCTTGTCTACATTCATGCCACAAGTTAAACCTAGACAAACTAGTAACAAAGGCAAGAAAGGTTCTTCATCTAGTAGCAACAACAAAAATGCTAAATCTAATGATGTTGCTTCTAGTAGTTCTATTGATTCCACTAATGATGATTCTCTTAGCCAAGTTACACTTGAGCAAGAACACGATTTATTGAAAGGAATTATAGATAAAGGTATCTACAAGAGTCTTGCCGGGTGTGAGCAATTTGAGGAGATTGTACGCAAGCACGGAGGATACCGGAAGAACCCATGGCATTGGCTACTTCAACGCTAATGGAGTTGAATGGGAAGAAGGTCAATACCCCAAGCCCAAGTTTGTTCCTCAAAGGGAGAAGTATGAACATACTCTTCCCAAGGGAACAAACACTCAAGATGATCTTCCACCACAAGACCACAAGCTCAAGGGCAAGGACAAGCTTCAAGAGGACATTGACTCATATGAAGATGAATCCCAAGCTTTGGTGGAGTGGGTTCCCAAAGCTACTTCAAGCTCAACTTCTACAAGTGCCACTTCAACACCAAGGATCCCCATCAAGTTGATGTGGGTCCCCAAGAAGAAGAACTAGAGAAGTTCTTGAGGGGTGACTCCGCCAATGAAATTCACTCACATTCATTATTGGCAAGAACTAGTTGCAATCAACGTCAACATCATGCAATAGTTCAAGGAGTCACACATTCCCTCAAAGGTAAGCAAGGGACAAGGTAATCAACAAATCCATGGACATCATCATGTATGCTTTGCACTCCATGTCCATAGATATCCTTGTATTTGTCTCTTGTATGTTGGGACTAACCCATGTAGGTGAGAAGAGTAAGGAAACAACAAGGATGCTCCCAACTCTTGGTGATCTTCATCAACCTTGCGCATCCACCACTACATCACCCACATGAAGTCTTCTACGACAAACCCAAGGTTAGTTTATCCCTCCTATGGGGGGATGTCACATCAAGGGGGAGCTTTACTCTAAGACTTGAGTTAAAGCATCTCTTAGAATGTGACAACATTAAATGCTTTATGTAAAAGTGGTAACCCCACTTGTGCTTAAACGATGAGTATGACCTATGATCAAGTATTCTTACTTGGCTCCTAAGTCAATATACTCATATATAGATGACTCCATCATCGCCAAAGTCCTTGGTAGATACTATAGTGGTTTTGGATGTTTGCCATATTTCATTTGACAATTTATTGTGTGAGCATGTTGGTATGCATATCTTTTCTCATTCGAGGATATCCAATTGTTGTTATTTGGCTTTCATTTTTCTTTGGCCAATTGGATATACAAGAATGCCTAAGTACCTCCCTCTAGCTATCTATGCTTTCTCGTCTCAAATTCTATTCATGCTTCATCACAAAATTTGAGCAAGCACTTGTCGAACCATGTTTGTGAGGAGCACTCGGAGTTCCGTTTCTTTAAGAGCTGACTACCAAAACCTCCCCAGTGCAATCTCGGTGTAACCAACTCCAAAATCTCGGTTTCACCGATGCCTAGGGTTGATCTGATTTTTAGAATCTCGGTAGCACCGGTTCCATAATCTCGGCTTCACCGAGTTTCCCTGTCAACTCACAGTAGAGGAACTCGGTGGCGCCGATATTTTAGAACCGGTGTCACCGACAGCTATGGGTACTTATACTCCGCGGAACCGGTTTTTTAAATTCAGTTCGTCAAAGCTGTGGTCCTCGCAAACCCTAGCTGCCGCTCGCGTCTACAGACTTCTCCCCTTGCTCCCATGCGTTTGCACCACAGGAAGCCTTCGCCGTTGACAGAAATCGCCCCCACCGTCGCCGCTGTAGGAGGTCGTCGCCAAGTTAGGGTAACGACCTCAAAATTATTTGCACTCCCCGTCAAATTCATGTGCAAAAGAATAAGTTCCATTTTCTTCCCACTATATTAACAATCTCCATCATAAAGAAACTCCATTAGATTAGAGAACTATGGATTTTTAGGTTTAACCGTCCGCAGATTGAATCTCGGTGTCACCGTGTCGTAAAAATTGGTTATACCGATTTTGGTTTTAGGGTTAATGAGAACAACTTTGGTGAGACCGAGTGGCTCTTTTCGGTGAAACCAAAAAGGGTGCCAGGTCTCTGTTAAGGAAGTTGTCAGTCTTGGTGGCTCCGAAATTTTGGACTCGGTGGAACTGAAATCCCCTCTGCTGAAGTTTGAACTTAAGATTCCAAGTTAAAATTTTGAGAAAATTGTATGTGTTTTGTGATGCTCAACCCCTCTACTCTTCTATACTCTATTCACAGGGTCAGCATGTGAGGTTCTGATGATAAACATAATGATCTGAGGGAGAGGGAAGTTGACTTGAGTCCAGGCACAAGCCCAGATGTCAGTTCTTCTTCTTCAGAAGATCCAGGCACCCCAAGTTCTCATGGGTTGCCCAAGGCTGCCACTAGGGCAAGGAAGAAGCTTAATTCAGATGAGGAGGATTCAGACTTTGTGCCAGAGGAAGATCTTGCCAAGAAATTGTAGGAAAAAAAAGAAAATGCTGCAAAGAAGTCTGCTTCAGAGGCGACCTCAGCTAAGAGGACTGTCAGAAAAGAATATGTCACCTCTGAGTCTATGAGAGCACCTGAGAGTGCTAGAGCAAACACCTCTTTATCAGTTGAGCCCCCAAGGAAATCATTGCCTAAGAAGGCAGGAGAGAAGAAGAGAGCTAGGAAGAGGATTGTGCATGTCATTGGTAGGCCTACTTCCATGTATGAAGACCCAGCAAAGGCTGAGGAAGAGGAACAGGAAGAAGAGCCAGCTACCAAGGCTCCTCCATCCAAGAGGAAGAAATTAATTGCTGATGCTATGCCCAAGCAAGCCCCTTCTAAGAGCAAGAAATCTGAGTCCAAGAAGCCTGTAGCTCCAAAGTCTAAGAAGACTACCAGGGACATCCCTCTTGCTGCTAAGAACAAGAGATCTTCCACCATGGAAGAAGAAGATGATCTTTCAGTGCTGAGGAAGCTAAGTCCACATTTTCCATTGCATAATGATGCACGCCCAGTAGCTGAAGACATGAAGAAGAGAAAGGATGCATGACTGAGATTGTGGAGAGAAAATGATCCCTATGCCTCTAGGAGAAAGACTGCTGTAGATGACAGATTCTACACCAAAGAACAGCAGGATTTCTATGAGATTGTCCTTTTGGACAAGAGCCCAGCAGTCAGTGACATGAGATATTTTGACTGGGCCTATATCAAGGAGAATGAAGATTACTTTCCCAGTGTGCAAGATAACTTCAAGTGCATTGATATTGCAAACTTTGTTGGGAGAGAGTTCACTGCCTGGAACGATGAGACGATCATGCAGTTCTACTCTACTGCTCACTTCTACCCAGATGGCAGGATCATATGGATGATTGAGGGAGTCAGGTACAAATCCACTGTTGATGAGTGGGCTACCATCTTAGGAGCCCCACAGGTAGAAGAAGGAGATCTGGATGTGTATGCTGAAGCCATGATGAATCATAACTCTATGGCAAATATGTACAAAGAGATTCCAACCACTCATGTGCATTCACATAAGCTTGGCTCTGTCTATCATCTGCAAGCATGACTACCCACTACAAACACTATCTTGAGGTACACCTTGATGCCCAAGTCTGGAGATGACAAGATGATCAGAGGGTGCTCCATCAACATGTTGCACCATATAGACACCCACACCAGGATTAGGGTGATGGATCTGATTGTTGAGACAATCAAGAGGGCAGCTGCTGACCAAAAACGATCTTGTGGATATGCACCTTACATTTAGATGCTCATCAACTCCAAGTTGGAGAAGAATGTATATGCACTTGATCGTCCTCATATGCCACTTCAACCAGATTTCGAGGATAATGTTGTGGTGATGGATCCTAGTCACCCCACTTCATCTACTGCACAGGCAGATGCAGAAGCAGCTAGAGCCACTAGTGCTTAAGTTCCAAGGTCCAAGAGCGAGCAAATGGATCTGCTCATTAGCACTATCCAGGGGATGCAGAAGGATATCAAGAACATATTGTTGAACCAAGAAAGCCTTGAGAGGATAGTGGAAGACAAATTCACTAGGATGAACAACAAGGTAGATGGGCTGACGAAGACTGTGGATGAACTCAAGAAGGAAGTGGATGCAGTGCCTAGCCCTCATTCCTCCGATGATGACGATAGTCCACCTCTCAGGACCAACACCCAGTTCAAGACCCAAGCCAGGACTCCTACCGCAGCTCCATCAGCTCCTCCAGCACCTCCAGTGTCTAGACCACCACCTCAGAGGACTTCAGCTGAAATCTTCGTGAATGCTCTTCTCTCGACTCCTTTGACGGCCACCGGAGCAGCTTCATCGTCTCATGGAGGAGATCATGCCCAGAGCGACGAGTAGCTCTATAGCCTTGAACTTTTTGGTAACTTGTTGCCAAAGGGGGAGACGTTATAGATCATAGGGCTTCGAGAGAGAGAGAGAGAGTGTTGCATTTTGATTCCTCTCTATAGTTTTAAAAACATTTGCTTTATCGTTTGGTTGAAACTTTGTTGGTGATTGATCATATACTCTTGTGTGTTGCTACTACTTTGCTATCTTTGAGATATCTATGTGATGATCATTCACTTGTTTGGTGTGATGTGCTTATGCAATTTCTTCATATTAATTTTTGCGCACCACCAAGTTGTATGTGACATGGAAGAGTGACCCATGATCCTAATCGATTGTGCATTTGCATTCAAATGCAAATTTAAAATAATGCACAAATTTAGTGGGAGCTCTTGCTTATCACATACCTCTCAAAGCGATGATGCTATTCATTGATTATTTCTCTTATCGAAGCTTTGATCTATATGTTGTCATCAATTACCGAAAAGGGGGAGATTGAAAGCACAACTTCTCCCTAGGTGGTTTTGGTAATTAATAACAACATATATTTCATTGGACTAATGTTTCCACTAAGTGTATCTCAGGAAAACATTCAATGATGGGTTGGCTAAAAGATTGTGTGGAGAACCTCCCCAAGGAAAGGAAGGAATAGGATTGGCCATGCTTCAAGATCTAGGATTCTACATTTTACATTTTGTGAGAAATCACTTTGAGTCCATAGGAAAGCCAATACTATTAAAAGTAAATATGATGATCTGGTTGCTCAAGTGCTTAGAGGTAGCCACCAAAAATACTCACCCACTTTCCCACACATATCCTCTGTCCAAAGCTTAAAGTCTAAATTCGGTGACACCAACTTCATATTTCAGATCCACCGAGTTTATCCAAGACAGAAGCCAAACCAAACCCTAGCATCTCGGTACTACCAGCTTTCCATTCGGTGCCACCAAAAACAGTGAACAACTTCCTGGTCAACCATTTTCCAGAATCGGTCCCACCGAGTTGTGAGAATCCGTCTCATCGAGAAGTTGGACCAACTTTCTGTTAGCCCATTTCTTGAATCGGTCCCATCAAGTTTGAGGAATCGGTCTCACCGAGATTTGGTAACTGCGTAGGTCACCCATATCGATACCATCGAGATTCGTATATTGGTCTCACCGAAAACGCCAAAGTTGCCACATTTTGAACTAGTCGGTGCCACCGAGTTTCACTTCGGTTTCACCAAGTTGGGTAATAATGTTGTAACGGTTGGATTTTTGGAGAAGCCTATGTATACCCCTTCACCATCACTCACTCGCAAGAGAAGCACTCAGAACACACACCCACTTGCCATATCCAATTTTCTGAGAGAGAGCCACCTACCCTTGTGTTGAGGTCAAGATCATCCACTCCAACCATATGGATCTTGATTTCTAGCCTCCCCAAGTTGCTTTCCATCCAATCAATCTCTTCTAGCCATGCCAAACCCGTGAGAGAGTGATTGAGTGTTGAGGAGACTATATTTTGAAGCACAAGATCAAGGAGTTCATCATACTACCACATCTATTACCTTTTGGAGGGTGGTGCCTCTTAGATTGGTTAGGTGTCGCTTGGGAGCCTCCTTCTTCGTGATTGTGGAGTTGAACCAAGAGTTTGTAAGGGCAAGGAGATCGCCTACTTCGTGAAGATCTACCCCGAGTAAGGCTAGTCCTCCGTGGACGTATGCCATCATGGAATAGACGAGGTTGCTACTTCGTGGACCCTTCGTGGGTGGAGCCCTCCGTGGACTCTTACGACCGTTACCCTCCATGGGTTGAAGTCTCCATAAACGTGGACGTACGATAGCACCACCTATCGGAACCACGGGAAAAAATCTCCACGTCTCCAAATTGCGTTTGATCTTCCTATCCCTACCCTCTTACATTTGCATGTCTTTACTTTCCGCTGATATAATCTTAGACTTGCATGTGTAGGTTGAACTTGGCTTGCTACAAGTGCTAAAATCTGCCCACAACTAAAATTTGGAAAAGGTTAGATTTTTATTTGGTCAAGTAGTCTAATCACCCCCCTCTAGACATACTTTCGATCTTACACATCCCCAAGCTTAGATGCTTGGGTCTTACTTGAATAATACCTTGGGTTGCCTTGGGCATCCCCAAGCTTAGAGTCTTGCCGCTCTTATTCCTTCATCCATCGTTGTCTCACATAAAACTTGAAAACTTCAACACACAAAGCTCAACAGAAACCTCGTGAGATCCATTAGTATAATATGCAAATCATAAACTTTAGTTACTTTTATAAGTTGATTCATATTTAATTACTGCATAAGTTACTATATTCTAATTTCTCCATGACTTATACCCCCTGATATAATCCATAGCATCATCAAAACAAGCAAACTATGCAAGCAAAAAACAGAATGTGTCTAAAACAGAACAGTCTGTAATGATCAGCACTAAAACCATACTTATGTAACTCCAAAAATTCTGAAACATTAGGACGACCTGGAAAATTTGTATACCAATTCTATGTAAGAAACATCAGATCAAAAAGATGTTCCAATAAAATCAGAGAAATTCTGCACTGGATGTAAAAGTTTTTGTTTTTGCACAGGATCAATTCTACTATCATCCAAATCATCCCAAAGGCTTTACTTGGAACAAACACTAATTAAAGCATAAAAACACAATCATTACAGTAGCAATAATTATGTAAACACACTAAAAGAGAAAGTAAAACAAAAAAAATTAAGATAACTATTGGGTTGCCTCCCAACAAGCGTTATCGTTTTATTCCCCTATCTAGGCATAATGCATAGTATGAAGTGTTGACATCCTTGACATTCAGTCCATAGGTGGCCCTCATGATAGTTTAATAAGGTGGTTTAATTACCTTTATAGGGAAGTGTTCCATCCCTTTCTTTAATGGGAATTGGAATCTTATGTTTCCTTCCTTCATATAAATAATAGCACCTATAGTTTGTAAGAAAGGCCTTCCAAGTATTATTGGACAAGATGGATTGCATTCAATATCAAGCATAATGAAATCTACATACACATAATTTATATTAGCAAGAATAAGTACATCATTTATTGTAATCAAAGGTTTCTTAATAGTGTAATCTTCAAGATGCAAATTAAGGGAACATTCATGTATATCGGTGAGACCTAGCACATCACATAGAGATTTAGGTACAGTAGAAACACTAGCACCAAGGTCACACAAAGCATTACATTCATAATCTCTAAGCTTAATTTTAATAGTAGGTTCCCATTCATCATGCAATTTTCTAGGTATTGAGACCTCTAGTTCAAGTTTCTCCTCATGAGCTTTTACCATCGCTTCTACGATATGTTTAGTAAAAGCCTTGTTTTGTTCATAGGCATTGGATGACCTAATTATGGATTGTAACAAGGAAATACAATCAACTAAAGAACAACTTTCATAATTAAAGTCCTTGTAATCCAAAATAGTGGGCTCATCACCAGCTAAAGTTTTGACCTCTCGAAACCCACTTTTTTCATTTTTTTCATTAGGACGTCACCCTCCGAACAAGAGGGACGCCTTCTAGCTAAAGTTGACTCATCTCCACTCCCTTTATCATCAATTTTAAGATTAGTAAACAAAGACCTAATAGGAGAAACACCAATCATTCTAACATCTTCATCATGATTACCAATAGGGAAAGATTCCGGTTTAGACGCCATCCTATTTACTAGAGTGGTTTGCTTGTCTCAAATCTTTCCTATCAATTCTTTGGTTTGAGAAAATGGTGATTGGATATTACATACTTTTCGATTGACTTCATCAAGTTGTTTACTTATAGCATCTAGTAAAGTGGAGTGTTCCTTGATTTCCTCGGCAAAGAATTTATTGTACTCATATTGTGGGGTCATGAAATTTTTCATGGAATTTTCAATTTCAGTCATCCTTTGATAATAGAAAATATTGTGGAATCTATCTTGAGAAATAGCGACAAAGCAAGCAAGCTAACAAGCAAATCAAGTGAACAAGCAAACGAAACAAGTAAACTAGCAAAGATACATATTTTTGTGTTTTTGATATTTTTAGGAAAGCAAATATAAAGGCAAATAAAAAGTAGAACAGGTGAATGATAATTTGTGTGAAGGAACCTAACAAGGATATGATGATACTCCGTGGCAACGACGCTAGAAATTCTTCTTGCTACTTGTAAACTGCGTTGGGATTTCCCGCGAAGAGGAGGGTAGATGCAACACAATAGAGATAAGTATTTCCCTCAGTGAGAACCAAGGTTACCAAACCAATAGGAGAATCACACAAACCTTATTTAGCAGCACCTACACACATAGAGAACCAAACACTTGCACCCAACACGGGCAAGAGGGTTGTCAAGCCTCTTGAACTCGTTACTTGCAAGGATTAAATACTGATACATAGATAATAAATATAAAAGTAAATAACAGAAAATAAGTGACAACTATATTTTTTGTAGTTTTTGTAATATGATTTGAGTAGACCCGGGGGGCCATAGTCTTCCCTAGAGGTTTCTCACAAATTATTGTCGGGCAATTGACAGAATAGTGCATAGTTATGCCATGTTATTCACGGCAATGATCATGTATATAGGCATCATGTCCATAAACAAGTAGACCGACTCCTGCCTGCATCTACTACTATTACTCCACTCATCGGCCGCTATCCATCATGCATCCAGAGTATTAAGTATGCAACAGAGTAGTGCTTGGGACAAGATGACATGATGTAGACAAAGTAAGCTCAAGCAATATGAATAAATCCCATCGTTTTTATCATTAACGGCAACAATACAATACGTGTCATGTCCCTTTCTGTCACTGGGATTGAGCAACGCAAGATTGAACCCATAACAACGCACCACTCCCATTGAAGATAAATCAATCTAGTTGGACAAAACAAACCGATAGATCAGAGAGAAATACGAAGCTATAAAAATCATGCATATAAGAATTCAGAGAAGACTCAATATATATTCATGAATAATATGATCATAAACCCACAATTCATAGGATCCCAACAAACACACCGCAAACAAGATTACATCAAATAGATCACTGCGGGAATCGGGGTGAACTTTGTATTGAAGATCAAAGAGAGAGAGGAAGCCATGTAGGTACTAGCTATGGACCCGTAGGTCTATGGTGGACTACTCACACAACATCATGGAGGCAGCAAGGTTGATGTAGAAGGCCTCCGTGATCGATTCCCCCTCTAACAGGGTACCAAAAAAGGTCTCCAGATGGCCTCCCGTCGAAACAGAGACTTGCGGCAACGGGAAAAGTGTTTCGGGTGGCTCTCTATTGTTTTCCCGATATTTGAGAAATTATAGGGGCGGAATTAGGTCAGATGGAGCCACGAGGCCCCCACAAGGCAAGAGGGCGCGCCTACCCCTGGGCGCGCCCTATTGCCTTGTCGTCTCCTCGTGTGTCGTCGGGTCTCCCTCCGAAGCTTTGAGGTCTTATTTTGGTCTGGAAAAAATCATCAAAAAGTTTTGTAGCGTTGGACTCCGTTTGGTACTGTTTCCTGAAAAGACAAAAACACGCAGAAAACCGCAACTGGCGCATGGCACTGGGTTAATAGGTTAGTTCCCAAAAATGGTATAAAATAGCATATAAATGCATACAAAGCATCCAAGATTGATAATATAATAGCATGGAACAATAAAAAAATATAGATACGTGATAACCCACAAGTATAGGGGATCAATTGTAGCCTTTTTCGATAAGAGTGTCGAACCCAACGAGGAGCTAAAGGTAGAATTAATATTCCCTTCAAGTTCTATCGACCACTGATACAACTCTACGCACACTCAACGTTCACTTTACCTTGAACAAGAATAAAACTACTTTGCAGGGATAAAACTAGAATTACTTTGCAAGAATAAAACTAGGAGTACTTAGCGAGAATAAAACTACAAGTAATTTGGAAGATAACAAAAGTTAGCTGTTTAGTAGAAAGCTTTTTGTAACACAAGAGGAAGATTGTCGATAGGCAATTGAATATAACATGGTAGATACTTATTATATGCAATGAGGGAGAGGCATACGCTAACACACTTTCCATACTTGGATCATATGCACTTATGATTGGAACTCTAGCAGGCATTCGCAACTACTAAAGATCACTAAGGTAAAAACCAACCATAGCATTAAGTAACAAGTCCTGTTTACTCCCATACGCAATCAACGCCCTTACCCGGGTTTGTGTTTCAGTCACTCACACAACCCACTATAAGCGAATCATGAACGAAAATACCATATTAACATACAACTCATATCAATCACACCATACCACAATTAACCCGTAGGACAAAAGAAATCTACTCAAACATCATAGGATAGCCACAGATCATTGGGTAAAAATATATAGCATTAAGCACCATGTTTAAGTAGAGATTATAGCGGGGGAAAGAGGTGTTACACCACTGCATAGAGGAGGAGAGAGTTGGTGGTGACGGCGGCGAAGTTGTTGGTGTAGATCCCCGTCACGATGGTTTCCCGACGGCGTTTCGACACCACCGGGAGAGAGAAGGAGAGAGCACCCCTCCTTCGTCTTCTTTCTTGCCCCCCCTAGATGGGAGGAGAGTTTCCCCTCTGGTCCATGGATGCCATGGCTCCCGTAGGGTAGGAGCCCCTCCGAGATTGGATCTCTTTCTGTTTCTCTTCTGTTTTCGCGTCCTGTTTTCTGTTGTTTCACCGTTTCTTGAATATCCGGAGATCCGTAACTCCGATTGCGCTGAAATTTTGAGCTGATTTTTCTAGGGAAATTATATTTCTTTCAGCGAAAGAAGGGCCCCAACCAACTTATGAGGGAGTCCCAAGGCAACCTGACGCGCCCATAGTCCCTAGCCACGCTGGGATACCTTGGGACCACCTCAGGCACCGTCTTGCATTGATTCCAACTCCCAAAAATCAAATATATTCCAAAATAAATCTCCTCAAATTTTGATCGAGTTTGGACTTCGTTTGTTATGGATTTTCGGTGAAACAAAACACACACAAAAAACAGGAACTGACACTGGGCACTGGATCAATATGTTAGTCCCTAAAATAATATAAAATGTTGCCAAAAGTATATGAAAGTTGTAGAATATTGGCATGAAACAATCAAAAATTATAGATACGTTGGAGACCTGTCAGATTGCCATAGAAGGAAGAGAAGGAGGTCAGCGACGGCGAGGACAGCTCCGACGACAAGTAGATCCGGCTCGATCCCTACTGCGTCTTCGACCGGTACTTCCGTGAGAAGGACGGAAAGGGCTCCGGGAAGGGCAAGGGCAGTCGTGGATGATCTCCACTATAGCTAAACATGCCAAATTTTGGTACTCCGATGACATGTTAGTAGTGATGGAGTAGCCAGACGATGTGTGTAATGTATCGATGTAGTTGCATTAGTTTGTATGGATTTGAGATATGAGATTTGAGGTGTCCGGTTGTGAGAAGGAATTTGAGGCTTGACCGGTCAATGTCCACGGACGCGTCCGCGGGCATTTGAGGGGCCGGATTTGCAAAGTTCGGTTGTAGATGCCCTTATGCAAGTTTTTATGACTAACCATGTGAATAACCAATTCTTGTTAACTCTATAAATTGATATAAATGAAGCATGAGAGTTTAGTTCTTTCTACAAAAGATCCATACATACTCTAATAAATGTAAGTGAAGCAAAATAGCATTGTACAAATAACAATGTTCCAAATATAGAGAAAAGAGCATCCAAATTTAAAAATATATAAGTGAAGCGCACGAAGCATTCTATAAATTCATACTTAAAAGATATAAGTTAAGTACAAATATCATTCTATGACTCAACCAAGGACTATCCCATACCTGCATGGTGCATAAAATAAAATGCAAAAAACACAAAAGACGCTCCAAGAATTTACGCATATCATGTGAACAAAACAAAAAACCGAGACATGTCGATAATTGTCGAGAGAAGAAAGATGGGATGCCTTCCAGGGCATCCCCAAGTCTAGATGCTTTAGTATCCTTGAGTATTTACTTGGGGTGCCTTGGGCATCCCCAAGCTTGAACTCTTGCCTCTCCTTATTCTTCTCATATGGATGTCTCCTCGGTCTTCGAACACTTCATCCACAAAAAACTCAATAAAACTTTTATTAGAGGGGTTAGTGCATATAACATCAAATCCCATCATGTCTTGTTATAAAAATATTGTAAAATTATAATAAAACATTAACTACTGTATGCTATCACAAATCTATGGCTCCCACATTAACGGGGCTTAACAAGATTTCGAACATAAGCAGATAAAGAAACTATAACAACAATCTGTGAAAACATGACAATCTCTAAAGATGCAAATGAAATATATACTTATGTAACTACAAAAAATCTGAAAACTTAGGACGTAATAAAATTAGTGCATAAAAGTATTGTATAAAAAATTTAGAAACTTTTCACATCCCAGTAAAATATGCAAATTCAAACACTACAACAAAAGTTTTTTGTTTATGCACAACACATATCAAACAAGCAATTTAAACACCCTAAAGATAAATCTTGGCACATTATTTTTATGATACAATGGATTTGTACAAGGGGATAATATTTTTGTTGAAAAGTTTCTGTAATTAAGATTCACAAAGTTTTCATGGGCATGAATAAAGTTCAAGGACGTCCCCCACTTCGACGATGCTAGTCCTTCTCAATTTAACTTTTATTTCTGAAAAGTTTTAGGTTCCCCTCTTTATTTATTTTTTGTTTGTGAAAATTTATAAGCACAGAACATAAGAAAATGACTCTCTAAAACTTCCGGGTTGTCTCTGAGGCAGCGATTTCTTTAAAGCTATTAAGCTAGGCATAAAGTGCTCAAGTAATTGACCCACCAGGATACCAAGGTATATCAAAGCAAATTTTAATTAACAATGATTTATAATTTAGTAGTGAGCATAAAGCAACATATATCATATATCATCGAAGTCTAACTCTCTTCCTATGCATTGGCATGTCATAAAATAATAATTCATGCACACAAAGTAAAGGCCAATACATAACATAGGTAGTTTCTTGCAATTTTATTGTATTAGAAACATGGAGAGGTGGAGATGTGGTTCCTCTCTAATAATAATTGCATGTAGGAGCATCAAGGACATGCATATTATATCCATCAAAATTATCATGTGCAATGGTAAAACGCAACCCATCAATATAATCCTTAGTAAGAACAAACTTCTCCGGTATGGTGTAGTTGGGAGAATTCAAAAACATAATAGGACTGTCATGTGTGGGTGCAATAGCAACAATTTTCTTGCTTAACATACATAATTATAGCAAGTTCATCTTCACAAGCATAATTCATATTGTCATTATGTCCATAACATAGCAAGCATCAAGTTCATCAAAAAGGGAAATTTCAAACGAATCCAAGGGATCATAGCATCATCAACACAACATTCATCCTTCGGTAAGCATGAAGGGGGATCAAACAATGTAAGAGTTAACGAATTACTCTTATTAGAAGGTGGGCATGGGTAGCTAATCCGCTCTTCCTCATTTTGTTCTTCGCTCTCCTCCTCATCCTTTTCCTCTAATGAGCTCACGGTTTCAACATTTTTTCTTCCACAGATTCCTGCAAAATATTAGCCTCTTCTTGGAAAGGGCAAACTTTCTCAATATAATCGTTAATATATGCATTAGAATCATAGTTTTCATGGCAATATTTAAGCATGGAAAAAAATTCAGATCTCTAAAGGGCATCATCATGCTTTTCTTAAATTTCAAACAAAGAAGCAATTTCATAAGCACCCTTAAAAGCGACAAATTCTTCAATTTGTTCAACATGATAATAATCATATATCCATTAGCATAAGAAGTCAAGGTTTCCTTATCATTAAATTCACATTGAAAGGGAAGGCGTGGAGCCTCCTTCTTTGATTAACAAGTATAACAATATCTTAAGCACACATTCCAAACATACCAACACAATATTTTGATTTGAACCCATAAGTGCTTCCCTTTTTGGGACAAGCGATAATACCTAAAGTATTCCCGGTGATCCAAAGTGTATCCCATTATTAAGTTGAAAAGGGATTTATCTGAATTATCAAAATAGTACTTAATGTTTTCCACATAACCAGGATCGAGGCTTTTAGGAGGTTCATCATCTCCATGAATAGCAAGTACAACTAGTTGTTTTGGTGTGTCGTGTTCCATATCCATAACTAAATATATAAACAACTTATAACATAAAATAAAATCTACTTAGAGATAAAGGAAACAGACACACACAAGAATACCAACGGCAACAGCGCCAGAAAAGGTCTTGATAACCCATAAGTATAGGGGATCATTTGTATACTTTTTGATAAATAAGAGTGTAGAACCCAACGAGGAGGGAAAGGTAGGATTAATATTCTCTCAAGTTCTATCGACCACCGATACAACTCTACGTGCGCTAACGCTCACTTTACATATAACAAGAATAAAACTAGTTTGTTGGTGTAACTGGATAGTTTTCCAAGATAATAAATAACGTGGAAATAAAAGTTAGGTGTTATTTTAATAAAAGAACAATTAAGTTAGTATAGAGAGTGTCGAAAAGTGGTGATAGGATTTGCGATATTGTTCAAAGGCAATTGACAACTAGATCGGTAATTGTTATTGCAATTTTATATGAGGGAGAGGCATAAGCTAACACACTTTTCGTAGTTGGATCACATGAACTCATGATTGAAAATCTAGCAACCATCTGCAAAAACTAGAGATAATTAAGGCAATTCAACCATATGCGACAATCCACTTACCCGAGTTTGTATTTCTGTCAACCACACACTCAGTTGGTAAGAAAATCATGAACATATTGCAACAACCTATAACGGGAATTCCACACGTGTGTGTGGCACGAAAGGCCCTGATACGTCTCCAACATATCAATAATTTATGAAGTATTCATGCCATATTTACCCATTTTTACAATATTTTTATATAGTTTTGATGCACTTTATACGATTTAGTTGGAACTAACTCAGACTGACGTTGTTTTCAGCAGAATTACCGTGGTGTTGTTTTTGTGTAGAAAATAAAAGTTCTCGGAATCACACGAAACTTTTTGATGATTTTTTCTGAAAGGAAAGAGGACCGAGAAGCTTCAAGGGAGTACCAGGGGACCCACGAGGAGGTGACAAGGAAGTGGGCGCACCATGTTACCTTATGGGCCCCCTGTGGCTCCGATTCGTGTGATTCCAACGCTGAAAAATCCTATATATACAGAAACCTCCGAAAGTTTGCCTAGAACTTCCACTGCGCCACCGCAAGCCTCTGTTCCGAAGAAATCACATCCGGAGCCATCTTTCGGCACCGTGCCGGAGGGGGAATCATCACCGGAGGCCATCTTCATCATCCCGGTGGTCTCCATGACGAGGAGGGAGTAGTTCATCCTCTGGGCTGAGGGTATGTACCAATAGCTCTGTGTTTGATCTTTCTCTCTCATGTTGTTGAGATGTCACGATCTTGATGTATCATGGGATCTGTCAATATATTTGAATCATATGGTGTTCTTACCTTGCTATCTTGATGTGATGAATTGAGTCTTTCCCTTTGAGGTTTTGTTATGTCAGATTGAATATTGGATTTGAGATCACTTGATGTATGTCTTGCATGTGGATACCCGTGGTGACAATGGGGTGTTCTATTGATTCACTTGATATATTTTTTGGTACTCAACTTGCAAATTCCCGTGTGACAATGGGGTAATCTATGCACATGGGTTGATGCACGTTTTCATCCTACTTTCTCTGATAAAAATCTTGGGGTACTCTTTGAAGTTCTTTGTGTTGGGTTGAATATGATGAATCTAAAATTGTTTGATGCATGTTGAATAATTAACCCACCGGATACTTGTGGTGACATTGGAGTATCTAGGTGACATTAGGGTTGATTGATGTGTATCATTCGGTGTTATTTTAGTACGAAGTCTAGAGTTGTTTGTGACACTTATAGGAATAACTCAATAGATTGATCGGAAAGGATAACTTTGAGGTGGTTTGCTACCTACAACAATTTCTTCTTATGTTCTCCGATTGATAAGAACTTTGGAATGATTCTTTGTCACACATAAACGGATTGTTATATGATTATGTTATGTTAGCATTGTTGAGAGATTGCACTAGTGAAAGTATGAACCCTAGGCTTTATTTCCAAGCATTGCAATACCGTTTATGCTCACTTTTATTACTTGTTACCTTGCTGTTTTTATATTTTCATATTACAAAAGCCTATTGTAACATCCCAAAATTCTAAATTTTGGAATGTTATATTAAATAAAAAATTGTGATTATTTGTTTGATTGTTGTGTGATTGATTGTGTGAAAATTTGAAACTTTTCAAAAGTTAAATGAGAGGGAATAAAAAGACTTACCCAATACTTTCACTCTTGCATATAATCTCCATGCATTCAAATTCATTTCATCACAAAACCCTAGAGTGAAGATAATATGACTTCTTCCATTTAAAGAAATGAAAAGGATTTCAAAAGATTTGGTTTGAAATCCAAGTTCAAACCCAATTATGAGATCACTTGGTTTATTCAAATTATTTTCCTCCAAAAAAATATGGAAATAAGGGTAAAATGATTCCCTTCAATGAACAATTGGGACAATATAAATTTGAAATTATTTTTTATTTAAAAAAATATTTTTTACTGATTTTAAACAATAGTAGCACTGTTTACATTATATGAGTTTTTTTGGACTTTATTTGACTTTGAAAAATAGTTCATATTTTAGAAATATTTTTCCAAATTTTTTGATATATTATATGTCTATGTAATATTTTTTAATTTATTTGTTTTTTTCTCTATTTATTTTATGTGTTTATCTTAAAAAGAAAATTTTGGCCGAAGCCCAACTAGCTACAGTGCCAGGCCGGCCTAGTAGCACGCGCCCGTGCCCGAATCCCGCAGGATCCGGTCGCCCGATCCCTTTTCCCTGTCTCCCTCTCAATGACATTAGGCCTCACCATCCAAAGCCGCCCGCGCTCACCTTCCTCCCTCGCCGGAGCCGAGGCCGGCAACCTCCCTCCCCGTGATTTCTTGCCGTTCTGGCCTCGCCCCATCTTCCACGCCTTCGGTACTATAAATATTGACCCCTCCTTGACCGAAACCCTCACAAATCCCCCTCACCCTTGCCTTCTCGCTGCTGAAATCGCTCGCCGTTGCCGAAGCCCGCCGTTGCGCCGTTGCCGAAGCTCTGCACACCACCGCCACCTCCCGTCGTCATTTGATCCCACCAAACGACCCACCGTCGTCGACTGCATCCTCAATACACCTTCGCCGTCGCCGCCGACCATGAGAATCACCGAAACAGCAATCCAGGGCTGCCTCGACCTCGCCGGACCTCGCCACCGTCGCTGTGAGCACCACCGACCGCCCTCGTCCGTTAGATCTCGTGTATACGGTGTAGATTAGATCACTTATTCCGGGAACCATTTTATTTTATGTATCGGTTGCCCGCTCGCTCGCCCACTTAGATCGCGCCATGTGTCCCCTAGCCGACCCGAAGTTATTTCTTTTTTTCGGTTTTTATTTTTTGTTTCAGATTTAATTTTTGTTTTACATATTTAATATCTTTTATGTTTTAAATTATTTTTGAGTGATTCTTTTCGCAAGAGATCAATACTATTGTCTAGTTTTTGTAGATGAAAAGTTTGCTCATGTTTGGAATTTTTGAATTTGAATTAGCATGAATTTGGTTCAAATGCTAGATTGCTAATATCTTTCGTTTGAAAATAGCTTTTTAATTGATTCTTTTTTGCTCTTACACTAGGACCTTTGTCTATGCAGTAGAGTTTCCAAAAAAAAAAATTGTTTGCAAAAACAATATTGTATTAGTTATTGCTAGGTTAAATTCTATTTCTTTTAGTTTTAATGGTTTTTAATTATTTTCTTTTGTTATTTTTGACAAGTTTTAAATTGTTTATGTTAGTTAACAGTAGCCACTTTTATTTGTAGTTAATATATATTTTATTTATTTTTTGTTTCTTTTGTTTTGCATGAAAACTTGTTTTGATCATAAGTGGATTTTTATAATAGCTTTTAGTTTGATTATTTTTGCATAGAAACCTTTAGGTGAAATTCTTTATGTTATTTTAATAAAAAAACATTATTTATTTTTTGTTAATTTATTAGTTTAGTGTTTTATTTGCTTAAGTTTTTTACTTAGGACAAAAAAACATTTGTATTAGTTGTAGTAAAGTCTTAGACTTTTCTTTAGTAGTTTTCTTTGTAGTTTTTCTTTGTAGTTTCTTTGGATTTTATTTGGGTATTATTGTGGATTATCTTTGTTGCTTTTATTGTTTGATTATTATGTTGAGTGCTAGAATTGATGGCTATTATGATTACTTATATGAATGCACTGTTTGACTATATGGATTTTCATCGGAGAGTGACGAATAGTTCTACCAAGTATTTTTTATTAGAGCGTTATAAATCTTCATCAACTTGCCAAGCAACTTTACTTTGATCATATTTTGAATACCTATGATTTTATTGCATTAGTGCCATTTCCTCTTACATCCAATAGGAATATTGAAACTTGTAGCTTGAGTAGAATCATGAGGTAGGAACTCATACCCTTGTCACCAAGCCCCGGGAATCATTGTTAAGTTGGTTGCAGTTATGCTTCAGTAGACGGGGATTGGTATGAGTGTTTCATGTGAGATATGAGTGTAATGATAAATGGATCAACCTCAAGACTACAAGACTTCAAGATTTCAGCACACCTCTGTGTGGACTGCTTGCAAGAAGAGTGGATCCCGGTTCACCTAGTTCTATGACATTGCCACGGGATCCTGGAGATGTACCAGTGATCACCCAGTTCTACAACCTTGCTAGGGGATACTGGGGATGTAGCAGTGATCACCCAGTTTTTAAAGGCCACCCAGGCTCAAAGGGATCGATGGATCTTTCAAGAACAGAAGCTTCCGTGTGCAACCGCAAGCTATTATGGGCTCTAGCATAGTTGAGTACTTCAAAATGACTTTGTCTCGATCATCCTGTTCTCAAACGCCAGGCCGTGCAAGGACTTCAAAGGAGCAATCGAGTCTTGGGAGAAAAGTGCGCAAACCTCTCTAGAGTGTTAAACTAATCGATTAGCCGTGTCCCCAGTTATAGAAAACATCAGCACCGGAGATGATACTATTAGCTAGTCTCAACACAATTAATTATAATGAGTGGGTTTATTAATAATTTAGGAATATGAGAATTGGTTGGCGGAACCATCTCATTAACAATCAACTTTTGTAGTGATATTCCGTTTGACTCTTTTGTTGTAGGGGAAAATCAGCTTTTCGCAAAACTTATAACTTAGTGGTACCACAACCATATTGAACATAGAATTGAACATTCATCTACCTTCTATTTTGATCTTGTCGGTACATTCAATGTACTGACCTACATGGCTGCAACGTCTTATGTTGCAGATATTTCTATGACGAGTAAGAGTGCAATATAGGGTTACGATCTACACTCAATTTGCCGTTTGCGTTGATGGGACTCCATACCCTTATGATTTTTTTCGCTGTGATAAAGGGTATACTCTGTATCTACGGTATTTATTTTACATGCGATGTTATGGTATTTCATCGAAGCACTGTGTGTGCCAGCATACTGATCCAGGGATGGCACAAAAAGCATAGAGACACCGATCCATTTGGGTCGGGTCGGTACACTTATTTCTACTATCCATACTACACTTGTATCACCATCTCTTCGCCGAACTAGTGCACTTATACAATTTGCCATTGTGTTGGGTGTGTTGGGGACACAAGAGATTTCTTGTATTTGATTGCAGGGTTGTTTGAGAGAGACCATATTCATCCTACACCTCCCACAGATTGATAAACCTTAGGTCATCCACTTGAGGGGAATTTGTTGCTGACCTACAAAACTCTGCACTTGGATGCCCAACAACGTCTACAAGAATAAAGTTGTGTAGTAGACATCAAGCTCTTTTCTGGCATCGTTGCCGGGGAGGTGAGTGCTTGAAGGTATATCTTTAGATCTTGCATTTGAATCTTTTAGTTTCTTGTTTGTCACTAGTTTGGTTTTATAAAAGAAAATTACAAAAAAGGAATTTATGTTACCTCAAATGCTTCGGCTTTATAATGTCTTTCGTGAAAATGATGGATCAGAAAATTGTGCCGAAGTGTTAGAAGAAGAATTTAATAAAATGGTTGGCACTAAATCCTTGGATGATAAGCATGATTGCAATGTTGTTAGTATGAATTCTATGAATATCCATGATGCTAATGATATTCAAAGCCACAAGCTTGGGGATGCTATGTTTCATGAAGATGATATTTTTAGTCCCCCAAGTTTTGATGAGCAAATTTATTATGATGATGGCATGCCTCATATCTATGATGATTGTGGTGTTGACATGTATGATATAAAGAGTAATGATAAACATGAAACTTGTCATGATGATTTTAATATTCAATGTGGTTATGTCAGTCAAGTGTCTCATGATAGTTATTTTGTTGAGTTTGCTCCCACTACTATGAATGAGAAGAAAATTGCTTATGTGGAGAGTAATGAAAATTCAATGCTTGTGTATCATGAAAAGAATATTTTATGTGATAGTTATATTGTTGAATTCCTTCAGGATGCTACTGAAAACTATTATGAGGGAGCAACAAATGCTTGTAGGTATTGCAATAATATCAAGTTTTCTTCCTATGTGTTCTAATTTTTTGAAGTTGTGCTTGTTTTGCCTTCCTATGCAAGTTGATTCTGTTGGAAATATGCCCTAGAGGCAATAATAATTTAGTTATTATCATATTTCCTTGTTCATGATAATCGTTTATTATCCATGCTATAATTGTATTGATTGGAAACTCAAATACATGTGTGGGTACATAGACAACACTGTGTCCCTAGTATGCCTCTAGTTAACTAGCTCGTTGATCAAAAGATGGTGAAGGTTTCCTAGCCATGGACATGAGATGTCATTTGATAACGGGATCACATCATTAGGAGAATGATGTGATGGACAAGACCCAAACTGTAAACGTAGCATATGATCGTGTCAGTTTATTGCTATTGTTTTCTGCATGTCAAGTATCTGTTCCTATGACCATGAGATCATGCAACTCCCTGACATCGGAGGAGTACCTTGTGTGTATCAAACGTCGCAACGTAACTGGGTGACTATAAAGGTGCTCTACAGGTATCTCCGAGGATGTCTGTTGGGTTGGCATGGATCAAGACTGGGATTTGTTACTCCGTGTGACGGAGAGGTATCTCAGGGCCCACTCGGTAATACAACATCACAATGAGCCTTGCAAGCAATGTGACTAAAGTGTTAGCCACGAGATCTTGTATTACGGAACGAGTAAAGAGACTTGCCGGTAACGAGATTGAACTAGGTATAGAGATACCGACGATCGAATCTCGGGCAAGTAACATACCGAAGAACAAAGGGAATAGCATACGGGATTAACTGAATCCTTGACATAGAGGTTCGACCGATAAAGATCTTCGTAGAATATGTAGGAGCCAATATGGGCATCCAGGTCCCGCTATTGGTTATTGACCGTAGAGGTGTCTCGGTCATGTCTACATAGTTCTCGAACCCACAGGGTCTACACACTTAACGTTTGGTGACGATATAAGTATAGTTGAGTTGTTATGTTGGTGACCGAAAGTTGTTCGGAGTCCCGGATGAGATCCCGGACATGACGAGGAGCTCTGGAATAGTCCGGAGGTAAAGATTGATATATGGGATAATAGTGTTTGGTCTCCGGAAGGGTTCCGGAATTCACCGGAAGGGGTTCCGGATGTTTCCCGAAATGTTCGGGTACGAGAACACTTTATTTGGGCCAAGGGGTAAAGCCCACGAGGCTTTAGGAAGGTGCAAAAGGAAGTTTTGCGGAGGCCAGGGGCCAGACGCCAGGGACCCTGGCGTCTGGGGCCAGACGCCGGGGACCCTGGCGTCTGGTCCTGGAGTCCGAGCAGGACTCTTGCCTGGCGGGCCAAACCGACTTTGAGGAGGCTCTTTCTCCAAGTTTCGACCCCAGGGCTCAACATATAAATAGAGGGGCAGGGCTAGCACCCGGAACACATCAAGATTTCCCCAAGCCGTGTGCGGCAACCCTAACCCTCTAGTTCCTATGTCATAATCTCCGCAGCGCTTGGCGAAGCCCTGCAGAGATTGTTCCTCACCATCATCACCACGCCGTCGTGCTGCCGGAACTCATCTACTACTTCACCATTGCTCGCTGGATCGAGGAGGTGAAGGCGTCATCAAGCCGTACGTGTGTTGAACGCGGAGGTGCCGTCCGTTCGGCACTAGTTCGTGATCGGTTCGAGGGACGACTTGCGATTTGGATCGCGGAAACGTTCGACTACATCAACCGCGTTTCTTAATGCTTCCGCTTAGCGATCTACAAGGGTATGTAGATTCACTCTCCCTCTCGTAGATGCTCATCACCATGGATAGATCTTGCGTGTGCGTAGGAAATTTTTTGTTTCCCATGCAACGTTCCCCAACAGATTCTTGCTATGATAAATTGTTTGATTACTAAATACCTATGCACAGGAAGTGGGATCGAATCAAATATGTTGTCCATGTGATTCATGATGATCTCTTGCATGTTTCAATTACTACTTTTTATGCGAGTGTCATTGAAATCATCATGCCTAGCTAAAAGGCATTAAAGAAAAGCGCTTGTTGGGAGACAACCCAACACTTTTACTTTCTGTTTTTGTGTGTTCACATGATTAAGATACTGTATTAATCATGTTTTGTATCTTTTATTTCAATAATGTGCCAAGTAAAGCCTTTGGGACAGTGTGGATACTTGTTGGTTTGATTCTGCGCGAAAACAGAATTTACCGGAGCATCAAAATATTCTGAAATTTTTACACGTTATTTATCTGCAAATTGCCTGCGATTTCCTAATTTATCAGAATTTTCAAAGATAGGGAACTATAGTTTTAGTTGAGATCTTTACAGATTGTTCTGTTTTTTGACATATTCTATTTTGTCTTGGGGAACGTTGCATGGGAAACAAAAAAAAATCCTACGCACATACAAGATCTATCCATGGAGATGAGCATCTACGAGAGGAGATATCGGATCCACATACCCTTGTAGATCACTAAGCGGGAAGCGTTAAGAAACGCGGTTGATGTAGTCGAACGTCTTCGCGATCCAAATCGCAAGCCGTCCCGCGATCCAATCACGATCTAGCGCCGATCCGACGGCACCTTCGCGTTCAGCACACGTATAGCTCGATGATGATCTCCGCCTCCTTGATCAAGCAAGCGAGGGAGGAGAGGTAGATGGGTTCTCCCGCAGCACGGCGTCGTGGTGGCGGTGGTGGTGGAGCTGATCCGGCAGAGCTTCGCTAAGCAACACCAAACCAATCTATACTAGAGGAGAAACGATCTAGGGGAGAGGGAGGGCTGCGCCGTGGCTAAAAGGTGTGGCCGCCCTCACAATACCCCACTATATATAGGGGGAGAGGGAGAGGGGGCCGGCGCCCTAGGGTTCCCACCCCTAGCGGCGGCGGCCTAGATGGGGAGCTGCTGGCCAAGGGGGATGCCTTGGCCCCCAAGGCAAGTGGCGGCCGGCCCCTCCTAGGGTTCCCTCAGCCCTTCGGACGCATGGGACCTTGTGGGAGGAGTGGACAGCCCACCAGGGGCTGGTGCGCCCCCTCTCACAACCCATGGGGCCCTCCGGGGCAGGTGGACCCACCCGGTGGACCCCGAAAACCCTTCCGGCACTCCCGACGAAACCCGGGCAAACTCCGAAACCATTCCGGTGCCCGAACATCAACTTCCTATATATCAATCTTTATCTCCGGACCATTCCAGAGCTCCTCGTGACGTCTGGGATCTCATCCGGGACTCCGAACAACCTTCGGTCATCACTATACATAACCTAATAATACCGAAACATCATCGAACGTTAAGTGTGCAGACCCTACGGGTTCGAGAACTATGTAGACATGACCGAGACACCTCTACGGTCAATAACCAATAGCGGGACCTGGATGCCCATATTGGTTCCTACATATTCTACGAAGATCTTTATCGGTTGAACCTCAATGTCAAGGATTCAGTTAATCCCGTACGCTGTTCCCTTTGTATATCGGTATGTTACTTGCCCGAGATTCGATCGTCGGTATCTCCATACCTAGTTCAATCTCGTTACCGGCAAGTCTCTTTACTCGTTCCGCAATACAAGATCCCGTGGCTAACACTTTAGTCACTTTCCTTGCAAGGCTCATTGTGATGTTGTATTACCGAGTGGGCCCTGAGATACCTCTTCATCACACGGAGTAACAAATCCCAGTCTTGATCCATGCCAACTCAACAGACACCCTCGGAGATACCTGTAGAGCATCTTTATAGTCAACCAGTTATGTTGTGACGTTTGATACACACAATGTACTCCTCCGGTGCCAGTGAGTTACATGATCTCATGGTCATAGGAACACGTACTTTGACATGCAGAAAACAATAGAAATAAACTGACATGATCATATGCTACGTTCATAGTTTAGGTCTTGTCCATCACATCATTCTCCTAATGATGTGATCCCGTTATCAAATGACAACTCTTGTCCATGGCTAGGAAACCTTGACCATATTTGACCAACGAGCTAGTCCTATAGAGGCTCACTAGGGACACATTGTTGTCTATGTACCCACACATGTATTTGAGTTTCCAATCAATACAATTCTAGCATGGATAATAAACATTTATCATGAACAAGGAAATATAATAATAACCATTTCATTATTGCCTCTAGGGCATATTTCCAACAGTCTCCCATTTGCACTAGAGTCAATAATCTAGCTCACATCACTATGTGATTTACATTGTAATAAATCTAACACCCATACAGTTCTGGTGTTGATCATGTTTCCCTCGTGGAAGAGGTTTAGTCAACGGATCTGCAACATTCTGATCCGTGTGTACTTTGCAAATACTTATGTCTCCTCCCTCGATGTAATCGCGGATGGAATTGAAGCGTCGCTTTATGTGTCTGGTCCTCTTGTGAAACCTTGGTTCCTTGGCTAGATCAATGGCACCAGTGTTGTCACCGAACAGAGTCATTGGGTCCAGTGCACTGGGCACAACTCCAAGATCCGTCATGAACTGCTTCATCCAGACAACTTCCTTTGCCGCCTCCGAGGCAGCAATGTACTCCGCTTCGAATGTAGAATCAGCTACCATGCTTTGCTTGGAACTGCACCAGCTTACCGGTTTGAGACTTAGAGTCATCCGGATAAGTGTCAAAGCTTGCATCGACGTAACCCTTTACGACGAGCTCGTGATCACCTCCATAAACAAGAAACATTTCCTTAGTCCTTTTCAGGTACTTTGGGATATTCTTGACCGCCGTCCAGTGATCCACTCCTGGATTACTTTGAAACCTTCCGGCCATACTTATGGCAAGGCTGACATCTGGTCTTGTGCACATCATTGCATACATGATAGAGCCTATGGCTGAAGCATAGGGGATGACACTCATCTTTTCTCTATCCTCTGTAGTCACTGGGCATTGAGTCTTACTCAACTTCACACCTTGTAACACATGCAAGAACCCTTTCTTGGACTGATCCATTTTGAACTTCTTCAAAACTTTATCAAGGTATGTGCTCCATGAAAGTCCTATTAAGCGTCTTGATCTATCTCTATAGATCTTGATGACTAATATGAAAGCAGCTTCTCCTAGGTCCTTCATTGAAAAACTCTTATTCAAATATTCCTTCACGCTTTCCAAAAATTCTATATTGTTTCCAATCAGCAATATGTCATCCACATATAATATTAGAAACACTATAGATCTCCCACTCACTTTCTTGTAAATACAAGCTTCTCCATAAACTTGTACAAACCCAAACGCTTTGATCACCTCATCAAAGCGCTTATTCCAACTCCGAGATGCCTGCACCAGTCCATAAATGGATCGCTGGAGCTTTCAAACTTTGTCAGCATTCTCTAGATCAACAAAACCTTCTGGTTGCATCATATACAACTCTTCCTCAAGGAAACCGTTGAGGAACGCTGTTTTGACTTCCATCTGCCAAATTTCATAATCGAAAAATGCAGCTATTGCTAACATGATTCTGACGAACTTAAGCATCACTACGGGAGAGAAAGTCTCATCGTAGTCAATTCCTTGAACTTGTCAAAAACCCTTTGCCACAAGTCGAGCTTTATAGATGGTGACATTACCATCTTCGTCCGTCTTCCTCTTAAAGATCCATTTGTTCTGAATGGCCTTTTGCCGTTCAGGTAATACTTCCAAAGTCCACACTTTGTTTTCATACATGGATCCTATCTCGGATTTCATGGCCTCTAACCATTTGTCGGAATCCGGGCCCATCATCGCTTCTCCATAGCTCATAGGTTCATCGTTGTCCAACAACATGACCTCCAAGACAGGGTTACCGTACCACTCAGGAGCAGTACGTGCCCTTGTCGTCCTACGAGGTTCGATAGTAACTTGATCCGAAGCTTCATGATCACTATCATTAGCTTCCTCTCCAATTGATGTAGGCTCCACAGAAACATCTTTCTGCGTTGTGCTACTCTCTAGTTGAAGTGAAGGTTCAACAACCTCATCAAGTTCTATCTTCCTCGCACTCAATTCTTTCGAGAGAAACTCTTTCTCGAGAAATGACCCGTTCTTAGAGACAAACACTTTGCCTTCGGATCTGAGATAGAAGGTGTACCCAACCGTCTCTTTTGGGTATCCTATGAAGACGCATTTCTCCACTTTGGGTTCCAGCTTTTCAGGCTGAAGCTTTTTGACATAAGCATCACATCCCCAAACTTTAAGAAACGACAACTTTGGTTTCTTGCCAAACCACAGTTCATACGGCGTCATCCCAACAGATTTAGATGGTGCCCTATTTAAAATGAATGCAGCTCTCTCTAACGCATAACCCCAAAACAATAGTGGCAAATTGGCAAGAGACATCATAGACCGCACCATATCCAATAAGGTTCGATTACGATGTTCGGACACACCATTAAGCTGTGATGTTCCAGGTGGCGTCAATTGTGAAACAATTCCACATTGTCTTAAGTGATTGCCAAACTCATAACTCAGATATTCTCCTCCCGGATCAGATTGTAGGAATTTAATCTTCTTGTTACGATGATTCTCAACTTCACTCTGAAATTGCTTGAACTTTTCAAACGTTTCAGACTTATGTTTCATTAAGTAAATATACCCATATCTACTTAAGTCACCAGTGAAGGTGAGAAAATAACGATATCCACCGCGCGCCTCAATGCTCATCGGACCGCACACATCAGTATGTATGATTTCCAACAAGTCACTTGCCCGTTCCATTGTTCTAGAGAACGGGGTCTTAGTCATCTTGCCCATGAGGCATGGTTCACATGTGTCAAATTATTCAAAATCAAGTGACTCCAAAAGTCCATCAGCATGGAGTTTCTTCATGCGTTTTACACCAATATGACCTAAGCGGCAGTGCCACAAGAAAGTGGTACTATCATTATCAACTCTACATCTTTTGGCATCAATGTTATGAACATGTGTATCATCACTATCGAGATTCAATACGAATAAACCCCTCACATTGGGTGCATGACCATAAAAGATATTACTCATATAAATAGAACAACCATTATTCTCTGATTTAAATGAGTAACCGTCTCGCAATAAACAAGATCCAGGTATAATGTTCATGCTCAACGCAGGCACTAAATAACAGTTATTCAGGTTCATCACTAATCCCGATGGTAATCGAAGAGCGAGCATGCCGACGGCGATCACATCAACCTTGGAACCATTTCCCACGCGCATCGTCACTTTATCCTTTGCCAGCCTCCATCTATTCCGCAGTTCCTGTTTTGAGTTGCAAATGTGAGCAACCGAACCGGTATCAAATACCCAGGCACTACAACGAGAGTTGGTAAGGTACACATCAATAACATGTATATCATATATACCTTGTTTGGTGTTGGCCGCCTTCTTGTCGGCCAGATACTTGGGGCAGTTCCGCTTCCAGTGGCCGGTACCCTTGCAATGAAAGCACTCAGTTTCTAGCTTGGGTCCAGCCTTGGGTTTCTTCACGGGAGGGGCAACTGCTTTGCCACTCTTCTTGGAGTTACCCTTCTTGCCCTTGCCATTTTTCTTGAAACCAGTGGTTTTATTGACCATCAACACTTGATGCTCCTTCTGGATTTCAGACTCAGCGACTTTCAGCATTGCAAATAGCTCGGCGACTGACTTGTTCATCCCTTGCATGTTATAGTTCAACACAAAGCTCTTGTAGCTAGGTGGTAGTGATTGAAGAACTCTGTCAGTGATCGCCTCCGGCGGGAGGGCAATTCCCAACTCAGCCAGACGGTTGGAATACACAGCCATTCTGAGTATGTGCTCACTAACAGACCCGTTCTCCTCCATTTTGCAAGCATAGAATTTATCGGAGGTCTCATACCTCTCGATCCGGGCATTCTTCTCAAAGATAAACTTCAACTCCTGGAACATCTCATATGCTCCATGACGTTCAAAATGCCTTTGAAGTCCCGACTCTAAGCCCTACAACATAGCACACTGAACTATTGAATAATCATCCGAACGCGACTGCCAGGCGTTCGCAACATCTGGAGACGACACTGGAGCGGGTGGCTCACCGAGCGGTGCATCAAGGACATAAGACTTTTGGGAACCCATGAGGATAATCCTCAGATTACGGGCCCAGTCTGAAAAGTTACTTCCATCATCTTTCAGCTTAGCTTTCTCTAGGAACGCATTGAAATTCAAGGGAACTACTGCGTGAGCCATTGATCTACAACATAAAACTTGCAAAGACAACTTAGACTATTGTTCAAGATAATGAGTTTAGTTAATCATATTACTTAAAAACTCCCACTCAAATTGACATCCCTCCGGTCATTCGAGTGCTACATGATCCAAATTCACCAACCCAAGTCCGATCATCATGTGAGATGAGGTTGTTTCAATGGTGAACATCTCCATGTTGATCATATCTACTATATGACTCATGTTCGACCTTTCGGTCTCTTGTGTTCCAAGGCCATGTCTGTACATGCTAGGCTCGTCAAGTGTAACCCGAGTGTTCCGCATGTGCAACACTGGCTTGCACCCGTTGTATGTGAACGTAGAGTCTATCACACCCGATCATCACGTGGTATCTCGAAACGACGAACTTTCGCAACGGTGCACACTCGGGGAGAACACAATTTTATCTTGAAATTTTAGTGAGGGATCACCTTATAATGCTACCATCGTCCTAACTAAACTAAGATGCATAAAGGGATTAACATCACATGCAAATCTTAAGTGACATGATATGGCCATGAACTTGTGCTTTTGATCTCCATCTCCAAAGCATCGGCATGATCTCCATCGTCACCGGCATGACACCATGATCTCCATCATCTTGATCTCCATCAACGTGTCGCCATCGGGGTTGTTGCACCAACCGTGCTTCTACTACTATAGCTACCGCTTAGCGATAAAGTAAAGCATTACATAGCGCTTAATGAGTGACACGCAGGCCACATAATTAATTAAAGACAACCCTATTCCTCCAGCCGGTTGCCGTATCAACATGCAAGCTGATATAAACTATTACAAAACATGATCATCTCATACATCAAATATATATCATCATGTCTTTGGCCATATCATATCACAACATACATTGCAAAAACAAGTTAGACGTCATATACTTTGTTGTTGCATGTTTTACGTGGCTGCTATGGGTATCTAGCAAGAACTATTCTTACCTACGCAAAACCACAACGGTGATATACAAGTTGCTATTTAACCTTCTACAAGGACCGCCTTTGTCGAATCCGATTCAACTAAAGTAGGAGAGACAGACACCCTACAGCCATCTTATGCAACAAAGTTAACATGTCAGTCGATGGAACCGGTCTCATGTACGAGGACATGTAAGGTTGGTCCGGGCCGCTTCATCCCACAATACCGCTGAATCAAGAAAAGACTAAGGATGGAAGCAATTTGAATATCAACGCCCACAAACTCCTTTGTGTTCTACTCCTTATCTCACCTAGCTCACGGTGCCACTGTTGGGGAACGTTGCATGGGAAAAAAAAATCCTACTCACATACAAGATCTATCCATGAAGATGAGCATCTACGAGAGGAGAGATCGAATCCACATACCCTTGTAGATCGCTAAGCGGGAAGCGTTAAGAAACGCGGTTGATGTAGTCAAACGTCTTTGCGATCCAAATCGCAAGCCATCCCGTGATCCAATCACGATCTAGCGCCGAACGGACGGCACCTCCGCGTTTAACACACGTACAGCTCGATGACGATCCCCGCCTCCTTGATCCAGAAAGAGAGGGCGGAGAGGTAGATGGGTTCTCCGGTAGCACGACGGCGTGGCGGCGGTGGTGGTGGAGCTGATCCGGCAGACCTTCGCTAAGCAACACCGAACCAATCTATACTAGAGGAGAAACGATCTAGGGGAGAGGGAGGGCTGCGCCGTGGCTAAAAGGTGTGGCAGCCCTCCCAATCCCCCACTATATATAGGGGGAGAAGGAGAGGGGGCCGGTGCCCTAGGGTTCCCACCCCTAGGGGTGGCGGCCTAGATGGGGAGCCGTCGGCCAAGGGGGATGCCTTGGCCCCCAAGGCAAGTGGCGGCCGGCCCCTCCTAGGGCGGACGCATGGGCCCTTGTGGGAGGGGCGGCCAGCCCACCAGGAGCTAGTGCGCCCCCTCTCACAACCCATGGGGCCCTTCGGGGCACGTGGACCCACCCGGTGGACCCCCGGAACCCTTCCGACACTCCCGACGAAACCCGGGCAAACTCCGAAACCATTCAGGTGCCCGAACATCAACTTCCTATATATCAATCTTTATCTTCGGACCATTCCAGAGCTCCTCGTGACGTCTGAGATCTCATCCAGGACTCTGAACAACCTTCGGTCATCACCATACATAACCTAATAATACCGAAACGTCATCGAACGTTAAGTGTGCAGACCCTACGGGTTCGAGAACTATGTAGACATGACCGAGACACCTCTACGGTCAATAACCAATAGCGGGACCTGGATGCCCATATTGGTTCCTACATATTCTACGAAGATCTTTATCGGTTGAACCTCTATGTCAAGGATTCAGTTAATCCCGTACGCTGTTCCCTTTGTTTATCGGTATGTTACTTGCCCAAGATTCGATCGTCGGTATCTCCATACCTAGTTCAATCTCGTTACCGGCAAGTCTCTTTACTCGTTCCGTAATACAAGATCCCGTGGCTAACACTTTAGTCACTTTGCTTGCAAGGCTCATTGTGATGTTGTATTACCGAGTGGGCCCTGAGATACCTCTTCATCACACGGAGTAACAAATCCCAGTCTTGATCCATGCCAACTCAACAGACACCCTCGGAGATACCTGCAGAGCATCTTTATAGTCACCGAGTAACATTGTGACATTTGATACACACAAGGTACTCCTCCGGTGCCAGTGAGTTACATGATCTCATGGTCATAGGAACACGTACTTTGACATGCAGAAAACAATAGAAATAAACTGACACGATCATATGCTACGTTCATAGTTTGGGTCTTGTCCATCACATCATTCTCCTAATGATGTGATCCCGTTATCAAATGACAACTCTTGTCCATGGCTAGGAAATCTTGACCATCTTTGACCAACGAGCTAGTCCTATAGAGGCTCACTAGGGACACATTGTTGTCTATGTACCCACAAATGTATTTGAGTTTCCAATCAATACAATTCTAGCATGGATAATAAACATTTATCATGAACAAGGAAATATAATAATAACCATTTTATTATTGCCTCTAGGGCATATTTCCAACATTTTGCAGGCATAGTTTGCTTGTTTTAGTGTTTCCATAACTTATATTTAGTTATATAAATTATGGGAATGCTATAATACAGTAGGCATTATGTGAGAACAATTATGATTCTTGTCTTGGCAGTACCTAAGTGAATGATCTATCTTTACTACACTAACCCATCTCACAAAGTTCCGTTATGTTTTGTGTGATTGAAGTTTTCAAGTTTTGGGTGAGATACCGATATGAGGAGAATAAAAAGTTGCAAGAACCTAAGCTTGGGGATGACCAAGGCACCCCAAGGTAATATCCAAGGAAGAATCAAGCGTCTAAGCTTGGGGATGCCCCGGAAGGCATCCCCTCTTTCGTCTTCAACACTACCGGTATATCTTACTTGGAGCTATATTTTTATTCATCACATAATATGTGTTTTGCTTGGAGCGTATTTTATTTTGGTAGCATTTGTTTTCTATTATTTATAATCTTGTTTTTCAATAAAAAATACCAAGAATTTCCTTGAGGATGTTTGAATTGCAAGCTTGATGTGTGTTGTTCAAAAATAGAAACTTTTACTGTAGTGTTTGAATTTATTTATTTTACTGGAATGTGGAAAGTTTCTGAAATTTCAAATAGTACGGTCATACAAATTATTTATCATGTCCTAAATTTTCATAATATTGGGAGATAGAGAAGCACACTTTTAAAATTAATTGCTACACACTGTTATGTTTGGACAGATTGTTGTCATTGTTTTGTTATCTACTTATCCTAGAAGTTTCGTGGATTATATTGGTACATATAAATTATGGAAAAGATAGTATACAATACCTAATGTTTGAAATTTATTATGCAACTTGTCTTGGAAGTACATGAAGTGTTGATTTATTTTATGTGTACTAACCTATCTCACAAGTTCTTTTCGAGTTTTGTGTGGATGAAGTTTTGAGACTTATGTGAAAACGGGATATGAGTGGAATTAACAAGACACAAAAGCTCAAGCTTGGGGATGCCCAAGGCTCCCCAAGTAAATATTACAAGAAGTCTCAAGCATCTAAACTTGGGGATGCTACGCATCCCACCTCTCTTCGTCAACAACTATCTGTTAGCCTATGTTGATCCTAAGTTCTTATTCGTTCACATGACATGTGCTATTCTTGAAGTGTATTTTTATTTTCTTTGCTATTTGAAATAAATCTTAGATCTGAAAATCTTTATTGAGAGAGAGTCCTCACATAGCTACTTAGTTGTTTGACTACTCCTTGATCTTCACTTGTATCTTTTGAGAGTAGTTTGATGTTTAATCTTGTGATACATTTATATCCTAAGAGTAAATTGTGAATGAATTGAATATCATAAATCTGAAATTATCAATGTTCTTTATGCTTAGTAGTAGTTTCACATTTGGTTTAGAAAGTAAAATCTACTAAAGTTTGAGAATCACAATGTTGATCATAAAAGCAATTCATGAATGATTAGTATAAGAAAGAGAACTTTCACATACAAATATATTATCTTGGACATCTTTTATGATTGTGAATATCCATTAATTATTTTCAACCTTGATCAAATTGTTGAAGTTGGACACGAAAAACAACTTAATGGTTATGTTTGGGTATATTTGCATAGAAGTCATATTGTTATGGGTCCTCCAACATGTGGTGCTTGTTTAGAACCTTTTGCTAGCCAAAACTCCGTACTAAGTAGAGATACTACTTGTGTATCCAAATCCTTGAGCAAAGTTTCTTCAATGAGAGTACACCATACCTACCTATCTATGGTATTTCACTGCCATTATTAGAAATAAATTTGCATGTGTCACCTCTAAAACCTTCAAATAAACATTCGTTTTGTGTGCCCGTACAGCTTATGGGGAGATCGGGGCAGTTAGTATCTTCCATGCTAAGCGGGGTTATTCTCATGATGAGTATTTATTCACTTGTCATTGCACGAGAGAGGCTGGTAAAAAGGATGCCCAGTCCTTCATAATACAAAAATAATTAAACAAGAACACCCCATAGAAAGTTGATTGTTTGGTGAGAACCCGTGGATTTGGTTAGCCATGGAATGTGTTTGAATGGTTGAGGGGGAGTAAAATTTCAATTCTGTTTGGGAACCACCAATAATGTGATTAACATGGAAGATATTGAAATTCCTTGTCGTAACGTTGACAGGAAAGGCATACCACCCAAAATATATTCATCTCTATTTTAAGCAATGAGCTCTGGCTCCTCTGCAAATCCCTGCTTCCCTCTGCGAAGGGACAATCTATTTACTTTTATGTTATTTACTTTCATTTTATTTACTTTTCATGTTGAGTCAACTTCTTATTCCAACCTCAATCTCCTAGTTGGCAAGCATCGTGTGGTGGGGAAAGATCCAAACATATATATCCAGTCAAATATATTTGATCATGAGTCATTTTTGTTGACAATTATCTTTACGATAAGTGTGTTGGGAGGCGAAACATTAAGCCCTATCATTCTGTGTGTTCGATGAATGTTGTTTGTTCTAAAAATATGCTTTGAGTATCATAGAAGACTATGGTAATTGAGTATGTGGAGCTCTTACTTAGACTTTGTTGAAAATAAGATACATTGAAATTGTTTGGTGACAATGAACATAGGTTGTTAAGTCTCAAGAGAATGCATTGTTTGAACCAACACACGTGAATTGATTGCTACTCTATTATGATGAGTTTTATAAGAAATAATCTCTGGTTATGATGCTAGAAAAGCGACTGAAATTATCATTGATTAAGCTTATACACTATGCTAGCATTCACACTTCATAAACTACTTCTTTTATCATTTACCTACTCGAATAGATAACACCGAGGTTAATGAAGGGAGCAGAGTAAGCCGGGAAGAGATGTGGTTTGTCATCAGCTTTGTTGATCAAATTTGGATGCTCGTGGACGGTTACAATGCTGGACCAAGAGATCATTCTTGCGTGTCCCTGCTGCACAGTTTGAACAAGACGAACATTGACGACAAACCCATGGTTACACTACAAAAAAGACACTTTCGTGACATTATGGCGCAAACAAAAACTTTCTCTATCATGGATATGACACTTCCATGACGATAATTGTGACGAAAACACGTATCATCATATATGTGGTGGGCTCCTACTTCTATGACAAAAAAATATGACACAAAATGGTCTTTTCGTCTTGGGCGGGCCAGAGACGCACCTGCATGACATTCTTTGGGCCGTCCATGACTTAAAAAATCGTGGTAGTAGTGAGGGCGAGGATTTTTTTTGGGGATTTCTCAGTTACGGTGGGCAATCGATGGGTGGTCAGGGCCGAGCGATGTAATGGGGTTTTTGTGTTTCTCGTGTACGTGCGTGTGTGCGAGGCGTTCGCTGGCTGAACCCGAGCGATCGGTCGACCCCTCGCACTACGTATTGAGCCGATCGATGCTCTTCGCTGCTAATTAAACCCAATCGATTATGTTGCTGGTAACTATACCCAAGTGATCGTTAACTGAACCCGAGCGATCGATCGCTTCACTGCTTACTCAACCCGATCGATTGATGCATTGCATTGAGAGCCCCCGTGTGAGACGTGAGTTGAGCTAGACGGTTGGTTGCCTGTCGATGGATAGTGCCCCTTGCTGCCATACATGCGATATGTAGAACGAGTCGAGACTTCCATCGACCGAGCCCCTTGCGTGAGACACGATGAGTTCACCTAGCCGGTTGGTTGGTGTCGGGGTACGATGATCTATGGGGCCGGCAAGGCCCCTTTCGTGGTTCGGCTGTGGGAATCCTCTGACGCAAAGAGCATCACTGGACACTGCACGCTTGAGGGTTTAGACAGGTTCGGGCCTCCAAAGCGTAATACCCTACGTCATGTGTGGTGTGGGTTATTCGGGTTCACAGTACAGGAGCGTCGCAGCTCGGCAAGGATGCTTCGGGGGCGTCGCTACGCCTGTAAATGAATGGAGAGTCGACCTTTCTAAAGGTAGCCATGGACCTCCTTTTATAATCCAAGGGGCTACCACAGGGGCTAAAATGGTCTTTACACGTAGTAAACAATGTTATCTATCTGCCAAAACTGCTCGCAATAGCGGTAGTGGGAAATACCTAACTCTGACGGATTAGGACAGACGCATTAAATGCGATGTGAGGTGGCACGCTGGCGACGTCTCCAGGAAAGGATTGCCTCTCCTTCTGTGCCGTTCGCCCAGCTACCTATTATTCCTTCGCCACGCCGCGGGACGGGTGTCATTAAAGCTCCGCTGTAAACCAGGGAAGCAGTGATACGTCTCCAATGTATCTATAATTTTTGATTGTTCCATGCTATAATATTACCATTCTAGGATACTTTTGGGGTACTTATTTACAAATTTATATTATTTTTTAGCACTAACCTATTGACCCAGTGCCAAGTGCCAGTTCCTGTTTTCTACATGTTTTCGGCTTGTCAGGTTTACTGTACCAAACGAAGTCCAATTGACCCAAAACCTTTTTTATGATTTTTTTCTGGACCAAATAAAGACCTAGAAGCTTCGGAAGATGACCAGGGGCCACACGAGGGGCCGAGTACCCAACAGGGTGCGACCAGGCTCTAGGGCGCTCCCTGATGGGTACTGGCCTCCTCGGCCGCCTCCCGACGTCCCTCTCTGACTATAAATCCTCATATATTCCAAAAAACCCAGGAGAGCTCCTGAAACCCTTTTTCCACCGCCGCAAGTCTCTGTTCCACCGTGATCCCATCCGGAGGCCTTTTTTGATACTTTGCCGGAGAGGGAATCCATCACGGAGGCCATCTCCATCAACCTTGCTGCCTCCATGGTGATGTGTGAGTAGTTCACCTTAAACCTACAGGTCCGTAGTTAGTATCTAGATGGCTACCTCTTCTCTCTTGATCTTGAATACAATGATCATCGCATCTTCTCTTTGATCTATCCGATGTAATGCCTTTGTGCGGTGTGTTTGTTGGGATCCGATGAATTGTGGGTTTATGTTCAGATTATTCATGATAAAATATTGGAGTCTTCTCTGAGTTCTTAAACTGACTCTTATTGCATGATCATTATAGCTTCATAAATCTCTCCGATCTATTGATTTGCTTTGGCCAAGTAGATTGATCTTTCTCCAGTGAGAGGGGTGCGTTGTGGTAGGTTCAGCCCGACTGGTTTCTATATCCCAATGATAGAACGGGACAAGATACGTCTTTGTATTGTTGCTACTAAGGATAAAACGATGGGGTTCATTCATATTATTTGAGTTTACTTTGTCTACATCATGTCATCTTTCTCCAAGCATTACTCTGTTTTACTTAATACTCTAGATGCACGCTGGATAGCGGTCGATGAGTGGAGTAATAGTAATAGGTGCAGGCAGGAGTCAGCCTATTTGTTTATAGACATGATGCCTATATACACATGATCATTGCCGTGAATATGAACATAATTATTTGCTTTTCTCTCAATTTACCAACAATAATTTGTTTACCCACCGTATGTTTCCTACATGAGAGATGCCACCAGAGAACACTACCACCCCCGGGTCTTCTCACATATAATTTACAGAAAAGCTTTCAATACCTCGCTGCCTTTATTATATTATATTTTATTTTGCAATTATCCACTACTATCTACTTGTTTCACTTGCTAGCAAATAACGAGTCCAAGGGGATTGACAACCCTCTTGCCCGCGTTGGGTGCAAGTGTTTGCTCTTTTGTGTGCAGTCGCTGAAGATGGTGGTCGCGTGTTACTCCTATTGGTTCGATAAATCTTGGTTCTTAACTAGGGTAAATACTTACTCGTTTGTGCTGCAATAACCCGTTCCTCTTCATGGAAAACCCAACGCAGATCACAGACATCAGGAAGGATTTCTGGCGCCGTTGCCAGGGAGTATCACCAATCTACTATCAAGTAACTTTGCACAAATTATCATTCACTTGTTCTACTTTTTATTTGATGTTATATTCTGCTTGTTTCAAAAAAATTACAAAAATATTTCTATTTGCTTGCTTGCCTAGCTATGTCATCTTTATCTTTATCACACTCAAACAGAAAGTAAAAAGTAAAAATAAAGATAAATGGATCCTCATCCACTTGCCAATATTTTCAAAAGACCTGATTATGTTGAACCAATTGCTAGTGAGTTGAGTGCACTAGATTTTCCTTATGAGGTCTTGTTTGAAAATCATGAATCTAAAAATTGTGATGAAGTGTTAAAGGAAATTTATAAAGTGATTCATGATAGTTCCTTGAATGAAAATCATGATTGCCATGTTGCTAGTATAAATTCTATGAATATCAATTATGCGAATGAACATGATTGGGTGATAATCATGATGTTCCTTGTGATCTTGATAATTCTAGCCTTCATGATGAATCTATTGTTGAGTATGATATTCGCAACACTACTAAAAGTGGAGTTGGAAGAGTGTCAACTTTAGGTAATAATGATCCCACTACTTTGGAGAATGATCAATATTATGATAGTTATATTGTTGAGTTTGATTATGATCCTACATATAATGAGAGAGGCAAATTGGTTATAAGAATTTGCATGTTACTCAATTACCTCTCTTTGTGTTGAAATTATTAATGATTCATTCTTCCTATTTGCATATTCTAGATTTCACTTGTATTGAGAATTTGTTTTCCTATAAAATGCCTATGCATAGGAAGTATGTTAGACTTAGATGTGTTTTTCACATGCTTTATGATGCTCTCTTTGTGCTTCAATTCTTGTCTATTATGTGAGCATCATTGAAATTTCAAGCCTATCTTAATGGCTATAAAGAAAGAGCTTGTTGGGAGACAACCAAATAATTTATGTCTTGGTGTGATAGCATTATTATTTCCTCTATAATAATTGTGTTTTTTGGTTTGAATTAGTGTTTGTGCCAAGTAACGCCTTTGGGATGACTCACAAGATGAGTAGAATAGACGCTGAAACAAAACAGAAACTTTTGACTCCAGTACAAGAATTTTCATTTTTTACTGGAGCATGATAATGATCTGAAATTTTTACAAAGTGTTTCTATACAAATTCTTCAGCTTTTCCAAATTTTCAGAAAATTTAGAGTTATCTACGTATACGTGTCTATAGATCTTTACAGACTATTCTGTTTTAGACAGATTCTGTTTTTGCTTGCATAGTTTGCTCGTTTTGATGAGGCTATGGATTGTATCGGGGGTATAAGGCATGGACAATTTAGAATACAGTACCTATTATGAAATAATTAAATATGAATCAATTTATAACATTACCTAAAGTATTTGATATGTTGCTTATACTAACGGATCTCACGAAGTTTTGTTAAGTTTTGGGTGTTATCACGATGATGAAGAATAAGGAGCAGCAAGAGCCTAAGCTTGGGGATGACCAAGGCACCCCAAGGAAATATTCTAGGAAGAATCAAGAATCTAAGGTTGGGGATGCCCCAGGAAGGCATCCCCTCTTTCGTTCCAAATCATCGGTATGTCACTTGGAGCTATATTTTTATTCATCACATGATATGAGTTTTGCTTGGAGCGTCGTTTGTTTTTGTTTTAGTTTGCCACAATCATTGTTTGCTGGACACACCTATTTTAGAGAGACACATTTTTACCATGATTTTTTTGAATACTCTTTGTGCTTCACTTATATCTTTTGAGCTTGGCAGTTGCTCTAGTACTTCACTTATATCTTTTTGAGCACGGCGGCGTGTAGATTTTATAGAAATAATTGCACTCTTGTTCTTCACTTAAATTTGTTGGAGAGTTATAAACAACGATGGTAATTTCATGGGTTATAGAATTAGTCCAAAAATTAATAGGAATTCAATGAGTGATAATCAAAACCTTCATGTATCACTTAGAAGAGAAGTTTTGAGTTAATGATATTAATGTGGTAATGTGAAAAGGGTATGAGTACGTGGTTGTCGGTTCGTAGGAGCATCGGTATTAAGAGGTGTTAACTTTCCATTTGTCTAAGTATTGGTAAAAGGCATGGTGAGGATGTGTGAGCATTTTTATTCCTCGTTGAAATCCTAGTGTTGTTTTGGGTCAGAGGCGCGCGATGGTTAACTCCTCCCAACCTCCTCCCTAGGGGCATGCGAGTAGTGCTTTGATTCGCGATAAGACTAATAAAACTTTGCAATAAGTATGTGAGTTCTTTATGACTAATGCAAATCCGTGGACATACGCAATCTCACCTTCTCATATTTTGCTAGCCTCGTCGGTACCGTGCATCGCCCAGTCTAATCTCGAGAATTGGTGCGAACGTAGCCGGTGCATCCAAACCCCGTGACATGATACGCTCTGTCACACATAAACCTCCTATTATCTTCGTCAAAACACCCACCATACCTACCTATTATGGCATTTCCGTAGCCATTCCGAGATATATTTCCATGCAACTTCCATTATCATATCATATGACTAGTTCATTTATCTACATATTGCTTTGCATGATCATATAAAGCTGACATAGTATTTGTGACAAAGCCACCGTTCATCATATTTTTGATACATGTCATGCTAGATCATTGCACATCCTGGTACACTGCCAGATGCATACATATTGAGTCATATTGCTTCATAGTTCTTCATATCAAGTTGAAATACCGAGTTCTAAGTAAATAAAAGTGTGATGATCATTATTAGAGCATTGTCCCAGTGAGGAAATAAATAATGGGGGAGGACAGATGAGCCCACCATTAAAAAAATATGAGAGAAACTGAGAGAAGGGACTTTGCTACTATCCTTTACCACAGTTGTGCCTCAAAGTGGCACCATGTTCTTCATATAGAGAGTCTCATGCTTCTTCACTTTCATATGCTAGTGGGAATTTTTCATTATTAGAACTTGGCTTGTATATTCTGATGACGGGCGTCCTCAAAAGCCCGAGGTCTTCATGAGCAAGCAAGTTGGATGCACACCCACTTAGCCTCAGTTGAGCTTTCATACACGTATAGCTCTAGTGCATCATGTTTGCATGGCAATCCCTACTCCTCGCATTGATATCTATTGATGGGCATCCCCATAGCTCGTTGATATGCCTAGTTGTTGCGAGACTTTCCTCTCCACTTTTTACCCCTTTGATATCTACCACCATATTCTATTCCACCTTATGCTATGTCCATGGTTCGCGCTCATGTATTGCGTGAAGAATAAGAAGTTGATGCACTTTGAAAAAGTATGATCCAATTGCCTGACTTGGACACCGTGGTGCTTAACATTTGTACTAATGTGGTGAGGACGGAGCCATGCCTTTCTAGTATGACAAAATAAACAGGGGTGAACATTCTTTGAGGATCGTATACTCTGAAAGATTGATGATTGTGTTCCTTGTGCTTATAAATATTACTATGTTGATGCTTGTTAATTCATCATTTCTCAATGAGCATACATGAAAAAGATTACATTTTGGGTAGCACGTCACATCAAAAATTCTGTTTTTATCATTTACCTACTCGAGGACTAGCAGGAATTAAGCTTGGGGATGTTGATACGTCTCCAACGTATCTATAATTTTTGATTGTTCCATGCTATAATATTATCCTTCCAGGATACTTTTTTGGTACTTATTTACCAATTTATATTATTTTTATCACTAACCTATTGACCCAGTGCCAAGTGCCAGTTCCTGTTTTCTGCATGTTTTTGGCTTGTCAGGTTTAGTGTACCAAACGACGTCCAATCGACCCGAAACTTTTTTATGATTTTTTCTAGACCAAATAAAGACCTGGAAGCTTCGGAAGATGACCAGGGGCCACACGTGGGGCCCAGTACCCAACAGGGCGCAGCCAGGCCCTAGGGCACGCCCTGATGGGTACTGGCCTCCTCGACCGCCTCCCGACGTCCCTCTCTGGCCTATAAATCCTCATATATTCCAAAAAACCTAGGAGAGCTCCCGAAACCCTTTTTCTGCCGCCGCAAGTCTCTATTCCGCCGTGATCCCATCCGGAGGCCTTTTTCGATACTCTGCCGGAGGGGGAATCCATCACGGAGGCCATCTCCATAAACCTCACTGCCTCCATGGTGATGTGTGAGTAGTTCACCTTAGACCTACGGGTCCGTAGTTAGTATCTAGATGGCTATCTCTCTCTCTCTCTCTCTCTCTCTCTCTCTCTCTCTCTCTCTTGATCTTCAATACGATGATCATCGCATCTTCGCTTTGGTCTATCCAATGTAATGCCTTTGTGCGTTGTGTTTGTTGGGATCCGATGAATTGTGGGTTTATGTTCAGATTATTCATGATAAAATATTGGAGTCTTCTTTGAGTTCTTAAATTGATTCTTATTGCATGATCATTATAGCTTCGTAAATCTCTCTGGTCTATTGATTTGCTTTCAGTGAGAGGGGTGCGTTGTGGAAGGTTCAACCTGACGGGTTTCTATATCCCAGTGACAGAAGGGGACAAGATACATCTTTGTGTTGTTGCTACTAAGGATAAAATGATGGGGTTCATTCATATTTATTGAGTTTACTTTGTCTATATCATGTCATGTTTCTCCAAGCATTACTCTTTTTTACTTAATACTCTAGATGCATGCTGGATAGCGGTCAATGAGTGGAGTAATAGTAATAGGTGCACGCAGGAGTCAACCTATTTGTTTATGGACACGACTTTAGGAAGGTCCAAAGACGACACGGCAATCAGAGACCCTTCGACGAAACTGTGTGCGATGACCAAATCGCAAACGGTATAGTTATAATTCCGTCGCTAATGACGTGAAAAGTGTTCGATGACGGGTCCATCAAATACGATCCCAAAAAAAGTTGCGTGTGCGATCTGTGGCAAACAGTTGGCCCAGATAAACTGTTTGCGATTGGACAATATAACGCAAACGGTTAGAAAAATGCAAGTGTGTGCGATGTACGGCATAGAGTTCACCCTGATAAACTGTTTGCGTTGATCGAGCAGAACACAAACGATTGTCCAGATGATTACGTGTGCGATAGATGGCATACAGGTCACTCGGATGAACTATTTGTGATGAGATAAGATAACATAAACGGTTACATAGATCAAGATGTGTGTGATAGACAGCATACAGGCCACTGGTATGAACTGTGTGCGATAGGTAAAAATAATACAAACGGTTGCTCAGATCAAGATGTGTGTGATGTACGACATACACAGGCCATTCGGATGTGTTGTGGGCAAACGGTTCCGGATAAAGAACTGTCAGGGACTGATGAAATCATCACCGACTGATATGTTTGTTTATTCTGCATGCGATGTGATTTGCTCAATCTGCCCACAAACATATATGCTTCTGTTTAGAAGAACATGATTGCAGAACCAAATTAAACATCCAAATACATAAGGGACTACACACATAACATTGGCACACCTCAATAAACAATTACACACATAACAACATGATTGCCATAACCTAATTAAGCATCCAAATACATAAGTGACTACACACATAACATTGGCGCACACACCTCAATAAACTATTACATGCATAATAAACTTATCCCTCTAAAACTACAAATATTTTGGCATAGAGGGAGTATGAGAAACGATCATCAAATCATCCGCTTCCTGTGATGCTTGCCGCCACCGCTCTGCTTGTGGCTCGATCCCGCGTCGTCTTCAAGTAGGAGGCACTTCCTCATGTCAACGATCCTCCTGAACATCTCGTAGCAAGTGTACGCTTCCTTGGTCGCGGTCCGGAGGTGATATTCATCCAGTTTCTTCACCCAACCCCTGTGCCAGACAGGCTTGTTCTTGTCGCACTCAGCCTTCATGTCTCTGTAGTAGGGGTCGATGATGGCCTCGGTCAGGTCAACATGGGAGTCCATGTTCTTCTTGCTGCCCCAGACCTTGTAGTGGCCGCGGATGTCGACAAGCTTCTGGCAGGCCAAGCCCAAAGTCTTGAGCACCTTTGGATCGTTGGTGGTGTCCACCGTAGCGAACCTGTAGTTGTGGCTGTTGACAAACCTGGTGAAATGATCGCAAGGCACAGTGGCCAGGCAGTAGTGGTAGAGGAGGATGTGATGGCCAACGCACAACTGGGCGACGGCAACCTTCTGATCATGCCCGACACGACCGCCGGTGTAAGCGAGGTCGAAGCCGGCCACTTTGTACTTGTCATCCACATCAAGCAACCGCTCCATAGTGCCGATGGAGTCCTCCACCATGCCCGGGTCGTTGGTGTACACCACCGTGAGGTCTGTCTTCCTTATGTGGGTCTCCACATAATGCACGCCGTACTCCATTGGAGCGCCGCTGGACATCCTCTCTGTATGCGTCGTCGAGAGTGTGCTTATTATGTTGTGGGGCGCGATCGAAAGTGTGAAGAAACTATGATTAATGGTCGTGTGTATAAATGGGGGCTGGACGTCGGCACTTCCGGACGACAGTTTTTGCAGCACGTGATTTAGTCGAGGAAGCACGTAACTGCATGGGGCGACGTGCGTGGCGCAACCGCATGCATATGGAGCCCCGAACGTGATCGTGGGCCGGCCCCAACCGCTGGCAGAGCGCGCGCAAAGGGGCACGAGAGCAGAGCACGTGGTGGGATGCGAGGTCGAACCAGACCACTTTGTGCGTGTCCACTACCGCATGCATGGTGAACTGGCGCTCGTCATCGGCAGCCGCTGGGAGCGCCATTGGAGCCACGCAGGATACCCTCAGTCGTGGTTCTGCTTCTTAAGGTCCGGATATTAATCATCAATTGCATATTAATATCCAGATATTAATTGTCCATTGCATACTAAGGAAAAGATGGTACTACATAACATCATGATTGCATAACCTAAATAAACATCCAATTAGATTACTGACTACAGATAACATTTGCACACATCAATTAACAAGTACAAGCATACTAAACTAGTAGTAACGATCATCAAATCATTCATCTCTTCTTCTTGTGACGAGGGGTGCCGGTCGGCGCAGGACGGAGGCACTTCCTCATGTCAACGATCCGCCTGCACATCTCGTAGCTTACGTACGCGACCTTGGCCGCGTACTTGACGTAATCTTCATCTAGTCTTCGGACCCAGGCGTGGTGCCAGGCAACCTTCTTCTTCTTGCAGACATCCTTCTTTCCTCTGTAGTAGGGGTCGGTGATGGCCATGGCGAGGTCAACCAGGGAGTCCTTATGCTTCTCCTCGCCGCCCAAGATCTTGTACATGCATTGGATGTCCACAAGATTCCGGCAGGCCAAGCCCATGGCCTTAAGCACCTTTTCATCGTTGGTGGTGTCCACCGTACCGAATATGTGGTCGGTGCTGTTGACAAACCTGGCAAATCGATTGCAAGGCCTTGTGGCCAGGCAGTAGTGGTAGACGAGGACATAATGGCCCACACACAGCTGGGCGACGGCAACCTTCTGATCATGCCCGGCACGACCGCCGGTGTACTCGAGGTCGAAGCTGACCACTTTGTACTTGTCATAGGCAAGTAACTGCTCCATGGTGTGGATGGAGTTCTCCACCCAGATTGGGTCGTTGTGCACACCACCGTGAGGTTCTTGAACCTTACGTGGGTGTCCACGTAGGCACGAATGGTGAACTGCCGCTCGTCGTCGGCAGCCGCTGGGAGCTCCACCATTAGAGCCGAGCAGGATATCCTCTCTGTATTTGGAGTGTGGGTGTGCTTCTTGCGTTGTGGGGAAAGGTTGAAGAGAGACAATAGGTTAAATGAGTGGTGGAGTAAATGGGGGCTGGACGGGCTGTAATTGGCACGTCTTGTCACCGCGTTCCCGGCGGAGGATTGCTGTGCAAGCTTGACCAGCGCACGAACAAGCGTTCCCGGCGGTTCGTTTGGCCACGCGGCGGCTCGAAGTGCCGCCAACGTATCGTTGGTGATCCCATTCCCATGAGCAACCGTGCACAGCTTCCCGCCCGGCTCAGTTGACCATGCATCGGCTGGAACAAGGTCCCATTATTGTGGGCGCTAAATGGGAAACGGTTAGCAAAAACGAAGAGTGTACAATGACTTAAAGCAGCATACACGTTCAGCACTAAGCAGCAGTGTGACATATGCAGTGCGGGAGCGACTGGGAAGGATGGTGAGGGTTTTGTTAAGCGTGGATGATGGTGAGGGTTTTCTCGGCCAGAATAAAAATGCGCTTCGGAGGCGACGGTCAGTAGACACAGCCGTTTGCGATAAGTGTCACTACGGTGTAAGGGGACTGCCTTGGTCCATGTAAATCCTACCGCCGCAGACGTGCGATCTGTGGGAATGCATTCTGGACAATCAGGACACACGCGTGTCGCGGCACAATGTTAGTCCTCGCACCCGGTTTCAATCCGGGAAAATAACCAAGTTTGTGGGTTCCAAATTTCCTCTTTCATGTGACACCTGAATTTTTTTACCGCATTCAACAAGTTTCCCGGTAAGTATAGCATTTTTTACTGTAATATGCATAGTGTAAAAAAACTGCCAACACTCACACGTAGTTGTGCGTGATGTGGGCAAATAGTTGCTAGTAGTAAATTGTGTGGGGACTCTAAGATAAGCATAAATATTCCATCAACCAAACTGATTGCAGCTCAAGACTGCAATTACATTGCTCTATATATTAGTTCATAAAACAGAGTCTCATGAACATCTAGATCAACATATAATAAACATAACTCAAGCAGAGATATATGACGCACAAACTACAGATAGCTAGGGTAGTGCTGGCATCAGGACATGTATATATAACTCAATCCTAATCGTACCCACCAACAATGTAAACTTTCTCCAGATACTCTGCGTACGCGGCATGCGCTACCCTTCGAGAATACTTCTGCCTGAAGGAGCCAACGGCTCATCCTCTAGCATGCGCCAGAACACTTGCAAACGCGGTGTTAAGCCTTTGGGCATTGAACGGGCATCCGAAGCCCCCATTCCGGGTCCTGATGCGATGATTATGCGTTCCCGCATAGAGCTCCCTGAGCTTTTGTTTCTTGTACCTCCTCTGGTCATATTTATCACTGCCAATGTCGTCAGATAGCACCTATACATATAATAAAAAAACCATGACATTGATGAATGAAATGCATATAATGATATCACAAACAACTTAGTGCAACAAAATTATTTACTAATGACTAAAAATGCATGAACCGGTTATTGTCAAAGAAACAAGGAACTTTCAAGTAAGTACTACTCCCCATTATCACTAAAGTAATGATCTAAATGCTCTTATACAGTGTTCATTTACAAATGGGTACATGTATAATCATCTATGTAGACAGATTATTTAAAAAATGATCATTTGTATAGGTCAACCATTAAATCACTGTCAAACCATAATCGTTTATATGAATGTCACTTATCCAAGTCACTTATCATTTACCTAACAAACAATCAATACGTACACACTAACACAGATCTATCGAATCTTACTCTGGTTACATGGATTGAAATAACATGAACCCCCGGCTCTCCGTTCCAAAAAAAAGCGGAAACATAACTAATCAGAGATACCCTATGATATAGTTACCAAAATATGTTGATGAACATTGCATGGGAAACTAAAATTTTCCTACGCTTCACCAAGATCAATCTAGGAGATGACCATCTACGAGAGGAGAGATTGCATCTACATACCCTTGTAGATCGCTAAGTGGGAAGCGTTAAGAAACGCGGTTGGTGTAGTCGAACGTCTTTGCGATCCAATCACGATCCGTTCCGATCTAGCGCCGAACGGACGGCACCTCCGCGTTCAGCACACGTACAGCTCAATGACGTCTCCGCCTCCTTGATCCAGCAAGCAAGGGCGGAGAGGTAGATGAGTTCTCCGACAGTACAACGGCGTGGTGGTGGAGCAATCTCAGCAAGGCTTCGCCAAGCGCTGCCGCAGATGCGTTTTCAGTGGAGAAACATATCTAGGGCGAGAGGGAGGGCTGCACCTATGCCTTGGGGTGCGACTGACCTCCCTCTCCCTCTCTATATATAGGAGGAGGGGGTAGATGGGGCGCAGTCCTAGCCCTTCCTCCAAGCAAGGGGGCGGCGGCCAGGAGGGAGGAGTCCTCCCTCCCCAAGGCACCTCCTAGGTGCCTTCCCCTTTAGGGTTTCCTACCCCCTAGCCGCATGGGCCCTTGGGGCTGGCCCAACAAAGCTTGGACGTCCCCGTACAGCCCATGCACGTCCTAGAGGCTGGAGGGACCCTTCCGGACTCCTACGGAACCCTCTGGAACCTTCCGGAAGCTTCCCGGTACAATATCGGAAAAACACAAAACTTTTCCGGTAGCCAAAATATGACTTCCCATATATAAATCTTTACCTCAGGACTATTCCGGAGCTCCTCGTGACATCCGGGATCTTATCCAGGACTCCGAACAAATTTCGGTCACCAACATACATAACTCAACAATACCAAATCGTCACCGAACGTTAAGTGTGCAGACCCTGCGGGTTCGAGAACTATGTAGACATGACCGAGACACCTCTACGGTCAATGACCAATAGCGGGACCTGTATGCCCATATTGGTTCCTAGATATTCTACGAAGATCTTTATCGGTCGAACCACGATGTCAAGGATTCATACAATCTTGTATGCAGTTCCCTTTATCCATCGGTATGTTACTTGCCCGAGATTCGATTGTCGGTATCTCCATACCCAGTTCTATCTTGTTATCGGCAAGTCTCTTTACTCGTTCCGTAATACAAGATCCCGCGACTAACTCCTTAGTCACATTGCTTGCAGGCTTCTTGCGATGTTGTATTACCGAGAGGGCCCAGAGATACCTCTCCGTCATACAGAGTGACAAATCCCAGTCTCGATCCATGCCAACCCAACAGACACCCTCGGAGATACTTGTAGATAACCTTTATAGTCACCCAGTTACGTTGCGATGTTTCATACACACAAGGTACTCCTCCGGTGTCAGTGAGTTGCATGATCTGATCGTCATAGGAACAGATACTTGACACGCAGAAAACAATAGCAATAAACTTGACACGATCATATGTTACGTTCATAGTTTGGGTTTTGTCCATCACATCATTCTCCTAATGATGTGATCCCGTTATCAAATGACAAATCATGTCTATGGCCAGGAAACCTTGACCATCTTTGATCAACGAGCTAGTCTAGTAGAGGCTCACTAGGGACATAGTGTTGTCTATGTATCCACACATGTATCTGAGTTTCCGATCAATACAATTCTAGCATGGATAATAAACAATTATCATGAACAAGGAAATATGATAATAACTAATTTATTAGTGCCTCTAGGGCATATTTCCAACAGTCTCCCACTTGCACTAGAGTCAATAATCTAGTTCACATCACCATGTGATTAACACCCAATGAGTTCTGGGGTTTCATCATGTTTTGCTTGTGAGAGAGGTTTTTAGTCAACGGGTCTGCAACATTCAGATCCGTGTGCACTTTGCAAATATTATGTCATACTGTAGATGCTTCTACCATGCTCCACTTGGAGCTATTCCAAATGGTGCTCCACTATACGTATCCGGATTGCAACTCAGAGTCATCCGGATTGGTGCCAAAGCTTGCATCGACGTAACTCTTTACGACGAACTCTTTATCACCTCCATAATCGATAAATATTTCCTCAGTCCTCAAGTTACTAAGGATAATTTTAACCGTTGTCCAATGATCCACTCCTGGATCACTCCTGTACCCCTTGACAGACTCATGGCAAGGCACAACCCAGGTGCGGTACACAACATGGCATACTATATAGAGCCTACGGCTAAGGCATAAGGGACGACCTTCGTCCTTTTTCTCTCTTCTGCCGTGGTCGAGCTTTGAGTCTCACTCAACTTCACACCTTACAAATCAGGCAAGAACTCCTTCTTTGACTGATCCATTTTGAACTCCTTCAAAATCTTGTCAAGGTATGTACTCATTGAAAGTCTTATCAGGTGTTTTGATCTATCTTTACAGATCTTGATGCCCAATATTTAAGTAGCCTTTTTTCCAGGTCTTCCTTTGAAAAACACCTTTCAAACAACCTTTTATGCCTTCCAGAAATTTCTACATCATTCCCGATCAACAATATGTCATCCACATATACTTATCAGAAATTCTATAGTGCTCCCACTCATTTTCTTGTAAATACAAGTTTCTTATAAACTTTGTATAAACCCAAAAGCTTTGATCACCTCATCAAAGCATATATTCCAACTCTGAGATGCTTGCTCCAGTTCATAGAAGGATCGTTGGAGCTTGCATACCTTTTAGCATCCTTAGGACCGACAAAACCTTCTGGTTGTATCACATAGAACCTTTTACTCACGGAAACCGTCAAGGAAACTCTGTTTTGACATCCATCTGCCAGATTTCATAATAAAAAAAAATGCCGCAACTGCTAACATAATTCCAACAGACTTTAGCATCGCTACGGGTGAGAAAGTCTCATCGTAGTCAACTCCTTGAACTTGTCGGAAACTACCTTGCGACGAGTCGAGCTTTATAAATGGTGACATTTACCATCAGCGTCTGTCTTCTTCTTAAAGATCCATTTGTACTTAACGGTCTGCCGTTCATCGGGCAAGTCTACCAAAGTCCATACTTGGATTTCATACATGGATCCTATCTGGGATTTCATGGCTCCTAGCCATTTGTTGGAATCTGGGCCCACCATCGCTTCTTCATAGCTCGTAGGTTTATTATTGTCTAACAACATGACCTCCAAGACAAGATTGCCGTACCACTCAGGGGCAGTACGATTCCATGTCGACCTACGAGGCTCGGTAGTAACTTGATCCGAAGTGTCATGATCATCATCATTAACTTCCTCTTCATTCGGTGTAGGCGCCACAGAAAACATCTTTCTGCATCGTGCTACCATCCAACTGAAGTGACGGTTCAATACCCTCATCAAGTTCTACTTTTCCTCCCACTCAATTCTTTCGAGAGAAACTCTTTCTCGAGAAAGGACCCGTTTTAGCAACAAACACTTTGCCCTCGGATCTGAGATAGAAGGTATACCCAACTGTTTCCTTAGGGTATCCTATGAAGACGCATTTGTCCGCTTTGGGTTCGAGCTTATCAGGTTGAAGTCTTTTCGCATAAGCATCGCATTCCCAAACTCTAAGAAACGACAGCTTAGGTTTCTGCTAAACCATACGGTGTCATCTCAACGGACTTAGATGGTGCCCTATTAAAGTGAATGTAGTTGTCTCTAATGCATAACCTGAAAATGATAGTGACAAATCGGTAAGAGACATCATAGTACACACCATATCCAATATAGTACGACTACGACGTTCGGACACACCGTCACACCATGGCGTTCCAGGCAGCGTGAGTTGTGAAACAATTTCCACAATGTCTTAAGTTGCATACCAAAATCGTAACTCAGATATTCGCCTCCACGATCATATCGTAGACATTTTATCTTCTTGTCACGATGATCTTCAACTTCACTCTGAAACTGCTTGAACTTTTCAAACATTTCAGACTTGTGTTTCATTAAATAAATATACCTATATCTACTCAAATCATCAGTGAATGTAAGAAAATAACGATATCCACCGCACTCTTCAACACTCATTGGACCACATACATCAACATGTATCATTTCCAATATGTCACTTGCCCGCTCCATCATACCGGAAAATGGGGTCTTAGTCATCTTGCCCATGAGGCATGGTCCGCATGTCTCAAGCGATTCGAAATCGAGTGAGTCCAAAGATCCATCAACATGGAGTTTCTTCATGCGCTTTACACCAATATGACCTTAGCGGCAGTGCCACAAGTATGTGGTACTATCATTATTAACTTTGCATCTTTTGGCATAAATATTATGAACATGTGTATCACTACGACCGAGATTCAATAAACCATTCACGTTTGGTGCATGACCATTGAAGGTATTATTCATGTAAACAGAATAACCATTATTCTCTTGACTTAAATGAATAACCGTATTGCAATAAACATGATCTAATCATGTTCATGCTCAACGCAAACACCAAATAACATTTATTTAGGTTCAACACTAATCCCGAAGGTAGAGGGAGCGTGGGATGGTGATCACATCAACCTTGGAAAAACTTCCAACACACATCGTCACCTCGCCCTTTAGCTAGTCTCCATTTATTCCGTAGCTTTTATTTCGAGTTACTAACATTAGCAACTGAACTGGTATCTAATACCCCGATGCTACTAGGAGTACTAGTAAGGTACACATCAATAACACGTATATCAAATATACTTCTGTTGACGTTGCCAGCCTTCTTATCTGCCAAGTATCTGGGCAGTTCCGCTACCAGTGACCGTTCCCCTTATTATAGAAGCACTTAGTCTCGGGTTTGGGTTCAACCTTTGGTTTCTTCACTGGAGCAGCAACTGGCTTGCCATTCATGAAGTTTCCCTTCTTGCCCTTGCCCTTCTCGAAACTAGTGGTTTTACTAACCATCAACACTTGATGCTCCTTCTTGATTTCTACCTTCGTAGTGTCAAACATCGTGAATAGCTCAGGGATCATCTCCATCCTTGGCATGTTATAGTTCATCACGAAGCTCTAGTAGCTTGGTGGCAGTGACTTGGAGAACTCTGTCAATCACTATCTTATCTGGAAGATGAACTCCCACTTGATTCAAGCGATTGTAGTACCCACACAATCTAGGCACCTGCTCACCTGATTGAGCTATTCTCCTTCATCTTGCAGGCAAAGAATCTTGTTGCAGGTCTCATATCTCTCAACAAGGGCACGAGCCTAAAATCCCAATTTCAGCTCTTGGAAAATCTCATATGCTCCTCGATGTTCAAAATGTCTTTGGAGCCTCAATTCTAAGTTGTAATGCATGACGCACTGAACTATCAAGTAGTCATCAGAACGTGTCGGTCAGATGTTCACAACATGCACAGACGACGCTTGAGGGGGTGGCGCACCCAGCGGTGCATCAAGGGACATAAGCCTTCTGTGTAGCAATGAGGACAATCCTCAGATCACGGACCCAGTCCGCATAACTGCTATCATCATCTTTCAACTTACTTTTTCTCTAGGAACGTATCAAATAAGGGAGCTACAGCGCGAGCTATCGATCTACAATATAATTTTGCAAATACAACTTTAGACTATGTTCATGATAATGAGTTAAATTAATCATATTACTAAAGATCTCCCACTCAAATTGACATCCCTCCGGTCATTCGAGTGCTACATGATCCAAATTCACCAACCCAAGTCCGATCATCACGTGAGATGAGGTGGTTTCAATGGTGAACATCTCCATGTTGATCATATCTACTATATGACTCATGTTCGACATTTCGGTCTCTTGTGTTCCGAGGCCATGTCTGTACATGCTAGGCTCGTCAAGTTTAACCCGAGTGTTCCGCATGTGCAAAACTGGCTTGCACCCATTGTATGTGAACGTAGAGTCTATCACACCCGATCATCACGTGGTGCTTCGAAACGACGAACTTCCGCAACGGTGCACACTCGGGGAGAACACAATTTTATCTTGAAATTTTAGTGAGGGATCACCTTATAATGCTACCGTCGTCCTAACAAAAATAAGATGCATAAAGGGATTAACATCACATGCAAATCATAAGTGACATGATATGGCCATGAACTTGTGCTTTTGATCTCCATCTCCAAAGCACCGACATAATCTCCATCGTCACCGGCATGACACCATGATCTCCATCGTCACCGGCATGACACCATGATCTCCATCATCGTGTTGCCATCAGGATTGTCACGCCAACCATGCTTCTACTACTATTTCTACCGCTTAGCGATAAAGTAAAGCATTACATAGCGCTTAATAAGTGACACGCATGCCACATAATAATTAAAGACAACCCTATGGCTCCTGCCGGTTGCTGTATCAACATGCAAGTTGATATAAACTATTACAAAAACATGATCATCTCACACATCAAATATATATCATCATGTCTTTGGCCATATCATATCACAACATACCCTGCAAAAACAAGTTAGACATCCTCTAATTTGTTGTTGCATGTTTTACGTGGATGCTATGGGTATCTAGCAAGAACGATTCTTACCTACGCAAAACCACAACGGTGATATACAAGTTGCTATTTAACCTTCTACAAGGACCGCCTTTGTCGAATCCAATTCAACTAAGGTGGGAGAGACAGACACCCGCCAGCCATCCTATGCAACAAAGTTACATGTCAGTCGATGGGCCGGTCTCATGTATGAGGACATGTAAAGTTGGTCCGGGCCGCTTCATCCCACAATACCGCTGAATGAAAATAAGACTAACGAAGGAAGCAATCTGAATATCAACGCCCACACTCCTTTGTGTTCTACTCATGATGTCATCTACGCATAGACCTAGCTCATGATGCCACTGTTGGGGAACGTTGCATGGGAAACAAAAAATTCCTACGCTTCACCAAGATCAATCTAGGAGATGACCATCTACGAGAGAAAAGATTGCATCTACATACCCTTGTAGATCGCTAAGTGGGAAGCGTTAAGAAACGCGGTTGGTGTAGTCGAATGTCTTCGCGATCCAATCACGATCTGTCCCGCGATCCAATCTTGATCCGTTCCAATCTAGCGCCGAATGGACGACACCTCCGCGTTCAGCACACGTACAGCTTGATGACGTCTCCGCCTCCTTGATCCAGCAAGCGAGGGTGAAGAGGTAGATGAGTTCTCCAACAGCACAGCGGCATGGTGGCGGTGGTGGTGGAGCAATCTCAGCAGGGCTTCGCCAAGCGCTGCCGCAGATGCGTTTTTGGTGGAGAAACAAATCTAGGGAGGGAGGGAGGGCTGCACCTATGCCTTGGGGTGCGGCTGCCCTCCCTCTCCCTCTCTATATATAGGAGGAGGGGGTAGATGGGGCGCGGCCCTAGCCCTTCCTAAAAGGAAGGGGGCGGCGGCCAGGAGGGAGGAGTCCTCCCTCCCCAAGGCACCTCCTAGGTGCCTTCCCCTTTAGGGTTTCCTACCCCCTAGCCGCATGGGCCCTTGGGGCTGGCCCAACAAAGCTTGGACGCCCCCTTACAGCCCATGCACGTCCTAGAGGCTGGAGGGACCCTTCCGGACTCCTACGAAACCCTCTGGAACCTTCCGGAAGCTTCCCGGTACAATACCGGAAAAAACCCAAAACTTTTTCGGTAGCCAAAATATGACCTCCCGTATATAAATCTTTACCTCCGGACTATTCCGGAGCTCCTCGTGACGTCCGGGATCTCATCCAGGACTCCGAACAACTTTCGGTCACCAACATACATGACTCAACAATACCAAATCGTCACCGAACGTGAAGTGTGCAGACCCTGCGGGTTCGAGAACTATGTAGACATGACCGAGACACCTCTACGTTCAATAACCAATAGCGGGACCTGAATGCCCATATTGGTTCCTACATATTCTACGAAGATATTTATTGGTCAAACCACGATGTCAAGGATTCATACAATCCCGTATGTAGTTCCCTTTATCCATCGGTATGTTACTTGCCCGAGATTCGATCGTCGGTATCTCCATACCTAGTTCAATCTCGTTACCGGCAAGTCTCTTTACTCGTTCCGTAATACAAGATCCCGCGACTAACTTCTTAGTCACATTGCTTGCAAGCTTCTTGTGATGTTGTATTACCGAGAGGGCCCAGAGATACCTCTCCGTCATACGGAGTGATAAATCCCAGTCTCGATCCACGCCAACCCAACAGACACCCTCAGAGATACCTGTAGAGCACCTTTATAGTCACCCAGTTACGTTGCGACGTTTGATACACACAAGGTACTCTGACGGTGTCAGTGAGTTGCATGATCTTGTCATCATAGGAACAGATACTTGACACGCAGAAAATAATAGCAATAAACTTGACACGATCATATGTTACGTTCATAGGTTGGGTCTTGTCCATCACATCATTCTCCTAATGATGTGATCCCATTATCAAATGACAACTCATGTCTATGGCCAGGAAACCTTGACCATCTTTGATCAACGAGCTTGTCTAGTAGAGGCTCACTAGGAACATAGTGTTGTCTATGTATCCCCACATGTATCTGAGTTTCCGATCAATACAATTCTAGCATGGATAATAAACGATTATCATGAACAAGGAAATATGATAGTAACTAATTTATTATTGCCTCCAGGGCATATTTCCAACAAAACAGGGGGGGTCTAACCGGTTCTCCGTCATCGTCGGAGTTGTCGCCGTTGGAGTCGTCGTCGCTGGAGTGGTCATCAGAGAGGACGTAGTAGTCTCTGTGCAGCATCGCCTCCTACTTGGGAGGCACGACGGGGCTTACGACGTCATGGCCGCGCTTCTTTCCGTGCCAGACCTCATCAGCGGGCAGGGCAACCTCGTCGCCCAGCATCAAGAGATGCTTAGTTGCTAAGCCGGCCCCGGCTTCGAACCCCGCGTCACCCCTCCCTCCGATGGTGCGCTTGGTCGCCATCTGATACACTTCCGAGAGCGTTTACGACTGGGAACGGTGGCGAGGATTCCAGCGCGGTGTGTGGAGAAAGGGGAGTGCGGCCGCCTGCTATAACCAGCGGCACATGTGCGATTAGTATATATAGAGTGGTTGGGAGCTAGGCGGGAGGCAGTTAAACGGCTCGTTTCCCGGTGTGCCTGCGCAGCGGTCTTCTCGCATGCCTCACCCCTGCTCGCACATCTCCACCTGCGTAGAGGACTGCTCACATGCGTCCCGTCAATTCACACACCAGCTCGCACGTCTCCCGGTGAGCCAGAGCGGCATGCGCGCACGCATCCTGTCAATTTACACACCTGCTCGCACGCCTCACGGTTAGCCTGAGCAGCAGACTGCTCGCATGCGTCCCATCAACTCACGTCCGCTCGGACGGCACACGGGGCTCATGGTGGTATACGTAATATTTTGTTGGGACCAACGCACACGGTTGAATACTTTAATCGTTCATGATGGTAACGTGACAAGTGTGTATACCAACCTTTAATAAGCTCCCGTTTGTAAGAAAATTATGTCAAAAACTTGTCTCCAATTAGGCCAAAAATTAGCACAATACTCCCAAGTTTCATGAAACGGAATCCCAAGTTGTCTCCAATTGGGGTATATATATATATATAGGGTGGCACTATTCTGATCCCAGGATCAGAATAGTTATTATGATCACAGCGGACCCTATAAGGGCGCGATGGAGTTTCTCCCGAGATCTGAAAACCCGAAGCGAGCACTCGATTGAAAAAAAGGAAAACCCACCCTCACCCCAACTCTCTTTCCCATCCTCCCCACTCCCTGCATCTCCAGCCCACAACCGCCGCCGCGCCCACGCCACGGACCTCCCTGCCGTCGCGCGCCATCCCCCCGCCCCGCCCCTCCTCCCCTGCCTTCTTCCTCGGCGCCGTTCCAGACCTCTGGCCGAAACATCCGGCGTCCAGATCCACCCGCCGGCGACGCCCACCGCCGGCACCCCGCTCCTCACTACCTTCCCGATGGCTTCGCCTGCATACCACCGCCGGCGCGCCCCTGTGCCCAGCCGTAGTTGTTGCCTCGCCACTCGCACCCACCTCCGGGCACCCATGGCCACCTTCTCCAGGTCCTCCCCTCCGTGACGCAGTCAACCGTGTGCCACCAACGCATAACCGGTTACCATGGAACCCGCGCGCACGCATCCGGCCATGGTTAATAGCCTCAACCATGGCGTTCCATCCTCACACGCCGTCGATGGCTGTCGCCCCATCCGCTGCCGTCCCCGACCACCAGGCAAGCACCGCTACCCCTGCATCTCCGGCCATATCGACCTTCTCATGAGGGATACATTGACCTTCCCGAGGGAGTTTCATCCATGGAGCGGCTGCTCCCACCACTTCACCCCGCGCCATGCCTGGCTTGCCGCAGGCCTCCGCCCTCCGTCACCGGTGCGCTGCCACTGCATGGAGCTTCCAACACACCACCTTGACCTGCCCTTACAGCGCCAAGATTCACTTGTGCGCCATCGGCTACCACTTGAGGCAAGCGGTCGTACATCCCCTGGCCTGCTCTTGGCTTGATGTCTTATGTAAAGTTCAGAAAACTAACTGAACTCATGTGCTGTTTCATCAAAACCTCGTTGTCTTCAGAAAAACGATTTTCCAAAATCCAAACAAAACAAAAGTTCGGGTCGCTGTGTGTTGTTAGTTAAGAAAATCCCATGTGCACGGTCCAGCGATGTTTAGCTGCATAACACCCCGATGGAAGCCGAGTCACATGTAGCCAACGCGAGGGATTAGTATAGTGGTTTGTAGGATTTAAATCCATACATGGCGTGTTCTTGGTGGAATTGGTCAACATGAAGGAGCTACAGGTTAATACTACAAGGGCTTCAGTTAAATAGTCCTAGTTGTTCGCCAACTCTTAGTCACTCGATTTTTCAAAAAGTGCTGATCTTTTTTCTATTGCATGACTAGCTTTCAATGGTCATAGAAGCGCCGAGCAAGTTTAGAAACGACGACACAAAGATGTCCAAAAAAGTAGAAAAAAGAACACAAAAACAATTACGCCATGAAAAAACAAAAGCCCCACCAAAAAAATCAACTTTGGAAGTTCAAATTTAATTAATTAGAGAGTTCAAAAAAATATTACGGATGTACAGTATTTTCCCGATGGATTCTCCCTTTTTTAACACCATAGAGTTCAAAACAATAACACATGAGTTAGATCCTTGTAACAAAAACATATTCTTCACGTTTCTAACAAAACAAGAAGGTAAAATTTAAATAATGAAAACACTTTAGAAAGTTCGTAAAAAAGGACTTTCCCCATTTCTAATAAAACCCTTATAAGTTCAATTTAAATAACGGGGGTAGTTCAATGTATATAGAGAACTGTCATTTTTCCCCCGCAAAAGAATACAACACAAAGAAGTCCAAAATCTAAAAATGGAGAAGTTCGATGTTTGTAAGAATAAACGATGACACAAATGAAGAAGGTCGAAAAAAAAGCCGAGAAGTTCAAATTAAAATGACAGAGAAGTTAGAAGTTAATTTTTGAAAAAAAACCCCAAGAAAGTACAAATTAAAAAAATAGAGAAGTTCACTACTTATCCAAAACGGATTTTCCCCGTTTCCACAAAAAAACTAGAAGTTCAAATTTAAAAAACGAAGTGGTTCAATGTCCGGTTTGAATTTTATTTACTTTTAAATAACTAATTAAAAAACGTTTCTAAAAACCTAAAACGAAGAAGGTCAAACTAAAATGAAAGAGAAGTACAAGGTTTGAACAATGGAATATTTATGTTTCTAAAAAAACAAGAAGTTCAAAATAAAAAAAATGAACTTTTAAAAATGGAATTTATCCCTTTTCAAAAAATAACAACAAGAAGTTCAAATTAAAATAATAGAGCAGTTCGATATTCATAAAAAACTGAATATTTTTCTCATTTCTAAACAATAAAACCAAAAATAAAAATTTATCAATATTTTCCATTTCTAGAAATAAAATCGAGAAGTTCAAATTAAAAAACAGAGAGGTTCAAATATAATAACCAAATAAGTTCAAATTAAAAAAACAAAGTGGTTCAAAAAAGGCTATAAAAACAAAGTGTTCCCGTTTCTGGAAAAACCTAGAAGTTCAAATTAAAATAACGGAGATTTTCAAATAATTGTTACAAAACTCTTTCAAATGGTATATTATTTGCCACATGCGCCAACACACACACAGTTAAAAAATGGCAGTTTTGGCTACACGCGTCCACTCTCTCTCTCTCTCTCTCTCTCTCTCTCTCTCTCGAAGCATGTAAAAAACTCAAATTTGTTGCAAGAAGTTCACGTGCACCTCCGTGCACGGTTCATAATTTATATTGCGGGATGTCCGACCTCCAATTACATGTTTTAAAATGGCAAAAAATGACATCCAACCTTCAATTACGTGTAATTCGATGTATACACAAAAACATGACAGAAGTTCATAGTGAAAACAATGAGAAGTTCAATTGCTACAAGGAATGCGTTTCAAGTGAGAATAAAAGAATACAAAACTAAAAGCTTAAAAGGTTTGTTGAAAGAAGTTCAAGGGCTCTGCACGGGGAAGTTTAAAAATTCTTACGAGAGAGCTTCACCTTGTATTTCCATGTTCAAAAAGCACAAAAAGACGTTGTTTTGGTGTTTTAAAATAGTTCTCTCAATCCACTAAGAAGTTCAGTTATTATTTGGGAGCAATTCTATTTCAAAAAAAAATTCAAATTATAAAAACAGAGAAAGTTCACGTACTACATGGTGCGTGTTTAATGTGAGCAAGATGAATAAAAAGGCAAGGTCCAATTTTTTTGATGCTATAAGTTCAAGTCCTCGGTCGGAGAAAGCTAGAAAATTATTGTGAAAGAGGTTTATACAAAAAGGAATATCATTTGTGTAACACCAATGAATGGGTGAGAAATTAGAAATGAAAGTACGCGACAGAAGTTCAACGTGAAAACAGTTGGAAGTTTAGGTACTACACTGAATGAATTTCAGATGAAAATCTTTTAAACCGTCGCGAGTATGAAAAAAATGATCAAGACGGAAAAGTTGTGTGTTTACAGCAGCTTTCCAGCGGTATATCACTTGCTCAATTTTGATGAGTGGATGGAGAGATACGAGCAAAAGACAACCCGTGAAGAAACAGAGTGAAGTTCAGGTAGACGTGTTGATGAAGTTCAAGTTCTTCACGCGGTGCATTTTCGAAGGCTCCGTTTCGCGATAAAAGGCAGAACATGTGATCTCACCGTTTTCGAAATTGCTTGAAAACGGCTAGGAATCATAGAAAACCATCTACATGAAAAAGTTTTGCATTTTCCATAGCTTTTCAATGGTATATTATTTGCCCCATTCCGATAAATTTTGTAGAAATTACGTCCGAAAAACTTTTTTCGCCATTTTCAAAATTGACTTAAAACTGTAAAGAATTGGAAAAAACAATCTACATAACAAAGTTTCGCTTTTCTTCAAGCTTTCCATCGCCATATCATTTGCTGCATTCCGATAAACCGTCGAGAAAATAATGTGAAAATACGAACTCGGTGGGACTTCGGCCATTTTCAAAATTACGTTTAAATAGTTTAAAATTGGGAAAAACTTTCTCTACGAAAAAGAAGAGGATTTGCAGCAGCTATCCAACGCCATCTCATTTGCCTCATTCCGGTAAACGGTTTAGAAATAGGCTCAAAAATACGATTCACGTTTTTTTGTGTGAAGAAAAACATTTTTCAAAACTCCTCTTAAACCATTTAGATTTTGACAAAAATTCAACTTAGGTCATGACCGTCGTGTCCACAGCTTTCCAATGGTATATTGCAAGCCTCATTTGGAAATGTTACGGGAAGTTCAACCTCTCACCAAGGGAAGTTCAGGTCGAATAACTCAGGCAGTAAAATTGCAACAGACGCAAGTTCGTCACGTCCCGAGAGCAAATCCGCCAACAAGCGAGATTCCTATTTAAAACGGGCATTTAGTTGCTAAAAACCGTTTCCAGATTACACTTACATCACATAGAACACGACTGACCAGAATAATTCGCGCGGGGAGACACGGGTAGGTTCAAAACTTCTTGTGAGTGTGGTTCACTATGTATTTCTCACCCATTCTTGTGAGTGACAAAAATGAATAAAAAGGCAAGGTCCAATTTTTTTCTTGCTATAAGTTCAAGTTCTCGGTTGGAGAAAGTTAGAAAAATATTGTGAGAGAGCTTTGTACAAAAAGGAATATCATTTGTGTAACACCGACGAATGGGTGAAAAATTACAAACAAAAATACGCGACAGAAGTTCAACGTGGAAACAGCAGGAAGTTCAACTACTACGCTAAATGAGTTTCGGATGAAAATCTTTTAAACCGTCGCGAGTATGAAAAAAATGATCAAGACCGAAAAGTTGCGTGTTTACAGCAGCTTTCCATCGGTATATCACTTGCTCAATTCAAGTGAGTGGATGGAGAGCTACGAGCAAAAAATAGCACGTGAAGAAACAGAGTGAAGTTCAGGTAGACGTGTTGATGAAGTTCAAGTTCTTCAGGCAGTGCATTTTCGAAGACTCTGTTTCGCGATAAAAGGCACAACGCATGATCTCACTGTTTTCAAAATTTCTTGAAAATGGCTAGGAATCAGAGAAAACCATCTACATGAAAAAGTTGCGCATTTTTCCGTAGCTTTTCAACAGTATATTATTTGCCCCATTCTGATAAAATTTCTAGAAATTACGGCCAAAATACGTTTTCAGCCATTTTCGCAATTGACTTAAAACCATAAAGAACTGGAAAAAACAATCTACATATAGAAGTTTCGGATTTCTTCAACCTTTCTAACGCCATATCATTTGCCTCATTCCGACGAACCGTTGAGAAATTAACGTGAAAATACGCACTCGTTACAGATTCGGCTATTTTCTAAATTACTTTTGAACCGTTCATAGTTAGAACAAAATTTTTATATGGAAAGATGCGCATTTTCATAAGATTTCCAACGCCATATCATATGCGTCGATAGGACTAGCTGTTTTGAAATTAACCCCGAAATACGAACCCGGCTGTTCGGTTTCAGAAATTCCGCCATTTTTGAAATTCCTCTTTAACCGTAGGGAATTTGGAAAAACGTTCAACATGTGAAATGAGCGGATTTGCAGCACCTATCCAACGCCATCTCATTTGCCACATTCCGATGAACGGTTTAGAAATAGCGTTGAAAATACGATTCACGTTTTTTTGTATGAAGAAAAACGGTTTTCAAAACTGCTTTTAAACCGTGTACATTTTGCCAAAAATTCAACCTAGGCTGTTATCATGGTGTCCATAGCTTTCAAACGGTATATTTCAAGACCCATTTGGGCAATTTGCCGGAAGTTCAACCTAGCACTCGGGGAAGTTCAAGTGCTACTGCGGGGACGAGTCAGGTAGTTATCAGAAATATTATTCTCATCCCGTGAGCAAATCCGCCAACGAGCAAGATTCCTATTTAAAACGGGCATTTAGTTGCTAAAAATTGTTTCCTGGTTACACTTACATCACTAAGAACACGACTGGCCAGAATAATTCGCGCGGGGAGACACGGTTGCGAAGATAGCCCGAAGGTCGGGTTCGGGGTTCCTACAGAGGGAAGTTCAGGTTGTGTAACTCAGGAAGTTCAACCTGTGATCAGAATAGTGTTTATATATATATATATATATATATATATATATATATATATATATATATATATATATATATATATATATATATCATGAAACGGAATCCCAAGTTTCATGATTTTCAGCTGATTTCTGGATTTACTTCAATTTAAAAATTCGATGTTTGAGGCCGAGCTATCTAAAAACCAAGATTTTCAATGCTTTCCACGATGCCTAGATGTTTGAGTTTTCTTACCATTTATTGCATGGCGACTAAACATGAACCCAAAGGAACATATGATTTCCCCCAATGAATTCCTAGAAACTCAATTATTGCATATTTTCCGAATGATATATGAACATTATATAATTATAACACGAACTAATGTCTCACGTGTTTTCCATATAAAAATAGTTTGGCATGCCTCGAAGTGGTGTTTTCGATGGTGATCGCGAGGGAGGGTGGCTCTTTCCAATTTGTGAAGCATGCACCCAATCAAAGTCGTGCAGTTGGCATTTTGACATCAAAAAATAAACCCATGCATATGCTTGGGTCAGATATAATTGATGGTGGTCCTGAGTGGCTCCCTCACATGGTAATCGGTGATGCGTCAATCTATGGGGCCCATGTGTGGTCACCTATATTATATATCGTTTTGACCAAGGTGGATCCTTTTCGGTATGCGTTACGATATTCCATGGTTAGACATTGAGACAAATGTTTTTTGAGCGCATGCATATATACCCATGAACCCATTCCACCACCATATCGAAATGGGGGGGTGGGGGTGGGGAGGCATACATAAACTATACATGTTGTGATCGATCGTCTTCGTCAGTCAACTTACAGTTTCTGAGGCAAGTGACCTTAAAGTTCCACTGGGTACTAACTAAACAAACACTTAATTACATGTATACATATATGTGTGGGCCTCATGCAGTGGTTGTTTGTTTTGTCGAACACCCTCTCACGTGGTCATCGGCATCACACCGCCCCATCCATGTCCACGTGGGTCATCACTTTGACAGGCGGCTGTAGAGATGTTAATTTGACCAAGGTGGGTTCTTCTTGTTGGTATATGTGCTATATATATTGTACATTGTTGACATATGCATTGATATTTCTAACCAAACTTCGAACGCATCGTACACACTGAATCCCTGCTATCGGCTCAAAATGTGGGCGCGCGTGGGGCTATATATGCATGGGTCTTTAACCTCAGTACGGGGCCATTCTGGTCCGAGAGACACACATGTGGCGATGAAAGTTGTGCGTTTGGTATTTGAAAACATCGCACAATGCTTTCATACATATGTGCGTGGGGCCATGCATGTGCGTTGATGTTGTCTACAGACACTCCCTCGTGTGGTTATGGAAGACATGCCAAATTTGTGGACTCGTGTGGTCTGTTACTTAAATCGGCCCATGCTACAGGTTAATTTGACCAAGGTAGATATAGTCTTCTCGTTATTTGTTATGATATAGTTCATGGTGAGATACCAGACAGAAGTTTGAGCACATACATATATATAGGGCGTGTTGTCGGTTCGAAGCATGTGTGTGTGGGATGGGGTGGGGGCGGGGGAGGGGTAATACAATAGTACGTATACACGGAACCTATTTATGAGGTCAGGTCATACTATGTACTGTTCGACCTTTGACAGGCATATGTGCCACATCAAAAGTTATGCACGCACGAAATATCTGATGACCCACAAGTATAGGGGATCAATCGTAGTCCTTTCGATAAGTACGAGTGTTGAACCCAACGAGGAGCAGAAGGAAATAAAAAGCGGTTTTCAGTAAGGTAATTTCTGCAAGCACTGAAATTGTAGGTAACAGATAGTTTGATAGCAAGATAATTGGTAACGAGCAAGTAACGGTAACGGTAAATAAGGTGCAGCAAGGTAGCCCAATCCTTTTATGGCGAAGGACAGGCTAGAATAATCTCTAGTAATAGACAAAGTGTTCTTGAGGGTACACGGGAATTTCACCTAGTCACTTTTATCATGTTGGTTTGATTTGTGTTCGCTACTTTGATAATTTGATATGTGGGTGGACCGGTGCTTGGGTGTTGTTCTTACTTGAAGAACCTCCCACTTATGATTAACCTGTCGGATTTCGGGCTCCGCAAAACCCTCAAGGTTCAAACACAGGGGCGTGTGCGAAGATCCCCTGCAGCTTCGCCCTACTTAGCTCGCTGCTCGATGGTTACTACGGCGAACTCACATGATGACGAGGAAGAAGATGAACACCGTGGTTTACCCAGGTTCGGGCCGTTGCGAAGCGTAATACCCTACTCCTGCTTTGGTGGATTGCCTCTCGGGGAGGTGTGGCGGATGAACTAGTACAGTGGTGATAAGCCTCATGAGGGCGCTTCAGTGGTGTTCTTGGCCTTCTGCTAGCCTTGTGGTCGAATCCCGTCCCTCTCTACGGTGCAGCCTAGCCTCTATATATAGCAGTGGCCTGGGTCCTCTTCCCTTATCGCAATGGCGGGAAGGGATCCCACAATGGCCAAATTTGAAGGGGGACAGGAGTACATCTCCGCCCTGTCCAAAGGTGGTCTTCGCCTGCAAAGTAGCTGTCGATGATGCAGAGGTGGGCTCGACGATGAAATCTGCCCGGCGGGGCTCGTGGTCGTGGTCTTGTTGCACCGGAATGGAAACCTTTGGGAGGCGCTTTGGGAACCCGCGTACGTCCCTGCTCCCATTGCACCAAAGGGGAAACTGCACCGCCTGGCGCGCTGCCGCCCGCCTGTCCTTCCTTGCGTCATCCTTGACTCCTGAGGCCGGGTTCTACATAGAGATCTCCGCCGCTCCGGAGGGGGCCTGAGGAGGCCCACCCCCTGCTGATCCTGGTGCTGTTCTTCCTCGTGAGCCTGGGGTCCTCGCGAGGGCCTTGTCTTGAGTGGAGTCGCGCCAGGCCATGCTTGGCTGACGAGGTGGGCCATGCCCTGGGCCGTAGGCAGGCAGGTCTGGGTACCCCCGTTCCCAGAACGCCGATAGTAGCCCCCGGGCCCAAGGCGTGCTCGAGATGGCTTCCGGGCGAAGCCTTGAGGACGGCCCGAAGCGCCGCGGGCCCCAAATGCCTGCGGGCCAGGACTGGCGCGCGTCGTGCGGTTGATGTCGGGCGTCCAACGTCCCTTCGGCCACCGCCCGAATCGACAAAAGCCTGACTTCCAGCATCGAGCCATTACTGCTTTCCTCTTCTGCACACCTGCTCTTACTCCCAGATCCCCGGCCTTAGCAGAGACCTCTCCAGATCCGGCGCCGCTCCGTCCTCCTCCTTGCCGTGTCGGCCCCGCGATCTTCCCAATGGCTCTCGCCGGCAAGCCGAAGCCAGAGGCCCAGAGCTCAGCCTCCGCTCCCATCTCACCGGCGCTTTCGGAGTCCACCATTGCCAAGGACAGAGACCTCATCCCGGTGCTCCCGTCAACGGCGGATGGGACCAACGAGTGCGGGCGGACCATGATATGGGGCGGCTCCTCGGAGAAGCGGCCCTCGTCCAGGTCGGCCTATCCTTTCTTCCTTCATAGCGTCTTTGCCAGGCTCGTCCCGCCTTTCTCCGCATTCTTCACCGCCATCCTTGACCACTACGGGGTTCAAGCCCTTCATCTCCAGCCCAACTCCATCCTGCTCTTGTCCGTCTTTGCCTTCTACTGCGAGGCTTTCGTGGGCATGAAGCCTTCGGTGGCCCTCTTCCGACATTTCTTCAGCTTGCGCGTGCACGACGGCGCTCAGCGGTCGGCGTGCGTCTCCTTCGTCGCGGTCCAGAGCGGTAACATGCTCTTAAAGGCTGGGAAGAAGGTGGAGAACTTCAGGCACCGCTGGGTCTTCATGGATCTCAATAGCTCCAACCCCCGCTTGGATCTACCGAAGGGGCTGCCGGAGAAGACCCCCGCGTGGAGCTCCACGAAGCTTTCCGACCCCCGGGCCAAGCCCGTCCTGGAGCGGATTTCTCGCGATATGAGTGCCAGGAAGCTGACTGGGGGGATGATAGTGAAGGAGTTCTTGACGTAGCGCCTGGCGCCCCTCCAGTCTCATTCTAGGCCCTTGTGGGACTATCAGGGCAGCGACGTCAACCTCAGGCTTCGGTCCGCAGGCATAACCCCCGAGGAACTATACAGGGCTGTGGCAACCCTGCTTAACGGCGACCCCGGTGATCTCCCCGATGCCTACGCCCCGCTGTACCCCACGACGACGGAGCCGATTTGGTCGCCGAGATGCCTGTCTTCAACGAACTGGGGCTCTCCCCAGCTGAGGGCCTTGGGTCCCCGATGATGGTGTCCTCCGGTGACACCACGGGCGGGGAGGATTCGGAGAAGATAGCGGATGACGACCTGGCAGGGGCATCTCCCCCGTTGCAGAGCATGCTCTTGCGCGACCTTGAGGACGATGACGATGTTGGTGAAGTTTCTGCTGCAAGCTCTCCATGCTCCGCCAAGGTCCTCAGGGGGCTAGGACCAGCTCCTCGTGCCACATGGTCCGCCTGCCTGGCGACCCCCAGGAAGCGCGGGGCAGAGTCTCCTCCGGTGTGACCTGCCTCTGTCGGCAAGGCGGTTGAGGTGCCGGCCTCGCCCCCGCCCGAATCGCGGCTTGCCGGCAAGGTGGGCGAGGCCGGGGCCATGGCGATCCCTCCAGCGGCTGCCCTTGCAGATAGTGCCCTTGCTCCCCGGCGTGGTGGTGCCCTCACCGAGAAAGGTGAGGGCGCCCCCGTCGTCGTCGGAGCGGAGAGGAAGAGGAAGTGGGTCGACGTTGAAGAGTAAGAAATCCGGCTCGGCCTTGGTCGCCTGCTGGTAGCTTGAGTATTGATGATTTTCCTTTGCTTGGTAACCAGGAACGCCGCCGCGCTGAAGATGAGGAAGAAGAAGGCGGGCGTCAAGCCGAAGGCGTCTTCCGATGCATCGCCCGCTCCTGTCGTCCCGCCGTCACCTGACGAGGCGCCTGCTGCCGATGGGGTGGGGGCTCGCGAGGCAACCCTCCTGATCACCGCCGCGAAGCCCCCCGAGCCCCCAATGCCTGTTGGCGTGGTCACTCCTGCCCTCGAGGGCGTGTTGGTGCCGCTGTCTGGAGGGTCGGCCCCAGAGGGCCAGCCGCCCGTCGATCCGTCTGTATCCGTCTTGCTCGTGGTCGTTGCGCAGCCTCCGGAGCCTCCTGCTCCTCGTGCTGCTGTCTCCCGGGGGACGTCGCCTGTGATCGCGCAGGCGACTCCTCCGAAGGAGGCCTTGATGCCTTCGTCGCGTGGCCTGGACGTCCTGGACAGGGCCTTCACCGCTCTGGGTCAAGTTCGGGATGCCCTCGCGGGTACCGATGATCGCCTCGTGAGTGGGCGCCTGGGGCTCCTCTCCGGGTGGCTCCAGGCCGACGCCTCTACCATGGCGGTCTGGGACCAGGCCGAGGCCGCCGTGGCGAAGAGCGAGAAGGAGGCCGCGTCGGCCAAGGCAGCCCGCGAGGCGACGCCGACCGATGCGGCGTCTGCTATAGGGCGTTGTGACGAGGCGGAGTCCCGCTTGAAGGTTCTTCAGGAGGAGAAGTCCACGCTTGTGGAGCAGCTGCGTCAGCAAGGGGAAGCATTCAAGACCTGCAAGGCCCAGCTTGACAATCGGGACTCCGAGCTGTCCCAGGCGACGGCCGACCGTGCTGCGGTGCGAGAGCGCCTGGACGCGCGGGAAAGGGAGGTTGCCCTGGAAAAGGGCCGGCTCGAAACCAGGGAATCGGCTCTAATTGAGGCCGAGGAGAAAAAGGTCGCAGAGCTCAGCGCCCTTCCCCCCGTCGAGCTCAGGCTTCGCCAAGCGCTCCACTCCCTCTGCCGGGAAGGGTTTACGGAACCCCTGGTGGCTCCGGAGAGCGGCTTCGCGGAGCTCGCTTCGAACCTTGTCGAGGCGCTGGAGGGCGCCATTGCCAAGGTGGAGGGGGTCTTGGAGAGCGAGTGCCGCGACCTCTTTTCTGAGGCCGCGACGCACGTCTTCAGCCATCTTCACCTTCGCGAGCCGAGGTTTGACTTCGACTCCGTGATGCGCCCGGTCGCCCTCGAGGTCCGCAGCAGCGCTGCGGCCGCAGTGAAGGGCGCCGTGGAGGCGCTGGTGAAGAAGTTCACCCGCGTCACCGTTCCTCCGCCTCCTGAAGCTGCAGGGGTTAGCGGCGAAGAAGACGACGCCAGCGATGTCGACGACGAGTTCCCCGCGGACGGGACGAGTGGTGGCGGAGGCTCCTCCTAATTCCTCTTCCTTGTTCCCTTCCTGCAACGTTCATCGTGCCTAGCGGAGGCATTAAACTTATTTGTATTTGCGAAAACTATTAATGCTTGTAATAACTGTTGAACTGTGTGATTGCTCTCTTCGCCTTGTTTCCTTTTTGCTTGCTGTGATGCTCTACGTCGGCAGGGCCCAGCCCCGCGCATACCTCAGCCGCCGTTGGGCCGTCCGGATCACCAAGGACGGTTCCAAGGGGTGAGGGGCTACGTGGCCAGTGAGGCTCCTGAGTCGCGATGCTCAGGAGTCCCCCTTGACGTACGAGCAGCCCTCATGAAGGGAACATGGTGAATATTGGGTTAACTTGGAAATTTTGAACACCTGGCGCTCTGCGTCGGCAGGGCCCGGCCCCGCGCATACCTCAGCCGCCGTTGGGCCGTCCGGATCACCAAGGACGGTTCCAAGGGGTGAGGGGCTACATGGCCAGTGAGGCTCATGAGTCGCGATGCTCAGGAGTCCCCCTTGACGTACGAGCTCCAACGTCCTCCTTAAGGGTTTTGAGCGCTTTGAGCTCTGCGTCGGCAGGGCCCGGCCCCACGCATACCTCAGCCGCCGTTGGGCCATCCGGATCACCAAGGACGGTTCCAAGGGGTGAGGGGCTATGTGGCCAGTGAGGCTCCTGAGTCGCGATGCTCAGGAGTCCCCCTTGACGTACGAGCGGCTCCCATACCTTTCCTCGCCGGCTTTTCCTGAGAGGGGCGCATGAAGACCAGGTTTGGCAGACCTGGGAAGGTGGCGTGTACCAGGCTCGGCCCGGTAGTAGCCCTCATGCAACCCCCTCACGCGAACATCCCAGGGAATGCAGCGAAACGGGGCCGCAAGGAGCCTTCCTGAGGTTGGATGCAGCCGCTGGGGCGCCCTCAGTTGTTTATCCCCAGCACTGGGCGTAAGGCTTCCACATTGCGTGGGCATAGTCATTGGTGGACCGTGTTGTCCGCCAGCACGGAGGTGTGGCTTCCACATTGCGTGGGCATAGTCATTGGTGGACCGTGTTGTCCGCCAGCACGGAGCTGTGGCTTCCACATTGCGTGGGAAGGAACCCCTCCGCGTCCTCGGGGGGCTCCGGGCGTGTACAGCCCATTGAGTTCGTATGCGTGGCTGGCACGGTAGAACTGGGAGGTGTATCTGGGAGCTCATGAGGGCTCTTTGGCCTCGCGAGGTCCCTACCTCAAAGGCGGTTTCCGCCTGGGTCTTCTTGTAGATAGCGCCTTCCGAGGTCCTGCAAATTTTGGAGAAGCCTGCGCCGAACGTGGTCCCTAGGGCCATCGCACGAGAGGGCCAAGCACCAGTGACCCCAGGAGGTGACGTGAACGGGGCTGGCCCGCCAGACAAAGCTCAGCCACTGGATTTATCAACGCTGCAGGGACTCACCCGAGCACAGACGCCATGCCCAGTCCTCTCATGAGGCGGTCGAAGGTAGGATCATTCGGGTGTGGCGACATTCATGCTGGCAAAGAGCCGTGCAGGCAAGGGGAAACATTAGGAAATAGATCACATGCACGAGAAACTACTGAAATATGCGTAAATGCGGCGGCTGCAGGGGTACGCCCTGATCGCCTAAGGATAATGCGGCCCGGTGGGTGCCCTCAAACGGAATAAACCAAAAAGTTACCTGGCACAGACCAACAAAAAGTCACCTGGCGGCCATGCCGCTGAAGAGTCGAAGCTGCCGTCATAGCCTGATCTTATACCTCCACGAGCGCGGCCCTCACGAGCCCGTCGTCTCCCGGGGCTCGGGACCCATGCTCGGTCCGGGCATCTCCTCCAACTCCTCGCGGCCTCTCGCCAGGCAAGGTACGAGCATGGCCCGAGCAAGGCGCTGGAACGTGACGCCGGCGTTCGCCAGGCCAAAGGGCATGCGGACGTAGTTGTGCGGGTAGACCCACCCGCGGTCGGCACGTGTTGGCCAAAAGAGGCCCTGGGACGCGGCCCTGTTGATTGCGAGCATGTTGACGCAGACGCGCGGCTGGTCGACCGGGCCGACGATGGCGGCTGCGATTGGTGGTGCAGGGCAGTCCCCGCCTCGCTTGGCCTGTGCCTCCTGAAGCTCCTCGATCGCTTTGATGACAGACTCTTGCGAGCTCGGTGCCTCGTGCCGTGCTCCTGGCTCTGGCAGTCGCACGTCAGGACGCGCCTTCAGGTTGTGCCTCCCGGATGGAAGCCCCCGATCCCGACCCAAGGGGGGCGCCGAGCGCGCTTTCCTATGCGATGGAAGGCGGGGCCCCGTCCCTGGGTGCAGAGCCTGAGGCTCCGCCCTTGGAGGTTCCAGACCCTTGGTGCCCAGCGGGAAGGAGCTGCTTCTTCTTCTTGCGTGCATTCTCATGAGGCAGGGCATCCTCCTCCTCGTCCGAGCGCTCGGCCGCCGCAGCGCGGTAAGCACGCTCGAGGGAGCAGACGTCATCCTTCTCATCGCAGGCGATGGTGATGACGCCGCCACTCCCGGGCATCTTGAGGACATTGTAGCCATGATGAGTCACTGCCATGAACTTGGCAAGGGCCGGGTACCCAAGGATTGCGTTGTACGGCAGGTGGATGTGGGCGACATTGAAGACGATGATCTCTGTGTGGTAGTTCTTGCGTCCGCCGAAGGTGACGGGCAGGCGTACTTGCCCAATGGGGACGGTGGACCCTTTCAGTGACTCCCGAGAAGGGCTTGGTTGGCATGAGCTGGTTGTACGGTACTTGGAGCATCTCGAAGGTCTCAATGGAGAGGACATTGAGCCCCGCTCCACTGTCGATGAGGTTCTTGGTGACGAGGACGTTGCTGATGGTCGGAGTGCACATCATGGGGAGCATGCCGGCCATCGCCGAGCACCTGAGTTGATCGCTCGAGTCAAAGGTGATTGCAGTCTGGGACCACTTGAGGGGACGCATGGCCTCGGGCTTTGGGAGAGCCGCGTTCACCTCTCACGTGAACTGCTTGAAGACGCGGTTCGACGCTGGGGCTTGGGCACCGCCCAGGATACAGGCTTCCGCCCTGACCTCCTGGAAGCCCCCATCCCCATCGTCTTGCATGTCCTCTTCCTTCCTTCTGGGTGGTGGTGGTAGTGGTGGTAAACTGGCCTCACGAGGCTGGCCACGGCGTGACCCCTCCGGAGGGTCATCGCGCCAGCGGTCCTCCCGAGCCTGATCGTGCCACCGGTCCTCCCGAGCCTGACCGCGCTAGCGGTCCTCCTGAGGCTGGTCTAGCGACCCCTGACGCGGTTCCCGGTTGTCCCAACGGCCTCCACCGCGGTCTCCACCACGTCCGAAGCCACGGTCAGTGCGTCTAGGGCGCCGGCCAAAGTGTTCGGTGCGGACCAGCCTGAGTTCCTAGCAGTCGGCGGTGTCATGGTTGTTGGTGCCATGGAAGATGCAGGTCGGTCTCCCCCCTGCGGGGTGTTCCTCGCCTCGGCTGCGCTTCGTCTCAGGATCGGCCGCAAGTACCGCTGGGGCCTTGCGCTTCGCCTCCTTGGCTTTGGTCTTCTTCTCCTCTGGCTCTGCCGCCGGAGGCTCACGGAGTGACAGACGGCCCTCTTCAGCCTTGGCGCACCTGATCGCCAGGTTGAACATCTCCAAGGCTGAGCACGGTTTGTCGTTCATGGCGAGCTCCTCTTTCATCTTGAGGTCAGTGACGCCGTCGGTGAAGGCGGAGATGATAGCCTCATCCGACGCCTTCGGGACCTTGAGGCGCGTAGTCGTGAAGCGCTGTATGAACTTGTGCAGGGTCTTTCCCTCTTGCTGCTTTACACGCCGCAGGTCGTTCACGGTGAGCGCGCGGTCGTGGGTACCCTGGAAGATGGCGACGAAGCGCTTGCGCAGGTCGTCCCCGGAGGTGATGGACCCCTCCGGGAGGTTGAGGAGCCAGGAGAGCGCGCCGCCCTTGAGCGCCATGGGGAACCAGCATGCCATGACCTTGTCGCCTCCACCGGCCGCCCGAATGCTCAGCGAATAGAGATGTAGGAACTCGGACGGATCCGGGGTGCCGTCGTAGCGAGGGGGTAGGTTAGGCTTGAACTTGCAGGGCCACGTGGTTGGATGGAGCTCTGGGGCGATGGCGAGGCACCCCACCGGCTCGACTGGTGCCGCGTGTGTGGGAGGGGCCCGGTCTTGACGCTCCTGAGGGGCCGCCTCAAGTGGTGCCCGGTCGCGACGCTGGTTTGGCAGCGCGGGGAGCGCACGCGCGTCGACGCGCGGCCAGGGCACCACCTGGCAGCTTACTTCATCTCTTGCCCTTGCCCGCGGTTCGCGGGGCTGGTCGCACGGGCGCGCTTCATGCCTGGGCTCGGGGTCGACGTCGCGTTGCGGAGGAGGTGGCGGCGCATCATGGGCCACGTCGTCTGCCAGGGAAGGTCGGGGTCGAAACAAGTAGGAGAGCGCTGAAGCATCGCTGGCAGCACTGACGAGCTCCGCGAGGCGCCGAAGCCAGTCGTCGTAGCGGTCGGGGGCGGGGCAGTAGCGGAGCAGCTCGTTCACCATGGCGAGTGCGCCCGAACCGCGCCGGCCCGGGCCGAACGTGGGAGGACGACCCGGTAGCTAGAACGATCGATGGAGTGGCGGTGTTACCGTCGCGCCACGCGGTGACCGGCTGGGAGGAGTCTTGTTGTTCGTGGGCCTCCGGGCCCGTGGCAGCGTTGGCCACAGGTGAGGGGGACCGGCGCGCACCGGCGCGGCCCACGGGTGCCGTCTGGGCGACGCGGGCAGCTCGGCGCTCGGCGCGGGCTCGGCGGGCGTCAGACATCGGAATGGCGAGGTGGGAGAAGAGCTTGGCTTGAGGAAGACTCCGACACGCCCCCTACCTGGCGCGCCAAATGTCGGATTTCGGGCTCCGCAAAACCCTCATGGTTCGAACACAGGGGCGTGTGCGAAGATCCCCTGCAGCTTCGCCCTACTTAGCTCGCTGCTCGATGGTTACTACGGCGAACTCGCACGATGACGAGGAAGAAGATGAACACGATGGTTTACGAAAGTTCGGGCCGCTGCGAAGCGTAATACCCTACTCCTGCTTTGCTGGATTGCCTCTCGGGGAGGTGTGGCGGATGAACTAGTATAGTGGTGAGAAGCCTCGTGAGGGCGCTTCAGTGGTGTTCTTGGCCTTCTGCTAGCCTTGTGGTCGAATCCCGTCCCTCTCTATGGTGCAGCCTAGCCTCTATATATAGCAGTGGCCCGGGTCCTCTTCCCTTATCGCAATGGCGGGAAGGGATCCCACAACGGCCAAATTTGAAGGGGGACTGGAGTACATCTCCGCCCTGTCCAAAGGTGGTCTTCACCTGCAAAGTAGCTGTCGATGATGCAGAGGTGGGCCCGGTGATGACATCCGCCCGGCGGGGCTCGTGGTCGTGGTCTTGTTGCACCGGAATGGAAACCTTTGGGAGGCGCTTTGGGAACCCGCGTACGTCCATGCTCCCTTTGCACCAAAGGGGAAACTGCACCGCCTGGCGCGCTGGCGCCCGCCTGTCCTTCCTTGCGTCATCCTTGACTCCTGAGGCCGGGATCTGCATAGAGATCTCCGCCTCTCCGAAGTGGGCCTGAGGAGGCCCACCCCCTGCTGATCCTGGTGTTGTTCTTCCTCGTGAGCCTGGGGTCCTCGCGAGGGCCTTGTCTTGAGTGCAGTCGCTTCAGGCCGTGCTTTGCTGATGAGGTGGGCCATGCCCTGGGCCGCAGGCTGGCAGGTCTGGGTACCCCCGTTCCCAGAACGCCGACATAACCCCCTCGCAAGCATCCGCAACTACGAGAAAAGTATTAAGATAAAATCTAACCATAGCATTAAACGTTTGGATCCAAATCAGCCCCTTACGAAGTAGCACATAAACTAGGGTTTAAGCTTCTGTCACTCTAGCAACCCATCATCTAATAACTACTCCACAATGCATTCCCTTAGGCCCATCAATGGTGAAGTGTCATGTAGTCGACGTTCACATGACACCACTAAAGGAATCACAACATACATATCATCAAAATATCGAACACATATCAAATTCACATGATTACTTGCAACATGACTTCTCCCGTGACCTCAAGAACAAAGGTAACTACTCACAAATAATAAACATGCTCAAGATCAGAGAGGTATTGAATAGCATAATGGATCTGAACATATAATCTCCCACCAAATAAACCATATAGTAATCAACTACGCAAGGTAATCAACACTACTAGTCACCCACAGGTACCAATCTGAGGTTCCGGTACAAAGATTGAACACAAGAGATGAACTAGGGTTTGAGAGGAGATGGTGTTTTTGAAGATGTTGGTGAAGATTGGCCTCCCAAAGATGAGAGGGGTATTGTTGATGACGATAGCTTCGATTTCCCCCTCCGGGAGGGAAGCTCCGCCGGCGGAATCGCTCCGCCGGAGGGCAAAAGTGCTTCTGCCCAAGTTCCGCCTCGAGGCGGCGGCGCTTCATCCCGAAAGTCCTCCTATTATTTTTTCTAGGTTAAAAGTGAATTTATACCACAAGATGGGCACCGGAGGTGGGCCGAGGAGGGCACAACCCACCAGGGCGCGCCCAGGGGGGGCTGGCGCGCCCTGGTGTCTTGTGCCCACCAGGGTGGCCCCCTCCGGTAGTTTTTTGCTCCAGTAATTTTTATTTATTCCAAAAATAATCTCCGTAAAATTTCAGCTTCATTGGAGTTGTGCGGAATAGGTATCTCTGATGTGCTTTCTCAGGTCCAGAATTCCAGCTGCCGGTATTCTCCCTCTTTGTGTGAACCTTGCATATTATGAGAGAAAAGGCATTAGAATCACTCCCTAAAGCATTATTATTCAACAAAACATTATAAATAATAGTAAGAAAACATGATGCAAAATGGACGTATCAACTCCCCCAAGCTTAGACCTCGCTTGTCCTCAAGCGAAAGCCGATATTGAGAAACATGTCCACATGGTTTGAGATAGAGGTGTAGATAAAAACAAAATACGGACATAGTAGCATCATGCTTATTATTATAACAGCAATGAACTCTATCATAAAACTTATTCTTACACTTTTATCATATAGCTTCTCATGAACAAGTAACAATTCATCACAACATAGAAGTATGAAGCATAAACCTTATTGAAAACCAACAAACTATGTTCTCAGTCAACTTTGCAACTATAATTCATCATATTTTCAGGAAGGGTCTCATGTCAGAGCCTTTTGGCAATTCCACATACTCAACCATCATTTAGTCTTCCATGATTGCTAACACTCACGGCATACCCATGAACAAAAAGTTTCAACCGGACACATAGGAAGATAGGGGCTTGTAGTTTCGCCTCCCAACGTATTCACCTCAAGGTTGATGTCAACAATAATAACTAATGCCCACTCATATCCAACTAGATATATGTGCCTAGATCTTTCCACACCACATGATGCTTGCAAAAAGAAAAAGTAAAAAGGAATAGGGAAGAATACTTTGACTCTTGATTAAAGTAAATACATAAAAGTAAAAGATAATCCCTTCGCAGAAGGAAGCAGAGGTTGTCATGCGCTTTTTGGTTTGTATGCCCAATCCCTTAATTTAAAAGAATGTCACGCTATATTGCCCCCTAGGATAGCAACCTTTATTATGCAGTCCATCGCTTTTATTACTTTGCCATCATAAGTTAGTATAGCGCTCAATTTTCTCTTACACTAATTGATCAAAACACTTTTAGAAGCAATTTTTATTGCCTTATTGCACCGATGACAACTTACTTGAAGGATCTTATTCAATCCATAGGTAGGTATGGTGGACTCTCAAAGAATGAATTTGGGTTTGGGTTTTCGGATGCACAAGTAGTATCTCTACTTAGTGCGGAAATTTTGGCTAGCAAAGATATTGAGCAAGCACCACATGTTGAAGGATCTATGACAATATAACTTCTATGTGGATATGGACAAACATAAATCATTACGTTGTCTTCCTTGTCCAACGTCAACCATTTTGACATATAATATTTAATGGGGGCTAACAATCATAAATGATGTCCAAGATAGTGTATTTGCATGTGAATCTTCTCGTCCCTTATTAATTCTTTCATGAATTGCATCATTGACCAATGCTATGTTTGTCAATCTCCAATAAATTTTACTAGATATACTTTTCCTTATGTGATGTCATTACTCACCATAAGATTAGCATATGATTTTTTCCATTTATTTTTCTTTTTTTTATTTTGATTGCAACAAGAAGGTAGAGAGGCAAAAGCTCAAACTAAACTTTATTATATAACTCTCACTCGATTACATAGATAGATAGGCCACGAAACTAACACACAAAAATAGATCATGCTAAACTTTTATTCAACTAAAGCAAAGGGAAACTAAAGATCGAACTAAAATAGGTAAAGGAGAATAAAATTGATGGTGATACGATACCGGGGCACCTCCCCCAAGCTTGGCTCAAGCCAAGGGGAGTGTCCATACCCATGTGCTCAAGTCTCCTTTGGTGGTGATGAAGAAGAGGGTAGTGGTGATGATGCAGCCTTCTTCTTCAACTTATATTTAAGCATATAATTTTCCTACCTTAGATTGTCATTCTCCAACTCGAGCTTTAATATCTTTTTGCATAATGCAGCCTTGCTCTCCTGCAGAAAACGAGATGGGATAAATTGGACCTCAGGTTTGTAGCTTCTAGGGAGGCTTGACTTCTTAAATTCCACATGCATATCTCCGGGTTGAGGCAATGGATCATCCTCTTCCTCAGAGCTATCATCCTTTGTTTCCTCCATGGCAGCATCTTCTTCTTCTTCAGATGTCCAAAGATAGGGGTAAATTTCCCTAAAGATCTTTGGGTCTGCAACATAGTGATCCCCCTCTGAACCTTGAGATGACATATTTTTAGATCTGCCAGGAAAACAACACGAAACAAGAACAGAGGATTTTTCTGCGATGCGGTTGTCAAAACAGTCGGGGGTATATATGGAGAATTTTTATTCTTGAGAAACAAGCATATGGAAGGAAAACGGAGTCAGGAAGGTGTCTGAGGTGGGCACAACCCACCAGGGCACGCCCAGGGGTGCCTGGCGCGCCCTGGTGTATCTTGCTCACCTCGATCACCTTCCGGTTTATTTCTTTATTTCCAAAATTTTCTAATATGCCAAAACTCACAAAAAATATTTTTGCAGATTTATCGGAGTCCGTTTACTTACCGTATCACAAAATTCCTATTTTTCAGAATTCGGGAGTGTTCCGGAAGGTTTCTTTTACGTGTTCCTTCGGTGTCATGGTTTGGATAACATTTCTTTCAACGTTAATAGGCGTATCTAAGATATAATGCTTAATTCTTTGCCCATTGACCACCTTCGGGTTAGTACCTTTGGCGTTATTAATCTTGATAGCTCCAAAACGATAAACCTCTTTGATAATATAAGGTACTTCCCATTTGGAGAGAAGCTTACCTGCAAAAAATCTTAAACGAGAGTTGAACAAAAGAACATACACTACTGGAATCAGGTACTTTGCCGTCTGCCATAGCGGACGGCAAAGGGTAGGACTACCGACGGCAAAGCCTTTGCCGTCCGGCAGCAGACGGCCAAATTTCCGTCACTGTGAACTCCGGTAAAGGAGTGCTTTGCCGTCTGCCTTTGTACAACGGACAGCAAAGTGTTTTTGCTGTCAGGCAGCAGACGGCAAAGTGACTGGACGGCGTAAACTTGAGTTAGCCCCGTTAGTGGCTAACGGAGCCTTTGCCGTCTGCCACCCCTCCTTTGCCGTCCGCACCCTTTGCCGTCTGCCACCCTCTCCTTTGCCGTCCGCAGCCTTTGCCGTCTGCCACCCCTCATTTGCCGTCGTCCCCCCGCCACCCCCTCCTTTGTCGTCCGCCCCCGGACGGCAAATGTACGAAATGGCATCAGGCCTGGCACTCCCAGGGTGCACAGGTGAGTGCCACGTGTCACCTTTGCCATCGGTGCCAGATGGCAAAGAAGCTTTGCCGACGGTGGCCGGCGGCAAAGTGGCAATATTGCCCTAGTTTTTTCTGTTTTTTCTTATATCCAACAATTTTCACAGGCAAAATATGCTATATATGTATATATTTCACAATAACCCTACTGATGATCATCCAATAACAAGCACAAGCACAAGTATCCAACAAACATACCAAAACAAATGTCACATTGTTCACCATATTACAATAGTAACAAGTTTCACATATGTAGCAAGTTTAACATTGTTCATCGATACAAAATCACAAGCACTCCATCAATGCAAGCTTCCGTGAAGTGACTCTAATCTGCAAAATGGGAAATACGAAAGTTAGATGAAGAAGACTAGAATAAGAAGAAGAAGATGAAGAAGCGGTTTTCTTCTCTCTATCTTTCTCCTCTTGTTTTCTTCTTCTTATTGCTTATTTGTGTCATTCGGGCAAAATTGGAAGAAGGATAGGTCTTTCGAGGTTTGCCTCATGGTGTGTATGGTGCGCACTCACTCACACTTATATGGTGGTGTATGTTGGTGGACAGTACCTAACACTAATATTTCGATAGTTGGTGATGGTCATTTCCCCTAACACTAATATTTCGGAAGGAGCTAAGTTTGTCTAAGTGCTAAGTTTGTCTTTCTTTGAGAAAACGAGCTAAGTTTGGGGCTTACCGTCCTCGTCATCACGGAGGAGAGGCACCGCGGTTGCTCGGACCGGTTTCACCTGGAGAAGGCTGCCCTGGAGAAGGGTCGTGCGATGCTACTCCAGAGTTAAGCTGCACCAAAGATGATTTGCAATGTCTCGTTAGCATGATGACACTGAAAAGATCATTGCATTGAAATGAAACTCACCGTTGCAGCCATGGTAATGACTGCAATCGACGGAGCGGCCTGGCCGTTCTTCTCGCACATAGTCTGCACATTTGGTTTTCACAAGTCAACGATATTAATTATTAATGAAACAAACATTAAATGCAAGATTTGACAAATATGAAGAAGAATCTTACCACGAAGAGCTCGTAGATGGCCCGGTAAGATGCATCGGACCGTGCCCTCTCCTCCTCCAACAACCTTGCCGTCCTCTCCTCCATCTCCTTCTCCTTTGCCGCCATAAGCGCCTGTGTTGCCTCTCTCCCTTTCTGAATAGCAGCCTGCAATACAACTCCTCGTTAGCATTGTAATCATCTTTGTTCACACACACAACATAATGAGGAAAGATATCTGAGTCCGTATAACTAACCTCGATGGCGAGCTCGACTGGCCATGGACGAGGCCTTATCTCAGGACAGGAGCTCGTTTGGCGCGCCTTGATCTCCCGGAGGTTGCTAGGACAACGTATAAGGCCATCTCCAATGGCAATCGAGCCATGGGGCCTCCCGCCGCCAGCTATCATCACCAGCTCTGGATCAATAGGCTCCTGGCTCGGGTTAAAGTCCTCCCCTTTCCTCGCCTTCCCCTCATCTCTGTACCTCACGAGCTTGTTGTGGGAGGAGATGTTGCTGAACTTCAAGGGATCATCGAGGTCAGACTCAGAGAATGCCTTGACCTTCTTGTACGAGGCAGTATGGGCCATCACATAGAGGTCGTACATCTGTGGCACCTCCGTTTTATTGTGATGCGCCTAAAAGAGAGAGAGAGAGGAACAAAGTATTAGTAAAGGGCTCAAGCTAGAATCAAGAATGAATTGCATGAATCATGAAGCTAACCACATACCCAGTTCAGACCAAACTGATTTAAGTTGGCGCTCCCTTGATGGTGTGGCACACCAACCATTTTGTTACGCCGGTCCTTGGCATTGTTGTGGACGGATAGCCATTGTTCTGATCACCACTCATCCACCAACGCCTCCCAACAATCCATCTTATCCGCACACCATCTCGGGGGCACCTAAGTTAATAAAGAGATATTTGAGCGCTACGCGTAGGAATCAAATGAAGGAAACTAAGTACAAGGCCTTGAGAATACGTAATTACCTTCATGTAATGCTCCTTCTCCATCTTCTTTCCGCGGCACGTAGACTTCTCCTTCCTAATACGCCGCGAGGCGTAGTAGTCTCGAACAGCCTGCACCCGAGCCTCGTGCCGAAAGTTTTGCAGTAGGCACTTGCATTGCTGATCGATAACCTTTGCCGCGGCCTCCTCGTATCCCTCCTGACACCTGTAGAAGGTCTGCAATCAAACGACACAACACTTATTAGTACAATAACTAGCTATTGTTGATTTTTAATTGTGTAAAGGAGAAATTACCCAAAAATGCCTGATCACCATCTCCGCCCTCGTGTGGCACAAAACACCGTCGATCCTCTCCTCAGGCGGGGCCGGTGCAGCCAAGTAGTGCTCCCAGGTCAGTCCTAACTCTGGAACCTGACCCTCACCGGGCAACATGACAAACCCCGGGAAGTTTTGCCTGACAAGGACACCAAGGATGCTGTTGGGCCTGCGGGCATCCTTGGGTTGATGCCAACCCCTGCAGTATGACAAAGCCAACACATTAGATATTTGAAAAAACGTGAAGGCAAAAGGTTAAAAAAGAGTACATGCACTTACCTCTCCCCATCAGGCCTAATCAACCACCTCAGCTCGCGGGTCACCGGCACGGGCGGGAGCCGTGTCATACCACGCTGGTAGACGGTGGCGCCCTCAGGCAGCTCCTCATCGCTATCAGAAAAACGATCCCCGCCACCATCAGCATGGCCACTAGGCTCCTCCGGCCAGGTATCCCATGGGGTCTGCCGGGATGTTCCCTCATCCCTACTATGCTCCGAAGTCTCGTGGGACGAAGCCTCTAGGACAGGAGTCATGTAGGTCGAAGGCTCGTCGACCTGAGGCTCGTGGACCGGAGTCCGCATAGCCTCGTCCTCAGATGGGTCCACCCTAGTAGTCATGTGCTCGGGTGAATCAGCTGGGGGTGGCGGCGAGGAAGGCGTAGCAGCCACCCTACCTTTGCCGCGGCCTCCTCTCCCACCTCTACTACCTCTCTTCTTCCCCCGACCTCCTCTCATGGGGGTCGACGAAGAAGCGGCCACCGGTGTATGCAGACTAGAGAGCAACGCTCTCCGGAGAGAGTCGGCAGGAATGGAAGTACCCATCCCACCACCCTCCGACGAAGGAGCCGCGGAGTGCTCTCGACCCTTTCCCACCATCTTTCAACAACTGCCATGACAAATAGTAAACAAAATTAGTACAACATAAAATTGAATACCGACATGAATAATAAAATGTATATAATTTAAGTGTATCATCATATACCTAACATGAACTAAAAGTTGATTACCTGACATGAATTAATAATAATCTTGATCGTCTATATATTCTCCGGGATCAATAAATGCATCATCATCATCACTATCATCAATAAATGCATCATCATCATCACTATCAGGAACAACATGTGGAAGGCCTCCTTCATGTAATCGGTTAAGCATTGACAGGTCATCCGCATAAGTAACCTCTTCTTGTTCCGGATCTTCCTGTTTCGGCTCAGGGGTTAAGTCAGATTCATTGTCGCTGTCTACTTCAATGTTCCGGGGTGAAGTAGAGCGGTTCTTGAAACATTTTTTGGAAATACATGTTTCTTGGAAGAATTCTCCTTCATATGTGTCTTGGTTAATGTGAGGTTCATAATCCTCTTCATTGATGTGAGGTGGTCTAAAATGTGGCAGCACTTCATAAACGACATCCCAACCTTTCAGATTTGGATCAGTTTGGCAGGCCCACGGTAGATAGAAAACTTGGGTCGCCTGTTGAGCCGTAATATAGACATCGGGCACATCTAAATAGGTGCTTTGTTTGATTTCGACTAGCCCTATATGTTCATGAGTCCTTCTAGTCTCCTTCGGCTGGAACCAATGACATTTGAAGACTACGACATTCGATGGGTTTTCACCATAGAATAGAAGTTCATAAATTGCTTCAACTCTTCCATAGTACTCTGTACCTCCTTTGCCGATAGCAGAGACGCAATAATTTGTAGTCTTCAGGTCGGGCATAGATAACTCTTTGCCAAAGGTACGAAAGCGATACCCGTTGATGTCGTATCTGTCAAATGAACGAACTTTATAGTCAAAACCATTAGCGACTTGTCTTAGCTCGGCGTCCATAGACTCTGAATTAGCCTACAAGTTTAATACGAAAGGATTGTTGCATTAGCCGCAAATAAGACGAAGAAATGAAATGGCCCATTAATGGTAATTACCGTTTGTTTGAACCAAGAGATGAAACCGGGATAGCCGCCTCCATGCTTCGCCAGGAGCTCATACTCTTCGACGGAATCCTTTTGGATGACCACTCCATCCGAGAATTTGGCGACGTATCGACTATATCAAATATCCAGGAATAAGAGCAGTTCTAAGGAATTACAAGTTGCGAAACAATAATGTACCGACAACTTACTCGATGTACGGCCGCATTTCTGTTAGGTTGTTGAAGATATACAACGAAATGGTCTGCCATTCATCGACATCCAACGCTTTTGCTTTAGAAGCACCGGCTGGTGCGAGCTTCCCTTTGAATAGGCTGAGGTTGGATCGACTTTTTTTGGGTCGCCGTAATTGTACCGAGGCTTCGGATTATGCAAATGACGATTTTTGGCTTCGTAGTGTGCTGTCACGAAGTTTGCCGCCTCCTCAGTAATGAATGCCTCGGCCATCGATGCTTCAATTCTACGTTTATTTTTACATTTTGCTCGAAGCGTCTTCTGCATTCTCTCAGTTGCGAAGCACCAACGATTTTGCACGGGCCCCCCCAATCTTGCCTCGGTCGCGAGATGCAAAATCAAATGCTGCATTGGATTAAAGAAGCCCGGTGGAAAGATCTTCTCTAACTTGCATATCAACTCCGACGCCAACTCTTCCATTTCATCTAGCACGCCAGGCGATAGTTCTTTCGCACAAAGAGAACGGAAGAAATAGCTCAGCTATGCCAGTACTAGCCATTCATCCTCAGGGATAAAGCCATGCAGCATCACCGGCATTACCCGCTCAAGCCATATGTGCCAATCATGACTCTTGAGACCAAATATCTTCAGTTTGTCAAGACTCGCTCCCCTCTTTAGATTCACTACATAACCATCGGGGAACATCAACTGCATTTTCACCCACAAGATCATTTCCCTCATAGCCGGCCTTCCAAGATTGAACCATGCCTTTGGCTTAGTCCAGTTCTGCTTTCCTTTCCCTTGTCGCATGTTTTGTAATGGTCTGTCACATAGAGCCACCTGATCGATTCTAGCCTTAGGATTATCCTTTGACTTCCCCTCTATGCCGAACAATGTACCAAAATGGCCTCGGCAATATTCTTTTCAGTGTGCATCACGTCGATGTTGTGTGGGCAAAGGGGGTCTTTGAAGTAAGGCAGATCCCATAAGCATGACTTGTGAGTCCATGCGTGTTCCGTATTATACCCTTTGAAATACCCAAGACATTTTGGATCCGGCTCGAGAGCGTTTAACTGATCCAGGAGCTGTTGACCTGTCAACGCGGGTGGTGCAGAGTTTTTGACAACTGTACCTTTGATGAAATTCTTCTTGTCTTTTCTGAACTTATGGCGAGGATCCAGGAACTGTCTATGCATGTCGAAGCAAGAATACCTGCGACCCGCCTGCAGCCAACGGAACTGAAGAGCTGCCTTGCATGTGGGGCACGGGAACCTTCCATGCACACACCAGCCAACGAATAGGGCATACGCCGGCAAGTCATGCGTCGAGTACATGCACCACACATGCATTTTGAAGGTTTTTTTGGTAGCGGCGTCATATGTCTTGATCCCATTATCCCAAGCTTGTTGCAATTCATCCTTAAGTGGCTGCATGTACACATTCATATTCTTCCCCGGATAGTTGGGCCCTGGAATTATCAATGTCAGGAAAATCTTCTTTCTTTTCATAATCTCTCCGGGGGGAGATTGAGTGGAATGACAAATACAGACCAACAACTGTATTGGGTTACCGTCATACCAAACACATTGAACCCATCCGTGCTGATGGCGACTCGAGGATGCCTTGGATCTGCCGCTTTATCGTTATGTAATGCATCGAAGTGCTTCCACGCAAAAGCGTCTGAAGTGTGTACCAACATCTGATTCCCATCTGCATCTAGTTCGGTTATTTTGCCCAATTTATGCCATGTCATCTGTCTGGCCGTCTCTTCGACCATGAAAACATGTTGAAGTCTTGGTACGATTGGCATATAGCGAAGAACGTTAACAGGAATTTTTGTCTGTATCTTCTCAACCATACCGTTGTCTATGACAACATACCTGGAAGACTTGCAAATGGGACAATAGTTCAAGTCCACATACTCAAGCCTAAATAAGGCACATCCACTCTCACAGGCATCTATCTTCTCACAGGGCATCTTAAGTACACGGAGAATTTTGTCCGACTGGTACAGGTTTGCAGGCAGTACATGGCCTTTGGGTAGTAAGCGTCCAAATATTGTCATCATCGCGTCGTAGCATTCTCTGCCCAGGTTGAATTGAGCCTTCAGAGCCATTACTTGCGTGATGGCATCCAGCTGACAAAGCTTAGTGTGCTCATGGAGAGGACGTTTTGAAGACTCCAACATTTCATAGAATGCCTTTGCAGATTCCTCCATCTCATCGTCCGAATCCCGAGCATCATCAAAGTCTTGCACCAAGTCTTCGATCCCGGTACCATGCTCGTCGGTGCGATGACGAACCACCTCAGCTCTGGCATGTTGGGCAGACTCACCATGAAAAGTCCACACCGTATAATTAGGCCTAAAACCCCACTTCTGCAGGTGTTTAACCATTTCACCCTCTGTCTGCCTTTTAAAGTTGTCGCATCGGGGACAGGGACGCCATGTTTTTTCCTGGCCATTTGCAAATGCGGCTCTCACAAACCCCTTGGTATTTGTAAACCATTCTTTGGTCATGTCTTTCTGACTGGTGTGACCGGTGTACATCCACGCACGATCAGTCATCTTGCCTAGCTTCTGGACACACAAGAAATATATATATTTCAGCATATATATATTCATCAGTTAATCAAGTTTGTCAGTTTTATTACGTCCATGCAACCTACACGCTAATAGGTTAAGATAGGTCCTAATCCCACCCGAGTATGTGTAGATTGGGTTCATTTTCCCATGCACTGCTCCGGATCCGACACAGAATTTCGACAGCACCTCCCCGCTATTCTCCTGATACACGTCTGGGCAATAAGCAGAGAGGATGTGTACCCGGAGAACAACAGGGAGGCACTGACGAAATTCTGCATAGGATCCGGAGCAGAGCATACAGGAAAACGAACCCAATCTACACATACTCGGGCTGTCCATGGATAACGTTGGACAATTCGAATGGACGGCGGTTATAAATATGCAAAGACATGCATATTTATAGATGTCGTCCTTTCGAACGGGAGACGCCTAGGTTACGAAACTTGACATGAAAATAAAATTAAGTGACAACGGCATGACAACCGGAACAGAGCAAATAGGGGAGGGTCGGGGAGGAGATGACAGTAGTGCTCACCACTAGACCGTGTAGGGGACGTAGTCGCACGGGGAGGCCGTCGAACACCAGACCCTTCAAGCGACGAAAAACTGCACATTTAGATCCACACGATCAAAACGAATATTCAATCCCGATAGAAAAATCTCTCTATGTATGACTACTTTTCCACTTCTATTTTCATCTTTTTCTCATCTATTTCTTCTTCTTCTCCTCTTCTTCTCCTCTTCTTCTTCCTTTTCTTCTCTTCTTCTTCTTCTTCTTCTCTTCTTCTTCTTCTTCTTCTCTTCTTCTTCTTCTTCTTTTCTTCTCCTCTTCTTCTTCTCCTCTTTTTCTTCTACTTTCTCCTCTTCTTCTGTTTTTCCTTTTCATCTCCTCCTCCTCCTCCTCCTCTTCTACTTCTTCTTCTTCTTCTTTTCATTTGTCCTTTTTCCTTCTTCTTTTCTTCTTCTAACAGTAGCTAGCTAGCTAATTACTAATCTAAAAAATAAAAAAAAGAGAAAAAATGTGGTAGAGGGGGGAAGGGAGGAGGCATAGAGAGCTCACCGGAGGGGGCGTCCGGGCGGCGGGGGCGTCTGGGGTGCCGGGGCGGCAGGGCGGTGGTGCGCAGGGGCACGGGGGCGGCGGGGTGTCCGGTGGTGGGGGCGGCGGGGTGGCCGGTGGGTGGTGGCGGTGGGTGGGTGGGGGTGGCGGGGCGGCGGGTGGGTGGGGGTGGCGGGGCGGCGGGTGGGTGGGGGTGGCGGGGCGGGGGGCGGCCGGTGGGTGGGGCGGCGGGGCGGCGAGGCAGCCGGTGTGTGGGGGCGGCAGCCGGTGGGCGTCGAGGGGAGGGAGGGAGGGAGGCGGGGTGGGCATCGGGGCAGCGGGTGGGTGGGGGTGGCGGGGCGAGGGGCGGCCGGTGGGTGGGGGCGGCGGGGCGGCGGGGCAGTCGGTGGGTGGGGCGGCGGGGCGGCGGGGCAGCCGGTGGGTGGGGGCGGCGGGGCAGCGGTGGTCACTGGACGTCGGGGAGAGGGAGGGGAGGGATGAGGGAGGGAGGGAGAGAGGGAGAGGACAGAGGGGTGGGGACGGCTGGCAGACGGCAAAGAACTGACCTAAGCGGCGCAAGGGCCCGATGGGCCCAGCTGGCCCTTTGCCATCTGCGAGCTGCCCTTTGCCGTGGGCCGTTTTTTTGCCATCTGCCCTGCTGGACCTTTGCCGTCAGCTGGCTGACGGCAAAGAACCAGCGTACGGCAAATTCATTCTTTGCCATCAGCTCACCCTTTGCCGTCATCTTTCTGCCAGCAAACGGCAATGACTTTCTTTGCCGTCCGCTGGCTGACGGCAAAGAGTCAGCTGACGGCAAAATCCCTGATTCCAGTAGTGATAGTCTCCTATTTTGAATTACCGCTTTTGGATTCTTTTGTCATGACATCTTTTTACCTTTTCTTTAAATAGTTTGACATTTTCACAAGCTTGGGTTCTCCATTCATCGAGTGAGCTAATATCAAATAGCCTCTTCTCACCGACAAGTTTGAAATCATAGTTAAGTTCTTTAATTGCCCAAAATGCTTAATGTTCTAATTCTAGAGGCAAATGACAAGCTTTTCCATATACCATTTTGTATGGAGACATACCCATAGAGTTTTATAAGTTGTTCTATAGGCCCAAAGAGCATCATCTAATTTCTTAGACCAATTCTTACGAGACCTATTGACAGTTTTTTGTAATATCAATTTTATTTCTCTATTGCTAAGTTCAACTTGACCACTAGATTGAGGATAATAGGGGGATGCAATTCTATGGTTAACATAATATTTAGCAAGCATCTTACGGAAAGCACCATGAATAAAGTGGGAACCACCATCAGTCATTAAGTATCTAGGGACTCCAAACCTTGGGAAGATAACCTCTTTAAGCATTTTAATGGAGGTGTGGTGATCAGCACTACTAGTTGGAATATGAGTATACCCGTTAGAGGAAGGAAAAGGTCCCATATAATCAAAACCCCAAACATCAAATGGTTCAACAACAAGTGAGTAATTAATAGGGATTTCCTGACGCTTACCGATATTACCAATTCTTTGACATTCATCACAAGACAAGACAAACTTACGGGGATCCTTGAAGAGAGTGGGCCAATAAAAACCAGATTCCAATACCTTATGAGCAGTTCTATCTCCCGCATGATGTCCTCCATAAGCTTCGGAATGACATTTCCGTAGGATTTTTTCCTGTTCATGCTCAGGTACACAACGTCTAATAATACCATCTACTCCTTCTTTATAAAGATGTGGGTCATCCCAAAAGTAATGTCTCAAGCCATAGAAGATTTTTTTTCTTTTGTTGGTATGTGAAGCTAGGTGGTATATATTTAGCGACAATGTAATTAGCATAATCAGCATACCAAGGGATGTTTTGAGAAACACTTATTGCAGCTAACTGTTCGTCAAGGAAACTATCATCAATAGGTAGTGGGTCATCAAGAATATTTTCTAACCTAGACAAGTTATCAGCTAGGGGGTTCTCAGCTCCTTTCCTATCAACGATGTGTAAATGAAATTCTTGAAGCAAGAGAACCCACCTAATGAGTCTAGGTTTAGCATCTTTCTTTTCCATAAGATATTTTATAGCAGCATGGTCGGTGTGAACAATAACTTTTGAGTCAACAATGTAGGATCTAAACTTATCACAGGCAAACACGACCGCTAAAAATTCTTTTTCAGTAGTAGCATAATTTCGTTGAGCACTGTCTAGAGTTTTACCAGCATAATGGATAACATTCAATTTCTTATCAACCCTTTGTCCTAGAATAGCACCAACAGCATAATCACTAGCTTCACACATAATTTCAAAAGGCAAGTTCCAATCAGGTGGTTGAACGATAGGTGCAGAGGTTAAGGCTTTCTTGAGTGTTTCAAAGGCTTCCACACAATCATCATCAAAAACAAAAGGAATATCCTTTTGCAAAAGATTAGTAAGAGGCCTAGAAATTTTAGAGAAGTCTTTAATGAACCTCCTATAGAAACCAGCATGACCAAGGAAACTGCGAATACCTTTAATATCTTTAGGACATGGCATTTTCTCAATTGCATCAACTTTAGCTTTATCCACCTCAATACCTCGTTCAGATATTTTATGCCCCAAGACAATGCCTTCATTAACCATAAAGTGGCACTTCTCCCAATTCAAGACAAGATTAGTTTGTTCACATCTCTGCAAAACTCGATCAAGGTTGCTTAAGCAAACATCAAAAGAAGTTCCGTAAACGGAAAAATCATCCATGAAAACCTCCACAATCTTTTCACAAAAGTCAGAGAATATAGCAGTCATACATCTTCGAAAGGTAGCAGGTGCATTGCATAAACCAAAAGGCATATGTCTATAAGCATAGGTTCCAATAGGGCAAGTAAAGGTGGTTTTCTCTTGATCGGATTGTGACACGGGTATTTGAGAGAAACCAGAATATCCGTCTAGGAAGCAAAAGTGTGTGTGCTTAGATAATCTTTCTAGCATTTGATCAATGAAAGGCAGAGGGTAATGATCTTTCCTAGTAGCTTTATTTATTTTTCTAAAATCAATTACCATTCTATATCCAGTAACAATTCTTTGTGGAATGAATTCATTTCTATCATTAGGAACAACGGTAATACCTCCTTTCTTAGGGACACAATGAACGGGACTTACCCATCTACTATCAGCAATAGGATAGATTATACCTGCTTCCAGAAGTTTTAATATTTCAGTTCTTACCACTTCCTTCATCTTAGGATTCAGTCGTCGTTGATGATCAACAATGGGTTTAGCATCAGGTTCCATATTAATCTTGTGCTGACATAGAGTGGGACTAATGCCCTTAAGATCATCAAGAGTATATCCAATAGCAGCCCGGTGCTTCCTTAGAACTTTTAATAATCTTTCTTCTTCATGTTCTGAAAGGTTAGCACTAACAATAACAGGATAAATCTTTTTCTCATCAAGATAAGCATACTTCAAAGTGTCAGGAAATTGTTTCAATTCAAACACAGGATCACCTTTATGTGGAGGAGGACCTCCAAGGGTTTCAATAGGCAAATTGTGTTTCAGGAGAGGTTGTTGTTCAAAGAAAATTTGATCTATTTCATTTCTTTCACGCAAGTGCATATCATTTTCATGGTCAAGCAAATATTGTTCTAATGGATCAGTAGGAGGCACGGCAATAGAAGCAAGACCAATTATTTCATCTTTACTAGATAACGCTTTATCACGAGGTTGTCTACCAAACTTGGAAAAATTAAACTCATGAGACGCACCACCAAAACTGACACCGACAGTTTGTTTTTCGCAATCTATCTTAGCATTGACGGTGCTCAAGAAAGGTCTACCAAAGATTATGGGACAAAAGTCATCTTGTGGGGAACCAAGAAATAGAAAATCAGTAGGGTATTTTACTTTCCCGCACAAGACTTCAACATCTCTAACAATCCCAAGTGGTGTGATGGTGTCTCTATTAGCAAGTTTAATAGTAACATCAATGTCTTCTATTTCAGCAGGTGTTATTTCATCCATAATTTCTTGGTATAAGGTAAAAGGGATAACACTCACACTAGCACCCAAATCACATAAACCATGATAGCAATGATCTCCTATTTTGACTGAGACAACAGGCATGCCATCTATGGGTCTATGTTTATCTTTTTCATCGGGTTTAGCAATTCTAGCAGCTTCATCACAGAAGTAGATAACATGCCCATCAATATTTTCTACCAAGAGATCTTTAACCATAGAAACTAGGTTCTAATTTAATTTTCTCAGGGGGCTTAGATGTTCTTATATTACTCTTACGAACCACAGTTGATACCTTAGTATGCTTCTTTATCCTAACAGGGAAAGGTGGTTTTTGAATATAAGCGGTAGGCACAACTGGATCAACATTGTAAATGATGGTTTCTTCTTTAGCTATGAGCGGTTCTTTAATTTCTTCCTTAATAGGGGGATGATATTTGAACCACTTCTCCTTAGGGAGATCGACGTGAGTAGCAAATGATTCACAAAAAGAGGCTACTATCTTAGAGTCAAGTCCATATTTAGTGCTAAACTTGTGAAAAGTATCGGTATTCATAAAAGATTTAGCACAATCAAACTCAAGCTTTATACTTGACTCATTACCTTCATTGAGTTCCCAATCTTCAGAGTTGCATTTAATTCTTTCTAAGAGATTCCACTTGAATTCAATAGTCTTCTTCATATAAGAACCAGCACAAGAAGTATCGAGCATGGATTGATCATTAAGAGAAAGCCGAGCATAAAAATTCTGAATCATAACTTCTCTCAGAATGTCATGATTGGGGCATGAATATAGCATTGACTTAAGCCTCCCCCAAGCTAGAGCGATACTTTCTCCTTGACGAGGCCAAAAATTATATATATAATTCCGATCACGATTAACTAGATACATGGGATAAAACTTTTGGTGGAATTCCAATTGCAAACGATTCCAGTTCCACGATCAAAGATCATCACATAGCCTATACCATGTCAATACTTTTCCCTCCAAAGATAAAGGGAAAACCTTCTTCTTAACTTCATCTCCGGGTAAACCTGCAAGCTTAAATAATCCACAAATTTCATTCACATATAATAGATGCATATCAGGATGTTCAGTTCCATCTACTGCATAAGGTTTAGCAAGCAATTGTTCTACCATACCCGAAGGAATTTCATAACCAATATTTTCAGTAGGTCCATTAGGTTGAGGGGCAACTAATTGTGGTTCCGGTCGAGGCGAAGATACCCCGAACAAACCCCTCAAAGGATTGTTTTCCATAGTAGCAAGTAGCAATAAATTTCAGCACGTAGTATAAGTTTTTCCTTACCGATTTCCGCTTACCAAGAGCGCTTCACTCCCCGGCAACGGTGCCAGAAAAGAGTCTTGATGACCCCACAAGTATAGGGGATCAATCGTAGTCCTTTCGATAAGTAAGAGTGTCGAACCCAACAAGGAGCAGAAGGAAATGACAAGCAGTTTTCAACAAGGTAATTTCTACAAGCACTGAAATTGTAGGTAACAGATAGTTTGATAGCAAGATAATTGGTAACGAGCAAGTAACGGTAATGGTAAATAAGGTGCAGCAAGGTAGCCCAATCCTTTTGAGGCAAAGGACAGTCCAGAACAATCTCTAGTAATAGGCAAAGTGTTCTTGAGGGTACACGGGAATTTCATCTAGTCACTTTTATCATGTTGGTTTGATTTGTGTTTGCTACTTTGATACTTTGATATGTGGGTCGACCGGTAATTGGGTGCTGTTCTTACTTGAACAACCTCCCACTTATGATTAACCCCCTCGCAAGCATCCATAACTACGAGAAAAGTATAAAGATAAAATCTAACCATAGCATTAAACGTTTGGATCCAAATCAGCCCCTTACGAAGTAGTGCATAAATTAGGGTTTAAGCTTCTGTCACTCTAGCAACCCATCATCTAATAACTACTCCACAATGCATTCCCTTAGGCCCATGAATGGTGAAGTGTCATGTAGTCGACGTTCACATGACACCACTAAGGGAATCACTGTTGGGGAACGTTGCATGGGAAACAAAAATTTTCCTACGCACACATAAGATCTATCCATGGTGATGAGCATCTACGAGAGGGAGAGTGAATCTACATACCCTTGTAGATCGCTAAGCGGAAGCGTTAATAAACGCGGTTGATGTAGTCGAACGTCTTCGCGATCCAAATCGCCGAGCGTCCCGCGATCCAATCACGATCCTTCCGATCTAGTGCCGAACGGACGGCACCTCCGCGTTCAACACACGTACGGCTTGATGACGCCTTCACCTCCTCGATCCAGCGAGCGATGGTGAAGTAGTGGTTGAGTTCCAGCAGCACGACGGCGTGGTGATGGTGGTGAGGAACAATCTCTGCAGGGCTTCGCCAAGCGCTACGGAGATTATGACGGAGGAACTAGAGGGCTAGGGTTGCCGGCACACGGCTTGGGAAATCCTGATGTGTCCCGTGTGCTAGCCCTGCCCCTCTATTTATATGTTGAGCCTTGGGGTCTAAACTTGGAGTAAAAGCCTCCTCCGGGTCGGTTTTGCCCGCACAAGGTCGGTTTGGCCCGCAGGGAAAGAGTCCAACTCGGATCCCTGCCGAACCGTGCACAGCCGCGCACAAGCGGTAGTACCGCTTCACACAAGCGGTAGTACCGCTTGGGCGGTAGTACCGCTTCACACAAGCGGTAGTACCGCTCGGGCGGTAGTACCGCTTCACCAAGCGGTAGTACCGCTTACGCGGCAGCAAAACTACTTTTGCACTTTCCAATACCTTGTGGGCTTTATCCCTTTGGCTCATATAAAGTGTTGCTGCACCCGAACACTTCGGTAAACATCCGGAACCCATTCCGGTGAACTCCGGAACCCTTCCAGAGATCAAAACACTATTATCACATATATCAATCTTTACCTCCGGACTATTCCGGAGATCCTCGTCATGTCCGGGATCTTATCCGGGACTCCGAACAACTTTCGGTCACCAACATAATAACTCAATTATACTAATCGTCACCAAACGTTAAGTGTGTAGACCCTGCGGGTTCGAGAACTATGTAGACATGACCGAGACACCTCTACGGCCAATAACCAATAGCGGGACCTGGATGCCCATATTGGCTCCTACATATTCTACGAAGATCTTTATCGGTCGAACCTCTATGTCAAGGATTCAGTTAATCCCGTATGCTGTTCCCTTTGTTCTTCGGTATGTTACTTGCCCGAGATTCGATCGTCGGTATCACTATACCTAGTTCAATCTCGTTACCGGCAAGTCTCTTTACTCGTTCCGTAATACAAGATCTCGTGGCTAACACTTTAGTCACATTGCTTGCAAGGCTCATTGTGATGTTGTATTACCGAGTGGGCCCTGAGATACCTCTCCGTCATACGGAGTAACAAATCCCAGTCTTGATCCATGCCAACCCAACAGACACCCTCGGAGATACCTGTAGAGCACCTTTATAGTCACCCAGTTACGTTGCGACGTTTGATACACACAAGGTATTCCTCCGGTGTTAGTGAGTTGCATGATCTCATGGTCAAAGGAACAGATACTTGACATGCAGAAAACAATAGCAATAAACTGACACGATCAACTGCTACGTTTACAGTTTGGGTCTTGTCCATCACATCATTCTCCTAATGATGTGATCCCGTTATCAAATGACATCTCATGTCCATGGCTAGGAAACCTTAACCATCTTTGATCAACAAGCTAGTCAACTAGAGGCTTACTAGGGACACAGTGTTGTCTATGTACCCACACATGTATTTGAGTTTCCAATCAATACAATTATAGCATGGATAATAAACGATTATCATGAACAAGGAAATATAATAATAACCAATTTATTATTGCCTCTAGGGCATATTTCCAACAGTCTCCCACTTGCACTAGAGTCAATAATCTAGTTCACATCACTATGTGATTTACATTGTAATGAATCGAACACCCATGCAGTTCTGGTGTTGTTCATGTTTAGCCCTTGGAAGAGGTTTAGTCATCGGATCTGCAACATTTAGATCCGTGTGTACTTTGCAAATATTTATGTCGTCCTCCTTGATGTAATCGCGGATGGAATTGAAACGTCGCTTTATGTGTCTGGTCCTCTTGTGAAATCTTGGTTCCTTGGCTAGAGCAATGGCACCAGTATTATCACAAAACAGAGTCATTGGGTTAAGTGCACTAGGCACTACTCCAAGATCTGTCATGAACTCCTTCATCCAGACACCTTCCTTCGCCGCCTCCGAGGCAGCGATGTACTCCGCTTCGCATGTAGAATCTGCTACCACGCTTTGCTTGGAACTGCACCAGCTAACCGCACCCCCATTAAGAATAAATACGTATCCGGTTTGCGACTTAGAGTCATCCGGATCAGTGTCAAAGCTTGCATCGACGTAACCCTTTACGACGAGCTCTTGATCACCTCCATAAACGAGAAACATGTCCTTAGTCCTTTTCAGGTACTTCAGGATATTCTTGACCGCCGTCCAGTGTTCCATTCCTGGATCACTTTGAAACCTTCCGACCATACTTATGGCAAGGCTGACATCGGGTCTTGTGCACAGCATTGCATACATGATAGAGCCTATGGCTGAAGCATAGGGGATGACACTCATCTTTTCTCTATCTTCTGCAGTCACTGGGCATTGAGTCTTACTCAACTTCACACCTTGCAAAACAGGCAAGAACCCCTTCTTGGACTGATCCATTTTGAACTTCTTCAAAATCTTATCAAGGTATGTGCTTTGTGAAAGTCCTATTAAGCGTCTTGATCTATCTCTATAGATCTTGATGCCTAATATGAAAGCAGCTTCTCCTAGGTCCTTCATTGAAAAACTCTTGTTCAAATATTCCTTTACGCTTTCCAGCATTTCTATATTGTTTCCAATCAGCAATATGTCATCCACATATAATATTAGAAACGCTATAGAGCTCCCACTCACTTTCTTGTAAATACAAGCTTCTCCGTAAACTTGTATAAACTCGAACGCTTTGATCACCTCATCAAAACGAAGATTCCAACTCCGAGATGCTTGCACCAGTCCATAAATGGATCGCTGGAGTTTGCAAACATGATTCTGACGGACTTAAGCATCGCTACGGGTGAGAAGGTCTCATCGTAGTCAACTCCTTGAACTTGTGAAAAACCCTTTGCCACAAGTCGAGCTTTATAGACGGTGACATTGCCGTCCGCGTCCGTCTTCCTCTTAAAGATCCATTTGTTCTGAATGGCCTTACGCCCTTCAGGTAATACTTCCAAAGTCCATACTTTGTTTTCATACATGGATCCCATCTCGGATTTCATGGCCTCTAACCACTTCTCGGAATCCGGGCTCATCATCGCTTCTCCATAGCTCGTAGGTTCATCGTTGTCTAACAACATGACCTCTAAGACAGGGTTGCCGTACCACTCAGGAGCAGTACGCGTCCTTGTCGACCTACGAGGTTCGATAGCAACTTGATCCAAAGCTTCATGATCATCATCATTAACTTCCTCTTCAGCTAATGTAGGCTCCACAGAAACAACTTTCTGCGCTGCGCTACTCTCAGGTTGAAGTAAAGGTTCAACAACCTCATCAAGTTCTATCTTCCTCCCACTCAATTCTTTCGAGAGAAACTCTTTCTCAAGAAATGTTCCGTTTTTAGTGACAAACACTTTGCCTTCGGATCTGAGGTAGAAGGTATACCCAACTGTCTCTTTTGGGTATCCTATGAAGACGCATTTCTCCGCTTTGGGTTCCAGCTTTTCAGGCTGAAGCTTTTTGACATAAGCATCACATCCCCAAACTTTAAGAAACGACAGCTTTGGCTTCTTGCCAAACCAAAGTTCATATGGCGTCGTCTCAACGGATTTCGATGGTGCCCTATTTAAAGTGAATGCAGCTGTCTCTAATGCATAACCCCAAAACGATAGTGGCAAATCGGCAAGAGACATCATAGATCGCACCATATCCAATAAAGTTCGATTACGACGTTCGGACACACCATTACGCTGTGGTGTTCCAGGCGGTGTCAATTGTGAAACAATTCCATACTGTCTTAAGTGACTGCCAAACTCATAACTCAGATATTCTCCTCCTCGATCAGATCGTAGGAATTTAATCTTCTTGTTACGATGATTCTCAACTTCACTCTGAAATTGTTTGAACTTTTCAAATGTTTCAGACTTGTGTTTCATTAAGTAAATATACCCATATCTACTTAAGTCATCAGTGAAGGTGAGAAAGTAACGATAACCACCGCGCGCCTCAATACTCATCGGACCGCACACATCAGTATGTATGATTTCCAATAAGTCACTTGCCCGTTCCATTATTCCAGAGAACGGCGTTTTAGTCATCTTGCCCATGAGGCATGGCTCACATGTGTCAAGTGATTCAAAATCAAGTGACTCCAAAAGTCCATCAGCATGGAGCTTCCTCATGCGTTTTACGCCAATATGACCTAAACGGCAGTGCCACAAGAAAGTGGTATTATCATTATCAATTCTACATCTTTTGGCATCAATGTTATGAACATGTGTATTATTACTATCGAGATTCAATAAGAATAAACCCCTCACATCGGGTGCATGACCATAAAAGATATTACTCATATAAATAGAACAACCATTATTCTCTGATTTAAATGAGTAACCGTCTCGCAATAAACAAGATCCAGATATAATGTTCATGCTTAACGCAGGCACCAAATAACACTTATTTAGGTTCATCACTAATCCCGACGGTAATCGAAGAGCGAGCGTGCCAACGGCGATCACATCAACCTTGGAACCATTTCCCACGCGCATCGTCACTTCGTCCTTTGCCAGCCTCCGTCTATTCCGCAGTTCCTGTTTTGAGTTGCAAATATGAGCAACCGCACCGGTATCAAATACCCAGGCACTACAACGAGAGTTGGTAAGGTACACATCAATAACATGTATATCATATATACCTTGTTTGTTGTTGGCCGCCTTCTTGTCAGCCAAATACTTGGGGCAATTCCGCTTCCAGTGTCCAGTTCCCTTGCAATGAAAACACACAGTTTCTGGTTTGGGTCCAGCCTTGGGTTTCTTCACGAGAGGAGCAACTGCTTTGCCACTCTGCTTGGAGTTACCCTTCTTACCCTTGCCATTTTTCTTGAAACTAGTGGTTTTATTGACCATCAACACTTGATGCTCCTTCTGAATTTCAGACTCAGCGGCTTTCAGCATCGCAAACAGCTCGGCGACTGACTTGTTCATCCCGTGCATGTTATAGTTCAACACGAAGCTCTTGTAGCTAGGTGGCAATGATTGAAGAACTCTGTCAGTGATAGCCTCTGGCGGAAGGGGCATCCCTAACTCAGCCAGACGGGTGGAGTACCCAGACATTCTGAGCACGTGATCACTGATAGACCCGTTCTCCTCCATCTTGCAAGCATAGAACTTATCGGAGATCTCATATCTCTCGATCCGGGCATTCTTCTGAAAGATAAACTTCAACTCCTGGAACATCTCATATGCTCCATGACGTTCAAAACGTCTTTGAAGTCCCGGTTCTAAGCCATACAACATTGCACATTGAACTATTGAGTAATCATCAGAACGAGCCTGCCAGGCGTTCACAACGTCTAGAGACTCAACTGGAGCGGGTGGATCACCAAGCGGTGCATCAAGGACATAAGCCTTCTGGGAAGCCGTAAGGATAATCCTTAGATTACGGGCCCAGTCCACAAAGTTACTTCCATCATCTTTCAACTTAGCTTTCTCTAGGAACGCATTAAAATTCAGGGGTGCTACTGCGCGAGCCATGATCTACAACATAAATATAGCAAAGACAACTTAGACTATTGTTCTTAGATAATGAGTTTAGTTAATCATATTTAAAAAACTCCCACTCAAATTGACATCCCTCCGATCATTCGAGTGTAACATGATCCAAATCCACCAACTCAAGTCCGATCATCACGTGAGTTGAGGTGGTTTCAATGGTGAACATCTTCATGTTGATCATATCTACTATATGACTCATGTTCGACCTTTCGGTCTCTTGTGTTCCGAGGCCATGTCTGTACATGCTAGGCTCGTCAAGTTTAACCCGAGTGTTCCGCACGTGTAACATGGCTTACACCCGTTGTATGCGAACGTAGAGTCTATCACACCCGATTGTCACGGCGTGTCTCGAAACGATGAACTTTCGCAACGGTGCACACTTGGGGAGAACACAATTTTATCTTGAAATTTAAGTGAGGGATCACCTTATAATGCTACCGTCGTCCTAAGCAAAATAAGATGCATAAAAGGATTAACATCACATGCAAATCATAAGTGACATGATATGGCCATGAACTTGTGCTTTTGATCTCCATCTCCAAAGCACCGGCATGATCTCCATCGTCACCGGCATGACACCATGATCTCCATCATCTTGATCTCCATCAACGTGTCGCCATAAGGTTGTCGCACCGACTGTTGCTTCCACGACTATAGCTAACGTTTAGCGATAAAGTAAAGCATTACATAGCGCTTAATGATTGACACGCAGGTCATACAATAATTAAAGACAACTCTATGGCTCCTGCCAGTTGCCGTACTCATCGACATGCAAGTCGTGATATTCTATACAAAACATGATCATCTCATACATCACATATATCTCATCATGTAATTGGCCATATCACATCACAACATACCCTGCAAAAACAAGTTAGACGTCCTCTAATTGTTGTTGCAAATTTTACGTGGCTGCTACGGGTTTGCAAGAACCGTTCTTACCTACGCAAAACCACAACGTGGTGTGGTGATTGCTTTTTGATCTTCTAAAAGAACCCTCTTCATTGAAATCGATTCAACTAAAGTGAGAGAGACAGACACCCGCTAGCCATCTTTATGCAACGAAGTTACATGTTAGTTGAAGGAACCTGTCTCGCGTAAGTGTACGCGTAATGTCGGTCCGGGCCGCTTCATCTCACAGTACCGCCGAATCAAATATCAACTAGTAACGGCAAGCAATATGTATACACCCACGCCCACAACTCGTTTGTGTTCTACTCGAGATCTCATCTACGCATAGACCTGGCTCATGATGCCACTGTTGGGGAACGTTGCATGGGAAACAAAAATTTTCCTACGCACACATAAGATCTATCCATGGTGATGAGCATCTACGAGAGGGAGAGTGAATCTACATACCCTTGTAGATCGCTAAGCGGAAGCGTTAATAAACGCGGTTGATGTAGTCGAACGTCTTCGCGATCCAAATCGCCGAGCGTCCCGCGATCCAATCACGATCCTTCCGATCTAGTGCCGAACGGACGGCACCTCCGCGTTCAACACACGTACGGCTTGATGACGCCTTCACCTCCTCGATCCAGCGAGCGATGGTGAAGTAGTGGTTGAGTTCCAGCAGCACGACGGCGTGGTGATGGTGGTGAGGAACAATCTCTGCAGGGCTTCGCCAAGCGCTACGGAGATTATGACGGAGGAACTAGAGGGCTAGGGTTGCCGGCACACGGCTTGGGAAATCCTGATGTGTCCCGTGTGCTAGCCCTGCCCCTCTATTTATATGTTGAGCCTTGGGGTCTAAACTTGGAGTAAAAGCCTCCTCCGGGTCGGTTTTGCCCGCACAAGGTCGGTTTGGCCCGCAGGGAAAGAGTCCAACTCGGATCCCTGCCGAACCGTGCACAGCCGCGCACAAGCGGTAGTACCGCTTCACACAAGCGGTAGTACCGCTTGGGCGGTAGTACCGCTTCACACAAGCGGTAGTACCGCTCGGGCGGTAGTACCGCTTCACCAAGCGGTAGTACCGCTTACGCGGCAGCAAAACTACTTTTGCACTTTCCAATACCTTGTGGGCTTTATCCCTTTGGCTCATATAAAGTGTTGCTGCACCCGAACACTTCGGTAAACATCCGGAACCCATTCCGGTGAACTCCGGAACCCTTCCAGAGATCAAAACACTATTATCACATATATCAATCTTTACCTCCGGACTATTCCGGAGATCCTCGTCATGTCCGGGATCTTATCCGGGACTCCGAACAACTTTCGGTCACCAACATAATAACTCAATTATACTAATCGTCACCAAACGTTAAGTGTGTAGACCCTGCGGGTTCGAGAACTATGTAGACATGACCGAGACACCTCTACGGCCAATAACCAATAGCGGGACCTGGATGCCCATATTGGCTCCTACATATTCTACGAAGATCTTTATCGGTCGAACCTCTATGTCAAGGATTCAGTTAATCCCGTATGCTGTTCCCTTTGTTCTTCGGTATGTTACTTGCCCGAGATTCGATCGTCGGTATCACTATACCTAGTTCAATCTCGTTACCGGCAAGTCTCTTTACTCGTTCCGTAATACAAGATCTCGTGGCTAACACTTTAGTCACATTGCTTGCAAGGCTCATTGTGATGTTGTATTACCGAGTGGGCCCTGAGATACCTCTCCGTCATACGGAGTAACAAATCCCAGTCTTGATCCATGCCAACCCAACAGACACCCTCGGAGATACCTGTAGAGCACCTTTATAGTCACCCAGTTACGTTGCGACGTTTGATACACACAAGGTATTCCTCCGGTGTTAGTGAGTTGCATGATCTCATGGTCAAAGGAACAGATACTTGACATGCAGAAAACAATAGCAATAAACTGACACGATCAACTGCTACGTTTACAGTTTGGGTCTTGTCCATCACATCATTCTCCTAATGATGTGATCCCGTTATCAAATGACATCTCATGTCCATGGCTAGGAAACCTTAACCATCTTTGATCAACAAGCTAGTCAACTAGAGGCTTACTAGGGACACAGTGTTGTCTATGTACCCACACATGTATTTGAGTTTCCAATCAATACAATTATAGCATGGATAATAAACGATTATCATGAACAAGGAAATATAATAATAACCAATTTATTATTGCCTCTAGGGCATATTTCCAACAATCACAACATATATATCATCATAATATCAAACACATATCAAATTCACATGATTACTTGCAACATGACTTCTCCCGTGACCTCAAGGAAAAAGGTAACTACTCACAAATAATAAACATGCTCAAGATCAGAGAGGTATTAAATAGCATAATGGATCTGAACATATAATCTTCCACCAAATAAACCACATAGTAATCAACTACGCAAGGTAATCAGCACTACTAGTCACCCACAGGTACCAATCTGAGGTTCCGGTACAAAGATTGAACACAAGAGATGAACTAGGGTTTGAGAGGAGATGGTGTTTTTGAAGATGTTGATGAAGATTGGCCTCCCAAAGATGAGAGGGGTGTTGGTGATGACGATAGCTTCGATTTCCCCCTCCGGGAGGGAAGTTCCCCCAGCGGAATCGCTCCGTCGGAGGGCAAAAGTGCTCCTGCCCAAGTTCCGCCTCGAGGCGACGGCGCTTCATCCCGAAAGTCCTCCTATTATTTTTTCTAGGTTAAAGGTGAATTTATACCAGAAGATGGGCACCGGAGGTGGGCCGAGGAGGGCATAACCCGGGGGCTGGCGCGCCCTTGTGTCTTGTGCCCACCAGAGTGGCCCCCTCCAGTAGTTTTTTGCTCCAGTAATTTTTATTTATTCCAAAAATAATCTCCGTAAAATTTCAGCTTCATTGGAGTTGTGCAGAATAGGTATCTCTGATGTGCTTTTTCAGGTCCAGAATTCCAGCTGCCAGTATTCTCCCTCTTTGTGAGAACCTTGCATATTATGAGAGAAAAGGCATTAGAATCACTCCCTAAAGCATTATTATTCAACAAAACATAATAAATAACAGTAAGAAAACATGATGCAATATGGACGTATCAATATCACACCACCTTAATTAATTAGTTGAGCCACACACATGTGGTTGCGGTCTCACCCATCTTGTGAAGTTTCAGAGACGCGCCCATGAGTAGGCCCACACAGTCTACCCTCAGTACTAAAACACGGGGGATGGGGTGATCATGATGGATTTCTATTGGTGTTGTGTTACGGTTGGGTGAAATAGCATTCCTAGTATAAGTGTGTACGTTCATATATATATATTGTAGCTACCCCCCCCCCCCCGCCCCGTTGACTTGAAGGTGTGTGTGGGGGGTGGGGGTGGAGGGGGGCATAAGCCAACATTACCGTGTGCTCTGCGAGACATTGTGTATCACATGAAAGTTGTGCATTCCGTATTTGAACACCACAACGACCTTTCCATACATACATTTGGTCCACAAGCAGGTGTGTTTGTGCTATGACCCTAAATTTATCGTGTTTATTTTCCAGTGTTGTTATATAAATGGCAGAGGAGTCTTTGTTTGAAACTTAAATAGCAGACAAGTCGAACGAGACAACCGTGTGCGATTGTGTACGTAGTAGACACGGTTCCCTCCTGCTAATTGTGTGCCACGCCCGGCTCATGGTTGTCACGTAACTACAGACCTCCTTTGCACCAACCCCCATAGAGAAATCTTAAAAATTGCTAGCCGCCTTGATCAATTTAAAAATCCGCGGGTTTTTCTCTTTGAATTGCACACAGGTATTGTGTTCGGGTCATGTGCGATGTTTGTTCCTCCAGCGCCACTTCAAACCCTTCATATAAATTTCAGTTGTCCCGGCTTTTCATTCCCTCCAAGTAAAATTTAAAGTAGCCGCGGCATTTCCTCAAACACCACCTAGGCCCCTCGTACCCCCCACCCCCCACAACTCCCTCGCTCGAACCCTAGCTACCTCGCCGTCACCACCACTGCCACCGACCCCACTCCGCGGTCCACAGTCAACCTCTCCTGCTCTCCCAGTGTAGGTTACCAACCCATCTTCGTACCCTCGCTGCCCAGAATTTCTTAGATGGTGCCTGCTAAACACCCCCTTCCTCACAGATCCGCACCCGCCACCGCAGGCCGTCACAGCCTAATCCCAACTACACTTCCAGGGGAGATCGAGGAGCGAATGGCCAAAAGGAGGTATATCGCGGCCTTTATGCTGGACGATGCCGAGGTGGCCGCCGAGGCTGCCGGGGAAGCTGACTATGATGACGAGGTGGCCGCCGGGATCGCCGGGGAAGCTGACTATGATGACGAGGTGGCCGCCGAGGCCACCAGGGAAGTTGTGTACGATGACGAGGCGGCCTCCAAGGCCATCGGGAAATCTGATGACAGAGAGGCTGTAAGACAGCGGCTTCCCGTATGGTTGCATATCTACGCAGCTGGCTACAACATCGAGCTCGTCGACAGCGATGGCTTGTCGCGGGCTATGTGACAGGTTAAGTGGCCCAACCCCGACCCCTCGAGTTCAACCCCCGTCGACCTCATGAAAGGCCCAGCCGCTGATCTACTCTGCTTCGCTCTCAAGAATTTGCCTTCGTTCATCTCCATGGAGCCTCTTTTGTCATTTCTGAAGGACATGTTCTATGGCGGTGGCTCGGCATCGTCAGCTGCCAAGTCAGACCTCATCGACGACGCTGATGCCGACAACTGCACCCTATCTGTCTCTTCCAAGGGGAAAGAGCCCATCTGTGACATCAGGGAGGGCACCCTGCATCCCTGCTCTTCCAAGGGGAAGGAGCCTACTGTGACAATAGGGAGCACACCCATAATCCGCGCTCCTCTAATGGGAATGAGCCCTGTGACAGGTGAGGAACCCCATCTCATGTTAAATTATTTCACTCATGCTAAATGTATGGACTCTGCAGTTGAATTTCATCAATAACTGTTTCAAGAGCCATATATGGTTCCTGTTAAACCTGGTGTAGTTAACACGTGCACTGTTTATTTCAGTTCTTTCACATGTGATGTTCAGTTATACAATTTCATGTTTAAGCACCAGCTATGTTTATGCAATTTCAACAATACAGTACGAATGACTATTTTTGGTCGCTATCAAGCCTGTTGTAGTGAGCACATGCCTTGTATAACTATTCTTCCTTGCTCAGTTGTTTGTAGTGGGCATATGTCCTTGCTCAATTGCTATATAGTATGCCTTGTTTATTTCAGTTATTCACACTGTGAAGTTCTATATCTGCAAGTATGTACTTTCCGGTTCAATTTCATCATACCAGTTTCAACGGCCATATGTGGTTCCTGTTAAGCCTGGTGTAGTTAACACGCCCATTGTTTATTTCTGTTTTTTCACAATGTGATGTTCAGTTATACAATTTGATGTGTAAGCACCAGCTATATTCTATGCAATTTCAACAGTACCACTATGAATGACTACATTTGGTTGCCGTTAAGCTTGATGTAGTAAGCACAAGCCTTTCCATTTTTATGTAACAATAACTAGTGTGCTTAAACGTGCACAATACCAGCTTGAATGACTATATTTTGTTGTTGTTAAATGCTAAGCATATTACAGTTAACACTTAACACACATCTCCACTTATTATTAGCTTAGCTAGCGTGCTTAAACCTGCACACTGAAGCTATCATTTTGTGATCATGTTGTTTAACATGCATCTATTTGGTTGATGTTTAGCCTGTCAGTACCTAACATGCCTTTCGATGTACTTACCCAGGACAATATTGGGAACGGCTGTTGTTTTCCATTCGAGGTTAGTTTCATCACATGGCTTATATATATACTCCATCCACCCCAAAGTATAAGATGTTAATACATCAAATATGTGAGTACTTTGGATATAATAAGACTTATATACTGGGACAGGGAATACTGTACTACGTCATTGTGCAATTTCTGTTTACCTTCTAATACTAACTTGTTGCTTGTAGGTACATATGTCACTGGTAAAGATCCGCATGTCGACCCTTTTTGCGTATGGGGCAATGAGATATTCATGACCCAGCATCATGTGAGGAAACTTATAAAGGTTGTTAATAAAATGGGACAAAATATGGCAATTAAACTGTTTCTTTACACCTTATCCAAGACAACAGTGAACTGCAGGATGGTAACTACGAACTCTATACCCTTCTTTTTACTGTCCATAATGTGTTGTTAGCTTACAAATTTACAATGTCTTAATCTATTTTGCTTGTAGTGGTTCTCAAAGCAGTTTACTCGGGATTACCTCTCAAACTACATGATTGGTGGACGTGCAAACGTTAAAGTATATCTACCAGGCCACGATACCTACCTAGATGTCCTCATCAAGACAGAGAAGGATGGGCGGTCCGCCATCACAAGGGGCTGGCATAGAGTCGTCCGTGCATTCTGCATGGAGAAGGACACAATATGGGCAATCTGCTTCACCTTGTATAGCTACCAGAGTGTCTTTCGCCTCTTCCTTTACCGTATTTAATACAAGTATGCAACCGTGGTTCATCATTATTTATCTGGTCCTAATGTAATTATTATTTCTTGATGTAATTCTTAAACATATGTACGTGTGAATGGAATAATGCATTCGTTGTTAAACCTATGTCTATATAAGATGGATATGAAATATGTTATAGCCTACTATCAAATTCAGATCCTGTAGAATTTTAAATTGTGGCGATTAAAATAGCGGAAAAATAAGCTCTGCAGGTCATTACACCGCACACGGTTTGTAAAGCAGAACATGTGTGATATACCTCATGATTCGACACGTTTCAGAGAGAGAAATCGTGTGCGACAATGCACACAATTGCCGTCTGCAAACCGTGTGTGATGTTAGACAATATCAGAAACGGTTAAGCAGGCCTAAATGTTTTGTGACAGTCTCCTTATCATACACGATTTATAATGTTTAACTGTTTGTTATGACTTATGCATCCGACATGAGTATGACTGTTGGAGCGTTTGGGAATCTTGGTATATCGCAAACGATGAGGTAGGACAAAATGTGTGTGATTGTCTCCTTATCATACACGCTTTGCAATTATGAATTGTTTTCGATTCAACACACATCGTAAATGGTGCGCTACAGAATAGCGTGTGCGATGTTAGTGTGATCTTACACGAGTTGCAAGGATGGGTCGTATGGGAAGGATGTCATATTTCAAACGGTTGACCGGTGACTCTCGTTTGTGATAGATGCGGACATTCCGTACGCTTAGCTTTGCAAAACGTTTGTGTTTGTTGGCCACCATCGCCGACGGGTCTTCCGTGTCGTGTGGGATGGACCCCCCCTATCGCCCACACATGCAAGGCGACGGTTTAAAACTATGTCGTGGAAAGGGGTTAAAAATCGTTTGTATAGCACATCGCTGCACCAGTGGGACGTGATGCCTATATACACATGATCATTGCCGTGAATATGAACATAATTATTCACTTTTCTATCAATTGCCCAACAGTAATTTGTTTACCCACCGTATGTTTCCTACATGTGAGATGCCACTAGAGAACACTACGGCCCCCGGGTCTTCTCACTTATAATTTACAAAAAGCTTTCAATACCTCGCTGCCTTTATTATCTTTTATTTTATTTTTCAATTATCCACTACTATCTACTTGTTTCACTTGCTTGCAAATAACGAGTCCAAGGGGATTAACAATCCTCTTGCCCGCGTTGGGTGCAAGTGTTTGCTCTTTTATGTGTAGTCGCTGAAGACGGTGGTTGCATGTTACTCCTATTGGTTCGATAAACCTTGGTTCTTAACTAGGGGAAATATTTACTCGTTTGTGCTGCAATAACCCATTCCTCTTCACGGAAAACTCAACGCAGATCACAGACATCAAGCAGCCACGTGCCCCGACAAGCCTCACCTACCCGCCTGCCCGCTCGAAACCTAGCTGATGTAGACAATCAGCCCAGCTACGTGGAGTGGCTGGTGATACGTCTCCGTCGTATCTATAATTTTTGATTGCTTCATGCCAATATTCTACAACTTTCATATACTTTTGGCAACATTTTATATTATTTTTGGGACTAACTTACTTATCCAGTGCCTAGTGCCAGTTCCTGTTTTTTTGTGTGTGTTTTGTTTCGCAGAAATTCCATATCAAACGAAGTCCAAACACGATAAAAATTTACGAAGATTTTTTTTGGAATATATGTGAATTTTGGGAGTCGGAGTCAATGCAAGACGGTGCCCGAGGGAGGCACAAGCCAATAGGGCGCGGCCTAGGGGGCGCACCCTGATGGCTTGTGCCTCCCCCTTAAGTCGGTTGGGGCTCAGCTTCCGCCGCAAGAAATATATTTTCACGATAAAAATCCCCTCAAAATTTCAGCCCGATCGGAGTTATGGATCTCCGGATATTTAAGAAACGGTGAAGGGGTCAGAAACCAGTCATGGAAACAGAAGAGAAACACAGAGAGAGATCCAATCTTGGAGGGGCTCCTGTCCTCCGGGAGCCATGGTGACCATGGACTAGAGGGGAAACCCTCCTCCCACCTAGGGAGGAGGCCAAGGAAGAATAAGAAGGAGGGGGGCTCTCTCCCCCTCTCTCTCGGTGGCGCCGGAGCGCCGCCGGAGCATCCATCATGACAGCGATCTACACCAACAACTTCGTCGCCGTCACCACCAACTCTCTCCCCCTCTATGCAGCGGTGTAAACCCTCTTCTCCCCGCTGTAATATCTACTTAAACATGGTGCTTAATGCTATATATTATTATCCAATGATGTGTGGCTATCCTATGATGTTTGAGTAGATTTCTTTTGTCCTATGGGTTGATTGATGATCGTGATTGGTTTGAGATGTATATTCTATTTTGATGTTGTCCTATGGTGCCCGCCGTGTCTCACAATCGTGTGGGATCCCCGTTGTAGGGTGTTGCAATATGTTTATGATTCTCTTATAGTGGGTGGCTAGAGTGACAGAAGCTTACACCCGAGTAAGGGGATTGTTTACGTATGGGATAAAGGGGACTTGATGTTTAATGCTATGGTTGGGTTTAACTTAATGAATTTCTAGTAGTTGCGGATGCTTGCTAGAATTCCAATCATAAGTGCACATGATCCAAGTACGGAAAGTATGTTAGTGCATGCCTCTCCCTCATATAAAACCGCAATAATGATACCGGTCTAGTTATCGATTGCCTAGGGACAAATCTTTCTCTTGTGCTATAAAAAAGCTCTCTACTAAACAATTAACTTAATTAATATTTATCTAAACAGCCCCTAAATTTTATTTACTTGTTCTTTATTACCTTGCAAAACTATCTATTACACCTACTAAGTACTTCTAGTTTTATTCCCGCAAAGTAGTTTCATACTTGTTCTAGGTAAAGTAAAAGTTAGCGTGCGTAGAATTGTATCGGTGGTCGATAGAACTTGAGAGAATATTAATTCTACCTTTAGCTCCTCGTTGGGTTCGACACTCTTACTTATCAAAAAAGGCTACAAACATTCCCCTACACTTGTGGGTTATCAAGACCTTTTTCTGGCGCCGTTGCCGGGGAGTAATAGCGTAGTGGTTGATATTCTCGTGTGTGCTTGTTTGCTTTATCACTAAGTAATTTTTATTTTTTGTTATTAGTTGTTTTATTTTCTGTTATTAGTTGTTTTCTATCTTTATTTATGTGTAGGAAACGCAAAATACCAAAAAAATGAGATGTACTTGCTACTCATGGAGATGGGGAACCTCCTAAAACCCTCGATGTTGGTTATGTGAAACACATTAAATACTACTTTGATAATCCTGAGAAATCCCCATTCAAATTGATAATGGGAGACATGTTGGATCAACGTGAGTACTTTAGGGATTATGGCTTGTCTCAAAAAGGGAAACACTTATGGGATCAAATTAAAATGTTGCGTTGGTATGCTTGGGATTTATGCTTGAGATGTGATTATACTTGTTGCTCTAAGACCTAGGGTCTACACCTTCCCTGTCAATGTGAATTTAATGATAATAAAACCTTGGCTTCTTATGCTAATGGTATATATGATTACTATGACGAGGAACAAATAGAAGAATTTGTTGCTTTTAAGGGTGTTTATGAAATTGAATCGTTCTTTGAAAAGTATGATAACTATGATGATGCTGTTTACAGATTTGAAAATTTTGCCATACTTAAATATTGCTATGAGAATTATGAATACAATGCTGATATTATTGAATTTATTGAAAGAATGACCGCTGCCTTGGAAGAAACTAATATTTTGCAGGAATCTATTGAAGAAGAAATTGCTGAAACTGTGAGCTCATTAGTACACCGATAGGAGCCCCCGGGCCTGGGCCACACTTGCGTCCATGACGTTGTTGGGCTAGGCCCAAAAACAGTGCACAGACACACGTGGCCGCAGTTACCTGTGGGTATGTTGATTATCCCTCCCGCCCCTTCCCGCGATATGCATTGAATGTGAACTGCGGGGGAAGCGGGGCAAGAAGGCATCAAAAAGATACGCCTGAGAAACCTCGCCGCGCCGGAGCCGAAGGGGTGCTTTCTGCGTCACGTATTTTCATACGAGGCTCGTCATTGGGGGGAGAGGGGCGGCCGCCTGGCAGTGCGCGTGGCATCAGGTGGTCAGCCTCCGAGTTGTCCCGCGTAGCTTGGGTTTCCGGCCCCTTCCGCTCCATCTTCCTCTTTTAATTGTATTCTGCGGGACGTGTGTCACGCGCGAGGACCGGTAATGGCTGGGAAGGGCTGTCGCCAGCACCGGCCGGGTGACAGTGCGTGCTCGCCCTGGGTCGCTAAGAGCCAGCTCCCACCTCTTCCTCAGCCCTATAAAGAGGGGGAGTTGTGAGGAAGCGTTGCTCATTCGCGTCCTTCTGCTCCAACCTCCCGTCCGGCGACTTCTCTTACCTTCCTCCACCACCTCCTCTAGCACGCCACTTTTGTCATGGCGAGGGATCGCGGTCATGCCCGTGGGTCTGGCGCCGCCGCGAGGGGCACCTGATACGTCTCCAACGTATCTATAATTTTTGCTTGTTCCATGATGTTATATTATCATTCTTGGATGTTTTACAATCATTTTATTACAACTTTATATCATTTTTTGGGACTAACCTATTGACATAGTGCCAAAGTGCTAGTTGTTGTTTTTGCTTGTTTTTTACTTCGCAGAAAATCAGTACCAAACGGAGAAAAAATGCTGCGGGGATTTTTGTGGATTTTTTACGGACCAGAAGAAAGAAGATGGGCCAAAGAACACCAGAAGAGGGGGCCCAGGGTGGCCATCACCCACCAGGGCGTGGCAGAGGGCCCCTGGCGTGGCCTGGTGGGTGATGGGCACCTCGGGCACCCCCTCAACCGACTATCGTGCCTATAAATTCCCAGAAAATCCAAAAACCCTAGAGGAGTCGACGAAACACAATTCCAGCCGCCGCAAGTTCCAGAACCGCGAGATCCAATCTAAACACCATCACAGAGGGGTTCATCTTCCTCATAGGTGCCTCTCCGATGATGCGTGAGTAGTCCACCATAGACCTACGGGTCCGTAGGCAGTAGCTAGATGGCTTCTTCTCTCTCTCTTATGATTCTCAATACAATGGTCTCTTGGATCTATTTGATGTAAACTTTTGAGGTGTGTTTGTTGGGATCCGATGAATTTTGAGTTCATGATCAGTTTCTATCCATGAATATTATTTGAGTCTTCTTTGATCTCTTATATGCATGATTGCTTATAGCATCGTATTTCTTCTTTGAATCTTTGGTTTAGTTAGGCTGACTAGATCGATTTTTCTTGCCATGGGAAGAGGTGCTTTGTGATGGGTTCGATCTTACGGTGTTCTTTCCCAGTGACAGAAGGGGCAGCAAGACACGCATGTATCGTTGCTATTAAGGATAACAAGATGGGGTCTATTCCTACATGAATAGATCTTGTCTACATCATGTCATCGTTGTTATTGCATTACTCCGTTTTTCCATGAACTTAATACACTAGATGCCTGCTGGATAGCGGTCGATGTGTGGAGTAATAGAGGTAGATGCAGGCAGGAGTCGGTCTATCTATCTTGAAAGTGATGCCTATATAATGATCATCGCCTTGCATATCGTCATGACTATTCGATTTTCTATCAATCGCCCAACAGTAATTTTTTCACCCACCGTGCGCTATACTCATGAGAGAAGCCACTAGTGAACCCTACGGCCCTCGGGTCTACTTTTCAATCATATTGCTTTCCGATCTACGTTTTTTGCAATCTTTGTTTTTAGATCTACAAAACCAAAAACCCAAAAATATATTTCTGCATATTTACTCTTTTTATTTGTGTTCTTGAGAGATCTATCTCTCCTATCTATCACTACATAATCTATCTTATTACCGTAGAGAGATTGACAACCTCTCTTTCGCGTCGGGTTGCAAGTATTTGTTGTTTGTGTGCAGGTGCTGCTTATTGGGTGTTGGTGATCCTCCTACTGGTTCGATAACCTTGGTTTCATAACTGAGGGAAATACTTACCGTCGCTGTGCTGCATCATCCCTTCCTCTTTGGGGAAATACTGACGCAGTCCAAGCCACGTCAGCACCCCCCAGAGCCCCATGCAGATCTTGGTGACGGCAGCGGGGGTTGGCTCCAACTCCCGCGGAAGGACGGCGTCCAGGGGCCGTGGAAGGGCGGCGCCCCGGGGCCATGGGGGAATGGCTCCGTCCATCCGCGGTGGTCGTAGCGGCGCACCCCTCCCACAGCCCCATGCGGGGATCCATGCGGAGGAGGAGGTGCAAGAGTTTGTCGTGGCGATCCCCCAGCGGCAGCGGAGCTGGCTCCGCCTCCCCAACTCCTTCGTGTAGGCCATGGAGAGCATCCGCCCTCGAGGCTTTTGGCTTCGGGAGGACGGCTGCTGCAATGGGCCTGCCTGGGTGGGCGTCAACCTCTCCGCTGGGAGCGCCATGTTCCTAATGCGGGGGTGGAAGTCGTTCGCCCGCTCCCATGGTCTGGGACCCGGGCATCTCCTCCACTTCAAGTTCAACGGCTCCGCCACCCTTTTTGTTAAGATCTTCGGGGTCTCCGGTGTCCGTATGGAGTGCTGCACGGAGAGCTCGAGCGGCAGCGACTACAACTCCTCCAGCGACAGCGACAGCGACGACGACGGCAGCACCTTCGGCATCAAGCAGGAGGACTCCGACTAGGCGCGTACGGTGTCGTAGCTAGGGTTTAGGGATTTCATAACAGAGGGAAATACTTACCGTCGCTGTGCTGCATCATCCCTTCCTGTTTGGGGAAATACCGATGCAGTCCAAGCCACCTCAAAGGAATTTCTTGCGCCGTTGCCGGGGAGGAAGCGGTCTCATCTACGTGCCTATCGTAGGCGCCGAGGGGACTCCATCATCATCTACCAGGTTCCTAATCAAAAATCTCACCACCTTGCAATTACATTATTTGTCATTTGCCTCTCGTTTTCCTCTCCCCCACTTCACCAATTTGCCGTTTTATTCGCCATCTTCTTTGTTTTCCCTTCTTCTCGCCGGATCTCTTATTTGCTTGTCATCATGAGTGATTTTGGTATGGCAGAAACAGATGATGGCAGGACTCCTAAAATTGGACGTTCTGCTAATCTTGATTCTAAAACTTTTGTTTTGGGGCAAGGGAACGTTATAGGAAAAGAAACTATTCAAGAGTTTTTTAATTGCGTTGGGAATTTGACTCTCGATGATACCCCTATTCTGGAAAAAACTAAATCTTATGCGGAAGCTATCTCGGCGTTAGTTCTAAAACTTGAAAATAGATTTATTCGTACCCATCCTACCTTGCAAAGATTGTTTTATGAGCTACCCGTCATTAAGAATCCTAAGGCTAAGAAGTTGGCTACCCTTGTTCTCATGCATGAATTTGATCATATAGTACGGGAAGCTAGGGAGATCTTTGACTTTTATGGTATGAGCCGTGAAAAACCGGTAATAGGAGAAATCCTTTACAATAGTGATTACATGATGAGATATTTGCTTGGAAATAATCAAATCTTTGATGATAATCTCAAAAAGGAAGTCCCCGTTTTAGATATGATCCAACAAGTTTTCAATGATGTAAACCAACAATATTCTTGGATCGTAGCCGGTAATCAAAGGGGGTATGTAGAGGGACAACTTAATAGTGCTAAGGTTGCTATGGATGATGTGTTTCAAGTTTTATTTGCAAAACCTCTTGACAAAAGTTCCTCATCCAAAACCAAAGATGACAATACTTGAATCTATCTAATATGCCTAGCTAGGGGCGTAAAACGATAGCGCTTGTTGGGAGGCAACCCAATGAATAAATAATTTTTTGCTTTTTTCCTTTCTGTTTTTTAGTGTTGACACAATTATGCCTCTGTTATGATTGTGTTTTTATGGTTTATTTAGTGTTTGTGCCAAGTAGAACCGTTAGGATGATTCATAGGATGAGTAGAAGTGATGCTGAATCTGAAACAGAAACTTTGTGTCCAGTATATGAATTTTCATTTTTTTTCTGGACCGTGATCTTGAGCTGAAATTTTAACACAGTGTTGCTATACAAATTCCTTACGTTTTCCTAATTTTTCAGAATTTTTAGAGTTACAGAAGTATGGGTATGGTACAGATTACTACGGACTGTTCTGTTTGAAACAGATTCTGTTTTTGTTGCATTGTGTGCTTGTTTTGATGAATCTATGGTTTGTATTGGGGGGTATAAGCCATGGTAAATTTAAAATACAGTAGTTATAATGCAATTATAAAATTTGAATGGGTTTACAACAGTACCTAAAGTAGTGATTTGCTTTCTTATACTAACGGATCTCACGAAGATTTTGTTGAGTTTTGTGTGATTGAAGTTTTCAAGTTTTGGGTGAGATCACGATGGATGAAGGAATAAGGAGTAGCAAGAACCAAAGCTTGGGGATGCTACTGCACCCCCAAGATATATCCAAAGAGTAACAAGCAACTAAGCTTGGGGATGCCCCCGAGTGGCATCCCCTCTTTCTTCTAACGACCATCGGTATCTTACTTGGAGCTATATTTTTATTTGTAACATATCATGTGTTTTGCTTGGAGCGTCTTGTATCTTTGCTTGCTTTGTTTGTTAGTTTTCCCTTTGTATCCTTTCTGTACACACCTATTTGAGAGAGCCACAATCATGCTATGATTTGTTAGAATTGCTCTATGTGCATCACTTGAACTTTTTGAGCTCTAGAATTGCTCTAGTGCTTCACTTATATCTTTTTGAGCACGGTATGCTTGGAAACTTTTGTAGAAATACTCTCATGCTTCACTTAGATTAATTTGAGAGTTAGTAAAATTTTGAAGAAATACTCTCATGCTTCACTTATACCTTTTTGAGAGATGAAATCTTTATGCTCATGTGCTTCACTTAAATTTGTTTGAGCTTGCCAAAAAGCAATGGCAATATATGAAACTAGTCCCAAAGTGATAGATATTCAAGGAGGATATAATAAAAACTTTCAAAAAGTTCATTGGACAAATTAAACTTGATTCCTTGTAATAGTTTTGAAACATGATAATAGTAATATGTGAGTCATGATAGTGGGTAATTATGCTTAGTACCAATATTGGTGTTAAGGTTTGTGATTCCCTATGCATGCACGAAAGTCAATAGTTATGCAATGAAGTTACATCCTACTTGTGGTGCATGATTCGGTGTTAGTTATGTTCAATGCTCACTTATGTGATTTTTCGTTTCTTGGTTTGGTTGCTTCCCGATCTTTTTGCTAGCCTTCATTTGTACTAAGTACAAATACTACTTGTGCATCCAAAATCCTAAAACCAAGTTTTGCCTTATGAGTCCACCATACCTACCTATATGCGGTATTTCCATGCCGTTCCAAGCAAATTTGTATGTGCCATCTCTAAATTTTCAAAATAAATTTTCTCTTTTGGGTGCTCGTACCGCTCATAAAACGGTGGGGAGTGTCCAATATTTTTCCATGCTAGATGTGTTATTCTCAAGATGAGTGTTTATTCACTTGTCATTGCACCAGAGTACGGCAGTAATAGGGATGCCCATTCCCGAAATGAAAAAGAAAAAAAATATTTACTTTATGTTGTCAAATAATAAATTCCTTGGAAAGTGTTGGTATGGAAGGCAACCGTGGATACGGCCCGCCATGGAAAGTGAAAGTTTGGTGGAAAAAGGAATAAACTTTATTTTCTGTTTGGGAACCGCCTATGATATATCTAGCATGGAAAGTATTGTGAGCTACTTTGTCGTTTTTGTTGACAGTTAAAGCATGCCACCCAAAATATTTTTTCTCTCTCAATTTAAAACTTTGAGCTCTGGCACCTCTACAAATCCCTACTTCCCTCTGCGAAGGGCCTATCTATTTACTTTATGCAATTTTTATTTTTGCTTTGAGTCTCCATCTTCTCTTATAAGCACCAACTAGGGGGCACTATGATCGTACTTGAGCATTGGGCATAGCTAATATTTGAGTGTGTTTCATGAATGGATCAATGATTGAGCATGATGGGCTAGGGATAACTTTTTTAGTGTTGATATTTTGGAAGACATGGTTTCTTGTTGACATGCTTGAGTATTGAACTCATTATGTTGAAACTAGACTATTGCTTTGAATCATTTACAAGTCCAAATGTCCATGCTATACAAAAGAAAAGAATATGATGAACATGTTAGGCAGCATTCCACATCAAAAATTCCGTTTTTATCATTTACCTACTCGAGGACGAGTAGGAATTAAGCTTGGGGATGCTGATACGTCTCCAATGTATCTATAATTTTTGCTTGTTCCATGCTGTTATATTATCATTCTTGGATGTTTTACAATCATTTTATTACAACTTTATATCATTTTTTGGGACTAACCTATTGACATAGTGCCAAAGTGCCAGTTGCTATTTTTGCTTGTTTTTTACTTCGCAGAAAATCAGTACCAAACGGAGACAAAATGCTGTGGGGATTTTTGTGGATTTTTTACGGACCAGAAGAAAGAAGATGGGCCAAAGAACACCAGAAGAGGAGGCCCAGGGTGGCCATCACCCACCAGGGCACGCCAGAGGCCCCCTGGCGCGGCCTGGTGAGTGATGGGCACCTCAGGCACCCCCTCAACCGACTATCGTGCCTATAAATTCCCAGAAAATCCAAAAACCCTAAAGGAGTCTACGAAACACAATTCCAGCCGCCGCAAGTTCCAGAACCGCGAGATCCAATCTAAACACCATCACAGAGGGGTTCATCTTCCTCATAGGTGCCTCTCCGATGATGCGTGAGTAGTCCACCATAGACCTACGGGTCCGTAGGCAGTAGCTAGATGGCTTCTTCTCTCTCTCTCTTATGATTCTCAATACAATGGTCTTTTGGAGATCTATTTCATGTAAACTTTTGCGGTGTGTTTGTTGGGATCTGATGAATTTTGAGTTCATGATCAGTTTCTATCCATGAATATTATTTGAGTCTTCTTTGATCTCTTATATGCATGATTGCTTATAGCATCGTATTTCTTCTTCGAATCTTTGGTTTAGTTAGGCCGACTAGATCGATTTTTCTTGCCATGGGAAGAGGTGCTTTGTGATGTGTTCGATCTTTCGGTGTTCTTTCCCAGTGACAGAAGGGGCAGCAAGACACGCATGTATCGTTGCTATTAAGGATAACAAGATGGGGTCTATTCCTACATGAATAGATCTTGTCTACATCATGTCATCGTTCTTATTGCATTACTCCATTTTTCCATGAACTTAATACACTAGATGCATGCTGGATAGCGGTCGATGTGTGGAGTAATAGAGGTAGATGCAGGCAGGAGTCGGTCTATCTATCTTGGACGTGATGCCTATATAATGATCATCGCCTTGGATATCGTCATGACTATTCGATTTTCTATCAATTGCCCAACAGTAATTTTTTCACCCACCGTGCGCTATACTCATGAGAGAAGCCACTAGTGAACCCTACAGCCCCCGGGTCTACTTTTCTATCATATTGCTTTCCGATCTACGTTTTTTGCAATCTTTGTTTTCAGATCTACAAAACCAAAAACCCAAAAATATATTGCTGCATATTTACTCTTTTTATTTGTGTTCTTGAGAGATCTATCTCTCCTATCTATTACTACCTAATCTATCTTATTACCGTAGAGAGATTGACAACCTCTCTTTCGCGTCGGGTTGCAAGTATTTGTTGTTTGTGTGCAGGTGCTGCTTATTAGGTGTTGGTGATCTTCCTACTGGTTCGATAACCTTGGTTTCATAACTGAGGGAAATACTTACCGTCGCTGTTCTTCATCATCCCTTCCTCTTTGAGGAAATACCGACGCAGTCCCAGCCATGTCAGCACCCCCCAGAGCCCCATGCAGATCTTGGTGACGGCAATGGGGGTTGGCTCCAGCTCCCGCGAAAGGACGGTGTACAGTGGCCGTGGAGGGGCGGCGCCTCGGGGCCATGGGGGAAAGGCTCCGTCCATCCGCGGCGGTCGTAGCGGCGCACCCCTTCCGCAGCCCCATGTTGGGATCCATGCGGAGGACGAGGTGCAAGAGTTTGTCGTGGCGATCCCCCAGCAGCAGCGGAGCTGGCTCCGCCTCCCCAACTCCTTTGCGCAGGCCATGGAGAGCATCCGCCCTCGAGGCTTTTGGCTTCGGGCGGACGGCTGCTGCAATGGGCCCGCCTGGGTGGGCGTCGACCTCTCTGCTTGGAGCGCCATGTTCCTAACGCGGGGGTGGAAGTCGTTCACCCGCTCCCATGGTCTGGGACCCGGGCATCTCCTCCACTTCAAGTTCAACGGCTCCGCCACCCTTTTTGTTAAGAACTTCGGGGTCTCCGGTGTCCGTATGGAGTGCTGCATGGAGAGCTCGAGCGGCAGCGACTACAACTCCTCCAGTGACAGCGACAACGACGACGACGGGAGCACCTTCGGCATCAAGCAGGAGGACTCCGACTAGGCGTGTACGGTGTCGTAGCTAGGCTTTAGGGATGAGGGAACGAGGCTCCATCCGCGAGACCTCGTTTTCGGATCAATCGCCACATCGTAGTGGCAGACCTCCTTTTGCGTTTAGACCGCACCCAATGTAATCCTGTGAGAGGAATGAAAAGAAAAGCATTGGATGTCTCTAAAATTCTGATGGACTAGTCATGTATCTGTGTATCTCCATTTTTCCCTCGGTGAACAAAAAAATTCACTTGTGCGTTCTTCTGACCCTTACGCTTACTGGGAATGCTTCTCGGCGCGCACAACCTTACCACGGGCGCTTCTAAGGATAGATCCTGAGCACCATTCCAGTGATATCGCTTCCGGCAAGGTTACCCTGTCGTCCTTGCTGCGTCTACTTAAGATGTTGGGCATGCCTCCAACATCCAAGCGCGCAACGATTTCGATAGGGGCCTTAGCGTGTAGGTTTTCTCACACAAGCATCAACTTTGTTCGAGGGAAAAGTTTCGATTTTTTTTGAAGAGTTTTTGCAACTTAGCTTTTTCTTGTTGCGTTTCTTGCCACAAGGCGATCGTCCTTGATTGCCTCTCCCCCCGGGAAGACTTGCATGCGGGGGGCCCTTCTCCTTTTTGAGAGAAAGAAAGAAGAGAAAATAGAAGATGCTAGGAGCCTAAGTGGTTCAACGGTTGCCTTACATAATTAAAAAGTGATCACAACATCTCGCATAAGATACACAAGACAAATATGTACTTTGACAGAGAGTTGAAGAACACTTAGCTTTATTGATTACGCTCAGGGTCATCGCCTGGCTCTGTACAAAGGATTACACGCCTTGGCGGCGAACTTGTACAAAAGGGGCTGTTGGGTGGCTTGGCAACCACGCCTCATGGTTAGAACTTGCGAAGATGCTCGATATTCCACGAGTTTTGCACCGGGGTGCCATCTTCGGTCTCCAGGCAGCCTGCGCCAGGCCTGGTGACTCGTACTTCCCGGTAAGGGCCTTCCCACTTTGGTGTCAACTTGTTTGATCCCTTCGCGGACTGCATCCATTGACGAACAAGGTCGCCTTCCTCAACGCTCCTGGCACGCACCCTGTGGCTGTGATAGCGGCGCAAGGATTGCCATAACCTTGCGGCACGCAGCGCGGCCTGGAGACGATCTTCCTCGAGGAGCACAGCGTCATCTTGCCGCATTTGCTCTTGTCGGTCCTCGTCAAAGGCCTACACTCACGGTGACCCGTATGTGAGTTCCGTGGGGAGAACTTCTTGTGCACCATAAACTAGGGAGAAGGGTGTCTCACCGGTGGCTCGATTTGGTGTCGTCCCGATTGACCAAAGAACCGCCGGGAGTTCACCAATCCAGCGCCTTCCGTGCTTGTGCAGCTTGTCGAAAGTCCTCGTCTTGAGTCCCCGCATCACTTCAGCAATGGCTCTCTCCACTTGCCCATTGCTCCTTGGGTGAGCGACCGATAAGAAGCATATCTTGGTGCCGATGTCTTGGCAATATTGCATGAAGCTGCTGCTGGTGAACTACGTGCCGTTGTTAGTGATGACCCTGTTGGGAACACCGAAATAGCGAACAATCCCTTTGAGGAACTTGACTGATGCATGCGTCGTTACCTTTCTCACTGGTTCTACCTCAGTTCACTTCGTGAACTTGTCGATTGCGACAAACAAGAACTTGAAGCCCCCAGTAGCATGGGGGAAGGGCCCGAGAATATCGATCCCCCAAACCGAGAAGGGCCAGGAGAGCGGTATGGTTTGAGGGGCTTGTGCTGGTTGGTGTATTTGCTTGGCGTGATATTGGCATGCTTCACATGTTTTCACCACTGCCAAAGAGTCTTGAAGGGCTGTAGGCCAATAGAAGCCTTGGCGGAATGCTTTCCTAGCAAGAGCTCATGATGCAGTGTGGGAGTCGCATACCCCTTTGTGTATTTCTGCCAACAGCTGACGTCCTTCTTCCTGAGGAATGTACTTCAATTTCACACCGTTCGACCTTCTCTTGTACAAGGTGTTGTCCCCAAACTGGTATGTGCTCGACCGACGGGCTACACTTTCGGCTTCTTCTGGTTCCGCGGGAAGATCTCCTGTTTGGAGGTACCGGACTATCTGTTGTGCCCATGCCGAAGCATGTGGCTCGATGACAAGGACCCAAGGCATTTCTTCCGTTGCAGGGACGCTAGCTTACACGGCAAAAACCCTCGGGTCTGCAGGAGCTCGAGGTCCACCGGCAGGCGGGTTGTCGCTCTCGGCAACCCTGTTGGCGGCCACTGATGGCTCTGCCGTAAGGTAGTCGCTGGAATTGACTTCCCTTTTTCTGTTTTGCCGCACTGATGGAGTGACTGAAGGTTGGGTTAATCGGAGAACAAAAGTGACCGGTTCCACAGGCAGCTTCTGCGCGGCTCTCTTTGACAGGTCATCGGCAATGTCATTCTTGGCACAAGGGGTGTGCTCCATTTGTAGACCGTCAAAGCGCTCCTCCAATCTCCATACCTCGTCAACATATGCCTCCATCAGGGGACTTTGGTAATCCTTGTTTACTTGGCGCACGACAAGCTGTGAGTCCCCCAGACTATCAACTTCCTGATGCCGAGATCGGCTGCTATCCGAAGTCCAGCAAGCAAACCTTCATACTCCGTCGTGTTCTTTGTTGATTCCTCGCAGGGAAAATGCATCTGGATCACATACTGGAGGTGCTCTCCGGTGGGTGCGATGAGTAGCACTATGGCACCGGCGCCTTGCAGCAAGAAAGCTCCGTCAAAGTAGATGATCCATTCTTGAGGTGCTTCTTTGCCGTGGAGTGTTGTCTCCGGGATTTCTTCGCCTTGCGTTGGCATCCAGTCTGCTACGAACTCCGCCAGGGCCCTGCTCTTGATTGTTGCCGTGCTTTCGAAGCTCAAGTCAAAGCTGGCCAGCTCCAACGCCCACTCGACGATCCTGCCGGTTGCCTCTGGATTTCTCAGGATACGTTGTAGTGGGAACCGAGTGATGATGGTGATGTGATGTGCTTGGAATTAGTGGCGCAGCTTCCGGGAGGCCATAAGGAGGCCAAAGAGCATTTTCTGCATCCCAGAGTATCTTGATCTACCCCACCCTGCAGGAGGGAGCTGACAAAATACACGGGTCGCTGTACCATCTTCTTCTGCACAGTTCGCTGGTTTGCTTATTGTGTCATACTCGCGTCTTTGGCTACTTGGTTTGCCGGGGTTGTCGGCTTGGTGGATTCTGCCCCATCTTCCTCGGCTTCCCTCTCTGCAACCAGTGCAGTGCTAACCCCCTGGTTCGTTGCTGCCAAGTACAACAACATTGGTTCCTCCGGTTTTGATGCGACTAGGTTTGGCGTTGAGGACAGGTATTTCTTCAAGTCTTGGAGCACTGCCTCTGCTTCCAGGGTCCATGTCAGTGGGCCTTCCTTCTTCCGGATCTTGAAAAATGGCAGGGCGCGCTCAGCGGACTTGGAAATGAACCTGCTAAGGGCGGCGAGGCAACCCACCAAGCGGTGCACGTCCTTGATGCGCTTGGCCGCCTCCAGCTGTTCAATCACCTCAATCTTGGCGGGGTTGGCTTCAATCCCACGCTGTGATATGAAGAACCCGAGGAGCTTGCCGGAGGGGACTCCGAACACGCACTTCTCGTGGTTGAGCTTTAAATTGATCTTGTGCAGATTCGTGAAGGTTTCTTCCAGGCCTTGCACCAGCTTGTCCTTGTTCTTTGTCTTGACCACTATATCATACATGTATGCTTCTACATTCCTATGCCCTCGTGAATGTTGAACCGGCGCTCTTCAACCCGGACGGCATGCGTCTGAAGTAGTACGCGCCGCAGGGGGTAATGAACGCCGTTTTCTCTTCGTCCTCCTCGGCAATGAAGATCTGGTGATAGCCAGAATACGCATCAAGAAAGGACAGAAGATTGCAACTAGCGGTTGAGTCCACAATCTGGTCAATGCGCGGCAAGGGGAATGGGTCCTTCGGGCAAGCCTTGTTGACATCGATGAAGTCGATGCAAAGCCTCCATTTCCCATTCGCCTTGCGCACTAATGTCTACAACGCAACTTTATTCTTGTAGACTTTGTTGGGCCTCCAAGTGCAGAGTTTTGTAGGACAGTAGCAATTTCCCCTCAAGTGGATGACCTAAGGTTTATCAATCCGTGGGAGGTGTAGGATGAAGATGGTCTATCTCAAGCAACCCTGCAATCAAATACAAGAAATCTCTTGTGTCCCCAACACACCCAATACAATGGTAAATTGTATAGGTGCACTAGTTCGGCGAAGAGATGGTGATACAAGTGCAATATGGATGGTAGATATAGGTTTTTGTAATCTGAAAATATAAAAACAGCAAGGTAATAAATAGTAAACAGCGAGCAAAACGGTATATTAATGCTTGGAAATAAGGCCTAGGGTTCATACTTTCACTAGTGCAATCTCCCAACAATGCTAACATAGTTGAATCATATGATCACCCCTCAACGTGCAACAAAGAATCACTCCAAAGTTCCTATCTAGCGGAGAACAATAAGATGAAATTGGTGTAGGTAGTAGAACCACCTCAAAGTAATTTTTTCCGATCAATCTTTTGGGCTATTCCTATAAGTGTCACAAACAACCCTAGAGTTCGTACTAGAACAACACCAATGATGCATATCAATCAACCCTAATGTCACCTAGATACTCCAATGTCACCTCAAGTATCCATGGGTAAATTATGCGACATGCATCAAACAATTTCAGATCTATCATATTCAATCCAACACAAAGAACTTCAAGGAGTACCCCAAGATTTCTATCGGAGAACGAGGTATGAAAACGTGCAATCAACCCCTATGCATAGATCCCCAAGGTCACCGGAATCCACAAGTTGATGCCTCAACATATATCAAGTGAATCAATAGAATACCCCAATGTCACTACGGGTATCCCACCCAAGACGTACATCAAGTGTTGTCAACCAAAATATTCAATCCAACATAACGAGATCTCAAAGGGAAATATTCAATTCATCACAACATGATAGCAAGGGACAAACATCATATGATTGATAGTTCCCAAGTGCAAGGAATCATCGTAGCAATTTCCAAAGGTGGAAGTGATAAGTATGGAGTGTCGAACCCACAAGGAGCTAAAGGTAAGAACAATATTCTCTCAAGTCCTATCTGCCACTGATACGACTCTACGTACGCCGAACGTTTGCTTCCAACTAGAAACGAGAAATAAAACTACGTTGTGGGTATGAAGAGAATAGCTTTGCATGATAACGGAGAACTAAAATATAAAAATAGGTGCTGGTATAATAAAGTTAGAATATATTACAATATATTACAAACAGCGAGGGTGGAATAATGATGGGTCGGTGTGCGGAATTGTCCTAGGCAATTGTTAACAAGATCGGTAATCATTATTGCAATTCTATATGAGGGGGAGGCATAAGCTAACATACTTTCTCTACTTGGATCATATGCACTTATGATTGGAACTCTAGCAAGCATCCGCAACTACTAAAGATCATTAAGGTAAAACCCAACCATAGCATTAAAGCATCAAGTCCCCTTTATCCCATACGCAACAACCCACCTACTCGGGTTTATGCTTCTGTCACTCAAGCAACCCACTATAAGCGAATCATGAACGTATTGCAACACCCTACAGTGGGAATCCTTCTCGTGTGCGCAGCACGGAAGGCACCATAGGATAGCACCAATATAAACATACAACTCAAACCAATCTAGATCATCAATCAACCCAAAGGACAAAAGAAATCTACTCAAAACATCATAGGATGGCAACACATCATTGGATCATAATATGTGGCATAAAGCACCATGTTCAAGTAGGGGATTACAGCGAGGTGCGGGAGAGTGGACCGCTGAAAGGAGATGAGGATGGTGATGAAGAAGGTGATGTTGATGAAGACGATCACCATGGCGATGGTTCCCCCGATGGCACTCCGGCACCACCGAGAGAGAGGGGGAGAGGGTCTCCCCCTTGTGCTTCCTCCTCCATGGCCTCCCCCCTGAGTGGGGAGAGGTTCTCCCTCTGGTCATTGGCCTCCATGGCGATGATGGCCCCTCCGTCCACCTCCTCCATGGTCTCCGGTGAAGGTGACCCCCTAGGGCAGGGTGCCGGAGAGGGCCAAGATTGATCTTTCGTGGCTCTGGAGACTTGCGGCGGTGGAACTTCCGATCTAGGTTTATTTCTGGGGTTTCTCGATTTATAGGAGGACTTGGCGTTGGAATCACGTCAGGGGAGTGCTCGAGGGGCCCACAAGCCAGGGGGGCACGCCCTAGGGGGGCGTCCCCCAGGCTTGTGGCCTCCTCGGTCACTTCCTCGCCCAGCTTTTTGCTCCAGTATTTTTTATATTTTCCAAAAATATTCTCCATAAATTTTCAACCCATTCCGAGAACTTTTATTTCTGCACAAAAAACAACACCACGGTAGCTCTGCTGAAACAGCGTCAGTCCGGGTTAGTTTTAATCAAATCATACCAAAATCATAAAAAATTATTGCAAACATGGCATGAATACTTCATAAATTATAGATACATTGGAGACGTATCAGCATCCCCAAGCTTAATTCCTGCTCGTCCTCGAGTAGGTAAATGATAAAAGAAATAATTTATGAAGTGTGAATGCTAGCAAGTGCACAAGTTTGATCAATGATAATTGCAATCACTTTTTCTAGCATAAATATAAACCATAAACAATAGCTCATCTAATAAAACTTCTCATGATCAAGTAACAAGCTATTCACATGTTAAAGTATAGACCAAAAAGTTTCTTGAAAACTAACAAACCATATTCCTAGTCATCGAACAATTGCAATTCATCTTATTTTCAGGAAGGGTCTATGTAAGAGCTTTGATTTAGCAAATTCCACATACTCAACTATCATATAGTCTTCCATGATTATTGACACTCAAAGCATATTTTTAGAACAAATAGCATCCCTCGAACACAGAGAAAGATAGGGGCTTAATGTTTCGCCTCCCAACTTATTTATCATATAGATAATTGTCAACAATAATAATTCATGATCAAATATATTTGTGTGGATACATATGTCTAGATCATTCCCCAACACATGACGCTTGCCAAGAGAAAAAGGCGAAATATAAGAAGTGGTGAAGATCACCATGACTCTTGCATAAAGGTAAGTACTAGAAAGTAAAAGATAGGCCCTTCGCAGAGGGAAGCAGAGGTTGTCATGCGCTTTTTGTTTTTGGATGTGCAAACCTTTAATGCAAAGGAACGTCACGTTGTATTGCCCTTTGTGATAGCAACCTTTATTATGCAGTCCGTCGCTTTTATTTCTTTACCATCACAAATTCGTACAACGCTTATTTTCCCTCACAATAAAAGATCATACATATTTAGGAGCAATTTTTATTGCTTTTTGCACCGATGACAACTTACTTGAAGGGTCTTACTCAATCCATAGGTAGGTATAGTGGACTCTCATGGCGAAACTGGTTTGAGGGTGTTTGGATGCACAAGTAGTATTTCTTCTTGCTTCGGAAGTTTTGGCTAGTATGAGGTGGAATCAAGCGCCACATGTTGAAGGATCCATAACAATACAACTTCTATACAAATATACCCAAGCATAACTCATTAAGTTGTCTTCCTTGTCCAATATCAACTATTTTGCTCGAGTTTGAAAATAATTAATGGGTATTCACAATCATAGAAGACGTCCAAGATAGTATATTTATATGTGGAATCTCTCTTCCTTCAATATTCTTTCATGAATTGTTCAAGTGACCAATGCGGTGTTTGCTAACTTTCAATAAATTTTACCACCTATACTTATTATGTGTGAACTCATTACTCCCCATGGGATAAGTATATGAAGCATATTTAATTTCAGATTTATGATATTCAATTCATTCAACCATTTACTCATAGGATGTAAGTGAAGCACGAGAGTGAATGACAAACTACTCCAAAAAGATATAAATGAAGATCAATGCGTAGCCAATTAATTAAATAACTATGTGAGGACTCTCTCATCTAAGAATTTCAGATCCAATGATTTTATTCAAACAGCAAAACAAAATAAAAATAGCACTCCAAGAATAGCACGCATCATGTGAACGAATAAAAATTTAGGCTCAACATAGGCTAACCGATAATTGTTGATGAAGAGAGGTGGGATGCGTAGCATCCCCAAGCTTAGATACTTGAGACTTCTTGAAATATTCACTTGGGGTGCCTTGGGCATCCCCAAGCTTGAGCTTTTGTATCTCGTTCAATCCTCTCATATCATGGTTTCACCTATTCTCAAATACATCTTCCACACAAAACTCGAAAAGAACTCGTGAGATAGGTTAGTACACATAAGAATAAATCAACACTTCATGTACTGCCAAGACAAGTTGCATCATAATTTTCAAACATCATCTACTGTTTACTATCGTTTCCACAATTGATATCTACCAATATAGGCTATGGAAACTAGAGGATAAGTAGATAACAAAACTATGACAGCAATCTGTCCAAACAGAACAGTCTGTAGCAATTTATAACAACAGTGTACTTCCATAACTCAAAAAATTATGAAACTTTAGGAAATGCTAAGGAATTTATATGAAAATACTGTGTAAAAATTTTAGAAACTTTCCACATTCCAGTAAAATAAGAGAATTCAAACACTACAGCAAAAGTTTCTGTTTTTTACACAGCACATATCAAACATGTAATGCAAGCATCCTAAGGCAATTCTTGGAACTTTTTATTGAAAAACAAGATTATAAATAACACCTAACAGAGAACAAGAAAATAAAATGACGCTCCAAGCAAAGCACATATTATGTGAGGAATAAAAATATAGCTCCAAGTAAGATATACCGATAGTGTTGAAGACGAAAGAGGGGATGCCTTCCGGGGCATCCCCAAGCTTAGGCACTTGAGTATTCCTTGGATATTACCATGGGGGTGCCTTGGGCATCCCCAAGCTTAGGTTCTTTTCACTCCTTATTCTCCTCATATCGGTGTCTCACCCAAAACTTGGAAACTTCAATCACACAAAACTTAACGGAACTTCGTGAGAAGGGTTAGTGTAATAAAGATAGATCATTCACTTAGGTACTGTCAAGACAAGATTCATAATTGTTCCCACATGATACCTACTGTATTCTATCATTCCCATAATTTATATCAATGAATATAAGCTATGGGAACACTAAAACAAGCAAACTGTGCATGCAAAACAGAATCTGTCAAAACAGAACAGTCCGTGAAGATCTGTAGTGTAACCATACTTCCCTGTCTCGAAAAATTCTGAAAACTTAGGACAACCTAGGAAATTTGTATATAAATCATGTGTCAAAAAATCAGATCAAAATCACGTTCCAGTGAATTTACAAAATTCCTGGACTGAGAGCAAAAGTTTCTGTTTTTGCACAGAATCAAGTCAACTATCATCCACAATATCCCAAAGGCTTTACTTGGCACTTTATTGAAACAAAAGCTATAAAACATGATTATACAGTAGCTTAATCATGTGAACACACAAAAACAGTAGGGGTAAATATTGGTTTGTCTCCCAACAAGCGCTTTTCTTTAATGCCTTTCTAGCTAGGTATGACATTGATACACTTCCAAGCCTAATTCCGATAGAAATTTTATTCATACTCTAAAAGATATAAGTGAAGTTCATGGAGCATTCTACAAATAATGAAGATTAACCAATACCCAAGCTCAAGATATATAAGTGAAGCACATGAAGCATTCTATAAAGCCATACTCAAAAAGATTTAAGTGAAGCATAAAGAGCATTCTACCAAGCCATACTCAAAAGATATAAGTGAAGCACAAAGAGAATTTTACAAAGCCATACTCAAAAGATATAAGTGAAGCGCATGAAGCATTCTATAAATCAATGAAGGACTAACTCATACTAGAAGGGTGCATAAAAGGAAAAGAAAAACACTAAAGACGCATATCATGTGAGCAAAACAAAAACCGAGGTATACCGATAATTGTTGAAGAATAAAGATGGGATGCCTTCCGGGGCATCCCCAAGCTTAGATGCTTGAGTCTCCTAAAATATTTACTTGGGGTGCCTTGGGCATCCCCAAGCTTGAACTCTTGTCTCTCCGTTTTCTTCTTATATCAATACCTCCTCGATCTTCGAACACTTCATTCACACAAAACTTAACAAAACCCTCGTGAGATCCGTTAGTATAATAAAGCAAAATACTACTTTAAGTACTGTTGTGAACTCATTCCAAATTCATATTAGCATTATATCTACTGTAGTCCAACTTCACCATGGTTCATACCCCCTGATGCTACTCATAGATTCATCAAAATAAGAGCACAATGCATAGAAAACAGAATCTGTCTAAAACAGAACAGTCTGTAGCAATCTGGAAACTTCGTATACTTCTGTAACTCAAAAAATTCTGAAAATTTAGGACAAATTAAACAATTTGTATAGCAGTACTGTGTAAAAATTTCATGCACTACAGTCAAAGTTTCTGTTTTTTCACCGCACAAAGCAAACAAGCAATCTAATCATCCTAAAAACAAATCTTGGCACATTATTTTTATAATACAATGGATATATACAAGGTGGTAATTATTTTTGAGAAGCTTCCATGAAAAATTCTACATTGTTTCCATGAGAATGAACACAAGTGTTCAAGGTCGACCCTCACTTCTCCAATGCACAACTTTCCAATCACTTCTCTTTTTGAAAAACTTGTTAGGCAAGAGGCAAGTAATTCTTTTTGTATTTTTCATTATTTAATTTTTTTGTTTGTTTCACCCACAACTAAAGAAAGCAAAAAGGGAAAACAAAATCTACTTAGTGAAGAAAGCAAACAAGCACACACGAGAATATCAACCCCACGCTATTGCTCCACGGCAACGGCGCCAGAAAAGAGCTTGATAGTTCCCAAGTGCAAGGAATCATCGTAGCAATTTCCAAAGGTGGAAGTGATAAGTATGGAGTGTCGAACCCACAAGGAGCTAAAGGTAAGATCAATATTCTCTCAAGTCCTGTCTGCCACTGATACGACTCTACGTACGCCGAACGTTTGCTTCCAACTAGAAACGAGAAATAAAACTACGTTGTGGGTATGAAGAGAATAGCTTTGCATGATAATGGAGAACTAAAATATAAAAATAGGTGCTGGTATAATAAAGTTAGAATATATTACAATATATTACAAACAGCGAGGGTGGAATAATGATGGGTCGGTGTGCGGAATTGTCCTAGGCAATTGTTAACAAGATCGGTAATCATTATTGCAATTCTATATGAGGGAGAGGCATAAGCTAACATACTTTCTCTACTTGGATCATATGCACTTATGATTGGAACTCTAGAAAGCATCCGCAACTACTAAAGATCATTAAGGTAAAACCCAACCATAGCATTAAAGCATCAAGTCCCCTTTATCCCATACGCAACAACCCACCTACTCGGGTTTATGCTTCTGTCACTCAAGCAACTCACTATAAGCGAATCATGAACGTATTGCAACACCCTACAGCGGGAATCCTTCTCATGTGCGCGGCACGAAAGGCACCATAGGATAGCACCAATATAAACATACAACTCAAACCAATCTAGATCATCAATCAACCCAAAGGACAAAAGAAATCTACTCAAAACATCATAGGATGGCAACACATCATTGGATCATAATATGTGGCATAAAGCACCATGTTCAAGTAGGGGATTACAGCGAGGTGCGGGAGAGTGGACCGCTGAAAGGAGATGAGGATGGTGATGAAGAAGGTGATGTTGATGAAGACGATCACCATGGCGATGGTTCCCCCGATGGCACTCCGGCACTACCGAGAGAGAGGGGGAGAGGGTCTCCCCCTTGTGCTTCCTCCTCCATGGCCTCCCCCCTGAGTGGGGAGAGGTTCTCCCTCTGGTCCTTGGCCTCCATGGCGATGATGGCCCCTCCGTCCACCTCCTCCATGGTCTTCGGTGAAGGTGACCCCCTCCGGCAGGGTGCCGGAGAGGGCCAAGATTGATCTTTCGTGGCTCTGGAGACTTGCGGTGGCGGAACTTCCGATCTAGGTTTATTTCTGGGGGTTTCTCGATTTATAGAAGGACTTGGCATTGGAATCACGTCAGGGGAGTGCTCGAGGGGCCCACAAGCCACGGGGCGCGCCCGAGGGGGCGCGCCCCCCAGGCTTGTGGCCTCCTCGGTCACTTCCTGGCCCAGCTTTTTGCTCCAGTATTTTTTATATTTTCCAAAAATATTCTCCGTAAATTTTCAACCCATTCCGAGAACTTTTATTTCTGCACAAAAAACAACACCACGGTAGCTCTGCTGAAAACAGCGTCAGTCCGGGTTAGTTTTAATCAAATCATACCAAAATCATATAAAATTATTGCAAACATGGCATGAATACTTCATAAATTATAGATAAGTTGGAGACGTATCAATGATCCGACTATATTAACAAAGCCCATGATACATCAAGATCGTGCCATCTCAAGAACACGAGAGAGAGAGAGAGAGAGAGAGATTGAACACACAGCTACTGGTACATACCCTCAGCCCCGAGGGTGAACTACTCCCTCCTCGTCATGGCCTCCATCGGGATGATGAAGATGGCCACCGGTGATGGTTTCCCCTCTCCGGCAGGGTACTGGAACATCTCCAGATTGGTTTTTCGTCGATACAGAGAGTTGCAGCGGCAGAATGGAGAGTCTCTGTTTATTTCTGGGGTTTCTGGGATTTATAGGATTTTTCAGCATTGGAATCATGCGCAACGGAGCTTGTGCCCCACGTGTGGCTCCCCTCCGGTGGTTCTTTTCTCCAATATGGCATATTTCCTCCAGAAAAAATCACCAAAAACTTTCGGGCGATTTCGAGAACTTTCATTTTCTGCACAAAAACAACACCATGGTAATTCTGCTGAAAACAACGTCAGTCTGGGTTAGTTCTAAATAAATCATGTAAAGTGCATCAAAACCATACAAAATTATTGTAAACATAGGTGAATATGGCGTGAATACTTCATAAATTATTGATACGTTGGAGACGTATCAGCATCCCCAAGCTTAATTCCTGCTCGTCCTCGAGTAGGTAAATGATAAAAGAAATAATTTATGAAGTGTGAATGCTTGCATAATATATAAGTTTGATCATTGATAATTTCAGTCACTTTTATAGCATCATAACCAGCAATTTTTTCTCATAAAATCATCATGATAGAGTAGCAGTCAATTCACATGTCATGGTTCAAGCAATTCATTCACTTGAAACTTAACAATCTATGTTCTTGGTAACCAAACAATTTCAGTGCATCATCAAGTCTAGTAAGAGCTCCACATACTCAATTATCATATAGTCTTTTATGATTGCTAATACTTAAGGCATAATTTTAGAACAAACAACATCCATCGAACACATAGAAAGATAGGGGCTTAATGTTTCACCTCCCCACATACTTATCATGAAGATAATTGTCAACAATAATGAATCATGATCAAATATATTTGACTGGATATATATGTTTGGATCTTTCCCCACCACATGATGCTTGCCAACTAATAGACTGAGGTTGGAATAAGAAGTTGACTCAACATGAATAGGAAATAGCGTGAAAGTAAATAGATTGTCCCTTCGTCGAGGGAAGCACGGAATTGCTTAGGTGCCAGAGCTCATTGTTTAAAACAGAGATGAATATGTAATTTTGAGTGGTGTGCTTTTCCTCTCAACGTCACAACAGAATTTTCAATATCTTCCATACTAATCACATTATTGGTGGTTCCCAAATAGAATTTAAATTTTTACTCCCCCTCCACCATTCAAACACATTCCATGGCTAGCCGAATCCACGGGTACCATCCAAACAATCAACTTTCTAGGGGGAGTTCTTGTTTATTTATTTTTGTATTATGCAGGACTGGGCATCCTTTTTACAGGCCTCTCTCATGCAATGACAAGTGAATAAACACTCATCTTGAGAATAACTCGCTTAGCATGGAAGATAATGACCGCCCCGTCGCTCCATGAGCGGTATGAGCACACAAAACAGATGTTTATTTGAATGTTTAGAGGTGGCACATGCAAATTTACTTGGAATGGCAGTGAAATACCATATATAGGTAGGTATGGTGGACTCTCATGGAAGAAACTTGGCTCAAGGATTTGGATGCACACGTAGTATCTCTACTTAGTACGAAGTTTTGGCTAGCAAAATGTTCTAAACAAGCACCACATGTTAGAGGATCCATAACAATATAACATCTACGCAAATATACCCAAACATAACCATTACGTTGTCTTCCTTGTCCAACTTCAACTATTTGATAAAGTTTGAAAATATTAATGGGTATTCACAATCATAAAAGATGTCCAAGATAATATATTTGTATGTGAAAGTTCTCTTTCTTATACTAATCATTCATGAATTTCTCATATGACCAATACAGTGATTGTTAAACTTCAATAGATTTTACTTTCTAAACCAAATGTGAACTTGCTACTAAGAATATAGCACATTGACAATTTCAGATTTATGATATTTCATTCATTCACAATTTACTCTTAGGATATAAGTGAAGCACAAGAGTAAACTTTAAACTACTCTCAAAATATATACACTACTGCAGGATGCTGCTAACGTGACACATCAATCAGAGACCCTTCGACAAAACTGTGTGCGATGACCAAATCGCAAACGGTATAGTTATAGCTCTGTCGCTAATGACGTAAACTGTGTGCGATGGCGTATCCATCAAATACGATCTAAAAAATAGTTGCGTGTGCGATGTTTGGCAAACAGTTGGCCTAGATAAACTATTTGAGATTGGATAATATAACACAAACGCTTATAAAAATACAAGTGTGTGCGATGTACGGCATACAGTTCACCCCGATAAACTATTTGCGCTGATCAAGCAAAACACAAACGATTGTCCAGATGATCACGTGTGCGATAGACGGCATACAGGTCACTCGGATGAACTGTTTGTGATGAGGTAAAATAACATAAACGTTTACATAGATCAAGATGTGTGTGATAGACGGCATACAGGCTACTGGGATGAACTGTGTGCGATAAGCAAAAATAACACAAATGGTTTCTCAGATCAAGATGTGTGTGATGTACGCAGGCCACTCGGATGTGTTGTGGGCAAACGGTTCCGGATAAAGAACTGTCAGGGACTGATGAAATCATCACCGACGGTTTTGGTTATTTATTCCATATGCGATGTGATTTGCTCAATCTGCCCACAAACATCTATGCTCTGTTAGAAGAACATGATTGCATAACCAAATTAAGCATCTAATACACACATAACATTGGCGCACACCTTAATAAACTATTACATGCATAATAAACTTATCCCTCTAAAACTATGAATATTTTTGCATAGAGGGAGTATGAGAATTGAGAAACGATCATCAAATCATCTACTTCTTGTGACGCTTGCCGCCAGCGCTCTGCTTGTGGCTCGATCCCTCGTTGTCTTCAGGTAGGAGGCACTTCCTCATGTCAACGATCCTCCTGAACATCTCGTAGCATGTGTACGCTTGCTTGGCCGCGGTCTGGACGTGATACTCATCCAGTTTCTTCACCAAGCCCCTGTGCCAGACAGGCTTGTTCTTGTCGCACTCAGCCTTCATGTCAGCGTAGTAGGGGTCAATGATGGCCTCGGCTAGGTCAACATGGGAGTCCATGTGCTTCTTGCTGCCCCAAACCCTGTAGTGGCCGCGGATGTCGACAAGCTTCTGGCAGGCCAAGCCCGAAGTCTTGAGCACCTTTGGATCGTTGGTGGTGTCCACCGTAGCGAACATGTAGTTGGGGTTGTTGACAAACCTGGTGAAATGCTCGCAAGGCACTGTGGCCAGGCAGTAGTGGTAGAGGAGGACGTGATGGCCAACGCACAACTGGGCGACGGCAACCTTCTGATCATGCCCGGCACGACCGTCGGTGTAAGCGAGGTCGAAGCCGACCACTTTGTACTTGTCATCCACATCAAGCAGCTGCTCCATTGTGTCGATGGAGTCCTCCACCATGCTCGGGTCGTTGGTGTACACCACCGAGAGGTCTGTCTTCCTCATGTGGGTCTCCACATGATGCACGCCGAACTCCATTGGAGCGTCGCTGGACATCCTCTTTGTATGCGTCGTCCAGGGTCCGCTTATTGTGTTGTGGGGCACGATCAAAAGCGTGAAGAGACTATGGTTAATGGTCATGGGTATAAATGGGGGACGGACGTCCTGGAAAACCGGCACGCTCGGATGGCAATTTTTGCAGCACGTGATTCAGTCGTGGAGCACGTAACTGCATGGGGCGACGCGCGTGGCGCAACCGCATGCATATGGAGCCCCGAACGTGATCGTGGGCCGGCCCCAACGCTGGTAGAGCGCACGCGGAGGGCGTGAGAGCAGAGCACGCGTAGGGGCGTGAGAGCAGAGCACGCATAGGGACGCAAGAGCAGACCACGCGGTGGGGCGCGAGGTCGAACCAGACCACTATGTACTTGTCCTCGTCAAGTAACAGGTCCATGACGTTGGACTTCTCCATCCAGATCGGATGTTTGGTGTACACCACGAACGGACGGGGCGTGTCGCTACGGCATGCATGGTCCAAACATGACACATCAATCAGAGACCCTTCGACGAAACTGTGTGCGATGCATGAATTGCAAACGGTATAGTTCAAGCTCCGTCGCTAATGGCACGAACTGTGTGCGAAGGTGGATCCATCAAATACAATTCAGAAAGTAGTTGCGTGTGCGATCTACGGCAGACAGTTTGTTCTTTTGAACCATTTGTTCTTATAACAGAAACGGTTACCAAAACTACATACGTCTGCGAAGTACGGCATACAGTTCACTCGGATAAACTGTGTGCGCTGATACAGCAGAACACAAACGATTCAGCATAACAAGATGTGTGCGATATACAACAAACAGGTGAGTAATGAGAATCGTGTGCGAACACCAGATATAACACAGACGATTGGTGCTAATAACATGTGTGTGTTGTGGGGAAACGTTTGCTGGTATACAACTGTCAGCGATTGATGAAATCATCACCGACGGGTTTCGTAGTTTAGTCCGTATGTACTGTGATTTGCTCGGTTTGCACAACATCAATGATGCGCCTACAGAACAACAACATATGTACTTATAAGAACATGATTGCATAAACAAAAAAGAACACAATGCAATTTCAAATATTGTATCACAAATACCAGCAATATTACAAGGTTCAAATTCCAGCATAACGAGGCCCAAATTCAAAGATTACAAGGTACAAACTGACATTAGAAATCAAATCCAATCTTCAGGATCCATGGGATGAAATATTTCTGTGAAGGGATCATCCACCGACAAGTCATATATCGGCTCGATAGATTCGCTTCCGAATAATCTGTCATATGAACTTCCAAAGTGAAAATCAGCTTCTGCAGAGCCTTTTCCATTCCGCTGTAGACGCCTTCGCTGGTCAGTAAACCATCGATTGTGGCGCACTAAATATAGTGCAAACCTCATTACCTTGAGCACCCTTGCTTTCTGAACAAACAAACTAGCAAATTGAATCTCTGGATTGGTGCCTCGGTACTCGTTCAAAGTAATTTCCGTGAGATGGAATTCAAGGCATTCGATGGGATTGTTATATTGCGCCACCTTTTCCACTCCAACTCCTGCTTGTATCTGTAAACGAAGACAACATATCAGTGCTTAGATGCAGTATCGAACACTACGGGCCTCTTTGATTTGCATGATTTATAAAATACACTAATAGATTGACATGCCATCTTTGATCGTTCATGATTAACATCTCAAAAAAATGTATAGTACACATTTCATTGTAATCATGGGTAAAAGTATCAAAAAATTGAACTCCGTTGTGGTTAAGAATTAACAGGAAAGGAACATCACCTTGATGTATAGCTTCTCCGTGCATGGAAAGCATATAAGGAACTTAACAACTTCATCCAGATTGGGGCCGATAGATTGTAGTGCCAAGATCTTCACTGTGCGCAGAGACAATGCGAGGCTTGTGGGAATCATTTTCTGGATGACAGCCGAACATAGATCAACAAAAACTAGATAAAATATGATGTACAATAATAAGAATGAGAAGAAGATTGTTGTACCTGAACGGGTATGGATCCAGCTGTAACAAGTTCGGAGAATTCAGCACACGAATACCCCAACACTATCAATTTCGGTGGGCCAATGACCCTGATTCTTGTTCGACCTTCTTTATCAAGTACAAACAATCTCTCTAGGAAAGGCGCATTCTCAATGACCATATCATGAAACTCCCCAACTGACAGCGTGTTGCAGCACCAGCCATGCACATAAATCGTACGGAGATTCGTCGTAGCAATGTGGAGGCTACTGAACCCAAACATCATCTGAAGACGAAGGTACTCGAGCGTTGTATAGCCACCGAGCAGGCGCTCCAAATCTGACTTCGAGATGCTGACGCCAATGAGCTCGAGGTGCTTCAGTTTAGGGAGATGAAGAGCGTGCGCGGTATTAATCTTGGGGAAAAGGCACTGCATGAACTTAGCGCGGCGCAGCGTGGGCGCGAGGCGGAGGACGGACGGAGGCAGCGAGCGCCAGTGTCCAGCATCAAAGTTGAGCTCCTCGAGCTGATCTAGGGCGGGGGGTAAGAACCAGTCGTGAAACTTGGGTTCGGCCTTGCAGTTTGAACGGAAAGTGCCGATGGCAAGGCGTCTGACGGGCGCAGTGTGAGTGGCGAGGATGTGGGACAATGCGTCCAAGCATTTGCGATCCCCGCTGCAGAGCTCGTCGTCGTCGAGGAGGTCAATGGGGGTGGAGTGCCGTAGGGGGCGCCACCGCCTAGAGAGGATGGTGGTCTGCACGGTAGATTTGATGGGGAGGAGAGACATGATGGTTACCAACATCTCGTTGGGGATGCTGCTGATGAAGTCCACGCTCGTCGGAGGCTCGTGTGGTTCAGCCTCCACCCGCCCCCGCTTGTTGGCAGCCTCGTCATCCATCGAAAAAGGAGGCGATCCGTGGCAGCGGCCCAAATAGATAAGACCGGAGGAGAAGGTGTAGCACTAATGGAGAAATTGGGAGAGAATAGGGCTATGGGTGGTAGTCCGAGGTCAAAGGGCTTGATTCCCGGTGAGCCAGCTGCGCCTACGCGGCGGACTGCTTGCACGCATCCCTTTGAGCCTGCGCGGCAGACTCCTCCCACGCGTCCCGTCTAATCAAACCTGCACCCACAGCACAGGCAGGGCCCACCTCTCATAGAGGCAGGGCCAAGCGTCTGCTCGATGAGCCCGTTCCCAAACGGTTTCTAAAAACCATAAAGCGTTCCGTGCTTGGGAACTAAAACCATCAATAAATATTGAGCTTGTTTCCTTTCACATTCCAAATTACCACGCGCTAATTTTTTTCGCAAATCAGTTCACACGTACCAAACCTAAACGTGTTCTCACTTAGCAGTTGTTTACTGTAGTAGGCTATAAAAACACAAACTCATACTCGAAAATTACCGCACATTCTTCACCCCCGCCACCCAAAAAAACAGGCCTTTCTTTGCTAGTCCTTCATTCCGTCTGCCATGGCCGGTAGGGGGGGTTTCTGGGTCGAGATATAACCAGGGAAGAAAGACCAAAGCCGCGGAAGCAACCGAGAGGTCCCGTCGTCGTGCCGCAGAAGCGCGAGAGAGCTCCAGCCACACTACTTTGGCTGCAGCAGAGATGTACGGTGGCGCCGCGGACGCCCGGGGGGATCTTTCGCGGAGAGGCGACGGCTCTCACAGTCACAAGCGCATTCGCCTTGGAGGCGAACTGGACGATTAGGCAGTCTTTGATTCCTCAGCCAGCGACGACATGCGCGCTGAGCTCGATAGGAAGGACGCCATGATTGATGACCTGGTGAAGCTACTGGAGAAGAGTGACGCCTCGGTTGACAGGGTGAGTGGCCTCGTGGAGAAACTTATGGAGGAGAACGACGCCTGGAAGAAACTCCTCGAGAAGAAAAGTGCCTCGGAGGGAAGGCTGAAAGAACTCTCTGAGGCCAGCGATGACATGCGCGCTGAGCTCGATAGGAAGGACGCCATGATCGATGACCTGGTGAAGCTGCTGGAGAAGAGCGACGCCTCGGTTGACAGGGCGACAGGCCTCGTGGAGAAACTTATGGAGGAGAACGACGCCTGGAAGAAACTCCTCGAGAAGAAAAGTGCCTCGGAGGGGAGGCTGAAATAACTCTCCGAGGAACTTTTGGAAGACTTGGCGAAGCTCTACATTGAGCGGGAGGGGCTGTTGAAGGAATCCGTGGAGCGTGTGAAGGAACTTCATGTGTACGCGACGCAGGCCATCAACGCTTTCGAGCAAAGAGCTCGCGCCATGGCCGCAATGCGGAAGATGTCGGATGAGAGGCGACAGGAGATGGAGGTCGTGGAGGCGATGAAGAAGGAGATTGAGGAACTCCGTGCCCAGCAATCCATGAAGAATTAGATAGCAGCGGGCCAGATTGTTTTCTTTGTCTTCCTTCTTCAACCTCTTCCTTCTTCTTTTGCCCCTGTGTCTTTGGGGAGTTGCCACATGTGGCATTTTTTATTATCATGCATATGTAAGAAAATTATTATCTTTGCCGGTGCTAATTTGTTGTTATATTATTTCGTTCGTTTGTACATGTATACGAGTCGAAAACAGACGAAACGTCAAAGTTCTCAGCTAGGCACGAACAGAACAGTGATCACAAGCAAACTAGTCCCTCTGTCCAGGCGATTAACCACATGATAAAACAATGGGTAGGACGCCATTAATTCAGAAGTTGGGAGCGAGGCGAGCGGGGGGTGGAGGTCAAAGTATCGCTTCACGATGAGCATGCGCAGTAGACTCTCATGCGTCCCGTCAAGCATGCACGGCGGACAGCTCTCACGCATCCTGTCAAGCCTGCGCGGCGGACAGCTCACACGCGTCCCGTCGAGCCTGCGCGGCAGAAAGCTCACATGCGTCCTATCATCAACCTGCAGCTACACGCACGGCTCCCCCATATCAAGTACTCCCTCCATTTCTTTTTAGTTAGCATATAAAATTTGGTCAAATTCAAAAAGAAACGGAGGGAGTAAAAAATTGAAGCGTGGCACCAAATGGTTATCATACAAGTTTTGTATGTACAGGAATTCAATAAACCAATATTATTAATGATTGCGGCTGAGCTATCATGCCTAAATGTTTCTAATTCATTCACATTCGTATGAAAAGGGCCCTAGAAAACTCAATTGATGTATAGAAAGGGCCGAATTGGTGCACTAGAGGACATGTTGAATGTAGTTTCATCACAAAAGGTGTCATGTTCCCTATCGAAACCATGAGGTCAGAGCATGTGCCTCTAGTTCAAAATTTGAACTACGCATATTAAATCCCTAGAAAACTCAATTAATGTATAAAAGGGGCCGAATCGGTGGCCTAAGGACTCATTGAATGTAGTTTCACCAACAAAGGTGACATGTTCTCTATCGAAATCACAAGGCTTCTTGAATAAGCTTTGGCTTGTAAGATGCATGTCCCAATATTTGTCCCAAATTCATTAGAAAACAAAATGCACACCGTAGATGTGCCGTGGCATGACACTGTGTAAGTTTCTTGAATTCATGGCGAGCTTTGGGTTCTCTCGGACTTTGAAACCAAGATTATCAATGTTTGCGGTCAAGTCATGACACCGAGATGTTTGTAATTCAGTGACCATCAGTGCATGGGATCTAAACATGGACCCAATGACACAAAATGGGTTTTAATCCATTTTGGTGCGCTGGAGCCCATGCTTGTAATTCAAACTTAAGTTCTTCACATTAAGTGCATGCCTAGAAAACTCATATGTCGTTTCGACCACAAAGGTGACATGTTCCATATCAAAAAACCACCATGCTTGTCGTGGGAAGCTACAATTTGTAAGAGGTTTGTCCCAAAACTTATACACCATGTCGTATAAGTGTCGTGTCGAGACACCAGTTTCAATAATTTCACATTTTAGCATTGCACTTGTATTAGCCTATGTTGCATGTAGAAAAAATATCAACGCAAGAAGAGACATCGAATGCCGTTCCCTCCATAGAGGTGACATGTTCCGTATCGAAACCACGATGGTTCTTGAGAGAAGTTTTGGTGTGTAAGAGACTTGTCCCACATTGGACAAAAAATTATCATGTCGTATAAGTGTCGTGTCATGACATCGGGGTAAGTTTCAAGAATTTTAAACGAGTTGTGGATTTATGATGATTTAATAGCCAAGTTTCTCAATGTTTGTGGCCTCGTCATGACTTCGAGATGTTTGCAATCCATTCACGTTCATTTGCATGGGACCTAAACAAGGAACCCAAGGACACAAATACCTTTTTCAACCCATTTTGGTGACACGAAGCATGTTCCTTTAGTTCAAATTTGAATTATGCACATTAAATGTCTACAAACTTGATTAGTGTAGTATACAAAAAGCTAAATGAACCATGAATAATTTAACGCAGTTCTATACGCCCGTCTGAAGCTCTTGCGTGTGTAAGCACGGTGTGCGCGTGTCGTGCTAGCTTGAGCTTCCTTTTTTCAGAAGTTATCCAATTTGTATTAAAATGATGTTCCATCCAAACACGCTTCTCCCGTCACTCCCCCTATCGGTTTCCCGCCAAAGCGTCGGCCCCGTCATCAACCTACTGGACGAGGAGGACGAGATGGAGCAGGCCGGAAAGCAGGCAAAAGTGGCATCACGCCATCGAGCATCAGCAAGACGTCATCATCAGCCCCCATGCCACCATCGCACACGGTTTTCATTACTACCAGAAACGTCTGCAATGCGTGTCTGGTCCCACCAGGTGCCCATCGGGGCATGCCTTGTATATGATAGGAGGCAACCGTTACCAGCAAGACGCGGCTTTCCAGCCCGTAACCCATTCGAATGGAACTCGGAAGTTAAGCATGCTTTCGGTGGAGTAGTCAAGGAGGGGTGACCGATTGGGAAGTTGCTAGATTTCAAGGTTCATTTAGGCGGTGTGATATGATCACTATAGGCATAAATAAAATGCTTGTAGTGATATGTCATTCTGGCTAAATAAATCTTGAGATCCTTGTTTTGAAAATATCCATGATTTTTTTTGCTAGATTTCAAGGTTCATTTAGGCGGTGTGATATGATCACTATAGTCATAAATAAAATGCCTGTAGTGATATGTCATTCCGGCTAAATAAATCTTGAGATCCTTGTTTTGAAAATATCCATGATTTTTTTTGCTTCTTTTGTTGTTTTGAAAAAGTCAAGGATCGAGTGTGTGTGTGTGTGTGTGTGTGTGTGTGTGTGTGTGATATGTCATTCTTGCTAAATAAATCTGATCCTTGTTTCGAAAATATCCATGATTTTCTTTTGCTTCTTTTGTTGTTTTGAAAATGTCAAGGATCGAGTGTGTGTGTGTGTGTGTGTGTGTGTGATATGTCACTCGCTAAATAAATCTGATCCTTGTTTCGAAAATATCCATGATTTTCTTTTGCTTCTTTTGCTGTTTTGAAAATGTCAAGGATCGAGTGTGTGTGTGTGTGTGTGTGTACCAATGCCTGTGTGTGGACCATGTGCCTACATTGTGCGGTTTTTGATGACAAACCTATCGGTGGGCCCTTAGGATCTGCCGTGCCTTTTACTGACAACGCTGGAAGGCCAAGGATGGGTGACGATGTGTGTGTGTGTGTGTGTGTGTGTGTGTGTGTGTAAACCCATATGCTTGTGTGTGGACCATGTGTACATTGTGTGGTTTCCGACGACAAACCTATTAGCGGACCCTTAGGGTGTGTCATGCCTTTTATTGACAATGCTGGAAGGCAAAGAATGGGTGACGGTGTGTGCGTGCGTGTGTGTGGGGGGGGTGCGTGCGTGCACGTGTGTGAACCCATGCCTGTGTGTGGACCATGTGCCCACATTGTTCGGTTTCCGACGACAAACCTATCGGCGGGCCCTTAGGGTTTGTCATGCCTTTTACTGACAACGCTGGAAGGCCAAGGATGGGTGACGGTGTGTGTGTGTGTGTGTGTGCGTCTCTGTGTGTGTGTGTGTGTGTGTGTGTGTGGACCATGCATGCGTCCATTGTGCGGTTTTCGACGACACGCTTATATACCGATGGGCCGCTATATATCATCCATTTGAGTGACAACGCTGGAACGTCACCCTGCTACGTGTCATGTGTGTGTGGGGGTGGGGTGGGGGGAGGGGAATATATATATATATATATATATATATATATATATATATATATATATATATACGTCCATGATGATCTAGGTAGTATATTGTCGGTGCACTAGTACAGGGGTACCCAGTGCCCCTGACTTATGCACAGGCGGTAGTAGCTGAACCCTTCAACGTTCGTACAAACCCGACGAATGATCAAGACCGGACTTCAACAAGCCCGACGTGGCAGCCCAAGCATGGACTACAACGCGCCAAGCACGTCCCCGGCGCTTCCCGGGGACCAAGACATGCACACCTTCCTGAAGACCCGGCAAGCCATCCCCCCGGCAGGCGCGAGCTGATCGGCCACCGCTCCACCGCATCGCTACGCCAGTCACTTATCAATGCGGTGTCGAGCCCCCAAGTGGCTAATCAGCTCTCGCTAAACACGTGGTGACACACCGGGAGGCAAGTTATACTCAGTTGACACCCGCCCTGCAGCGTGTCAAGACCGTAAGCAACGACCGACCAAGCGGTGGGAAAAGCTTGCCGGGGATGCACCCCCGAGCGCCGGTTAGGCTGGTAATCATGGTATTTTGTCCTAAATGCCATAGTTAGGTATGATAGCTCTGCTAAGCTATCCAATCGATAGATAATGACTGTTTTTCCATTGTGGTAACCCCTTGCACTATAAACGGAGGCCCAAGGCTACTGATACGTCTCCATCGTATCTACTTTTCCAAACTCTTTTGCCCTTGTTTTGGACTCTAATTTGCATGATTTGAATGGAACTAACCCGGACTGACGCTGTTTTCAGCAGAATTGCCTTGGTGTTATTTTTGTGCAGAAATAAAAGTTCTCGGATTGACCTGAAAATTTACGGAGAATATTTTTGGAATTAATGAAAAATATTGGCGAAAGAATCAACCAGAGGGGGTCCACCCATTGGCCACAAGCCAGGGGGCGCACCCCCTCCCTAGGGCGCGCCCTGGCGGCTTGTGGGTCCCACAGACCTCCTCCGACCCTAATTCCAACTCTATATACTCACATCCATGGAGAAAAAAATAGAGGAGAAGAGTTCATCGCGTTTCACAATACGGAGCCGCCGCCACCTCCTGTTCTTCCTCGGGAGGGCAGATCTGGAGTCCGTTTTGGGCTCCGGAGAGGGGAAATCGACGCCGTCGTCATCACCAACCATCCTCCATCACCAATTTCATAATGCTCACCGCCGTGCGTGAGTAATTCCATCGTAGGCTTGCTGGACGGTGATGGTTTGAATGAGATTTACCATGTAACCGAGTTAGTTTTTGTTAGGGTTTGATCCCTAGTATCCACTATGTTCTGAGATTGATGTTGCTATGACTTTGCTATGCTTAATGCTTGTCACTAGGGCCCAAGTGCCATGATTTCAGATCTGAACCTGTTGTGTTTCCATGAATATATATGTGTTCTTGATCCTATCTTGCAAGTTGTAGACACATATTATGTGTGATGATCCGCATACCCCAAGGTGACAATAATTGGGATTCTTTCCGGTGATTACCATAGTTTGAGGAGTTCATGTATTCACTAAGTGCTAATGCTTTGGTCCGGTTCTCTATTAAAAGGAGACCTTAATATCCCTTAGTTTCCATTAGGACCCCGCTGCCACGGGAGGGTAGGACAAAAGATGGCATGCAAGTTCTTTTCCATAAGCACGTATGACTATATACGGAATACATGCCTACATTACATTGATGAATTGGAGCTAGTTCTGTGTCACCCTAGGTTATAATTGTTGCATGATGAATGCCATCTGACATAATTATCCATCACTGATCCATTGCCTACGAGCTTTTCACATATTGATCTTTGCTAAGTTACTTTTCCGTTGCAACTGTTACAATCACTACAAAACTGCTACTGTCACTTTTGCCATCGTTACCGTTACTTCCATACTACTTTGCTACTAAATATTTTGTTGCAGATGTTAAGTCTTTCAGGTGTGGTTGAATTGACAACTCGGCTGCTAATACTTGAGAATATTCTTTGGCTCCCCTTGTGTCGAATCAATAAATTTGGGCTGAATAGTCTACCCTCGAAAACTGTTGCGATCCCCTATACTTGTGGGTTATCAAGACCTTTTTTCTGGCGCCGTTGCCGGGGAGCATAGCTTTATTCTCTGAGTCACTTGGGATTTATATCTGTTGATCACTATGAAGAATTTGAAAGATGCTAAAACCAAGATCTATCCCTCAACTACGAGGACAGGTAAGGAACTGCCATCTAGCTCTACACTTGATTCACCTTCTGTTATGAGTAAATTTGCGACACCACCACCTGCTAGTAATTCTGATATGTCGCAAGTAATTGATGATGCCACTTCTGATATGCTTGATAATAATGTGCCTTTGGGTGAATTTCTTGATGAACAACTTGCTAGGGTTAGAGAGAATGAGATCACTGAAACTGATGATATTTCTGAAACTGATGAAATTATTGAAACTGAACACTTTGAGACACCTGTTAGACCTAGCTCTCCTAGATATGAATTGCCTGTTATACCTGAGGGTTATGTTATGGATGGAGAGGTAGCTAGGGACTTTCTTGCTTGTAAAGATAGAGATGATCTTAAGAAATTACTATGCAAGTGGAAAGAAAAATCTTTGAATGCTAGAATGCAATATGATCCTAAGTTTGCTACTTCACCTATCTTTGTTACTGATAAGGATTATGAATTCTCTGTCGATCCTGAGTTAATTACTTTGGTTGAATCTGATCCTTTCCATGGTTATGAATCTGAAACTGTTGTGGCACATCTTACTAAATTGAATGACATAGCCACCCTATTCGCTCATGAGGAAAAAATTCGCTACTACTATATTCTTAAGTTGTTTCCTTTCTCATTAAAGGGTGATGCTAAGCTATGGTTTAAATCTCTTGCTCCTGGTTGTGTGCGTAGTCCCCAGGATATGATATATTACTTCTCTAAAAAATATTTTCCTGCTCATAAGAAACAAGCTGCCTTACAGTAAATATTTAACTTTGTGCAAATTGAAGAAGAGAGTCTCCCACAAGCTTGGGGGAGGCTTCTCCAATTACTTAATGCTTTGCCTGATCATTCTCTCGAGAAAAACGAAATACTTGATATCTTTTATAATGGACTAACCGATGCTTCTAGGGACCACCTAGATAGTTGTGCTGGTTGTGTTTTCAAGGAACGAATGGTTGAACAAGCTGAAATACTATTGAATAATATATTGAGCAATGATAATGATTGGACCATCCCCGAACCACCTCCAAAGCCAACTTCGAAGAAAAGAGGTATTCTATTTCTCAGTCCTGAAGATATGCAAGAGGCAAAGAAATCTATGAAAGAAAAAAGTATTAAAGCTGAAGATGTTAAGAATTTACCACCTATTGAAGAAATACATGGTCTTGATAACTCGACACAGGTAGTGGAGGTAAATTCTCTCTATAGATTTGATGAAGGTGATATTCCTTATAATAAGTCTCCTACTCAATGCTTGGATGAATTTGATAACTTTATTGTTAAACAAGAAAATTTCAATGCTTATGTTAGTAGACAATTGAAACATAATGCTTACATGCTTGATCGCTTAGGTGATTATATGAGTAGAACTGTTAATGATCTTATGCTTATTAGTAAACATGCTTCCATGGTAACTACTCAAGTAGAACAAGTACTTAAGGTACAAAATGATTTGCTTAATGAGATGAATGGTAAGAACAATGATCATTCTGATAGAGTTGTGACTAGAGGTGGTAAAATGACTCAGGAACCTTTGTATCATGAGGGCCATCCTAAGAGAATTGAGCAAGATTCTCAGAGAATTAATACTGATGCACCTAGTCGTCCCAGTAATAAAGGAAAAAGAATGATGATAGGACTTTGCATGATGTTGGTGAACCTGTTATAGATACACATGAAAACCCAAATGATATTTCTATTTCTGATGCTGAAACACAACCTGGTGATGAACATGAACTGGGTGATAATGTTAATGATGATGTTCATGTTGATACTCAACCTAGTAATGATAATGATGTGGAGATTGAACCTGCTGTTGATCTTGATAACCCACAATCTAAGAATAAAATATATGATAAAAGAGACTTCGTTGCTAGGAAGCATGGTAAAGAAAGAGAACTTTGGGTTCAGAAACCCATGCCCTTTCCTCCTAAGACATCCAAGAAAAAGGATGATGAGGATTTTGAGCGCTTTGTTGAAATGCTTAGACCTGTCTTTTTGCGTATGCGCTTGACTGATATTCTGAAAATGTCTCCTTATGCTAAGTATATGAAGGATATTGTGACTAATAAAATAAAGATACCGGAAGCTGAAATTTCCACCATGCTTGCTAATTATACTTTTAAGGGTGGAGTACCAAAGAAATTAGGAGATCCAGGAATACCAACTATACCATGCTCCATTAAAAGAAACTATGTTAAAACTGCTTTATGTGATTTGGGAGCCGGTGTTACTGTTATGCCTTTCTCTTTATATCGTAGACTTGATTTGAATAAGTTGACACCTACTGAAATCTCTTTGCAAATGGCTGATAAATCAACCGCTTTACCCATCGGTATTTGCGAGGATGTGCCTGTTGTGGTTGCAAACGTTACTATCTTAACAGACTTTGTTATTCTTGATTTTCCCGAGGACGACAGCATGTCGATCATCCTTGGTAGACCCTTTTTGAACACTGCAGGGGCTGTTATTGATTGCAACAAAGGCAATGTCACTTTTCATGTTAATGGTAATGAGCATACGGTGCACTTTCCGAAGAAACAACCTCAAGTTCATAGTATCAACTCTATTGGAGAAATTCCAACAATTGCTATTGGAGGTTTTAAATTCCCTCTCCCTACTGTCAAGAAAAAATATGAAATAATCATGGTAGGGGACATGCCTGTCCCCGTTGAGGTAACTTAGTGTTATTCGAAAATTCTCTGGTTTCATGTTACTCGAAAGAAGTTTGTTAATAAGACTTGATCAACCTTGTTAATGAATTCCTTTTGATGGGCATGAGATGGATGAATTTAGAAAGCACAACCTTCTGTACCCAACTTTTACTTTCTGTTGTTTAGAATAAATAAAGCAAAAATATTATTATACTTCTGTTTGCTGAATTATCCGTACAACAAAAAATGACCTGGAAATAAAAGTTCTCCAAATGCCCTGAAAATTTAGTATGTTTTTTTATAGAATATTTAAGAATATTTGGCACTGAGAACACACCAGGGGGCTGCACTAGTGGGCCACAAGCCCAGGGAGCGCGCCCACCCCCCAGGGCGCGCCCTGGTGGCTTGTGGGTCCCACGTGCCCCCCCTCACTTATTCCAGCACCCATCCACTCCGTCCTACTCCATAAAAAATCCCACCATTGCTCAAACCCGTGCCCTAGCTCGTCTTGCTGTCATTTTCGATCTCCTTGTGCAAAGATCCATTTGCAAAACTGTTTTGGGGGATTGTTCTTCGGTATGTGACTCCTCCAATGGTCCAATTAGTTTTTGTTCTAGTGCTTTATATATTGCAAAATTTTGCTGCTGTGGTGACCTTATTCTTGAGCTTGCATGTTAAATTTGTATGGTCCCAAGTAGTTTTGATGCATGATTTAACCTCTAGGCACTTATGGGAGTGGTTGCTTTGAATTTTGTTGAGTTTTGTTCACTTTTATTTTGAGTTACTAAAATTTCAGAAATTTTTCAGAGGAAGAAAATGATGAGGAGATTGTTAAGAGGCTCTTCAAGCCGGGGTTCTAAAGAAAATGAAAATGAGAAGAAAGAGAAGCCCAAATACAATCTTCCCCGCACCGCGGAGGTTTGGCCATGTGAATGGCCAAGTGATGCATTCTTGAAGGCGGCCGGAATTTATAATGATTTTTACTATTTGGCGGAGAATGCAGGCATCACCGACTTCCTCCACGAAGTGTCACCAATACCTCTTACTCACTAATACCTTCGTGCAAAACTTTCACTTTCATTATAGGGAAGATCCTCATATGGTATAATTTCACTTATATGATGTGCCTAAGAAGATGACTCTTTACGATTTTTGCAATGTTTGCAAATTACCTTATGAGGGCAGTGTCAGTGAACCCCGTCCTAGAGATGTGGAAGATTTTATTGCTGAAACCACTGTAGGGGAAGAGAGAGGGGTGTCGGGAGCCAGAGTGGCTAGTTTACATTTTCCTGTTTTGCGCTATTACTCATTATTTGCGGGGAGATGTTTGATTTTTCGTGGGGAGAGTGGAGGCCTAAGCGCTCTTGACCTAGCTGTTTTGCGCCATGCTTTACATCATGATAGAACTTTTAGTTTGGGCGCTATTGTTGCTCGACGGTTGAGTTTAAATCGTTCGAAGGGTCCTATCTTTGGAGGTATTTATTCTTCTCGCCTTTCTAGACATTTTGAGATACCCTTTAGACTAGATGAAAAGGAAGAAAAGTTGTTACCCACTAAGTATTTAGACTATGATAGTATGATAGCACATGATTTCATTTCCAAAGAAAATGACAAGCGGTTCATCTATAACCTAGTACTCAGCCAGGGTACCTGTTAGATTATTACCTTGCCTTCACCTTCTTTGTTCGATATTTATTTAGGCAGGTACATTATTATGCCCGACGATATTTATGCATACTAGGAGCGGACTCGATCCCCAGTTCCTGAGCCTGAACCATCACTTGACCCGTACGAGGAGTCTGTTTATCAGTGGGAGCCACAAGAGCTCGCTAACCAGTGGAACCCTCAGGATCCTCCTCAGTACCTAGGAGAGGGCTACTTTGATCCATGGGCATAGACCAACTTAGGCCAAAAGCCTAAGCTTGGGGGAGTATGTATTTCTCACCGACATTACATTCATGTTCACACACTCATTCCAGTTGTCGGTGTTCATACTTTTTCATTGCATTATCCATGTTAGTTTATATCTTTTTCTCGCTTTCTTCTTGTGTGTTAGAAAAACCTTAAGAAAAAAAATTAGCTCTAGTTTTACTTTCTAGTATGTTTAGTTGTAGTATTAAAAGAAAACCCAAAAAGATTTCTCGTTCTTCTTTTGCTTGTTGGGAGCTTTCCCGTGTAAATAGTTTTTCTCGTTCTTGTTTTGAAATTCTTTTCTTTGGGTCGAGAGGAGAAGACCACGATGAAAATATTACCTTGTCTTCTTCCTTAAATAATTGTTTGCAGATTCCAGCTTAGTCCAATGCACGTGCACTCTTATTATTATTCACACCGTTCGGTCGTGCAAGTGAAAGGCAATAATGACGATATATGATGAAGTGATTGAGATGGAGGAAAGCTGGTACGAACTCAACCTATTTTGTTTTTGTAAATATGATTAGCTCATCGTTCTGGATTCGGCTCATTATGGATGAAACATGTTTGCAATGACAATTAGAGATTATAGTTACTCATGCCATACTTAATTAGCTAAGAGTGTATAATGGTTTGTCTTGAGTGCCAACATGCATTTTAAAATGGTTGTGATGTAGTATGATAGGATGGTATCCTCCTTTGAATGATTCAAGTGGCTTGACTTGGCACATGTTCACGCATGTAGTTGAAACAAAATCAACATAGCCTCCATGATATTTATGTTCATGGTGATTTATATCCTACTCATGCTTGTATTCAATGTTGGTTAATCTCAATGCATGTTTATGATTGTTGTCGCTCTCTAGTTGGTCGCTTCCCAGTCTCGTGCTAGCCTTCACTTGTACTAAGCGGGAATACTGCTTGTGCATCCACTTCCTTAAACCCAAAGTTGTTCCATATGAGTCCACCATACCTACCTATATGCGGTATTTACCTGCTGTTCCAAGTAAATTTGCATGTGCCAAACTCTAAACCTTCAAATAATATTCTGTTTTGTATGCCCGAATCGCTCATATAGTGACTAGGGGCTGTCGGTATCTTCCATGCTAGGTGGGTTATTCTCATGATGAGTGTTTATTCACTTGTCATTCATGAGAAAGTGGCTGGTAATCGGGATGCCCAGTTCCATGCTCAAAAATCAAATCAAAATATAATGAAACAAAACTCCCCCAGGATCATTGTTTGTATGGACGGTACCCGTGGATTCGGCTAGCCGTGGAGTGTGTTTGATTGGTGGAGGGGGAGTAAAAACTTTATCATTCTGTTTGGGAACCGCCTATAATGTATCTAGCATGGAAGATACCGAGATCTCTTGGTTGTTATGTTGACAATGAAAGCATACCGCTCAAAATTTTATTCATCTCTGTTTTAAAAGCTCGAGCTCTGGCACCTCTGCAAATCCCTGCTTCCCTCTGCGAAGGGCCTATCTATTTACTTTATTGCTGAGTCATCATCCTCTTATACAAAGCACCAGTTAGAGAGCACCATTGTCATTTGTATGCATTGTTATTAATTGATATTGAGTATGACTGTGACTGGATCTCTTTTACCATGAATTACAATGTCTAGTCAGTCCTTGATCTTCAGGGGTGCTCTGCATTTATGTTTTGCGGTCTCAGAAAGGGCTAGCGAGATACCATTTTGTTATATCATATCATGATTGTTTTGAAAAAGTGTTGTCATCCGAGACTTATTATTATTGCTCGCTAGTTGATTATGCCATTGATATGAGTAAATGTGAGACCTAAATATTATTGTGAATATGGTTAGTTCATAATCTTTGCTGAAAGCCTGAATGCTGGCTATACATATTTGCAACAACAAGATCAAACAGAGTTTGTAAAAGTATTTCTTTGTCACTTTCAGTTTGTCAACTGAATTGCTTGAGGACAAGCAATGGGTTAAGCTTGGGGGAGTTGATACGTCTCCATCGTATCTACTTTTCCAAACTCTTTTGCCCTTGTTTTGGACTCTAATTTGCATGATTTGAATGGAACTAACCCGGACTGACGTTGTTTTCAGCAGAATTGCCTTGGTGTTATTTTTGTGCAGAAATAAAAGTTCTCGGATTGACCTAAAAATTTACGGAGAATATTTTTGGAATTAATAAAAAATATTGGCGAAAGAATCAACCAGAGGGGGTCCACCCATTGGCCACAAGCCAGGGGGCGCCCCCAGGGCGCGCGCCCTGGCGGCTTGTGGGTCCCACAGACCTCCTCCGACCCTAATTCCAACTCTATATATTCACATCCGTGGAGAAAAAAATAGAGGATAAGAGTTCATCGCGTTTCACGATACAGAGCCGCCGCCACCTCCTGTTCTTCCTCGGGAGGGTAGATCTGGAGTCCGTTTTGGGCTCCGGAGAGGGGAAATCGACGCCGTCGTCATCACCAACCATCCTCCATCACCAATTTCATGATGCTCACCGCCGTGCGTGAGTAATTCCATCGTAGGCTTGCTGGAAGGTGATGGTTTGGATGAGATTTACTATGTAATCGAGTTAGTTTTTGTTAGGATTTGATCCCTAGTATCCACTATGTTCTGAGATTGATGTTGCTATGACTTTGCTATGCTTAATGCTTGTCACTAGGGCCCGAGTGCCATGATTTCAGATCTGAACCTGTTATGTTTCCATGAATATATATGTGTTCTTGATCCTATCTTGCAAGTTGTAGACACCTATTATGTGTTATGATCCGCATACCCAAAGGTGACAATAATTGGGATTCTTTCCGGTGATTACCATAGTTTGAGGAGTTCATGTATTCACTAAATGCTAATGCTTTGGTCCGGTTATCTATTAAAAGGAGGCCTTAATATCCATTAGTTTCCATTAGGACCCCGCTTCCACGGGAGGGTAGGACAAAATATGTCATGCAAGTTCTTTTCCATAAGCATGTATGACTATATACGGAATACATGCCTACATTACATTGATGAATTGGAGCTAGTTCTGTGTCACCCTAGGTTATCACTGTTGCATGATGAATGCCATCCGACATAATTATCCATCACTGATCCATTGCCTACGAGCTTTTCACATATCTATCTTTGCTAAGTTACTTTTCCGTTGCTACTGTTACAATCACTACAAAACTGCTACTGTCACTTTTGCCATCGTTACCGTTACTTCCATACTACTTTGCTACTAAATATTTTGCTGCAGATATTAAGTCTTTCAGGTGTGGTTGAATTGACAACTCAGCTAGTAATACTTGAGAATATTCTTTGGCTACCTTTGTGTCGAATCAATAAATTTGGGCTGAATACTCTACCCTCGAAAACTGTTGCGATCCCCTATACTTGTGGGTTATCAACTACATAGCTCAAGATTCGGACCTTTGGACACTTGTACTCGCATAGTAGCTCACCCCGATAGCAGCTCTTGCCGGGGTTAGGCATTGCGCATTCTTCGTGTTCCTCTGATCAATCCACCAAAAAGCAGGAGTAGCGTTTTACGCTTAGCAGCGGCCCAAACCTGGGTAAAATGCATGTGTCGTGATCGTCGCGCCGTCTCATGCTCTCCGCTCTTTGTGCAACGTGACCCCCCTTGCCGAACCACAAAGGGGCCTCTGCCCCCATAGGTGATCGTGAGCATCCGTGCCCCGACATCTTTGGCGCGCCAGGTAGGGGGCGTGCATCATTTGAGCGAACCTGAGTTCGTGAACGGCGAATCGATCTTCATCATCATCTTCTTCAACAATGGCTCCCAAGAATAAATCCGGTGCGGCCACGCATCCCTCCACTTCGAAGGTTCCCTCACACGCGGCCACCGGCGTCGTCGACGCCATGGCGGTTATGGGTGAGGTGGGCATCGTGGACGACGCGGTCGACGCAGGCGGCGCCCCCGTCCAGCCCTTCACGGCCGGAGATGGATCAGGAGATGCTGGAGGGGAGCGACTAAAACAACAACTTGGTGAGCTCGGCCCCGGCGCCACGGGCGAGGGAAACAACCGTCCATCACCTCCTCGTCGCGCGAATGGCCGCGGCCGCCCTGGCGGCGCCCGGTCCGGTGCAAGCCGTGACCCTTCGGCCGCGCCCGTCGCCGGCGAGACTACTGGGCGTACACCTCGTGCGGAACGAGACGGAGCACCAAGCTAGGCCACAGCACCGCAGGATCGGCCCCCTGCATGCCAGACAGCCCCGGTGAGTGGCACACGGCATCAGGAATGCGGCGACGCCTCTCTTGGTCCTACCAGGAGTCGAGCGACGTCACGGTCCGCATCTTTCGCCATGCCGAGCACTGCAGAGGAAGCCATGGCGCGAGGCCAGATGCTGCTCAACTTTATGCCAACAGCTGATAAGATGGATGAATGGAGAGTCACCATTCAGAGTTTGATTTCTTTCATTGAAGCCAACAAGCCCCAGCATGCAGAGCCGTCGCGACGTACGCAAACAGCAGTAGCAGCCCGGGCCAGCGAGCGCGTCGAAGGGGCCACCCCAATGGTGCAATCCCCTCTGCGACAAGAGGCCCAGAGGCAGCCGCAGCAAGCCTCACATGCTGATGAGCACGACGAGGCGTCCATAGTCTCGTATGGCCCGCAAGACCGCCGGGATCAACGGCGTGTCCGTGAAGACCGGCGGAAAGAAGACGCGCGCATCACCATCGAGCGACGTCGGGAAGCGCACCGTCAATCCGACAAGCGCAACGGTATAGACATCGGTGACCCCGCGCCCAGTGCTGGCGGGTACCTTCCCTACGAGGTTGGTTGCCCTGCCTTCACTAAGCGAGCTACGACGGGTCCACTGGCCGTCGACCCGAACTTTCAAACCTGAGCTGCCTGAGAAATACGATGGGAAGCTGAACCCGGCAGAGTTCTTGGGCATATACACCATAGCTGTTCAAGCTGTGGGAGGAAGAGATGAAAAGGTGCTCGCCAACTATTACCCTTTGGCAATTAAGCCAAACGTGAGATTGTGGCTGATGCACCTACCAGAAAATTCAATTTCGTCATGGGCTGATCTATGCAACGAGTTCGTTGGCACCTTCACCGGTGGTCATCAAGAACCAGGCCAGCAAAGCGATCTCCAAGTCCTCCCGCAAAAGGAGGGAGAAACCTTGAGGAAGTATATCCAGAGATTCAGCCGAGTGCACCGCAACATCCCAGAGATACATCCCGCAGCGGTGATTGCCGCGTTCCATTCGAATGTGCGCAACAGGAGGATGCGAGCCAAGATGAATGTCAAGCTCCCCAAGACTGTTAATGAGATTTACACCTTGGCGGATAAATGTGCTCGAGCTGAAGAAGGAAGGCGACTTCCCGGGGAGGAGGCGAGCGTCGAAGTGGACTCTGATGATGACGACGACGACCCCGACCCGAAGGGAAGAAGCAGGAAGCGCAACAAGAAGCGTAAGGGAAAAATGGTATTGGCTGTCGAGAGCTAAGGAGACCTCAGCGCAAGCAAGAAGGCGAAAGCCAAAACCCCGGCAAGGGAGCTGCCGCATGCGCTGATTGCCGGGAGGCTGCTGCCGCTGAGAAGACCGGGAAATCTAACGGGTCGTGCTGCAAAATTCACCGCACCAAGGGCCATGATCTCCAAGAATGCCGACAGGTCGAGCAACTTGTTGAGAAGCAGAGGGCCGAGTACAAGAAGCGCAACAAAGAAAAAGGCCAGGACGATGCTGCCAGGAAAGGCCGAGGCGGCAGAGGAGGTCGCCGTGGCAAGACCCCGCAGCAAAAGGAAAAACCCTCCAGAGGCCGAGAGAAGAAGGAAACAGACGATATGAGTGATGATGAGGATGATGGTGAGGATTCCAGCGACAGGGAGTTCCGGAAAGCAACCGAAGCCATGTGCGTTGATGGGGGTGCATCCTTGCATTCCTCTCACCACTAGCTCAAGCAGTGGGCACGCGAGGTCAATGCTATGGAACCAACTGCAGAATCTAGGAAGCTAGTCAAATGGTCCCGCACGCCTATCCTCTTTGACAAAGAGGATCATCCCGACCGTACCACTATGGTCGGGTGTTTGCCATTGTTGGTTTCTCTGACAATCCACAACCTCAAGGTGTCCAAGATGTTAGTTGACGGCGGGGCGAGATTGAACTTAATCTCCCCTAAAGTCGCTGAGAAACTGCAGATCCTTAATGAAGAGCTCGAAGCTACGGGTACATTCCAAGGAATCAACCCAGTAGGAGCCGACCCAAGGGAAAGATCACTCTGCCTGTGACATTTGGCGGGGAACTGAACTTCCGAACAGAGAGGATAGTGTTCGACGTCGCCGAGATCCCGCTGCCTTACAACGGAATCCTCGGTCGCCCGGCTCTGGCAAAGTTCATGGCGGCATCCCACTATGACTACAATACCTTAAAGATGACAGGGCCCATTGGAGTCATTTCCATCCCATCTGACAAGAAGAACGCAGTTATCTGCGTAGACCAGATGTTCCGTGACACGGTAGCAGCTGAAGCCACAGAAATCCCAGCTCCCGCCAAGGACACAGAGAAATTGAAGAAGGCTAGCAGGAACACCGGCAAGGACTCCGGGAAGTGCGCCTCTTCGGAGTGCGCCGCACCCGACGATGACTTGTCTGGGAGTTCCACTAGCAAGAAGACCAAGGCCACCTATCCTGAGACGAAGAAAATCCCGGCAAGGCTGGACGGCACTGGTGGCACATTCACCATCAGTGCCGCCCTTACTGACAAATAGGAAAGCGCGCTCGTTACCTTCCTGTGGGAGAATGTCGATGTGTTTGCCTGGCAACCATCTGACATCCCCGGTGTTCCCAGGGAGGTAATTGAGCACCACCTTGCTGTCTATCCTCATGCCCGGCCCGTCAAGCAAAAGGTTAGGAAGCAAGCCCTAGAGCGGCAGCAGTTCATTGCCGAGCAAATCAAGAAGCTTGAAGCAGCTGGTTTGGTCAGAGGGGTGCTGCATCCAACTTGGCTGGCAAACCCGGTGGTGGTACGTAAGGAAAATGGGAAATGGAGGCTTTGCATAGACTTCACTGACTTGAACAAAGCTTGCCCGAAGGACCCTTTTCCCTTGCCGCGCATAGATCAGATCATTGATTCCACCTCCGGATGTGACTTGCTCTCCTTTTTGGATGCCTACTCCGGATACCACCAGATATTTATGACTAAAGAAGATGAGGAGAAGACCGCATTCATAACTCCCTGTGGCACGTACTGTTTTGTACGTATGCCCTTTGGGTTAAAGAGTGCTGGTTCAACCTTCGCCAGAGCTGTTCAGATTGGTTTTGGACCTCAGCTGCACAGAAATGTGGAAGCCTACATGGATGACATCGTGGTCAAGACCAAGGATGAAGCCACTCTCATACAAGATCTGGAAGAAACTTTTGCGAACTTGCGCAAAATCAACCTGAAGCTCAACCCTGAAAAGTGCGTGTTCGGTGTCCCATATGGCAAGCTGCTTGGCTTCTTCGTATCTCAGCAAGGAATAGAAGCCAATCCCGACAAGATCAAGGCTATTGAATAGATACAGGCACCCAAGACTATCAAGGATATCAGACGCTTGACCGGATGTGTTGCCGTGTTGAGTAGGTTCATCTCCAAGTCCGCTGAGCGCGCCTTGCCGTTCTTTAAGATCTTCAAGAAGGCCGGCCTGATGAAGTGGACCCCGGAGGCAGATGCAGCACTGCAAGACTTGAAGAATTACCTATCCTCTGCTCCCACCTTGGTCGCTCCTAAACCGCAAGAGCCGTTGCTGCTATATTTGGCAGTGACAAATCAAGTGGTTAGTGCAGCGCTGGTGGCGCGGCGGGAAGTGGATGGAGATTCAGCAGCTGCTGCTGATGCTACCGGGGATGAGAAAGAAGCATCCGTGGCAGGACTCGATACAGATCAAGGGGGACCTCAGCAAATGATCGACAGCGGATCCAAAGGGGTGGCAAAGAAGAAAATGGTGCAGCGACCCGTGTACTTTGTCAGTTCCCTGTTACAGGGGGCTAGATCAAGGTACTCTGGGGTACAAAAGCTGATCTTCGGCCTCATCATGGCCTCGAGGAAGCTGCGCCACTACTTCCAAGCCCATGAAATAACAGTTGTTACCCGTTTCCCATTGCAACGCATACCGAGGAATCCCGAAGCCACTGGCAGGAAAGTTGAGTGGGCATTAGAGTTGTCAAGTTTCGAATTGAAGTATGAGAGCACCTCCACCATTCAAAGAAGGGCGTTGGCGGAGTTTATTGCAGAATGGACACCCACGCCAGATGATGAAGCTCCGGAGACAATCCTCCCGGCAAAGAAGCACCGAAGGATTGGATCATGTACTTTGACGGCGCTTTCTCACTCCAGGGCGCTGGAGCAGGCGTGCTCCTCATTGCCCCTACCGGAGAGCACCTCAAGTACGTCGTCCAAATGCACTTTCTCCGGGAGGAGGCCACCAACAATACCGCTGAGTACGAGGGGCTCCTTGCCGGATTAGAATCACGATGGAGTTGGGAATAAAGAGGTTGATCGTCCGAGGAGATTCTCAGATTGTGGTGAAGCAAGTCAACAAGGATTATCAGAGCCCGCTGATGGAGGCATACGTGGAAGAAGTGAGGAAATTGGAGGAGCATTTTGATGGACTGCAAATAGAGCACGTGCCACGAGCGAAAAACTGCATTGCCGACCATCTATCGAAGTGCGCTACGCAGAAGCTTCCTGTGGAACCAGGGACTTTCGTTCTTCGCCTCGCTCAACCATCAGTATCCCCATCAGCGATGACCAAGAAGAGAAGGAAGCTGAACTCTGGCAAGCATTTCCCGGCAGAGCTTCCCGAAGCCGCTGGTAGAGAGGCTGCCGGGGAAAACCCCGTTCCGGTTGACGAGTGCTACTTCTTGAGCTTGCGTTGGTTTTCCCTTGAAGAGGAAAGGGTGATGTAGCAAAGTAGATAAGTATTTCCCTCAGTTGTTGAGAACCAAGGTATCAATCCAGTAGGAGGTACAAGCAAGGCCCCAATCTTTGCACCTACACAAACAATCAAACACTTCCACCCAACGCTATAAAGGGGTTGTCAATCCCTTCACGGTTACTTGCAAGGATGAGATCTGATAGAGATAGATATAAAAGATTGCTAAAAGTAAAACTAAAATAAAAGTAAAAAGATTGCAGCAATGTATTTTTGGTTTATAGATCTGAAAATATAATATGGAAAATAGACCCGGGGGCCATAGGTTTCACTAGAGGCTTCTCTCTTGAAGGAAAATAATACGGTGGGTGAACAAATTATTGTCGAGCAATTGATAGAAAGGCGCATAGTTATGACGATATCCAAGGCAATGATTATGCATATAGGCATCACGTCCGTGTCAAGTAGACCGAAACGATTCTGCATCTACTACTATTACTCCACACATCGACCGACTCCTGCCTGCATCTAGAGTATTAAGTTCATGAAGAACAGAGTAACGCATTAGGTAAGATGACATGATGTAGAGGGATAAACTCAAGCAATATGATGAAAACCCCATCTTTTTATCCTTGATGGCAACAATACAAATACGTGCCTCGCTACCCCCACTTTGTCACTGGGTGAGGACACCGTAAGATTGAACCCAAAACTAAGCACTTCTCCCATTGCAAGTATTACCAATCTAGTTGGCCAAACCAAACCAATAAATCGAAGAGACTTGCAAAGATATGAAATCATGCATATAAGAATTCAGAGAAGATTCAAATAATATTCATAGATAATCTGATCATAAACCCACAATTCATCGGATCTCGACAAACACACCACAAGAGTATTACATCGGATAGATCTCCATGAAGATCATGAAGAACATGGTATTGAAGAACATAGAGCGAGAAGAAGCCATCTAGCTACTAGCTATGGACCCGAAGGTCTGAGGTGAACTACTCACGCATCATCGGAGGGGCAATGGAGTTGATGTAGATGCCCTCCGTGATCGAATCCCCCTCCGGCAGATTACCAGAAAAGGCTCCAAGATGGGATCTCACGGGAACATAGGCTTCCGGTGGCGGAAAAGTATTATCGTTGCGCTTTTTGGTATTGGGGGAATATTTGGGAATTTATAGGCCGAAGATTAGGGTTGGAGGGCCTGCAGGGGGGCCACAAGCCAGGGGGCGCCCCCTAGGGCGCGCCCTGCAGGCTTGTCGCCTCCCGGCAGGTCTCCTGCCTTCCTCTCCAAGTCTGGTAGGTTTCTTCTGGTCCAAGAAAAATCATCGCGAAGATTTTATTCCGTTTGGACTCCGTTTGATATTCCTTATCTGCAATACTCAAAAACAAGGAAAAAACAGAAATTGGCACTGGGCTCTAGGTTAATAGGTTAGTCCCAAAAATAATATAAAATAGCATATTAATGCATATAAAACATCCAAAATAGATAATATAATAGCATGGAACAATCAAAAATATATACGTTGGAGACGTATCAAGCATCCCCAAGCTTAATTCCTGCTCGTCCTCGAGTAGGTAAATGATAAAAACAGAATTTTTGATGTGGAATGCTACCTAACATATTTATCCATGTAATATTCTTTATTGTGGCATGAATGTTCATATCCATAAGATTCAAAACAAAAACTTAATATTGACATAAAAACAATAATACTTCAAGCATACTAACAAAGCAATTGTGTCCTTTCAAAATAACATGGCCAAAGAAAGTTATCCCTACAAAATCATATGGTCTGGCTATGCTCCATCTTCCCCACACAAAGTATTTAAATCATGCACAACCCCGATGACAAGTCAAGCAATTGTTTCACACCTTTTATGTTCTCAAACCTTTTTAACTTTCACGCAATACATGAGCGTGAGACATGGATATAGCACTATAGGTGGAATAGAATATGGTGGAGGTTGTGAGGAAAAAGGAGAAGATAGTCTCACATCAACTAGGCGTATCAACGGGCTATGGAGATGCCCATCAATAGATATCAATGTGAGTGAGTAGGGATTGCCATGGAACGGATGCACTAGAGCTATAAGTGTATGAAAGCTCAAAAAGAAACTAAGTGGGTGTGCATCCAACTCGCTTGCTCACGAAGACCTAGGGCAATTTGAGGAAGCCCATCATTGGAATATACAAGCCAAGTTATATAATGAAAAATTCCCACTAGTATATGAAAGTGACATAATAGGAGACTCTCTATCATGAAGATCATGGTGCTACTTTGAAGCACAAGTGTGGAAAAAGGATAGTAGCATTGTCCCTTCTCTCTTTTCTCTCATTTTTTTATATTTTGGTGGGCATCTTTGGTCTCTTTTTTTTGTTTGGGCTTCATTGGCCTCTTTTATTATTTGTAAAGTCCGGAGACTCATCCCAACTTGTGAGGGAATCATAGCTTCCATCATCCTTTTCTCTCATGGGACAATGCTCTAATAATGATGATCATCACACTTTTATTTACGTACAACTCAAGAATTACAACTCGATACTTAGAACAAAATATGACTCTATATGAATGCTTCCGGTGGTGTACCGGGATGTGCAACGATCTAGCGTAGCAAATGGCATCAAAAAATGGACAAGCCATGAAAACATCATGCTAGCTATCTTACGATCATGCAAAGCAATATGAAAATGATGGTGCGTGTCATAATAAACGGAACGGTGGAACTTGCATGGCAATATATCTTGGAATGGCTATGGAAATGCCATAATAGGTAGGTATGGTGGCTGTTTTGAGGAAGGAAATATGGTGGGTTTAATGCACCGGCGAAAGTTGCACGGTACTAGAGAGGCTAGCAAAGGTGGAAGGGTGAGAGTGCGTATAATCCATGGACTCACATTAGTCATAAAGAACTCACATACTTATTGCAAAAGTCTATTAGTTATCGAAGCAAATTATTAGACGCATGCTCCTAGGGGAGAGGTTGGTAGGAGTTAACCATCGCGCGCTCCCGACCCTCACACAAAGGATGACAATCATTAAACAAATCATGCTCCGACTTCGTTACATAACGGTTCACCATACGTGCATGCTACGGGAATCACAAACTTTAACACAAGTATTTCTACCAATCCACAATTACTCACTAGCATGACTCTAATATCACCATCTTTATATCTCAAAACTATATGCAAGGAATCAAACTTCTCATAGTATTCGATGCACTTTATATGAAAGTTTTTATTATATCCCTCTTGGATGCCCATCATATTAGGACTAAATTCACAACCTAAACCAATTACCATGCTGTTTAAAGACTCTAAAAATAATATAAGTGAGGTATGAGAGTTCAATTATTTCTATAAAATAAAACACCACCGTGCTCTAAAAAGATATAAGTGAAGCACTAGAGCAAAATTGCCTAGCTCAAAAGATATAAGTGAAGCACAGAGAGTATTCTAATAAATTCATGATTAATGTGTGTCGCTCTCAAAAGATATGTGCAGCAAGGATGATTGTGGCAACCTAAAAATCAAAGACTCATATCATACAAGACGCTCCAAGCAAAACACATATCATGTGGTGAATAAAAATATAGCCTCAAGTAAACTTACCGATGGATTGAAGACGAAAGAGGGGATGCCTTCCGGGGCATCCCCAAGCTTAGGATCTTTGGAATCCTTGAATATGTCTTGGGGTGCCTTGGTAATCCCCAAGCTTAGGCTCTTGCCACTCCTTATTCCATAGTCCATCAAGTCTTTACCCAAAACTTGAAAACTTCACAACACAAAACTCACCAGAAAACTCATGAGATCTGTTAGTATAAGAAAAATAAATCACCACTTTAGGTACTGTTGTGAACTCATTATTTATTTATATTGGTGTAATATATACTGTATTCCAACTTCTCCATGGTTCATACCCCCCGATACAACCCATAGATACATCAAAATAAGCAAACAACACAAAGAAAACAGAATCTGTCAAAAACAGAACAGTCTGTAGAAATCTGTAAACTTCGAATACTTATGTAACTCCAAAAATTCTGAAACATTAGGAAAATCTGGGAAATTTGTATATAAATCTTGTGTAAAAAATTCAGACTCATTCGACGCTCTGGTGAATTTATAAAATTCCTGGACTGAGCGCAAAAGTTTCTGTTTTTCAGCAGAATCAAATCAACAATCACCGTAGACCATCCCAAAGGTCTTACTTGGCTCAAACACTAATTAAAACACTAAAACACAATTACTACAGAGGTAATAATGTTTAAAGCACTCAAAAACAGAAACAAAAACAGAAATAAAATTGGGTTGCCTCCCAACAAGCGCTATTGTTTAACGCCCCTAGCTAGGCATAACGCAATAGATCTAGGTATTGTCATCTTTGGTATGCAATTCATAAGTAGCTCTCATAATAGATTCATAATGTAATTTGATTTTATTTCTAGGAAAGTGTTCCATGCCTTTCCTTAACATAAATTGGAATCTAATGTTTCCTCCTTTCATATCGATAATTGCACCAATCGTTCTAAGGAAAGGTCTACCAAGAATAATAGGGCATGTAGGATTGCAATCTATATCAAGAACAATGAAATCTACGGGCACATAATTCCTATTTGCAACAATAAGAACATCATTAATCCTTCCCATAGGTTTCTTAATAGTGGAATCCGCTAGATGCAAATTTAACGAGCAATCATCAAGTTCATGGAAACCTAGCATATCACATAAAGTTTTCGGAATCGTGGAAACGCTAGCACCCAAATCACACAAAGCATGGCACTCATAATCTTTAATTTTAATCTTAATAGTAGGTTCCCACTCATCATAAAGCTTTCTAGGTATAGAAACTTCCAACTCAAGTTTTTCTTCAAAAGATTTCATCATAGCATCAACAATATGTTTAGTAAAAGCTTTATTTTGATCATAAGCATGCGGAGAATTCAACATGGATTGCAACAAGGAAATACAATTAATCGAAGAACGACTATCATAATTAAAGTCCTTGAAATCCAAAAGAGTGGGTTAATTGCTATTTAAAGTTTTGACCTCTTCAATCCCACTTTTATCAATTTGAGCATTAAGATCTATAAACTCCAAATCATTGGGATGACTTTTAACTAAAGTTGACTTATCTCCAGTCCCATCTTTATCAAGATTTGTATTAGAAAACAAAGATTCAATAGGAGTCACATCAATCACTTTAAGATCTTCATCATTATTTAAAGATTCTGGCTTCGCGGCCATTTTATTGACTAAGGTAGCTTGTTTATCAGAAATTTGGCCTACTAAATTTTCAAGATGAGCAAACTGAGATTTCAAACCATAAAATTCCTTAGTCATATCATCAAGTTCTTTATTCATGTATTCCAGCATAGCCTTTTGTTCTTTAAGCTCGTTTCTAAAGAAACTATTATGGTCAAATTGGAGCGACATGAAACTTTTAGCATTATTCTCAATATCTTCCAAGTTCCTAAGATAAGGATCAAAGCTTTTGGGTTGAGCCATAAAGACGAGCAAACGATCTAACACACAAGCAAACAAAAAGCAAACGAAAAGACGAACGGAAAAAGGGCGAATAAAAAGGCAAATCTTTTTGGTATTTTCTGAAAATCGTTTTAGAAGTGGGGGAGAGGAAGACGAGAGGCAAATGGCAAATAATGTAAATGCAAGAGATGAGTTTGTGATGGGTACTTGGTAGGCTTGATTTCTTGACTTGCTATGTATCCTCCCCGGCAGCGGCGCTAGAAATCCTTCTTGCTACTTCTTGAGCTTGCGTTGGTTTTTCCTTGAAGAGGAAAGGGTGATGCAGCAAAGTAGATAAGTATTCCCCTCAGTTGTTGAGAACCAAGGTATCAATCCAGTAGGAGGTACAAGCAAGGCCCCAATCTTTGCACCTACACAAACTGTCGTGGTTTTGTCACGGCATGTTGTCCTCGTGAGAGAACTTAGGTGTGAGGCCATCGCAACTATGTGGCGGCTTGAGAGGGGTTGGTCGGAATCGAGAGACGCGAGTTTACCCAGGTTCGGCCCCTCCGATGGAGGTAAAACCCTACGTCCTGCTTTGTGTATGTTGATGGTGAGGATGATCTCGATTACAAGGGTCCGATATCGCTACCTCTAATCTCGAAAGCCTCTAATCTGTCTATCTCTAATGACTTGCAGTTGTCCCTCTAGGGGTGCTCTACCCCTCCTTATATAAGTGGAAGGGGTAGGTTTACATGTAGAGTCCTACTAGGAGTAGGATTAGGACTAGTCTCTCTTGAGTCCTAATCCGGGTTTTGTTTCTCTTGTAAGGGAATCTTTCCTCTCCTTTGGGCCTTCTCTGTAAGCCGCCTCGCCTGGTCATCCTGTGACCCAGTAATAGAGGTGACCTATGAGCCGCCATACAATGGGCCGGGTCATACCTCCTGCCGGGTCACCAATGAGTCGCCAAGCTCGGCTGGCGTAGTAGTGAGTCGCCAAGTCCCGGCCGGGTCATACTTCAGGCCAGGTTATACCGCGGGGTAATATCCCCGACATTAGCCCCCAGGTTAGCTTGAATTTATTCATGGTAAGCTCCTGAAATAAGAATAATAAATATGTTAAAGGACCGGCTCGCTCCACTGGCCGGCTTAATGAAGTAGCTCCTTGAAGATCCGGGTTTCTTCATATTAACGAGCCGTTTTCACAATCATATTGCAGGTCCATGTCCTTCGCAAAATATTGAGAATAAAACACCCATATGCCGTTGAGTCGGCCGCCAATGCTTTGGCTTGATGAAATTATTGGAGATAAGAAAACCATATGAAGTTGAGCCGGCTTCCATTGCTTCGGCTTGATAAAAATATTGGGAAATAGAATTTCATCCATTGTTAAACCACTTCAACCTGTGAAGCCGGGTTGTTTATATAGAATCTGCCGGGTCATGATTTTTTACAATGTCGGGTCATGATCGTTGGTGACGCCGGGTCAAAACAAGCAGACTCCAGTTGACTTGATAAAATTATTGGGAATAAAGAAACCCGGGTGATGCTGAGCCGGCTTTCAATGCTTCAGCTCCACCAAAACATGAGACCTAGCTCACTCAAAATTGATAGCTTGAAGATGTTCTTCTATTTTTTTATCTCCATATTATCTATAGCCCCCAAGCTCTAAGTTTATCCATGACAACTTGGTGCTTTGAAATAATATATTGGACTGTGTAGCCCCCAAGTTCCGGGTTGTCTTGCCTGCAGCAGCCTAGGACTTGTAATTATCTTATACTTATAAAACTTCAGCCAGTGTAGCCCCCAAGTGTCGGGTTGCTTTGCCTGCAGCAGTCTGGGACTTTGAACTTGGTGTTGAATGTTGTAGATATATAGCTTTGGAGAAAATCCGGGTTGTCATCTAAGTCGACCGATGTGGTTGAATGGCTTGAATTTCACATGTGTAGCCCCCAAGGGCCGGCTCATCAGTGTGTGATGGGCCGGGTCTTCAATTTGGACCTCATAATCTGTTTAGACAGCTGAATACTATAGCCCCCAAGTGCCGGGACGCATGCCTGCAGCGACTTGGGACTTTTTAAAAAATTTGATCTGAGTAGTGCAGCCCCCAAGGACCGGGTCATTATGTAATAATGAGCAGAGACTTCTGTAGAGCTGATTTATGTAGACTGGATGAGCAATGTGTAGCCCCCAAGGGCCGGCTCAGTAAGACAATACTGGGCTGGGACTTAGAAAAAGATAGAAAGGCCGGCTCATCTCAGGGTCTGTTGACCATGTAATGATTTGAAAAACAACTTGCATTAGCCCCCAAGTGCCGTGGTGCGTGCTTGCAGCGACATGGGACTTGCATACTTGATATAAACTGTCCTTGAATAATGTAGCCCCCAAGTGTCGGGTCGTATGCCTGCAGCGACTCGGGACTATTCTTTCCGTTGCAGAATAAATCATATCCATTATATGGATGATATTGCTGAATGCTTGGCATATCAATGTTGAACCATGCTCCCTGCTGTGAGCTGGTATTTCTGGATGAGGGAATAACAGCCATTACTCTGAAGGGGCTTTGAAAACCTCAATCATCCAATATAGGTTATGAAAACCATAATAAAAATCTAGCCACATTAGCTATTTAAGATTTGAATAATATAACCCGGTTTGAAAACCTCAATTACTCAATACTGGTTATAACAACCATAATGAAAATCCAGCCATGTTGGCTATTAAGGATTGGAATATGTAACCCGGTTTGACAACTGGTTCCTGTAATATAAACCAGGATATCCATGCATATATGATGCATGATATGACGATGCAATGATGATGCAATGTATGATGCAATGTATGATGATGTCTGTCTCGTCCTATAAGTTGGCTTTAAAGGCGCGGTATGACATGATAACTGTTGTTTTTTATGAAAAATTTTGTTTCCGAAGAAACTAGGTGGAAAGCCTGAAAACTTGTAAACCGGGCCTCACGTGACATAAATCCGTCGTTTAAACCTTAGCAAGTTCAGGGTCTTTAAAAGATTGACATTGCTAAGAGTACGAACGGGCCACATAGCGGAGGGATTACGGTAGACAAGACGAGTTTATCCTTGCTCACTCTAAGCTGGCTCTCTCGTGACAAAAGCCGCCATTTAAACCTTGACAAGTTCAGGGTCTTCGTGCGAGAATAACTTATAAAAGTTCAGGGTCTGTTATCAAGAATAACTGTCAAGAGTTCGGCGGGTCACATGGCGGAGTAGCAAGTTGCAAACAGGCAGGTTTAACTCGGACATGTCATATAAAGCCTGGCCAAGAGGGTATGTAAGCTAAACCCATAGGGTTGGAAGCCCCCAAGTGACCATATGATGATCCAATAAATCCGAGCACCCATGTTTGAACGGTCGCAAGATGGCGGCTCGTCCTCTTGGGCGACTTTAAATCCTCCACCAATAAGGTAGTACACCCATGTTTGAACGGTCGCAACATGGCGGCTCGTCCTCTTGGGCGACTTTAAATCTTCCGCCAATAAGGTAGTAGCCCCCGAGACCAGGTTATCTTCCCTGCAATGACCCGGGGTTCCAGAATATTTGAGCCCGGTTGTATCTGCCGAGTTATGTCTGTGTAGCCCCCGAGTCTTAAGTCGACTCGAAGAGGCGGCTTGAGATTCTTCACACTTGGCCATGGCATAAGCCGGCATATGGTTGATGGCTGATAACTGAAATTTATTGAAGCCAAAAGCTTGTGGCGAGTTGATGACCTCCGCGACACTCATTGTATGTCCCTGGTGTTGATAACGCAACATGAACCCGTGGAATGTTGAGATGGTGGGTTATAAATGATCCCATATGATTTTTGTCAGTAATCCGGCCAGCGGTTCATCCCAGCTGATTGTTGAAGTTAACCAAAACGCAGTGGCGGCGACTTGCACGTCTATCCATTGAACCATCCGGTGGAGGCAGAGGCTAATAATATATCATGACTTGCTTCAGAATTGTTGGAATAGACCGGATCGCAGGGCGACGACTCATGAGCGTCCGTTGGGCGGCTAGAACGAGCAAGCACAGCACCAGCATGTCGATGTAGACCGGACCGCAGGGCAGCGACTCATGAACGTCCGTTGGGCGGCTTGAACGAGCAAGCACAGCACCAGCATGTCGATGTAGACCGGACCGCAGGGCGGCGACTCATGAACGTCCGTTGGGCGGCTTGAACGAGCAAGCACAGCAATAGCATGTCGATGTAGATGTAGAAGTCAGCCGCGCATTTGAAGACTGCGTGGTTGTGAGAGACGGCCGCGGCATTGTAAGCCGGTGCGGTCGTGAGAGATGGCCGCGGCGTTGTAAGCCAGTGCGGTCGCGAGAGATGGCCGCGGCGTTGTAGGCCGGTGTGGTCGCGAGAGACGGCCGCGGCATTGTAGGCCGGTGCGGTCGCGAGAGACGGCCACGGTGTTGTAGGCCAGCGCGGACGGTGAGTCGGCCGTGGCATTGTAATCTGTCGCCGACGGGAGAGTCCCCCGCAGCGTTGTAAGTTGGTGCGGTCGCGAGAGACGGCCGCGGCGTTGTAAGCCGGTACCGACGGGCGAGTCACACGCGACGTTGTAAACCGACGCGGACGCGCGAGCCAGCCACGGGGGCGGCGATGTGCGCGAGTCGGCCACAACATTGATGTAGACTGACCCGGGGGCAGTGACTTGCATGTGTGTCAGTCGAGCAGCGCAGTACGGACGAACGCCAGTACTGGATGATGCTGACTCACGCTCCCTATCCGCGGTATAATACCACCTTTTTAATGAGTAATTGTCCTGCGTAAAAAAATATAGGACAAAGTAGTTGTTCTCGAAGAAATTATACATATTAAAAAATAGACTAAACAGATATGACCTGTTGTATCTCGACGACAGATGAATTAATCCGTCCAGATGTCTGAAGCAGTTACAGCTGAAAAAGGATGGACGCACTGGTAATAGACTGGTTGATTCCTCCACCACGGGATTTTTTATCTCATGTGAGTAGATGAATTCATGTCTCCAATGCGTGTCTCCAGGCTCGTTTTCGTTTCTTTTTCATTTCTTGTTCTGCCACTACTACTACTACGCTGTCTCCAGCATGTGCATGCATAGCTTTTGACCTTGGGACGTGGAGCATCCAGTTTTTGCGCCTTGACGCTGGCCGCCTGCTCTCTCTCCATTTTTTTAACTGATGAACGGGGAGGAGTATCATCTGAACACACATGCAATCACATGCGGCGGAGCTCAGACCACCATTGTTCAGAAACGCAGTGGACAGGGGAAGCGTGTGGCCATGGTAGAGGCGAGCGGGCGAGGCGAGTCTAAGGCGTGGTGCGGCGAATGCGGAGGCTCGAGGCGAAATGGCGGAAGGAGGCACGCGGGGGCGACCCGGCCGGCACGGAGCGGCGCTGCGGCGCGCAGGCGGCAAGCAGGCCGAGTCTGCGCGCGGGTGCGTGGCCAGGCTGGAGCGGGCGAGTGGGCAACGCTGCCGGCGGTGAGAGCCGGTGGAGGCGCGCTGGAGGCGGGTGCCGCAGGCGCGCGGGCGGCGGGCCGCTCGGACACGCATCGGTGGGATCCGGCTGGTTGTTTGATCACAAAATCCGCATGGCACTTGACAACCGAAATTGTTACTTGTTTGGTCTCCACGTGAGGTATGACCAGCCCTTGGAGCTCGTGCCATCAAGTAGTAGTATCTTTTTGATTTGTAGCCTCTCACGTAAACAGCATCTGGCCTCGGCAAACGCGTTGATTAGCAACAGCCCACGGGAGCAGTCGTAACTTGTAGTCGGATGATGAATTTTGGCTTCGGGCTCCACCCAGGAAAGCGACGGCTGGTCGATCTTGATTCTGGAGTTACAGTGGAACAGTGGTTGCCTCGGGACTTATGCGACCAGCAGCACTCGATGTATCACAGGGACGAGGATTTGCAGCAGATCAGGTACGCGTGACTTTGTAGGAGGCGCAGCAGCAGAAAACAATTGTCTGAACCCCGATCGATGCTGGAAGTGATTGGGACTAGTACTTGCGTCGGGACTTGAAGCGCTTCTGTGCACGGCTGCAGGTGGATGGGGAGACAAGGCCGCGCTTGCAAAGCTCCGCGTTGGCTGCAGCAGAAAATGATCTGCCCTCGGATTCGGCGGGTCGTTGAGAGGCGCGTACGCGTGCGGCGGTTTGATATGACATGGCGTACGGCGGCTCCAACAGAAATCTTGTCGAACTCGGCTTCTTCGTAGGGCAATGTAGCGGAAATCGATCCGTACGGATCGCCTGGTTGCGTGCGGCGGTAAGGACAACCCTAGATCTTGTCTCGAACTCAGATCAATCTCTTATCTGTCCTTCCAAAGTTTACAGAATTAATTAACCTAGCTGATGGCAAGCTTCTTGAATAGTTGTCCGATGAATAAAACTGCGCTGTAGCAGCAACGACTCCTCGCAGTGAACGGCTGGTCTTGAATCCCGCCCGGCACGCACGCGTTTGTTTCATGCCGATTCTTCTTTATCTGTCCAATTGCGAACTTCTCGATCCCTTAAGGGGCTCCCTCCAAGAACACAACACCACCGTGCGCTGCCCCACGGTGGGCGCCAACTGCCGTGGTTTTGTCACGGCATGTTGTCCTCGTGAGAGAACTTAGGTGTGAGGCCATCGCAACTATGTGGCGTCTTGAGAGGGGTTGGTCGGAATCGAGAGACGCGAGTTTACCCAGGTTCGGCCCCTCCGATGGAGGTAAAAGCCTACGTCCTGCTTTGTGTATATTGATGGTGAGGATGATCTCAATTACAAGGGTGCGGGATCGCTACCTCTAAGCTCGAAAGCCTCTAATCTGTCTATCTCTAATGACTTGAAGTTGTCCCTCTAGGGGTGCTCTACCCCTCCTTATATAAGTGAAAGGGGTAGGTTTACATGTAGAGTCCTACTAGGAGTAGGATTAGGACTAGTCTCTCTTGAGTCCTAATCCGGGTCTTGTTTCTCTTGTAAGGGAATCCTTCCTCTCCTTTGGGCCATCTCTGTAAGCCGCCTCGCGCCGGCTTACACGCTGGGCCTTGGGCCTGGTCGTCCTGTGACCCGGTAATAGAGGTGACCTATGAGCTGCCATACAATGGGCCGGGTCATACCTTCTGCCGGGTCATACCTCCTGCCGGGTCACCAATGAGTCGCCAAGCTCGGCTGGCGTAGCAGTGAACCGCCAAGTCCTGGCCGGGTCATACTTCAGGCCGGGTTATACCGCGGGGTAATATCCCCGACACAAACAATCAAACACTTGCACCCAATGCTATAAAGGGTTGTCAAACCCTTCACGGTTACTTGCAAGGATGAGATTTGATTGAGATAGATATAAAAGATTGCTAAAAGTAAAACAAAAATAAAAGTAAAAAGATTGCAGCAATGTATTTTTGGTATTTTTGGTTTATAGATCTGAAAATATAATATGGAAAATAGACCCGGGGGCCATAGGTTTCACTAGAGGCTTCTCTCTTGAAGGAAAATATTACGGTGGGTGAACAAATTACTGTCGAGCAATTGATAGAAAAGCGCATAGTTATGACGATATCCAAGGCAATGATTATGCATATAGGCATCACCTCCGTGTCAAGTAGACCGAAACGATTCTGCATCTACTACTATTACTCCACACATCGACCGACTCCTGCCTGCATCTAGAGTATTAAGTTCATGAAGAACAGAGTAACGCATTAGGTAAGATGACATGATGTAGAGGGATAAACTCAAGCAATATTATGAAACCCCCATCTTTTTACCCTTGATGGCAACAATACAAATACGTGCCTCGCTACCCCTACTTTGTCACTGGGTGAGGACACCGCAAGATTGAACCCAAAACTAAGCACTTCTCCCATTGCAAGAATTACCAATCTAGTTGGCCAAACCAAACCAATAACTCGAAGAGACTTGCAAAGATATGAAATCATGCATATAAGAATTCAGAGAAGATTCAAATAATATTCATAGATAATCTGATCATAAACCCACAATTCATCGGATCTCGACAAACACACCGCAAAAGAGTATTACATCGGATAGATCTCCATGAAGATCATGAAGAACATGGTATTGAAGAACATAGAGAGAGAATAAGCCATCTAGCTACAAGCTATGGACCCGAAGGTCTGAGGTGAACTACTCACGCATCATCGGAGGGGCAATGGAGTTGATGTAGATGCCCTCCGTGATCGAATCCCCCTCCGGCAGATTACCGGAAAAGGCTTCAAGATGGGATCTCACGGGAACAGAGGCTTCCGGCGGCGGAAAAGTATTATCGTTGTGCTTTTTGGTATTGAGGGAATATTTGGGAATTTATAGGCCGAACATTAGGGTTGGAGGGCCTGCAGGGGGGCCACAAGCCAGGGGGTGTGCCCTTTTGGCACCCCGGTTCAGGAGACCGGAACGGCTCGTATTCCAGCCCAGGGACAAGTCTTCTGGAATACGGCACTGTTGGCATAGAACAAATAAGCTCTTTATTACTATAGAAAAGGTTACAAGGGTACACGGATTACATCGACACGGCGATACTACACCTGCCTAGGGTAGTTCTACGCTAGCAGCGGAACAACGACGGTGGTGATGGACTCCACTCCGCAGGGACTCTGGCTGGAACACGTATCCTAGCTCGCAAACTCGGGATCCTCGACAAGCAAGTAATCATGGCATGACCTGCAAACTGGCATGACACGCCAGGTGAGTACTTTGAATGTACTCGCAAGCTCACAACAAACATCAGCATTAAGGCCAGACAACATCATAGCAATCAAGATTAAGTAATGATTTATCATTACCGAAGGAATGATTGAAAATAACAATAAAAGGCTACTCTCACCGTACTCTGGTGACCAACTCGTGATCTCACCAAGATCATTTAGTGAATATCCTCAAGACGGTCACCAAGACTTGTCACCGACATGATGTCCAACTGCTACCATACTCAGACCAGTTCTTCCATCGTTATTATCATGGTTACGGTTGACCACCTAGTGAGGTCTGGACGGGCTGTCCAATACCGTGGACACGGCTATTCGACTAGATTTTACACTCTGCAGAGGTTGCGCACTTTACCCAGACCATGGAGCACCTGACCTCGTGATCCCATTCGGGTGGACCAGCGTTGCACCAATGAAACTTGCCTGGCCCGTGACTCTCCCATCGTACCACCGGCATTCATCCTCCCCCGGAGTCCTGCCCTGGGTGGCCCCTGTGTCCTCATGACACCTGCCACCATCGTGGCAAAACTAAACTGTCCCAAATGGGGACGGGCCCATACAACTCAACTGGGCTCACAAGGTTATCGCCGCCTACTGGGCCAGGGCAGCACGCGCACATAACCTTCCCTCTTTGGTGGTACCGATAAAAGAGCACGCGACCAGACCAAGTCAAGGCCGTCCCATACCGGCAAATGTGGTTGCACGGATAAGCCCGGACAGGTGACTCTCGATCAACCAACTAAGTATCTTATCCCCAAATAATATTTCTGTCATAGCTGACACTCCGATATCATAGTGAAACCCAAATTAATCATAGATCGTAATCTCTACGTCATGGCATCAACAAGCGGGTAAAATACTAGTCACTAACAATCCCGTACTCAACATGGTAGTCACCTATTCAAGAGTTTGTTCAAACATTGCATAATCTAATCCATACTATAAATAATTATACTTGCGATTAAAGTAATTGGTTAAACTATGATATTGCAATGCAATTATGCAGATGAGGGTTGTGGCTTTCCTGGGGGTGAAGGGACCATCGGGGAGAAGTGCGGAGAGTCCGCGGAATTGATTGCCAGAAACAGTTCTCTCCCGGAGGGGCTGATTGAAGGGCAAGGGAAAAATGGTCATTTACACTATGTGAACACATTGTGAAAGTGATACCAAAAGAACGGGCTCGACGAGACGAAGATGTGGGCGTTGGTTTCACCTCGATCGGAGTTACGAGCGAAAAGTTGTGGCCGTTCACCTTTTAGGCAGAAGAGTGCCCTAACCAGCGAACGTTCACAATTTAAAAGATTCGGCCGGCGGCGGAGAGAAAGCGTATTTACTGAAATACGCTTTCCACGAAGGGAAAGCGCACTTCAGCCTGCAGCAGCAGTTGTTTACGCTTTCGAAAGCAGAAACCGTATTCCAGTGGAATACGTTTCCATTTAAACAGCGCGGGCCCGGGTTTAACTTGGCTATTAGACCGACAGGCGGGTCCCACCGCTGACCTCTCTCTTTCCTCTGCCTCCTTCTTCTTCCTCCCGCAGGCAGAGAGGAGAGGCAAGGCCGGCGTGGTCCTCGGCGATGGAGGCTGCGGCTGCCTCGAGCGCCGCCGGGTATGGACCCCCTGCTCTGCTCCGCACCCGGGGAGGGTCTTATCGGCCGCGGGGGTGGCCAGAGGAAGGGGCTGCGGCGGAGGCAGTACCGCGGCGGCTCCGGCGAAGGGAGGGGCTCCGGTGGGATATGGGGTGGGGCGAGGGTACTAGCGGGGTCGCCGGAGAATGGCGCCTCTAGGGGTGGACTCCACAGGCACCGGGGACGGCCGGAGGCGGGGTTTGAAGGCGGAGGCAACAGGTAGAGCTCGCCGGCGATTCGGTTGCTCCGGCGAGACATCCGACCGGGCAGGGCACGGGAGTGGGTTAGGGAAGGAGGGGAGTGGACCGGTGAGCTCGGGGATGCCCGGGGAATCTCGGGCCGCGACTATTTATAGCCGGCCGAGGCAAGAAGATAGGGGCAGCCGCCGTGGCGATCTTAGCCACATACTGGAGCTTGCGAGAGGCGTGGTTGGCGGTTTGCGGCGTCGGGAAGGGTCACGGAGGAGTAGAGAGGCCTCTGGAGCGCTCTGGAGAGCTCGGGGAAGAAGAGGACAGAGAGGAAAGCGACGACATCACGGGCGCACAGTTCGCCGAAGTTGTCGTGGCGTGAGGAGGAGGGAAGAGGAGGGGGAGAGGGGTCCAGGGGAAGGAAGATGACGCGGTGAAGCTCCTAGACATGGCTAGATGTCGAGGGGGAGAAGGAAACCGACGAGGCCGAGGGTCCCAATGCACAGAGCGCGTGCATTGGCATGCCAAACACGTGGTCACCGCGTGAACTGGCGCACGCGGTGCACCCTGGCATGCAGCATGATGTCTAGCGCAAAATACATCCAAGGAAGGGTCCCTCTGAGATGATAGATTACCAAGAGAAGCCAAGAATGGTTGGGAGGTTTCATTGGAAGTTTGTTGTAGCAGACTTGTCTGCACATCTGTGATCAACAGGAAGGTGATAAGAGCCAAATGAGATGTCTGGGAGGTTTAGGTTAAGAAGGACTATAATTCTGGGAAGTTTGAGAAGAAGAGGACCAAGATTTAATAGGGTTGCTTTGCAACTGACCAATCGTGTCCATAAGACAAATCTTGATGTGGCACTCACATAACAACTTAGATGGAGATGAAATTTGGGGAAGGGTAGTTATTTAGGCATATGAAGATACTGTAAAAGTTTCATACCATTTTGATAAACCAAAATGGTACTTCCTTCACACAGCATCCTACTGGACAGAATCTTAGAAAAATAACTGAGGAGAAATGGCTGGATGAAATGATCACAAATCTTGTGGAGATAGGTTATATGGGTAGGAGAATGTCCTGGTAAAATTTCAAAAATTATGGAGCAACATAAAATATAGTTGCTTCATAATCTAAAATTATGACCAGAAACCAAGATTTGATGCTGTGGTCACATGGTTGAAGGGATGATGCTCAAATTTGGTGGAGAGTCATGATTTGAGCATATGAAGAGTCTTGCAAAATTTCAACTCATTTTGATCAACCTAGCTAGTACTTGCTTCACAAAGCTTTCAGTTGATCAGAAACTTTGGAAATTTGCCAAGGAAGATTTACTAGCCAAATTGAGTTGAATTTTGGTATGTGGCAATGATATGGATAGGAAAGAGTGCCCAAAAAGTTTGAGAGCAATAAAGCAAATATAAAGAGTACTTGCTTCTCAAACTACCAGCTGTGGCAGAATCAGAAAAGGTATATTTGTGGAATATTTTTGAACATGGCAAGGAAATGTTTTGCCATATTTGAGGAATATATGACCCAAACATTTTATGAGAATTATTTGGGAATTTTTGGAATGATAGAAATGTGGGTTGCTTCACAACCCAGGGCAAACAGGGTTATTCCTTTAATAGAAAAAGGAATATTCCCAAGAAAAGAATATTGGGATTGGTTCAAGATGGAAATGACAAGGTCTTGGGATGGTTTATAGGTTGGCAAGTCACTAGGGAAGAGAAATCAAGGGTGATCCCTCCAGGTTGCAAGACTACCAAGCCACAGAAAAGCAAAACCAGATCAAAATCAAAGGAAAAAAGAAATGGGCAAAATCCAGGGTGTTACAAACCTACCCCCCTTAAAGAAATCTCGTCCTCGAGATTTGGTTGCTCAGGGGTTAAACATAAATATCCCCACTTGAGGAAACCGTTTCCAACTCGGATTTCCTTTTTGCCTTTGAATAATGCTCCCCGTGAATATCCTCTGACTGACTGCCTGGCTTCGGGGTGGTTTGTTTTACGGGATCCTCATTCTGACATAACTTTCCTCATATATTACTCTGACTTCAATCCTTTTATGTCTGCTGACCTATCTGGGGTGCGATGGATTATCCTGGCTGAAATACCTGTCCTTCTTGCAAGTCCGAGGGTAGTTCCTTATGGACGTGTTGGGACGAAGTACGATACGAACGACCGTCCATTGAGTTGTGAACAGATTCTCTTGGTGGACACGAGATCTTTTACTCTTTGCATTGGGTGGCTTCAAATGGCTGTGTGCCCTCCAGACTCAAACAGTGCTGTGGATCATACCGTTCTCCCGGCGGAATCGGATTCCTTGCAGGGGTTACGGGAGCATTTTGGCTAGGTTCACTGCCCTTAGCACCACATCTGTACCAACGACTTGGCTGTAGCCTGTCGTGACCAGCGTAAAGGGTATGACCTTATAACGGCATTATCTGCAGACTTGACTGACGGGGGTCCTAACAGGAAGATCTTGTCCCCAGCAGGTTATCTTTTGACTGATTTCCCTAGATGAGGACACATGCTTTGAGGCAGTTATCATCCTTCTGATCGTTCCATGTGATAGGCTTGAATATCCCCTTATGACGATTCTGAGAATGTATAGCTGGCTGAGAGGGTTGACTCGATATGGGGCCCTTGCAAATGGAATAGACCCCGTGGGTGTGTACCCACGGTGATTGGTATCGAACCAGACTGTTTTGAGTATCTGTATCATGTTGATCTTGCAACCATTATCATACCTGTATGGCCAATCTTGCTCCTTCTTTATGGTTCTCTTTGCCTGGATCCTTAGCTGAAAGAGCTTGGCCTGATGTGTTCTTGATCCTTTGGATGACCATAGGTGCTGCCAGGTACAATATTCCGGTAGGCATATTACTTAACAAGTTGTAGCTGTAGGGTAACGACCGTCTGAACCCTTGGATGAAACCGGCAAATAAACCAGTAGCCACCAGAACGGTCTTTACAACACAGATCTGGGACATTACTGGAGTAACTCAACCCCGACTCAAGACGGCTGAAAAGCAGCTCAGAGCATGAGACGGTGTCGATAAGAAGAAAGTAGCAGTTCCCTAAGACGGCCGGGAAATAGCTCAGAGCATAGGGTCACTGCTACGGAAAGAAATTCAACAGCTGCCCGAGACGGCCGAAAAACAGCTCAGAACACGGGCCAGTTGCTGACAAGAGAAATAAAAGTCGGCATCCACCCCACACGGCCGAAAACAGCTCAAAACACAGGCGTGGTGCCGTCACCAAAGAAAGACGGGCAAAGGTTCATCCGTGTCCCATACAGCTTATCCATAGGTTGTTGGTCATCTCACTGAAGTGTATAACTGGCGTTCTTCTTCTTCTTGCATAGCTCATGCAATAGTCGGATTCTCACCGGGCTGGCATTATTGTATGATTGACTCATATGGCCTTGGCAGCATGTCCACCATATCTATTGAGTATATGCGGCTGAGCGCTTGATTCCTGAAGCAGGCTTGTGTCCTGACGGACTTTTTGCCTTCTGATCAACTATTGCGGATCAGATCCTTGGAATGCATGGTCATATGCTGCCAACTGTCGGTGGAATAGCTTGTACTAACGTCGATGCGGTACTTTGCTGACGAAGATTGCATAGCTTGTGCTCAGAAGCTTTCCCTCTTAAAGACTTGTTAAGGACGACCCGGTACCTTATGGCAGAAACTGCAGCGGTATCTTGCTGAAGAAGCCTGGGTGTCTTGTATGGGCAAATATCTGTGTGCCGTATCGAGGAAGACACGGGGATCTTGCGTCGTAAGCTTCTCTGGTATCTTGCGGAGAAAGACTGGGTTGCTTACATCTGAAGCTTTCTTTTTGCAATATGCGGACTGAGTGCATATATATGTATCCCTTAATGCTTCTGCCGTCGGTTACCTGTTGTATGCAACAGGGTATCCGGCTATCCTTCTTGCTAAGCACTAAGTTCATAGCACATTCCAGCTTGATTCCAGGACATAGCAGGGTTCAAATTGGGCTCATAGCAGACTCAACCGAGTATATGAAGCATACCTTTGACCCGAAATGTGCTATTGATTATGCACACACTTTGCCTTCTTGCTGATTCGATAATTACTGATGTGAAGGTTGCACTGGTGTATACTTTGATGTTGATAATCAATCCAGCCAGTATATCATTTATTTTCATGCCCGATATTCCCGATATAATGCAGTCTGCTGAAAATTCTATATTGCTGAACTGAGCTTCCAAATGACTGTCTCTTCACTGATTTCTTTGAGTCCAGTGTCGGTGAGCAACTTCCATAAGGGGAAAATAAGGTAACACCAGGGCCCAAAGAAAGAAGCAAAAGAAAGGCTAAACAAAACACACAAAGCATCAAGATAACACACAAGCAATAGCACATTCTATAGCTATTCACAGCAATAATATGCATTCCTACTTAAGCACACAAATCTCGCAAGAACTCCGGTATCACGGTCTAACATGCTGTGGCGGTGTGCACGAAAGTGTATCAATGTGTGGAAGAAAGTTGGTGTAAACAAGGCTACACCAAACATGGACTTAACACTGGTTCCATCTGGACGGACACGGTGGCGAGGACGAACTTGATGATCGTGGGTCGGAACACGGGGTCACGACCACATCATCATCAAGCGGACGGAAGAAAACCGTACTCGTCCAGAGGATGGATGTCAGGGAGGGATGGCGATGGAAAAAAGCTTGCGGGCATTGCCCTTTTCTGATAACAAAGATCAGTAAGGGTTGCCGAAGCGACTAGAGGGATGGCAAGATTCGGGATAGAAACAAGTCTATCACCGAAATAATAGGGGTGGCTGAAGGGAATATATTGGTGTGGTACCGGTGCATCAATCCTGCAAAGGATCGACACTACTGGATACCTTGGCATCACTCCGTTGGGACGAAGATGACACCACACCAAGGAGCCAATATGCAAACTGGAGAGCGCAGGTAGTGAATCAAAACCGATGCCACCTACACTCACCAGATCCATCGTTAGTGATAAGATAAATAGTCTATATGCATGCTATGCACAAACAAATGCAACAAACAAGTGCAGCAAACCAACTAGACCCTATACTACCGGTTACTAATGCGCACGCGGTCTAGGGCGTCCTACAGCCAGACCTGCTCTGATACCAACGCTTGTGGCACCCCGGTTCAGGAGACCGGAACGCCTCGTATTCCAGCCCAGGGACAAGTCTTCTGGAATACGGCACTGCTGGCATAGAACAAATCAGCTCTTTATTACGATAGAAAAGGTTACAAGGGTACACGGATTACATCGGCATGGCGATACTGCACCTGCCTAGGGTAGTTCTATGCTAGAAGCGGAACAACGACGGTGGTGATGGACTCCACTCCGCAGGGACTCTGGCTGGAACGCGTATCCTAGCTCGCAAACTCGGGATCCTCGACAAGCAAGTAATCATGGCATGACCTGCAAACTGGCATGACACGCCAGGTGAGTACTTTGAATGTACTCGCAAGCTCACAACAAACATCAGCATTAAGGCTAGACAACATCATAGCAATCAAGATTAAGTAATGATTTATCATTACCGAAGGAATGATTGAAAATAACAATAACAGGCTACTCTCACCGTACTATGGTGACCAACTCGTGATCTCACCAAGATCATTCAGTGAATATCCTCAAGACGGTCACCAAGACTTGTCACCGGCATGATGTCCAACTGCTACCATACTCAGACAAGTTCTTCCATCATTATTATCACGGTTACGGTTGACCACCTAGTGAGGTCTGGACGGGCTGTCCAATACCGTGGACGCGGCTATTCGAATAGATTTTACACTCTGCAGAGGTTGCGCACTTTACCCACACCATGGAGCACCTGACCTCGTGATCCCATTCGAATGGACCAGCGTTGCTCCAACGAAACCTGCCTGACCCGTGACTCTCCCATCGTACCACCAGCATTCATCCTCCCCCGGAGTCCTGCCCTGGGTGGCCCCTGTGTCCTCATGACACCTGCCACCGTCATGGCCAAACTAAACTGTAGCAAACGGGGATGGGCCCATACAATTCAACTGGGCTCACAAGGTTATCGCCGCCTACCGGGCCAGGGCAGCACGCGTGCATAACCTTCCCTCTTTGGTGGTACCGATAAAAGAGCACGCGATCAGACCAAGTCAAGGCCGTCCCATACCGGCAAATGTGGCTGCACGGATAAGCCCGGACAGGTGACTCTCGATCAACCAACTAAGTATCTTATCCCCAAATAATATTTCTGTCATAGCTGAGACTCCGATATCATAGTAATCCAATAACCAATAAGCTCAAGCCACTGCTACTGATTCATATCCACAAACTACCGGTTGAAACCCAAATTAATCATAGACCGTAATCTCTACGTCATGGCATCAACAAGCGGGTAAAATAGTAGTCACTAACAATCCCGTACTCAACATGGTAGTCACCTATTCAAGAGTTTGTTCAAACATTGCATAATCTAATCCATACTATAAATAATTATACTTGCGATTAAAGTAATTGGTTAAACTATGATATTGCAATGCAATTATGCAGATGAGGGTTGTGGCTTGCCTGGGGGTGAAGGGACCATCGGGGAGAAGTGCGGAGAGTCCGCGGAATTGATTGTTGGAAACAGTTCTCTCCCGGAGGGGCTGATTGAAGGGCAAGGGCAAAATGGTCATTTACACTATGTGAACACATTGTGAAAGTGATACCAAAAGAACGGGCTCGACGAGACGAAGATGTGAGCGTTGATTTCACCTCGATCGGAGTTACGAGCGAAAAGTTGTGGCCGTTCACCTTTTAGGCAGAAGAGTGCCCTAACCAGCGAACGTTCACAATTTAAAAGATTCGGCCGGCGGCGGAGAGAGAAAGCGTATTTACTGAAATACGCTTTCCACGAAGGGAAAGCGCACTTCAGTCTGCAGCAGCAGTTGTTTACGCTTTCGAAAGCAGAAACCGTATTCCAGTGGAATACGTTTCCACTTAAACAGCGCGGGCCCGGGTTTGACTTGGCTGTTAGGCCGACAGGCAGGTCCCACCACTGACCTCTCTCTTTCCTCTGCCTCCTTCTTCTTCCTCCTGCAGGCAGAGAGGAGAGTCGAGGCCGGCGTGGTCCTCGGCGATGGAGGCTGCGGCTGCCTCGAGCGCCGCCGGGGATGGACCCCCTGCTCTGCTCCACACCCGGGGAGGGTCTTCTCGGCCGCGGGGGTGGTCGGAGGAAGGGGCTGCGGCGGAGGCAGTACCGCGGCGGCTCCGGCGAAGGGACGGGCTCCGGTGGGAGATGGGGTGGGGCGAGGGTACTAGCGGGGTCGCCAGAGAATGGCGCCTCTAGGGTTGTACTCCACAGGCACCGGGGACGGCCGGAGGCGGGGTTTGAAGGCGGAGGCAACAGCTAGAGCTCGCCGGCGATTCGGTTGCTCCGGCGAGACATCCGACCGGGCAGGGCACGGGAGTGGGTTAGGGAAGGAGGGGAGTGGCCGGTGAGCTCGGGGATGCCCGGGGAAGCTCGGGCCGCGGCTATTTATAGCCGGCCGAGGCAAGAAGATAGGGGCGGCCGCCGTGGCGATCTTAGCCACGTACTGGAGCTCGCGGGAGGAATAGCTGGCGGTTTGCGGCATCGGGAAGGGTCACGGAGGAGTGGAGAGGCCTTAGGAGCGCTCTGGAGAGCCCGGGGAAGAAGAGGACAGAGAGGAAAGCGACGACATCACGGGCGCACAGTTCGTCGGAGTTGTCGTGGCGTGAGGAGGAGGGAAGAGGAGGGGAGAGGGGTCCAAGGGAAGGAAGACAACGCGGTGAAGCTCCTAGACATGGCTAGGTGTCGAGGGGGAGAAGGAAACAGACGAGGCCGAGGGTCCCAATGCACAGAGCGCGTGCATTGGCATGCCAAACACGTGGTCACCGCGTGAACTGGCGCACGCGGTGCACCCTGGCATGCAGCATGATGTCTAGCGCAAAATACATCCAAGGAAGGGTCCCTCTGAGATGATAGATTGCCAAGAGAAGCCAAGAATGGATGGGAGGTTTCACTGGAAGTTGGTTGTAGCAGACTTGTCTGCACATCTGTGATCAACAGGAAGGTGATAAGAGCCAAATGAGATGTCTGGGAGGTTTAGGTTAAGAAGGACTATAATCCTGGGAAGTTTGAGAAGAAGAGGACCAAGATTTAATAGGGTTGCTTTGCAACTGACCAATCGGGTCCAGAAGACAAATCTTGATGTGGCACTCACATAACAACTTAGATGGAGATGAAATTTGGGGAAGGCTAGTTATTTAGGCATATGAAGATACTATAAAAGTTTCATACCATTTTGATAAACCAAAATGGTACTTCCTTCTCACGGCATCCTACTGGACAGAATCTTAGAAAAATAACTGAGGAGAAATGGCTAGATGAAATGATCCCAAATCTTGTGCAGATAGGTTATATGGGTAGGGGAATGTCCTGGTAAAATTTCAGAAATTATGGAGCAACATAAAATATAGTTGCTTCATAATCCAAAATTATGACCAGAAACCAAGATTTGATGCTGTGGTCACATGGTTGAAGGGATGATGCTCAAATTTGGTGGAGAGTCATGATTTGATCATATGAAGATTGTGCAAAATTTCAACTCATTTTGATCAACCTAGCTAGCACTTGCTTCACAAAGCTTTCAGTTGATCAGAAACTTTGGAAATTTGCCAAGGAAGATTTACTAGCCAAATTGAGTTGAATTTTGGTATGTGGCAATGATATGGATAGGAAAGAGTTCCCAAAAAGTTTGAGAGCAAGAAAGCAAATATAAAGAGTACTTGCTTCTCAAACTGCTAGCTGGGGCAGAATCAGAAAAGGAATATTTGTGGAATATTTTTGAACATGGCAAGGAAATGTTTTGCCATATTTGAGGAAGATATGACCCAAACAATTTATTAGAATTATTTGGGAATTTTTGGAATGATAGAAATGTGGGTTGCTTCACAACCCAGGGCAAACAGGGTTATTCCTTTAATAGAAAAAGGAATATTCCCAAGAAAGGAATATTGGGATTGGTTGAAGATGGAAATGACAAGGTCTTGGGATGGTTTATAGGTTGGCAAGCCACTAGGGAAGAGAAATCAAGGGTGATCCCTCCAGGTTGCAAGACTACCAAGCCACAGAAAAGCAAAACCAGATCAAAATCAAAGGAAAAAAGAAATGGGCAAAATCCAGGGTGTTACAAACCTACCCCCCTTAAAGAAATCTCGTCCTCGAGATTTGGTTGCTCAGGGGTTAAACATAAATATCCCCACTTGAGGAAACCGTTTCCAACTCGGATTTCCTTTTTGCCTTTGAATAATGCTCCCCGTGAATATCCTCTGACTGACTGCCTGGCTTCGGGGTGGTTTGTTTTACGGGATCCTCATTCTGACATAACTTTCCTCATATATTACTCTGACTTCAATCCTTTTATGTCTGCTGACCTATCTGGGGTGCGATGGATTATCCTGGCTGAAATACCTGTCCTTCTTGCAAGTCCGAGGGTAGTTCCTTATGGACGTGTTGGGACGAAGTACGATACGAACGACCGTCCATTGAGTTGTGAACAGATTCTCTTGGTGGACACGAGATCTTTTACTCTTTGCATTGGGTGGCTTCAAATGGCTGTGTGCCCTCCAGACTCAAACAGTGCTGTGGATCATACCGTTCTCCCGGCGGAATCGGATTCCTTGCAGGGGTTACGGGAGCATTTTGGCTAGGTTCACTGCCCTTAGCACCACATCTGTACCAACGACTTGGCTGTAGCCTGTCGTGACCAGCGTAAAGGGTATGACCTTATAACGGCATTATCTGCAGACTTGACTGACGGGGGTCCTAACAGGAAGATCTTGTCCCCAGCAGGTTATCTTTTGACTGATTTCCCTAGATGAGGACACATGCTTTGAGGCAGTTATCATCCTTCTGATCGTTCCATGTGATAGGCTTGAATATCCCCTTATGACGATTCTGAGAATGTATAGCTGGCTGAGAGGGTTGACTCGATATGGGGCCCTTGCAAATGGAATAGACCCCGTGGGTGCGAAGATTTTATTCCATTTGGACTCCGTTTGATATTCCTTATCTGCAATACTCAAAAACAAGGAAAAAACAGAAACTGGCACTGGGCTCTAGGTTAATAGGTTAGTCCCAAAAATAATATAAAATAGCATATTAATGCATATAAAACATCCAAAACAGATAATATAATAGCATGGAACAATCAAAAATTATAGATACGTTGGAGACGTATCAACGAGCAGCTACCTCCCGCAGGACCTCAGGTTCTCGCGGTTGAGGCAAGCGCTCCCGGAGACGAGGAGACACCTTTAGTCCTTGTTGTCGATCCACAGGCTCCAACCTGGGCGCAGCATATAGTCAATTTCCTTCAAACAGGAGAACTCCCCGAAGAGCAAGAGGAAGCCGAAAGAGTAGCCCGTCGATCGAGTATGTACCAGTTTGTCGATGACACCCTGTACAGAAGACGACTGAACGGTGTGAAATTAAGGTGTATCTGCCGGGGGGATGGACTGAAGCTGTTGGCGGAGATTCACGGAGGACTATGTGGTTCCCACATTGGATCAAGGGCCCTTGCCGGGAAAGCTTTCCGACAGGGTTTCTATTGGCCCACTGCTCTCCAAGACGCTACTGAGCTGGTCACCAAGTGTGAAGCCTGCGAGTTCCATTCCAAGAACATCCATCAACCAGCACAAGCCCTGCAAACTATCCCTCTATCCTGGCCATTCTCGGTCTGGGGGCTCGATATTCTGGGCCCCTACCCCCGTGCTGTCGGGGGCTTTGAGTTCTTGTTCGTGGCAACCGACAAGTTCACAAAGTGGCCTGAGGTGGAACCAGTGAGAAAGGTGACCGCGCAGTCTGCTATCAAGTTCATGAAAGGACTGGTGTGCCGCTTTGGAGTGCCTAATAGAGTGATCACTAACAACGGCACCCAGTTCACGAGCCGTGCCTTCATGCAATATATCCAAAGCCTTGGAAGAAAGGTCTCCTTCGCCTCTGTTGCTCCCCCAAGAAGCAATGGGCAAGTCGAGAGGATGAATGCTGAAGTGCTGCGAGGGCTCAAGACAAGGACTTTTGATAAGCTGCAGAAGAGCGGTAGGCGCTGGATAGACGAACTGCCAGTGGTTCTTTGGTCCCTCAGGACGACACCAAATCGAGCTACTGGCCAGACGCCCTTCTCCCTAGTGTACTGGGCGGAAGCAGTACTCCCCACAGAACTCATATACGGGTCACCTCGAGTGCTTGCCTACGATGAAGTAGAGCAACAGCAGCTACGACATGACGATGCCATGCTCCTCGAGGAAGACCATCTCCGGGCTGCGGTGCGTGCTGCACGTTACCAGCAAGCCCTGCGCCGCTACCATAGCCGCAGGGTCCACGCCTGGAGCCTTGAGGAAGGCGACCTTGTCCTTAGGCATGTTCAATCCGCCAAGGGTACTAACAAGTTGAGGCCGAAGTGGGAAGGCCCTTACCGGGTAGCACGAGTCACCAGACCTGGCACAGTCCGTCTGGAGACCGAAGATGGCACCAAGGTGCTTAACTCATGGAACATTGAGCATCTTCGTAAGTTCTACCCGTAAGGTGCGGCTGCCAGGCTCAGTCCCCGGCAGCCACCTTTTGTACAAGCCTTGCCGATGTTGCATGTAACCCTTTGTACAAAGCAAGGCACAGACCCTGTGCAACAATAATAAAGCTAGACGTTGCATCATATCATCATCTTTACATGCTCATTACGCATTTTTTTATGACTGCAATGTTATCGCTTTTGAGTTATAAAGATTTACTAGAATACTTGATGAACCCATAATCTTTGTTACTGTTCTCAAACTACATGTTTGACCATCGGAAAAACAGGGAAGGGAAACAAAGAAACAAGGATGGCGGCCCGTCACACTCTAAAAGGGGATACTGCTTGGAAAAGATAAGTATATCGCATATCCCAAGTTCAGTACCTTTCGATTCCTCAAGGAAATCATTAATATCTTCCTTACTGCGGGTGGTGGAGTCATCCACGTGGTGAAAACCCTTGTCGGGACGAGCCGCCCCTCTATCCTTGTTTAACGACTGTGGGGGGTGGCAGCGCCGACACCGACAAGGAGCTCTGCCGGGGAACAACGCCAACCTGCTGCTGGGGGCTCGTTTCCCCTTTTTGGCACCCATGGTTTGAATGATGACCCGGAAAGTAGCTTCGCGTGCAAGGACAAAACATACCGATACAGTATAAATAAGGAAGGGAAAGGGATAGTACTTGCGAAAGAAAGATGGCACCTTTTCTCATTCATTTCCGATACAAAGTGGATAAGAAATTACATTCTGATCAGCTAAAATTTGTCAAACGCCTACATTTTTGGCTTACAAAAAGATAAATGCCCCGTAATGCCTTTCTTGTCCCTCTCCTCTCAGGGATTAGGTGAAGAAAGAATAGAGGGCAAAAGGAGCGCCTGGCCGGGATTCGACGCTTCCCAGCCAGGACCAGAGGGACGCGACCGGCGAGCAGAAGGGCCCTGTCCCCAGGCAGGGCGGACGAAGCCGACGGAGCGGACAAGAACAACAAGGGGAAAGAAGGTGGAGGGCAGGTGCAGATGGTGGCGCTGCCGGAGCCCAGCTGGTGATGATGGTACTGCCGGGGAATGCGACGCGTCAGAGACCTCATCCATGCTCCTGATGCGTCATAGGTCCCCGACCGCCATCGTCTTCCTCGTCGCCACCGCTCGAGGGGACGCCCCCGCCATCACCCAAGCTCCAGGCGTGGCTGAAAGCACAACATGCTCCCTTGGTGGTTTTGATAATCCATGACAACATACATTGTCTCTTGAACTAATGTTTTCCACTAAGTATATTTCAGGAAAAGTTCAATGATAGGGATGACAAAAGGATTGTGGAGAAACCCCAAGATGCAAGGAAATGGATTAGCAAAGCTTTAAGCAAGAGGACTCTACATTTTACTTTGTGAGAAATCACTTTGAGTCCATAGGAAAGCCAATACTATTAAAAGGGGGTAAGGTACTGTTGGTGAACAAGATGCTCCACGTGCACAAGAGATAGTCACCAAAAACACCCACAAACTCTTCCACAAAAGTCTGTCCAAGCCAAACATCCAAAATCGGTGCAACCAACAATTCCCACTCTGTCCCACCAATTCCCAAACTCAGACAGACTCATGCCAAACCCTAGCCATTCGGTGCAACCGATTCTGCATCGGTGCCACCGAGTTCAGTTGCCAACTTTCTGTTTAGCTATTTTCAGTCTTTGGTACCACCGAGTTTTGCCAGTCGGTCTCACCGAGTTTTTGGACCAACTCCCTGGATAGCCATTCACAAGAATCGGTACCACCGAGAATTGTGAATCGGTCCCACCGAGTTTATGGACCAACTCTCTGGTTAGCCATGGTCAAGAATTGGTACCACCGAGAATTGAGAATCGGCGTCACCGAGTTGTGCATTTTGACCATTGGTCACCTAATCGGTACCACCGAGAGTTATGTATCGGTCTCACCGAGATTCAAAAGTTACTGCCTTTTGGTCACTTCGGTACCACCGAGATTCACACATCGGTGTCACCGAGTTGGTCACTTTAGGTGTAACGGTTGGATTTTTGGGGATGCCTATATATACCCCTTCACCACCACCCACTCGAAAGAGAAGCACTCAGAACTATTCCATACTTGCCCCATCCTATTTTCTGAGAGAGAGCCACCTACTCATGTGTTGAGATCAAGCTATTCCATTCCTACCATATGAATCTTGATCTCTAGCCTCCCCAAGTTGCTTTCCACCAATCCAATCTCTTCCACCATAGCCAAATCTGTGAGAGAGTGATTGTGTGTTGAGGAGTCTATCATCTTGAAGCACAAGAGCAAGGAGTTCATCGACATTGCCGAGCCTATTACCTTTTGGAGGGTGGTGCCTCCTAGATTGGTTAGGTGTCGCTTGGGAGCCTCCTACTTCGTGTTGTGGAGTTGAACCAAGAAGTTTGTATGGGCAAGGAGATCGCCTACTTCGTGAAGATATACCCATAGTGAGGCTAGTCCTTCGTGGACGGAAGCCGTTATGGAATAGTCAAGGTTGCTACTTCGTAGACCCTTATGGGTGGAGCCCTCCGTGGACTCTCGCGACCGTTACCCTCCGTGGGTTGAAGACTCCATAAACGTGGACGTACGATAACACCACCTATCGGAACCACGGGAAAAATCTTCATGTCCCTCATGCGTTTGATCTCCCTATCTCAACTCCTTAATTCCATGTGCAATGTCTTTACTTTCCGCTGCCATACTTGTTGACTTGCATGTGTAGGGTGTGCTAGACTTGCTATAATTGCTAAAATCTGCCAACCAATTAACTTGGGAAAAGGTTAGGTTTTTAATTCCTGCTAGTAGTCTATTCACCCCCCCCTCTAGACACTCTTCTAGTTATCCCTCAATTGGTATCAGAGCATTGGTCTCCATTGCTTCGGTTTCATCACCGTGGAGGAAGATGGATGTGTCTAGTATAGGAAGCTTGAGTTGTAGAGTGCCTATTCATGATGGGTAGTACTATAGTCAATGGAAACATATGATGCTTGAGCTATTCAATGAATTTCATTTGAGCAAGTATGTTAAGAACCCCTACGTACCTCCCATTGATCCTTTACATCCCACACACGAAGAGGAAATTGATATGCTATGCAATCTTAAAACTGTTAATCTTATCGTTAGAGGATTGCCTAGAATTGTGCTTAATCAAATGAAGAATTTTGAATGTGCTTATACTTTGTGGAATGACTTGGAGAAATGATATCCAAGTTATTCATTGAGTAATCTTGATGAAATTCTTCATAAAGCTATTGCCTTTCACAAAATGACGCCTAGTGATCCCAAGTTTGATGACTATCTATTTGAGCTTAGAGATCTCATGCGTGCTAAAGGAGATGTCATAACTATCAACAACATCATTGTAGAAGACATTCGAATTCATAAATTTGAACATTGTCACGATCACAACCTTAACGAATCTCTTGTTCTTTGTGACGAGGATTTCCCACTTGATGATGACAATGTGGAACATGGCTACTATGATGAAGATGAGTTGTTCGACATCGAGCATGAGAAAATCATGAAGAATCTAAGTCTCATGGCAAACTTCAAGGATTACATGTCCGGAGGAAAAGAGTGGATCCTCGATAGCGGATGCACCGATCATATGACCGGAGATAGAGAAATGTTTGAAGAGATCACACCAAACCATGGACCGCGAAGGTATGTATCTTTTGGAGATAACTCCAAAGGTAAGGTACTTGGTCTCAGTAAGGTGGCCATATCCCATGATAGCTCTATTCAAAATGTCATGCTTGTTGAATCCCTTGGCTACAATCTTCTTTCCGTATCTAGACTTGCCGACTTTGGTTTTAATGTGCTATTCACGAAAGTAGATTGCCAAGTGTTTCGTCAAGATAATCATAACATGGTCTTTACCGGTTTCCGTAGAGGTGATCTATATATTGTTGATTTCACTAAGAGATCCAAACCTCGTACTTGTCTTATTGCAAAATCTTCTAAAGGTTGGCTTTGGCATAGAAGACTAGGACATGTTGGCATGCGTAATCTAGACAAGCTCTTCAAAGGTGATCATATACTTGGTGTTAAAGATGTTATCTTTGATAAAGATAGACCTTGTAGTGCTTGTCAAGCTGGAAAGCAAGTAGGTGGAAGTCATCCCGTAAAGAATATCATGACTACTAAGAGATCACTCGAGTTACTTCACATGGATCTTTTTGGTCCCAATGCTTACAAGAGCCTCGGTGGAAATTCCTATGGTCTAGTTATAGTTGATGATTTTTCCAGATTTACGTGGGTATTCTTTCTTGATGATAAGTCGCAGGTACAAAAGATCTTCAAGAACTTTGCTCGCAAAGCGCAAAATCAGTTTGAAGTAAAGATCAAGAAGGTTCGGAGCGATAACGGATCGGAGTTCAAGAACACCCATGTAGATACCTTTCTTGACAAAGAAGGTGTTTCACATGAGTTCTCGGCTACGTACACACCTCAACAAAATGGAGTTGTTGAGAGGAAGAACCGAACGCTTATTGAGATGGCAAGAACGATGCTTGATGAATACAAGACGCTAAGACACTTTTGGGCAGAAGCCATGGAAACAGCATGTCATGCCACGAACCGACTCTACTTGCACAAGCTTCTCGGTAAAACGGCATACGAGCTACTCACCGGTAACAAACCCCAAGTCGGATACTTTCGGGTATTCGGCTCAAAGTGCTACATTCTTGATAAGCATCGTCGTACTAAATTTGCTCCTAAATCTCATGAAGGTTTCCTACTCGGTTATGGATCGAACTCTCACACTTACCGTGTCTACAACAACTTCGCTCAAAAAGTTGAAGAGACGGTAGATGTGAAGTTTGATGAATCTAATGGTTCGCAAGTCGAACAATTGCCAAATGATGTAGGAGATAAGGACCCTTCGGCAGCTATCCAAGACTTGTCCATCGGCAAGATTCGTCCCATGGAGGTGAAGGAAAGTACTTCGTCAACTCAAGTGGAAGCCCCTACTTCATGACAAGGTGAACCTCAACATGACATGGAGGCATCCACAAGCGGTACACGACAAGATGAAGAGGAGGAAGTAAATCATGAAGATCCACCACAACCTCCTTCACCACCACCTCAAGGAAACGACACATTCAACAACAACAACGAAGATGAAGATGATGATGATGAAGAAGCTCCACCATCCAACAAGCAAAAGCTACCCCGAGTTCGAGCAGGAGTGACCAAGAACCATCCTCTCAACCAAATCTTTGGTGACATACAAACCGGGAGAATCACTCACTCTAAAACTCGCTTAGCTATCTTTTGTGAGCATTATTCTTTCATCTCTAGCATTGAACCCTTGAAGGTAGAACAAGCTCTTGAAGAACCGGATTGGGTGAACGCCATGCATGAAAAGCTTCACAACTTCGAGAGGAACGAAGTGTGGACACTCGTGGAGAAGCCCAAGGACAAGCACAACATCATCAGAACCAAATGGGTGTTTCGGAACAAGCAAGATGAAGACGGTCAAGTTGTACGCAACAAGGCACGTCTCGTAGCCCAAGGATATACGCAAGTCGAAGGTATGGACTACGGTGAGACCCATGCCCCTGTCGCTAGACTTGAAGCTATTCGCATTCTTCTTTTTTATGCTAATCACCATGATATCACGCTTTATCAAATGGACATTAAAAGTGCATTTTTGAATGGTGAGATTGAAGAAGAGGTCTATGTCAAACAAACCCCTGGTTTTGTGAATCCTAAGAAACCTAATCATGTCTACAAGCTTCGTAAAGCTCTTTATGGTCTTAAACAAGCCCCATGTGCTTGGTATAAATGCTTAACGAAGTTTCTTATTGAAAAGGGTTTTGAAATTGGTAAAATTGACGCAACCTTATTCACTAAGAGAGTTAATGGTGAATTATTTGTGTGCCAAATCTATGTGGATGATATTATCTTTGGATCTACTAACCCATAATTTAGTGAAAGATTTGGAACGTTGATGTCCGAGAAGTATGAGATGTCCATGATGTGTGAGCTAAAATTCTTTCTTGGTTTGCAAATCAAGCAAACGAGAGAAGGAACTTTCATCTCTCAAACCAAGTATACTAAGGACTTGATCAAGAAGTTCAACATGCAAGAGTGTAAAGGTATGAAAACTCCTATGCCTACTAGTGGACATGTTGATCTTACCAAGGAGGACGAACCGGTTGATCAAAAAGTTTATCGATCTATGATTGGTTCATTGCTATATCTATGTGCCTCCCGTCCCGATATTATGCTTAGTGTTTGCATGTGTGCTAGATATCAAGCCGCACCTAAAGAGTGTCATCTTTTGGCCGTGAAACGTATTGTCAGATATTTGATACAAACACCAAATTTTGGCATTTGGTATCCCAAGGGATCTTCCTTTAACCTTATTGGCTATTCCGATTCGGACTATGCCGGTGACAAGGTTGATAGAAAATCCACCTCGGGTACTGCTACTTCTTGAGCATGCGTTGGTTTTCCCTTGAAGAGGAAAGGGTGATGCAGCAAAGTAGATAAGTATTTCCCTCAGTTGTTGGGAACCAAGGTATCAATCCAGTAGGAGATACAAGCAAGTCCCCAATAGATGTACCTACACAAATAATCAAACACTTGCACCCAACGCTATAAAGGGGTTGTCAATCCCTTCACGGTTACTTGCAAGGATGAGATCTGATAGAGATAGATAGATAGGATTGCTAAAACGAAAAGTAAAACAAAAGTAAAAAGATTGCAGCTAAGTATTTTTGGTGTTTTTGGTTTATAGATCTGAAAATATAATGTGGAAAATAGACCCGGGGGCCATAGGTTTCACTAGAGGCTTCTCTCATGAAGGAAAATAATACGGTGGGTGAACAAATTACTGTCGAGCAATTGATAGAAAAGCGAATAATTATGAAGATATCCAAGGCAATGATTATGCATATAGGCATCACGTCCGTGTCAAGTAGACCAAAACGATTCTGCATCTACTACTATTACTCCACACATCGACCGACTCCTGCCTGCATCTAGAGTATTAAGTTCATGAAGAACAGAGTAACGCATTAGGTAAGATGACATGATGTAGAGAGATAAACTCAAGCAATATGATGAAAACCCCATCTTTTTATCCTCGATGGCAACAATACAAATACGTGCCTCGCTACCCCTACTTTGTCACTGGGTGAGGACACCGCAAGATTGAACCCAAAACTAAGCACTTCTCCCATTGCAAGAATTACCAATCTAGTTGGCCAAACCAAACCAATAACTCGAAGAGACTTGCAAAGATATGAAATCATGCATATAAGAATTTAGAGAAGATTCAAATAATATTCATAGATAATCTGAACATAAACCCACAATTCATAGGATCTCGACAAACACACCGCAAAAGAGTATTACATCGGATAGATCTCCATGAAGATCATGAAGAACATGGTATTGAAGAACAAAGAGAGAGAAGAAGCCATCTAGCTACTAGCTATGGACCCGAAGGTCTGTGGTGAACTACTCACGCATCATCGGAGGGGCAATGGAGTTGATGTAGATGCCCTCCGTGATCGAATCCCCCTCCGGCAGATTACCGGAAAAGGCTCCAAGATTGGATCTCACGGGAATAGAGGCTTCCGGCGGCGGAAAAGTATTTTTGTGGCTCTTTTTGGTATCCAGGGAATATTTGGGAATTTATAGGCCGAAGAATAGGGTTAGGAGGGCTGCCGTGGGGCCACAAGCCAGGGGGGCGCCCCCCCCCCTAGGGCGCGCCCTGATGGCTTGTGACGCCACGGCAGGTCTCCTGCCTTCATCTCCAAGTCTGCTGGGTTTCTTCTGGTCCAAGAAAAATCATTCCGAACATTTTATTCCGTTTGGACTCCGTTTAATATTCCTTATCTGCAATACTCAAAAACAAGGAAAAAACAGAAACTGGCACTAGGCTCTAGATTAATAGGTTAGTCCCAAAAATAATATAAAATAGCATATTAATGCATATAAAACATCCAAAACAGATAATATATTAGCATGGAACAATCAAAAATTATAGATACGTTGGAGACGTATCAAGCATCCCCAAGCTTAATTCCTGCTCGTCCTCGAGTAGGTAAATGATAAAAAAACAGAATTTTTGATGTGGAATGCTACCTAACATATTTATCCATGTAATATTCTTTATTGTGGCATGAATATTCAGATCCATAAGATTCAAAACAAAAGTCTAATATTGACATAAAAACAGTAATACTTCAAGCATACTAACAAGGCAATCGTGTCCTTTCGAAATAACATGGCCTTAGAAAGTTATCCCTACAAAATCATATGGTCTGGCAATGCTCCATCTTCCCCACACAAAGTATCTAAATCATGCACAACCCCAATGACAAGTCAAGCAATTGTTTCACACCTTTTATGTTCTCATACCATTTCAACTTTCACGCAATACATGAGCGTGAGCCATGGATATAGCACTATAGGTGGAATAGAATACGGTGGAGGTTGTGAGGAAAAAGGAGAAGATAGTGTCACATCAACTAGGCGTATCAATGGGCTATGGAGATGCACATCGATAGATATCAATGTGAGTGAGTAGGGATTGCCATGCAAAGAATGCACTAGAGCTATAAGTGTATGAAAGCTCAAAAAGAAAACTAAGTGGTTGTGCATATGAAAAATTCCACTAGTTATATGAAAGTGACAAAATAGGAGACTCTCTATCATGAAGATCATGGTGCTACTTTGAAGCACAAGTGTGGCAAAAGAAAGTGGCATTGTCCCTTCTCTCTTTCTCTCATTTTTTTTCTTCTTTTTTTTCTTTTTGGTGGGCATCTTTGGCCTCTTTTTTTTTATGGGCTTCGCTGGCCTCTTTTATTTTTTTGTAAAGTCCGGAGACTCATCCCAACTTGTGAGGGATTCATAGCTTCCATCATCCTTTTCTCTCACGGGACAAATGCTCTAATAATGGAAATCATCACACTTTTATTTACTTACAACTCGATACCTAGAACAAAGTATGACTCTATATGCAATATGAAAGTGATGGTGCGTGTCATGAAAAACAGAACGGTGGAAGTTGCATGGCAATATATCTCAGAATGTCTATGGAAATGCCATAATAGGTAGGTATGGTGGCTGTTTTGAGGAAAGTATATGGTGGCTGTTTTGAGGAAGGTGGGTTTAATGCACCGGCAAAAGTTGCGCGGTACTAGAGAGGCTAGCAAAGGCGGAAGGGTCAGAGTGCGTATAATCCATGGACTCAACATTAGTCATTAAGAACTCACATACTTATTACAAAAGTCTATTAGTTATCGAAGCAAAGTATTAGACGCATGCTCCTAGGGGAGAGGTTGGTAGGAGTTAACCAATGCGCGCTCACGACCCTCACACAAAGGTTGACAATCATTAAACAAATCATGCTCCGACTTCGTTACATAACGGTTCACCATACGTGCATGCTACGGGAATCACAAACTTTAACACAAGTATTTCTTCCAATTCACAATTACTCACTAGCATGACTCTCATATTACCATCTTCATATCTCAAAACTATATGCAAGGAATGAAACTTCTCATAGTATTCAATGTTGGAAATATGCCCTAGAGGCAATAATAAATTAGTTATTATTATATTTCCTTGTTCATGATAATCGTTTATTATCCATGCTATAATTGTATTGATTGGAAACTCAAATACATGTGTGGGTACATAGACAACACTATGTCCCTAGTAAGCCTCTAGTTAACTAGCTCGTTGATCAAAGATGGTTAAGGTTTCCTAGCCATGGACATGAGATGTCATTTGATAACGGGATCACATCATTAGGAGAATGATGTGATGGACAAGACCCAAACTATAAACGTAGCATATGATCGTGTCAGTTTATTGCTATTGTTTTTCGCATGTCAAGTATCTGTTCCTATGACCATGAGATCATGCAACTCCCTGACATCGGAGGAATACCTTGTGTGTATCAAACGTCGCAACGTAACTGGGTGACTATAAAGGTGCTCTACAGGTATCTCCGAGGGTGTCTGTTGGGTTGGCATGGATCAAGACTGGGATTTGTTACTCCGTGTGACGGAGAGGTATCTCAGGGCCCACTCGGTAATACAACATCACAATGAGCCTTGCAAGCAATGTGACTAAAGTGTTAGCCACGAGATCTTGTATTACGGAACGAGTAAAGAGACTTGCCGGTAACGAGATTAAACTAGGTATAGAGATACCGACGATCGAATCTCGGGCAAGTAACATACCGAAGAACAAAGGGAACAGCATACGGGATTAACTGAATCCTTGACATAGAGGTTCGACCGATAAAGATCTTTGTAGAATATGTAGGAGCCAATATGGGCATCCAGGTCCCGCTATTGGTTATTGATCGTAGAGGTGTCTCGGTCATGTCTACATAGTTCTCGAACCCGCAGGGTCTACACACTTAACGTTTGGTGACGATTAGTATAGTTGAGTTATTTTGTTGGTGACCGAAGGTTGTTCGGAGTCCCGGATAAGATCCCGGACATGACGAGGATCTCCGGAATAGTCCGGAGGTAAAGATTGATGTATGTGATAATAGTGTTTTGATCTCCGGAAGGGTTCCGGAATTCACCGGAAAGCCCACGAGGTATTGGAAAGTGCAAAAGGAAGTTTTGCTGCTGCCTTAAGCGGTACTACCGCTGGTAAGGCAGTACTATCGCTTGTGTGAAGCGGTACTACCGCTCAAGCGGTACTACCGCTCGTGAGCGGTACTACCGCTTGTGCGCGGTACTGCAGGGATTCGAGTTGGACTCTTTCCCTGCGGGCCAAACCGACCTTGTGCGGGCAAAACCGACCTGGAGGAGGCTTTTACTCCAAGTTTAGACCCCAAGGCTCAACATATAAATAGAGGGGCAGGGCTAGCACACGGGACACATTAAGATTTCCCAAGCCGTGTGTCGGCAACCCTAACCCTCTAGTTCTCCCGTCATAATCTCCGTAGTGCTTGGCGAAGCCCTGCAGAGATTGTTCCTCACCACCATCACCATGCCGTCGTGCTGCCGGAACTCATCTACTACTTCACCATCGCTCGCTGGATCGAGGAGGTGAAGGCGTCATCAAGCCGTACGTGTGTTGAACGCGGAGGTGTCGTCCGTTCGGCACTAGTTCGTGATCGGATCGAGGGACGACTTGCGATTTGGATCGCGGAGACGTTCGACTACATCAACCGCGTTTCTTAACGCTTCCGCTCAGCGATCTACAAGGGTATGTAGATTCACTCTCCCTCTCGTAGATGCTCATCACCATGGATAGATCTTGTGTGTGCGTAGGAAATTTTTTGTTTCCCATGCAACGTTCCCCAACAGTGGTATCAGAGCTAGGTCTATGCGTAGATGAGATCTCGAGTAGAACACAAACGAGTTGTGGGCGTGGGTGTATACATATTGCTTGTCGTTACTAGTTGATACTTGATTCGGCGGTATTGTGAGATGAAGCGGCCCGGACCGACATTACGCGTACGCTTACGCGAGACAGGTTCCTTCAACTGACATGTAACTTCGTTGCATAAAGATGGCTAGCGGGTGTCTGTCTCTCTCACTTTAGTTGAATCGATTTCAATGAAGAGGGTTCTTTTAGAAGATCAAAAAGCAATCACTACACCACGTTGTGGTTTTGCGTAGGTAAGAACGGTTCTTGCAAACCCGTAGCAGCCACGTAAAATATGCAACAAAAATTAGAGGACGTCTAACTTGTTTTTGCAGGGTATGTTGTGATGTGATATGGCCAAGTACATGATGAGATATATGTGATGTATGAGATGATCATGTGTTGTATAGAATATCATGACTTGCATGTCAATGAGTACGGCAACTGGCAGGAGCCATAGAGTTGTCTTTAATTATTTTCGCCGTTTTTGCTTTACTTTATCGCTATGAGTTAGCTATAGTCGTGGAAGCATCAGTCGGCGCGACAACCTCATGGCGACACGTTGATGGAGATCATGGTGTCATGCCGGTGACGATGGAGATCATGCCGGTGCTTTGCAGATGGAGATCAAAAGCACAAGTTCATGGCCATATCATGTCACTTATGATTTGCATGTGATGTTAATCCTTTTATGCATCTTATTTTGCTTAGGACGACGGTAGCATTATAAGGTGATCCCTCACTTAAATTTCAAGATAAAATTGTGTTCTCCCCGAGTGTGCACCGTTGCGAAAGTTCGTCGTTTCGAGACACGCCGTGATGATCGGGTGTGATAGACTCTACGTTCACATACAACGGGTGTAAGCCATGTTGCACGTGCGGAACACTCGGGTTAAACTTGATGAGCCTAGCATGTACAGACATGGCCTCGGAACACAAGAGACCGAAAGGTCGAACATGAGTCATATAGTAGATATGATCAACATGAAGATGTTCACCATTGAAACCACCTCAACTCACGTGATGATCGGACTTGAGTTGGTGGATTTGGATCATGTTACACTCGAATGACCGGAGGGATGTCAATTTGAGTGGGAGTTTTTAAGTAATATGATTAACTAAACTCATTATCTAGAACAATAGTCTAAGTTGTCTTTGCTATATTTATGTTGTAGATCATGGCTCGCGCAGTAGCACCCCTGAATTTTAATGCGTTCCTAGAGGAAGCTAAGTTGAAAGATGATGCAAGTAACTTTGTGGACTGGGCCCGTAATCTAAGGATTATCCTTACGGCTTCCCAGAAGGCTTATGTCCTTGATGCACCGCTTGGTGATCCACCCGCTCCAGTTGAGTCTCTAGACGTTGTGAACGCCTGGCAGGCTCGTTCTGAAGATTACTCAATAGTTCAATGTGCAATATTGTATGGCTTAGAACCGGGACTTCAAAGACATTTTGAACGTCATGGAGCATATGATATGTTCCAGGAGTTGAAGTTTATCTTTCAGAAGAATGCCCGGATTGAGAGATATGAGATCTCCGATAAGTTCTATGCTTGCAAGATGGAGGAGAACGGGTCTATCAGTGATCACGTGCTCAGAATGTCTGGGTACTCCACCCGTCTGGCTGAATTGGGGATGCCCCTTCCGTCAGAGGCTATCACTGACAGAGTTCTTCAATCATTGCCACCTAGCTACAAGAGCTTCGTGTTGAACTATAACATGCACGGGATGAACAAGTCAGTCGCCGAGCTATTTGCGATGCTGAAAGCCGCTGAGTCTGAAATTCAGAAGGAGCATCAAGTGTTGATGGTCAATAAAACCACTAGTTTCAAGAAAAATGGCAAGGGTAAGAAGGGTAACTCCAAGAAGAGTGGCAAAGCAGTTGCTCCTCTCGTGAAGAAACCCAAGGCTGGACCCAAACCAGAAACTGTGTGTTTTCATTGCAAGGGAACTGGACACTGGAAGCGGAACTGCCCCAAGTATTTGGCTGACAAGAAGGCGGCCAACAACAAACAAGGTATATATGATATACATGTTATTGATGTGTACCTTACCAACTCTCGTTGTAGTGCCTGGGTATTTGATACCGGTGCGGTTGCTCATATTTGCAACTCAAAACAGGAACTGCGGAATAGACGGAGGCTGGCAAAGGACGAAGTGACGATGCACGTGGGAAATGGTTCCAAGGTTGATGTGATCGCCGTCGGCACGCTCGCTCTTCGATTACCATCGGGATTAGTGCTAAACCTGAATAAATGTTATTTGGTGCCTGCGTTAAGCATGAACATTATATCTGGATCTTGTTTATTGCGAGACGGTTACTCATTTAAATCAGAGAATAATGGTTGTTCTATTTATATGAGTAATATCTTTTATGGTCATGCACCCAATATGAGGGGTTTATTCTTATTGAATCTCGATAGTAATGATACACATGTTCATAACATTGATGCCAAAAGATGTAAAATTGATAATGATAATACCACTTTCTTGTGGCACTGCCGTCTAGGTCATATTGGCGTAAAACGCATGAGGAAGCTCCATGCTGATGGACTTTTAGAGTCACTTGATTTTGAATCACTTGACACATGTGAGCCATGCCTCATGGGCAAGATGACTAAAACGCCGTTCTCTGGAACAATGGAATGGGCAAGTGACTTGTTGGAAATCATACATACTGATGTGTGCGGTCCGATGAGTATTGAGGCGCGCGGTGGTTATCGTTACTTTCTCACCTTCACTGATGACTTAAGTAGATATGGGTATATTTACTTAATGAAACACAAGTCTGAAACATTTGAAAAGTTCAAACAATTTCAGAGTGAAGTTGAGAATCATCGTTACAAGAAGATTAAATTCCTACGATCTGATCGAGGAGGAGAATATCTGAGTTATGAGTTTGGTAGTCACTTAAGACAATGTGGAATTGTTTCACAACTGACACCGCCTGGAACACCACAGCGTAATGGTGTGTCCGAACGTCGTAATCGAACCTTATTGGATATGGTGCGATCTATGATGTCTCTTGCCGATTTGCCACTATCGTTTTGGGGTTATGCATTAGAGACAGCTGCATTCACTTTAAATAGGGCACCATCGAAATCCGTTGAGACGACGCCATATGAACTTTGGTTTGGCAAGAAGCCAAAGATGTCGTTTCTTAAAGTTTGGGGATGTGATGCTTATGTCAAAAAGCTTCAGCCTGAAAAGCTGGAACCCAAAGCGGAAAAATGCGTCTTCATAGGATACCCAAAAGAGACAGTTGGGTATACCTTCTACCTCAGATCCGAAGGCAAAGTGTTTGTCGCTAAAAACGGAACATTTCTTGAGAAAGAGTTTCTCTCGAAAGAATTGAGTGGGAGGAAGATAGAACTTGATGAGGTTGTTGAACCTTTACTTCAACCTGAGAGTAGCGCAGCGCAGAAAGTTGTTTCTGTGGAGCCTACATTAGCTGAAGAGGAAGTTAATGATGATGATCATGAAGCTTTGGATCAAGTTGCTATCGAACCTCGTAGGTCGACAAGGACGCGTACTACTCCTGAGTGGTACGGCAACCCTGTCTTAGAGGTCATGTTGTTGGACAACGATGAACCTACGAGCTATGGAGAAGCGATGATGGGCCCGGATTCCGAGAAGTGGTTAGAGGCCATGAAATCCGAGATGGGATCCATGTATGAAAACAAAGTGTGGACTTTGGAAGTATTACCTGAAGGGCGTAAGGCCATTCAGAACAAATGGATCTTTAAGAGGAAGACGGACGCGGACGGTAATGTCACCGTCTATAAAGCTCGACTTGTGGCAAAGGGTTTTTCACAAGTTCAAGGAGTTGACTACGATGAGACCTTCTCACCCGTAGCGATGCTTAAGTCCGTCAGAATCATGTTAGCAATAGCTGCCTTTTTCGATTATGAAATTTGGCAGATGGATGTCAAAACAGCGTTCCTTAACGGTTTCCTTAAGGAAGAGTTGTATATGATGCAACCAGAAGGTTTTGTCGATCCAGAGAATGCTGACAAAGTTTGCAAACTCCAGCGATCCATTTATGGACTGGTGCAAGCATCTCGGAGTTGGAATCTTCGCTTTGATGAGGTGATCAAAGCGTTCGAGTTTATACAAGTTTACGGAGAAGCTTGTATTTACAAGAAAGTGAGTGGGAGCTCTATAGCGTTTCTAATATTATATGTGGATGACATATTGCTGATTGGACACAATATAGAAATGTTGGAAGGCGTGAAGGAATATTTGAACAAGAGTTTTTCAATGAAGGACCTAGGAGAAGCTGCTTTCATATTAGGCATCAAGATCTATAGAGATAGATCGAGACGCTTAATAGGACTTTCACAAAGCACATACCTTGACAAGATTTTGAAGAAGTTCAAAATGGATCAGTCCAAGAAGGGGTTCTTGCCTATTTTGCAAGGTGTGAAGTTGAGTAAGACTCAATGCCCAGTGACTGCAGAAGATAGAGAAAACATGAGTGTCAACCCCTATGCTTCAGCCATAGGCTCTATCATGTATGCAATGCTGTGCACAAGACCCGATGTCAGCCTTGCCATAAGTATGGTCGGAAGGTTTCAAAGTGATCCAGGAATGGAACACTGGACGGCGGTCAAGAATATCCTGAAGTACCTGAAAAGGACTAACGACATGTTTCTCGTTTATGGAGGTGATCAAGAGCTCGTCGTAAAGGGTTACGTCGATGCAAGCTTTGACACTGATCCGGATGACTCTAAATCACAAACCGGATACGTATTTATTCTTAATGGGGGTGCGGTTAGCTGGTGCAGTTCCAAGCAAAGCGTAGTAGCTGATTCTACATGCGAAGCGGAGTACATCGCTGCCTCGGAGGCGGCGAAGGAAGGTGTCTGGATGAAGGAGTTCATGACAGATCTTGGAGTAGTGCCTAGTGCGCTTAACCCAATGACTCTGTTTTGTGATAATACTGGTGCCATTGCTCTAGCCAAGGAACCAAGATTTCACAAGAGGACCAGACACATAAAGCGACGTTTCAATTCCATCCGCGATTACATCAAGGAGGAGGACATAAATATTTGCAAAGTACACACGGATCTAAATGTTGCAGATCCGATGACTAAACCTCTTCCAAGGGCTAAACATGAACAACACCAGAACTGCATGGGTGTTCGATTCATTACAATGTAAATCACATAGTGATGTGAACTAGATTATTGACTCTAGTGCAAGTGGGAGACTGTTGGATATATGCCCTAGAGGCAATAATAAATTAGTTATTATTATATTTCCTTGTTCATGATAATCGTTTATTATCCATGCTATAATTGTATTGATTGGAAACTCAAATACATGTGTGGGTACATAGACAACACTATGTCCCTAGTAAGCCTCTAGTTAACTAGCTCGTTGATCAAAGATGGTTAAGGTTTCCTAGCCATGGACATGAGATGTCATTTGATAACGGGATCACATCATTAGGAGAATGATGTGATGGACAAGACCCAAACTATAAACGTAGCATATGATCATGTCAATTTATTGCTATTGTTTTTTGCATGTCAAGTATCTGTTCCTATGACCATGAGATCATGCAACTCCCTGACATCGGAGGAATACCTTGTGTGTATCAAACGTCGCAACGTAACTGGGTGACTATAAAGGTGCTCTACAGGTATCTCCGAGGGTGTCTGTTGGGTTGGCATGGATCAAGACTGGGATTTGTTACTCCGTGTGACGGAGAGGTATCTCAGGGCCCACTCGGTAATACAACATCACAATGAGCCTTGCAAGCAATGTGACTAAAGTGTTAGCCACGAGATCTTGTATTACGGAACGAGTAAAGAGACTTGCCGGTAAAGAGATTGAACTAGGTATAGAGATACCGACGATCGAATCTCGAGCAAGTAACATACCGAAGAACAAAGGGAACATCATACGGGATTAACTGAATCCTTAACATAGAGGTTCGACCGATAAAGATCTTCGTAGAATATGTAGGAGCCAATATGGGCATCCAGGTCCCGCTATTGGTTATTGATCGTAGAGGTGTCTCGGTAATGTCTACATACCTCTCGAACCCGCAGGGTCTACACACTTAACGTTTGGTGACGATTAGTATAGTTGAGTTATTTTGTTGGTGACCGAAGGTTGTTCGGAGTCCCGGATAAGATCCCGGACATGACGAGGATCTCCGGAATAGTCCGGAGGTAAAGATTGATGTATGTGATAATAGTGTTTTGATCTCCGGAAGGGTTCCGGAATTCACCGGAAGGGGTTCCGGATGTTTACCGAAGTGTTCGGGTGCAGCAACACTTTATATGAGCCAAAGGGGTAAAGCCCACGAGGTATTGGAAAGTGCAAAAGGAAGTTTTGCTGCTGCCTTAAGCGGTACTACCGCTGGTAAGGCAGTACTACTGCGTAAGCGGTACTACCGCTTGTGTGAAGCGGTACTACCGCATAAGCGGTACTACCGCTTGTGTGAAGCGGTACTACCGCTCAAGCGGTACTACCGCTCGTGAGCGGTACTACCGCTTGTGCGCGGTACTGCAGGGATCCGAGTTGGACTCTTTCCCTGCGGGCCAAACCGACCTTGTGCGGGCAAAACCGACCTGGAGGAGGCTTTTACTCCAAGTTTAGACCCCAAGGCTCAACATATAAATAGAGGGGCAGGGCTAGCACACGGGACACATTAAGATTTCCCAAGCCGTGTGTCGGCAACCCTAACCCTCTAGTTCTCCCGTCATAATCTCCGTAGTGCTTGGCGAAGCCCTGCAGAGATTGTTCCTCACCACCATCACCACGCCGTCGTGCTGCCAGAACTCATCTACTACTTCACCATCGCTCGCTGGATCGAGGAGGTGAAGGCGTCATCAAGCCGTACGTGTGTTGAACGCGGAGATGCCGTCCGTTCGGCACTAGTTCGTGATCGGATCGAGGGACGACTTGCGATTTGGATCGCGAAGACGTTCGACTACATCAACCGCGTTTCTTAACGCTTCCGCTTAGCGATCTACAAGGGTATGTAGATTCACTCTACCTCTCGTAGATGCTCAGCACCATGGATAGATCTTGTGTGTGCGTAGGAAAATTTTTGTTTCCCATGCAACGTTCCCCAACATTCAATGCACTTAATATGAAAGTTTTTATTATATCCCTCTTGGATGCCCATTATATTAGGACTAAATTCATAACCTAAACCAATTACCATGCTGTTTAAAGACTCTCAAAATAATATAAGTGAGGTACGAGAGTTCAATATTTCTATAAAATAAAACACCACCGTGCTCTAAAAGATATAAGTGAAGCACTAGAGCAACATTGCCTAGCTCAAAAGATATAAGTGAAGCACATAGAGTATTCTAATAAATTCATGATTCAGCGTGTCCCTCTCAAAAGATGTGTGCAGCAAGGATGATTGTGGCAAACTAAAAAGCAAAGACTCATATCATACAAGACGCTCCAAGCAAAACACATATCATGTGGTGAATAAAAATATAGCCTCAAGTAAATTTACCGATGGATTGAAGACGAAAGAGGGGATGCCTTCCAGGGCATCCCCAAGCTTAGGCTTTTTGGTATCCTTGAATATGGCTTGGGGTGCCTTGGGCATCCCCAAGCTTAGTCTCTTGCCACTCCTTATTCCATAGTCCATCAAATCTTTACCCAAAACTTGAAAACTTCACAACACAAAACTCAACAGAAAACTCATGAGATCCGTTAGTATAAGAAAAATAAACCACCACTTTAGGTACTGTTGTGAACTCATTCTTTATTTATTTTGGTGTAATATCTACTGTATTATAACTTCTCCATGGTTCATACCCCCCGATACAACCCATAGATACATCAAAATAAGCAAACAACACAAAGAAAACAGAATCTGTCTAAAACAGAACAGTCTGTAGCAATCTATAGACTTCGAATACTTGTGTAACTCCAAAAATTCTGAAACATTAGGACAATCAGGGAAATTTGTATATCAATCTTGTGTAAAAATTTGAGATCAAAATCACATTCCAGTGAATTTACAATATTCCTGGACTGAGAGCAAAAGTTTCTGTTTTTCAGCAAAATCAAATCACAAACACCGTAGACCATCCCAAAGGTCTTACTTGGCTCAAACACTAATTTAAACAAGAAAACACAATTACTACAGAGGTAATAATGTGCAAAACACTCAAAAACAGAAGCAAAAACAAAAGCATAAAAATAAAATTGGGTTGCCTCCCAACAAGCGCTGTTGTTTAACGCCCCTAGCTAGGCATAACACAATAGATCTAGCTATTGTCATCTTTGGTATGCAATCCATAAGTAGCTCTCATAATAGATTCATAAGGTAATTTTATTTTCTTTCTAGGAAAGTGCTACATGCCTTTCCTTAATGGAAATTGGAATCTAATATTTCCTTCCTCCATATCAATTATTGCACCAATCGTTCTAAGGAAAGGTCTACCAAGAATAATAGGACATGTAGGATTGCAATCTATATCAAGAACAATGAAATCTACGGGCACATAATTCCTATTCGCAACAATAAGAACATCATTAATCCTTCCCATAGGTTTCTTAATAGTGGAATCCGCAAGATGCAAATTTAACGAGCAATCATCAAATTCATGGAAACCTAGCACATCACATAAAGTTTTTGGAATCGTGGAAACGCTAGCACCCAAATCACACAAAGCATGGCACTCATAATCTTTAATTTTAATCTTAATAGTAGGTTCCCACTCATCATAAAGCTTTCTAGGTATAGAAACTTCCAACTCAAGTTTTTCTTCAAAAGATTTCATCATAGCATCAACGATATGTTTAGTAAAAGCTTTATTTTGATTATAAGCATGAGGAGAATTCAACATGGATTGCAACAAGGAAATACAATCAATAAAAGAACAACTATCATAATTAAAGTCCTTGAAATCCAAAAGAGTGGGTTCATTGCTATTTAAAGTTTTGACCTCTTCAATCCCACTTTTATCAATCTTAGCATCAAGATCTATAAACTCCGAATCATTGGGACGCCTTTTAACTAAAGTTGACTTATCTCCAGTCCCATCTTTATCAAGATCTATATTAGAAAACAAAGATTCAATAGGAATCACATCAATCACTTTAAGATCTTCATCATTATTATCACGAGAACACACCTTTTCAAGCCATTCACGCTTAGCACGTATTCTAGCGGTTCTTTCCTTAAACTCATCAATAGAAATTCTCATAGCTTTTAAAGACTCATTAATATCATGCTTGGGTGGAATAGATCTAATTTTAAAAGAATCAATCTCAAGTGAAATTCTATCAACGTTCCTAGCCAAATCATCAATCTTGAACAATTTTTCTTCAATCATAGCATTGAAACTCTTTTGCGAACTAATAAATTCTTTAATATTATTCTCAAGATCAGAGGACATCTTATTATAATTTCCATAAGAATTGTTGTAGGAATTACGATAATTATTAGAGGAATTACTAGGAAACAGCCTAGGATTGAAATTACCTCTACGCGTTATTACCAAAATTGTTCCTACCAACAAAATTTACATCCATAGATTCATTATTATTTCCAATCAAAGAAGACAAAGGCATATCATTAGGATCAATAGGAGCACTCTTACTAGCAAACAATTTCATCAATTCATCCATCTTTTCACTCAAAGTATTTATTTCTTCAATAGCATGCACTTTTTTACTAGTAGGAGATCTTTCTGTATGCCATTGAGAGTAATTTGCCATAATATTATCTAGGAGTTTAGTAGCTTCTCCTAATGTGATTTCCATAAAAGTACCACCCGTGGCGGAATCTAAGAGATTCCTAGAAGCAAAATTCAATCCCGCATAAAAAAATCGTATAATCATCCATAAACTCAAACCATGCGCGAGGCAATTTCTAATCATTAGTTTCATCCTCTCCCAAGATTGTGCAACATGCTCATGATCAAGTTGCTTAAAGTTCATTATATCATTCCTAAGGGAGATGATCTTAGCGGGCGGAAAGTACTTGGAAATAAAAGCATCTTTACACTTATTCCATGAATCAATACTATTTTTAGGCAAAGATGAAAACCAAGTTTTAGCACGATCTCGTAGTGAGAACGGAAATAGCTTCAATTTAACATTATCATTATCCACATCTTTCTTCTTTTGCATATCACACAACTCAATGAAAGTATTTAGATGGGATGCGGCATCTTCACTAGGAAGGCCGGAAAATTGTTCTTTCATAACAAGATTAAGCAAAGCGGCATTAATTTCATAAGATTCCGCACTAGTGGCGGGAGCAATCGGAGTACTAATAAAATCATTATTATTAGTATTGGAAAAGTCACACAATTTGGTATTCTCTTGAGTCATCGTGACAAAGCAAGCAATCTAGCACACAAGCAAACAAAAGGCAAACGAAAAGACGAACGGAAGAAGGGCGAATACAAAGGCAAATCTTTTTGGTATTTTCTGAAAATCGTTTTAGAAGTGGGGGAGAGGAAAACGAGAGGCAAATGGCAAATAATGTAAATGCAAGAGATGAGTTTGTGATGGGTACTTGGTAGGCTTGATGTAGATCTCCCCGGCAACGGCGCCAGAAATCCTTCTTGCTACTTCTTGAGCATGCGTTGGTTTTCCCTTGAAGAGGAAAGGGTGATGCAGCAAAGTAGATAAGTATTTCCCTCAGTTGTTGAGAACCAAGGTATCAATCCAGTAGGAGATACAAGCAAGTCCCCAATAGATGTACCTACAAAAATAATCAAACACTTGCACCCAACGCTATAAAGGGGTTGTCAATCCCTTCATGGTTACTTGCAAGGATGAGATCTGATAGAGATAGATAGATAGGATTGCTAAAATGAAAAGTAAAAAGATTGCAGCTAAGTATTTTTGGTATTTTTGGTTTATAGATCTGAAAATATAATGTGGAAAATAGACCCGGGGGCCATAGGTTTCACTAGAGGCTTCTCTCATGAAGGAAAATAATACGGTGGGTGAATAAATTACTGTCGAGCAATTGATAGAAAAGCGAATAATTATGAAGATATCCAAGGCAATGATTATGCATATAGGCATCAGGTCCGTGTCAAGTAGACCAAAACGATTCTGCATCTACTACTATTACTCCACACATCGACCGACTCCTACCTGCATCTAGAGTATTAAGTTCATGAAGAATAGAGTAACACATTAGGTAAGATGACATGATGTAGAGGGATAAACTCAAGCAATATGATGAAAACCCCATCTTTTTATCCTCGATGGCAACAATACAAATACGTGCCTCGCTACCCCTACTTTGTCACTGGGTGAGGACACCGCAAGATTGAACCCAAAACTAAGCACTTCTCCCATTGTAAGAATTACCAATCTAGTTGGCCAAACCAAACCAATAACTCGAAGAGACTTGCAAAGATATGAAATCATGCATATAAGAATTCAGAGAAGATTCAAATAATATTCATAGATAATCTTAACATAAACCCACAATTCATCGGATCTCAACAAACACACCGCAAAAGAGTATTACATCGGATAGATCTCCATGAAGATCATGAAGAACATGGTATTGAAGAACAAAGAGAGAGAAGAAGTCATCTAGCTACTAGCTATGGACCCGAAGATCTGTGGTGAACTACTCACGCATCATCGGAGGGGCAATGGAGTTGATGTAGATGCCCTCCGTGATCGAATCCCCCTCCGGCAGATTACCGGAAAAGGCTCCAAGATTGGATCTCACGGGAACAGAGGCTTCCGGCGGCGGAAAAGTATTTTTGTGGCTCTTTTTGGTATCCAGGGAATATTTGGGAATTTATAGGCCGAAGAATAGGGTTAGGAGGGCTGTCGTGGGGCCACAAGCCAGGGGGGCGCCCCCTCCTAGGGCGCGCCCTGGTGGCTTGTGACGCCACGACAGGTCTTCTGCCTTCATCTCCAGGTCTGTTGGGTTTCTTCTGGTCCAAGAAAAATCATTCCGAAGATTTTATTCCGTTTGGACTCCGTTTAATATTCCTTATCTGCAATACTCAAAAACAAGGAAAAAACAAAAACTAGCACTAGGCTCTAGATTAATAGGTTAGTCCCAAAAATAATATAAAATAGCATATTAATGCATATAAAACATCCAAAACAGATAATATATTAGCATGGAACAATCAAAAATTATAGATACGTTGGAGACATATCAGGTACTTGTCAATTTCTTGGTAGATCTCTTGTGTCTTAGTCCTCCAAGAAACAAAACTCGGTATCTCTATCTACTGCCGAAGCTGAGTATATTGCGGCCGGATCATGTTGTGCACAATTACTATGGATGACACAAACGCTGAAGGATTTTGGAATCCATGTGAAAAATGTTCCATTACTTTGTGACAATGAAAGTGCTATTAAAATTGGTCATAATCCTCTGCAACATTCTCGAACTTAGCATATTCAAGTTCGACATCATTTCATTCGTGATCATGTTGCCAAAGGAGATATTGATCTTAAGCATGTTCGTACCAACAAGCAATTGGCCGATATCTTTACTAAGCCACTTGATGAGAAAGTGTTTTGTTACTTGAGGAGTGAGTTGAACATCATTGATGCATCAAACTTGAGCTAGACTCACTCAATTGCATGCGAGGGCATGAGCTTACATGATACTTCCATGATACACTTGACATATTATTTTATTCCATGGAAATATATGCTCCCTTGCATTGCAACTAACCTTTTGTAGGTACTTGGAAGAACTTCACTTCACAAGATTGCCAACAACTCCAATCATAAGCAATCTTGTCATGACCAAGTATTCACAACCCCTCTTGATGATGGAAGGAAGAAGACAACAAAACATATCCTTGACACATATATAAATTTCTCAATTGGTATCATGTCATCTTGATATATCATGTTCTTCCTTGCGTGACTAACCTATGTAGGTGATAAGTGTACCAAAACAAGAAGGATTGCTCCCAACTCAAGATGAACTTCATCAACCTCGAACATCCTCAACAGGTTCACCTACAAGCTACGTCATCAACATCACTCGAAGGTATGCACTTATATCCTTGAAAAGGCTTTACTCCAAGTCATGAGCTAAAGCAACTCAAGTGATATGAAAACATTAAAATGCTTAATCGAAAAATGGTAAGCCCATTTTGAGCTTAACGATGAGTATGACCTATGATCAAGTATTCTTGCTTGGCTCCTAAGTCAATATACTCTAATATAGGTGACCTAGTCACCGTCCATCATCTAGTTAAGTATCTTGTTTGGTTCATTCTCTATTTGCAAGATTTCTTGGAACCACTCAAATCTTCTCTAGTTGACATCTCTTTGTAAACTATTTTGCATTCTCTTTGAAGATCCTTTTGACATTTTGTTACAAGTTTTCCAATATTTGCAAGTTTCTCAAACATTGCCAAATTTCTGTTTAGCCCTAGGAGCCTCCGGTACAAATGACTCGGTTCTACCGATTATGCAGATTGGCTGCAAATACACATCTCGGTTCCACCGACTTATTTGCCTCGAAGCCACCGACCTTGCTATCTTTCCTATCCTTTGTTAAAATTAGCAATTCTCCAACTCTTCGATGATCCCTTATTTAAAAAAAAGGGGGGAGAAATTTCATTCTAGGATCCCCAACTCAAAGGAGGAGAAGTCTTACAAGCTCTCAGATCAGCCAAAGAGGAGAAATTATTTTCCATGATTCCCTCAGTTTTTAATGCTCTCCATGATCCCTACATTCTATGACCCTTGTTCTCAAGGATCCCTTCCTACTCCATGATCCCTGTGTCTAACCCTGTGTATGGACCTTTTTGGAAATTAATGCCAAAGGAGGAGAAATACCAAAGCTTCAATGCTAAAGGGGGAGATACATGCTTCAATGCAAAGGGGGAGAAAACAACCAAGGGGGAGAATATCAGAGTTTGTACTTATATAGACAAGGGGAGAATAGCAAAGTAGGGGAAGAAAAATATGATTGGGAGATAAATATGTTTATTTCATTTGACTACTCGTGTTAGACTTTTCTCACCCTATCCAATCCCAATATCTACATACTAAGATTCAGGGGGAGAGGATGATCTACTATTTTCATATCTAAGGGGAGAAAGCTCTAAATGATCTTGGAGACATATCAATCTTAAGGAATACTATCTTCTATATGTTCTCCATATCTTGGTACTATTGAGCTCTATTGCTTTAGATTGGTAGAATACTCTTGTGTTTCCTAACATTGTTTTCTCAAGTGTATCTCTACTACAAGAATGCTCAAGAACTCAATGTAAGTATATGCATCATATCTTTGATCAAGATGATCTCTTGCTTCTTGCACATATTGTTTGCAAGGGTGAAGTCTTGAACAAGGATACATCTCATTCATATATATTTGATGCATATAGCCAAGATACACATGACTCATTATATCCCTTCTACTATATGTGTGTCCATGCATTCCAAAGCAACCATCCTTTAAAGGGATTGCACACATTTAGGGGGAGCAAGTCTAAGTCATGTGTCTCTCAAAGTCTTCATTATATCCATGCATATCTTTATTTGAAGCTTTGATTGTATGTTGTCATCAATTACCAAAAAGGGGGAGATTGAAAGCACAACATGCTCCCTTGGTGGTTTTGATAATTCATGACAACATACATTGTCTCTTGAACTAATGTTTTCCACTAAGTATATTTCAGGAAAAGTTTAATGATAGGGATGGCAAAAGGATTGTGGAGAAATCCCAAGATGCAAGGAAATGGATTGCCAAAGCTTCAAGCAAGAGGACTCTACATTTTACTTTGTGAGAAATCACTTTGAGTCCATAGGAAAGCCAATACTATTAAAAGGGGGTAAGGTACTGTTGGTGAACAAGATGCTCCACGTGCACAAGAGATAGTCACCAAAAACACCAACAAACTCTTCCACAAAAGTCTGTCCAAGCCAAACATCCAAAATTGGTGCAACCAACAATTCCCTCTCGGTCCCACCGATTCCCAAACTCAGACAGACTCATGCCAAACCCTAGCCATTCGGTGCAACCGATTCTGCATCGGTGCCACCGAGTTCAGTTGCCAACTTTCTGTTTAGCTATTTTCAGTCTTCGGTACCACCGAGTTTTGCTAGTCGGTCTCACCGAGTTTTTGGACCAACTCCCTGGATAGCCATTCACAAGAATCGGTACCACCGAGAATTGTGAATCAGTCCCACCGAGTTTCTGGACCAACTCTCTGGTTAGCCATGGTCAAGAATCGGTACCACCGAGAATTGAGAATCGGCGTCACCGAGTTGTGCATTCTGACCGTTGATCACCTAATCGGTACCACCGAGGGTTATGTATCGGTCTCACCGAGATTCAAAAGTTACTGCCTTTTGGTCACTTCGGTACCACCGAGATTCACACATCGGTGTCACCGAGTTGGTCACTTTAGGTCTAACAGTTGGATTTTTGGGGATGCCTATATGTACCCCTTCACCACCACCCACTCGAAAGAGAAGCACTCAGAACTATTCCATACTTGCCCCATCCTATTTTCTGAGAGAGAGCCACCTACTCATGTGTTGAGATCAAGCTATTCCATTCCTACCATATGAATCTTGATCTCTAGCCTCCCCAAGTTGCTTTCCACTAATCCAATCTCTTCCACCATAGCCAAATCTGTGAGAGAGTGATTGTGTGTTGAGGAGTCTATCATCTTGAAGCACAAGATCAAGGAGTTCATCGACATTGCCGAGCCTATTACCTTTTGGAGGGTGGTGCCTCCTAGATTGGTTAGGTGTCGTTTGGGAGCCTCCTACTTCGTGTTGTGGAGTTGAACCAAGAAGTTTGTACGGGCAAGGAGATTGCCTACTTCGTGAAGATCTACCCATAGTGATGCTAGTCCTTTGTGGACGGAAGCCGTTATGGAATAGTCAAGGTTGCTACTTCGTGGACCCTTATGCGTGGAGCCCTCCGTGGACTCTCGTGACCGTTACCCTCCGTGGGTTGAAGACTCCATAAACGTGGACGTACGATAGCACCACCTATCGGAACCACGGGAAAAATCTTCGTGTCCCTCATGAGTTTGATCTCCCTATCTCAACTCCTTAATTCCATGTGCAATGTCTTTACTTTCCGCTGCCATACTTGTTGACTTGCATGTGTAGGGTGTGCTAGACTTGCTATAATTGCTAAAATCTGCCAACCAATTAACTTGGGAAAAGGTTAGGTTTTTAATTCCTGCTAGTAGTCTATTCACCCCCCCCCTCTAGACACTCTTCTAGTGATCCCTCAGCGGCAACCCGGGGAGCCCACAGAGAGCATGATCGTCCCCGGTGGCCAAAGGCGGGGAATTCCATCCCCCGCCTTAGAAGAGCACGTGTAGATGAAGGGCTCCCTCCCGTACGCTCCATCCAAAACGCTGCGGGAGGAGAGCGTCACCGCGATAAACGATGACGCACGGCTGCAACCGTACACTCGCCCGTGGTGGCCGTGTGGGCGGTTTTTCTCCATCACCTTGAAGAAGGAATGCAGGAACCGCGGACCGCCGCGACACTACACCTCAAATATAGATCCCGGCGCGATGTCAACCGCATGATGCTCCGTCAAGGCTAAAGAAGCGGGTAGCACGGTGGCAGGCGCGCCACCGCAGCTGTCTCCAACACGGCCACCACACTGCCCGCTCCCCCATCCAAGACTTCCCCGACCAGCCTTCAGCTCAGAGTCTTCTATCCATGATGGGGACTGAGCATGGGTCCAAGGGGAAGGCCTTGCAAACACGCTCGTTAGGCCCCTCACCATGAGCATCGGGAGGGGGAATGCAGCTCGAGACAAGGAAGCAGAATGGCGAGCACTGTGGATGAGCATCACCCCTCGCTGCCCCCGATTTATAGGGGAGAGCGCGGGGGCTGGCTCTCCTCCGCTCCAAAGGTCGCCGCCCATCTCCACCAATTCCACCACCCACGATAACGGGCGAACATGTAACCGCCTCATCGCTCCAATCCATGGTGCTGCGGTTTCTGCAACGACCAGGGCTTTCAGTCACGCGCGCCCGTCGCTAACCCCCCCCCTCCCCGCTATGCATGCGGCGCGCATGGGGGAAACGGCATGAGGTGGTGGGTCAGTGCTGACCAATAAATTGGCAGTTACTCCCTCCCATTGCGTGCCTGTGCATAGATTTTGGGCCTGACCCAACGGCACTTGGCGAGCGCGTGTGGGCCAGACCCGGGGGCTCCTGTCGGTGCACTAGTACATGGGTACCCAGTGCCCCTGACTTATGCACAGGCGGCAGTAGTTGAACCCTTCAACGTTCGTACAAACCCGACGAATGATCAAGAACGTGTTGGAAATATGCCCTAGAGGCAATTAATAAAGTGTTTATTATTATCATATTTCTCCGTTCATGATAATGGTTTATTATTCATGCTAGAATTGTATTGATCGGAAACTAAATACATGTGTGGATAATAGACAAATACTATGTCCCTAGTATGCCTCTACTAGACTAGCTCGTTGATCAAAAGATGGTCAAGGTTTCCTGACCATGGACATGAGTTGTCATTTGATAACGGGATCACATCATTAGGAGAATGATGTGATGGACATGACCCAACCGTTAGCATAGCAAATGATCGTTCAGTTTATTGCTATTGCTTTCACTATGTCAAATACACATTCCTCTGACCATGAGATCATGCAACTCCCGGATACCGTAGGAATACTTTGGGTGTATCAAACGTCACAACGTTACTGGGTGATTATAAAGGTGCACTACAGGTATCTCCGAAAGTGTTTGTTGAGTTGGCATGGATCGAGATTGGGATTTGTCACTCCGACTATCGGAGAGGTATCTCTGGGCCCTCTCGGTAATACAGCATCACAGAATCCTTGCAAGCACCGTGACTACAGAGTTAGTTGCAAGATGATGTATTACGGAACGAGTAAAGAGACTTGCCGGTAACGAGATTGAACTAGGTATTGGATACCGACGATCGAATCTCGGGCAAGTAACATACCGCCAGACAAAGGGAACAACGTATGTTGACATATGAGGTTCACCGATAAAGATCTTCGTGGAATATGTAGGAACCAATATGAGCATCCAGGTTCCGCTGTTGGTTATTGACCGGAGAGTCATCTCGATCATGTCTACATAATTCCCGAACCCGTAGGGTCCGCACACTTAAGGTTCGATGACGATTTAGTATTATATGAGTTATGTGATTGGTGGCCGAAGTTTGTTCGGAGTCCCGGATGAGATCACGGACATGACGAGGAGTCTCGAAATGGTCGAGAGGTAAAGATTCATATATTGGAAGGCTATATTCGGACGTCGGAAAGGTTCCGAGTGATTCGGGTATTTTTCGGAGTACCGGGGAGTTACGGGAATTCACCGGGAGAAGTAATGGGCCTTATTGGGCCATACGGGAAAAGGAGAGGCAGGCCACGTGAGGAGGCGCACGCCCGCCCTTGCCCAAACCGAATTGGACTAGGGGAGGGGGCGCAGCCCCCTCTTTCCTTTCCCTCTCCCTTCCCCCTTTCCTACTCCGTATGGGAGGTGGAATCCTACTAGGACTAAGGAGTCCTAGTAGGACTCCCCACACTTGGCACACCCCTAGGGGGCCGGCCTCCTCCCTCTCATCCTTTATATACGGGGGCAAGGGGGCACCCCAAAGTACAACAATTGTCCCATAGCCGTGTGCGGTGCCCCGATCTCTGTTTTCCACCTCGGTCATATTTTCGGAGAGCTTAGGCGAAGCCCTGCCGGAATCACTTCACCGTCACCGTCGCCACGCCGTCGTGCTGACGGAACTCATCTACTACCTCGACGTCTTGCTGGATCAAGAAGGCGAGGAACGTCACCGAGCTGCACGTGTGTAGAACTCGGAGGTGCCGTACGTTCGGTACTCGATCGGTGGAGCTCGAAGGATTGTTCGACTACATCAACCGCGTTGTGAGACGCTTCCGCTAACGGTCTACGAGGGTACGTAGACACACTCTCCCCTCTCGTAGCGATGCATCTCCATGGATAGATCTTGCGTGAGCGTAGGAAATTTTTTGAAATTCATGCTCCGTTCCCCAACAGTGGCATCCGAGCCAGGTCTATGCGTAGATGTGATTTGCACGAGTAGAACACAAGTGAGTTGTGGGCGTGGGTGTGTATACATATTGCTTGCCGTTACTAGTTGATACTTGATTCGGCGGTATTGTGAGATGAAGCGACCCGGACCGACATTACGCGAGACAGGTTTCACCGCTACGTGCACTCGTTGCATAAAGGTGACTGGCGGGTGTCTGTCTCTCTCACTTTAGTTGAATCGGTTTCAATGAAGAGGGTTCTTTTAGAAGATCAAAAAGCAATCACTACACCACGTTGTGGTTTTGCGTAGGTAAGAACGGTTCTTGCAAACCCGTAGCAGCCACGTAAAACTTGCAACAACAAAGTAGAGGACGTCTAACTTGTTTTTGCAGGGTATGCTGGTGATGTGATATGGTCAAGACATGATGTGATATAAGTTGTTGTATGAGATGATCATGTTTTGTAAGTTATCAGGCAACCGGCAGGAGCCTTATGGTTGTCTCTTTATTGTATGCAATGCCAACGCTATGTAATTGCTTTTCTTTACCGCTATGAGTTAGCAGTAGTAGTAGTAGCAATAGCCGGCGAGACGACCACGACGCTGCGATGGAGATCAAGGTGTCACGACGCTACGATGGAGATCATGGTGTCAATCCGCTGACAATGGAGATCATGACGGTGCTTGGCTGATGGAGATCAAAAGCACAAGACGATGATGGCCATATCATGTCACATATATTGAATTGCATGTGATGTTAATCCTTTTATGCATCTTATTTTGCTTAGGACGACGGTAGCATTATAAGATGATCCCTTCACTAAATTTCAAGATAAGTGTTCTCCCCTAGTATGCACCGTTGCGAAGGTTCGACGCTTCTAAGCACCACGTGATGATCGGGTGTGATGGATTCTTTCGTTCGCATACAACGGGTGTAAGCCAGTTTTACACACGCAGAATACTTGGGTTAAACTTGACGAGCCTAGCATATACAGATATGGCCTCGGAACACAAGAGACCGAAAGGTCGAACATGACTCATATAGTAGATATGATCAACATGAAAGATGTTAACCATTGATAACTAATCCACCTCACGTGATGATCGGACGTGGCTTAGTTGATGTGGATCATGTTACACTTAGACAACTTGAGGGATGTTAATCTAAGTGGGAGTTCTTAAATAATTTGATTAATTGAACTTCAATTATCATGAACATAGTCTAAATAATCTTTGCAATTGTATGTTGTAGATCAATGGCCCACGCTGTAGTTCCACTGAATTTTAATGCGTTCCTAGAGAAAGCTAAGTTGAAAGATGATGGAAGCAACTATGCGGACTGGGTCCGTAATCTGAGGATCATCCTCATTGCTGCACAGAAGGCTGATGTCCTTGATGCACCGCTAGGTGTCGCACCCCCTCCCTCGTCTGTCGACGTTATGAACGCCTGGCAGACACGTGTTGATAGACGTTTTGAGCATCACGGAGCATATGAGATGTTCAAAGAGCTGAAACTTGTATTTCAAGCTCATGCCCGGGTCGAGAGATATGATGTCTCCGACAAGTTCTTTAGCTGTAAGATGGAGGAGAATAGTTCTGTCAGTGAGCATATACTCAAGATGTCTGGGTTGCATAACCGCTTGACTCAGTTGGGAGTTAATCTTCCAGATGATTCGGTTATTGACAGAATTCTCCAATCACTGCCACCAAGCTATAAGGGCTTTGTGATGAACTATAATATGCAAGGAATGGAAAAGTCTATTTCCGAGCTCTTCGCTATGCTCAAAGCTGCGGAGGTAGAAGTCAAGAAGGAGCATCAAGTGTTGATGGTAAAGAAGAGCACTAGTTTAAAGAAGGGCAAGGGAAAGAAGGGGAACTTCAAGAAGAACGGCAAATCAGTTGCTGCTCCCATGAAGAAACCCAAGTCTGTACCCAAACCCGAGACTGAGTGTTTCTACTGCAAGGGGACAGGTCACTGGAAGCGGAACTGCCCCAAGTACCTGGCAGATAAGAAGGCTGGCAACATCAACAAAGGTATATTTGATATACATGTTATTGATGTGTACCTTACCAATACTCGTAGTAGCACCTGGGTATTTGATACTGGTTCGGTTGCTCATATTTGTAACTCGAAACAGGAGCTACGGAATAAACGAAGATTGGCTAAGGACGAGGTGACGATGCGCGTCAGGAACGGTTCAAGAGTTGAAGTTATCGCCGTCGGCACGCTACCTCTACATCTACCCTCGGGATTAGTGATGAACCTAAATAATTGTTATTTGGTGCCTGCGTTGAGCATGAACATTATATCTGGATCTTGTTTATTGCGAGACGGTTATTCATTTAAATCAGAGAATAAAAGTTGTTCTATTTTGATGAATAATATCTTTTATGGTCATGCACCGCTTGTGAATGGTTTATTCTTGTTGAATCTCGATCGTGGTGATACACACATCCATAATATTGATGCCAAAAGACGCAAAATTGATAATGATAGTACCACATATTTGTGGCACTGCCGCTTAGGTCATATTGGTGTAAAACGCATGAAGAAACTCCATACAGATGGACTTTTGGAATCACTTGATTATGAATCATTTCAGACGTGCGAACCATGCCTCATGGGCAAGATGACTAAGACTCCGTTCTCCGGAACAATGGAGCGAGCAACAGACTTGTTGGAAATAATACATACCGATGTATGCGGTCCGATGAGTGTTGAGGCGCGCAGTGGATATCGTTATGTTCTCACGTTCACAGATGATTTGAGTAGATATGGTTATGTCTACTTGATGAAGCATAAATCTGAAACATTTGAAAAGTTTAAAGAATTTCAGAGTGAAGTAGAGAACCATCGTAACAAGAAAATAAAGTTCTTACGATCTGATCGTGGAGGAGAATATTTGAGTTACGAGTTTGGCAATCACTTAAAACAATGTGGAATTGTTTCACAGCTCACGCCACCTGGAACACCACAGCGTAATGGTGTGTCCGAACGTCGTAATCGTACTCTATTAGATATGGTGCGTTCTATGATGTCTCTTACCGATTTGCCACTATCGTTTTGGGGTTATGCATTAGAGACAGCTGCATTCACTTTAAATAGGGCACCGTCTAAATCCGTTGAGACGACACCGTATGAACTGTGGTTTGGAAAGAAACCTAAGCTGTCGTTTCTGAAAGTTTGGGGCTGCGATGCTTATGTCAAAAGGCTTCAGCCTGATAAGCTTGAACCCAAAGCGGATAAGTGCGTCTTCATAGGATACCCAAAAGAAATTGTTGGGTACACCTTCTACCACAGATCCGAAGGCAAAGTTTTCGTTGCTAAGAATGGATCCTTTCTAGAGAAGGAGTTTCTCTCAAAAGAAGTGAGTGGGAGGAAAGTAGAACTTGATGAGGTAATTGTACCTCCTCTGGAAAGTAGTACGCCATAGAAAGAAAATTCTGTGACACCAACACAGACCAGAGAAGAAGATAATGATGATGATCATGAAACTTCTGAGCAAGTTGCTACTGAACCTCGAAGGTCAACCAGGACACGTTCCGCACCAGAGTGGTACGGAAATCCAGTCTTGGAGGTTATGTTGTTAGACAACGGCGAACCTTCGAATTATGAAGAAGCTATGGCGAGCCCGGATTCCGAGAAATGGCTTGAGGCCATGAAATCCGAGATAGGATCCATGTATGAGAACAAAGTGTGGACTTTGGTAGACTTGCCCGATGAACGGCGAGCTATTGAAAATAAATGGATCTTTAAGAAGAAGACGGACGCTGATGGTATTATCACCGTCTATAAAGCTCGACTTGTTGCTAAAGGTTATCGACAAGTTCAAGGAGTTGACTACGATGAGACTTTCTCACCCGTAGCGATGCTAAAGCCTGTCAGAATTATGTTAGCAATTGCCGCGTTTTATGATTACGAAATCTGGCAAATGGACGTCAAAACGGCATTCCTTAATGGATTCCTTAAGGAAGAATTGTATATGATGCAGCCGGAAGGTTTTGTCGATCCTAAAGGAGCTAACAAAGTATGCAAGCTCCAACGATCCATCTATGGACTGGTGCAAGCATCTCAGAGCTGGAATACTCGCTTTGATGAAGTGATCAAAGCGTTTGGGTTTATACAAACTTATGGAGAAGCTTGTATTTACAAGAAAGTGAGTGGGAGCTCTGTTGCATTTCTCATATTATATGTAGATGACATATTGTTGATGGGAAATGACATAGAATTTCTGGAAAGCATAAAGGGTTATTTGAACAAAAGTTTTTCGATGAAGGATCTCGGAGAAGCTGCTTACATATTAGGCATCAAGATCTATAGGGATAGATCAAGACGCCTCATTGGACTTTCACAAAGCACATACCTTGACAACATTTTGAAGAAGTTCAAAATGGATCAGTCAAAGAAAGGGTTCTTGCCTGTATTGCAAGGTATGAGATTGAGTAAGACTCAATGTCCGACCACGGCAGAAGATAAAGAGAAGATGAGTGTCATCCCCTATGCTTCAGCCATAGGCTCTATTATGTAAGCCATGCTGTGTACCAGACCTGATGTGTGCCTCGCTATTAGCTTGGTGGGAAGGCACCAAAGTGATCCAAGAGTAGATCACTGGACAGCGGTCAAGAATATCCTGAAGTACCTGAAAAGGACTAAGGAAGAATTTCTCAGGAATAGAGGTGATAAAGAGTTCGTCATAAAGGGTAACGTCTTCATAGGATACCCAAAAGAGACAGTTGGGTATACCTTCTACCTCAGATCCGAAGGCAAAGTGTTTGTCGCTAAAAACGGAACATTTCTTGAGAAAGAGTTTCTCTCGAAAGAATTGAGTGGGAGGAAGATAGAACTTGATGAGGTTGTTGAACCTTTACTTCAACCTGAGAGTAGCGCAGTGCAGAAAGTTGTTTCTGTGGAGCCTACATTAGCTGAAGAGGAAGTTAATGATGATGATCATGAAGCTTTGGATCAAGTTGCTATCAAACCTCGTAGGTCGACAAGGACGCGTACTACTCCTGAGTGGTACGGCAACCCTGTCTTAGAGGTCATGTTGTTGGACAACGATGAACCTACGAGCTATGGAGAAGCGATGATGGGCCCGGATTCCGAGAAGTGGTTAGAGGCCATGAAATCCGAGATGGGATCCATGTATGAAAACAAAGTATGGACTTTGGAAGTATTACCTGAAGGGCGTAAGGCCATTCAGAACAAATGGATCTTTAAGAGGAAGACGGACGCGGACGGTAATGTCACCGTCTATAAAGCTCGACTTGTGGCAAAGGGTTTTTCACAAGTTCAAGGAGTTGACTACGATGAGACCTTCTCACCCGTAGCGATGCTTAAGTCCGTCAGAATCATGTTAGCAATAGCTGCCTTTTTCGATTATGAAATTTGGCAGATGGATGTCAAAACAGCGTTCCTTAACGGTTTCCTTAAGGAAGAGTTGTATATGATGCAACCAGAAGGTTTTGTCGATCCAGAGAATGCTGACAAAGTTTGCAAACTCCAGCGATCCATTTATGGACTGGTGCAAGCATCTCGGAGTTGGAATCTTCGCTTTGATGAGGTGATCAAAGCGTTCGAGTTTATACAAGTTTACGGAGAAGCTTGTATTTACAAGAAAGTGAGTGGGAGCTCTATAGCGTTTCTAATATTATATGTGGATGACATATTACTGATTGGAAACAATATAGAAATGTTGGAAGGCGTGAAGGAATATTTGAACAAGAGTTTTTCAATGAAGGACCTTGGAGAAGCTGCTTTCATATTAGGCATCAAGATCTATAGAGATAGATCGAGACGCTTAATAGGACTTTCACAAAGCACATACCTTGACAAAGTTTTGAAGAAGTTCAAAATGGATCAGTCCAAGAAGGGGTTCTTGCCTGTATTGCAAGGTGTGAAGTTGAGTAAGACTCAATACCCAGTGACTGCAGAAGATAGAGAAAAGATGAGTGCCATCCCCTATGCTTCAGCCATAGGCTCTATCATGTATGCAATGCTGTGCACAAGACCCGATGTCATCCTTGCCATAAGTATGGTCGGAAGGTTTCAAAGTGATCCAGGAATGGAACACTGGACGGCGGTCAAGAATATCCTGAAGTACCTGAAAAGGACTAAGGACATGTTTCTCGTTTATGGAGGTGATCAAGAGCTCGTCGTAAAGGGTTACGTCGATGCAAGCTTTGACACTGATCCGGATGACTCTAAGTCACAAACCGGATACGTATTTATTCTTAATGGGGGTGCGGTTAGCTGGTGCAGTTCCAAGCAAAGCGTGGTAGCTGATTCTACATGCGAAGCAGAGTACATCGCTGCCTCTGAGGCGGCGAAGGAAGGTGTCTGGATGAAGGAGTTCATGACAGATCTTGGAGTAGTGCCTAGTGCGCTTAACCCAATGACTCTGTTTTGTGATAATACTGGTGCCATTGCTCTAGCCAAGGAACCAAGATTTCACAAGAGGACCAGACACATAAAGCGACGTTTCAATACCATCCGCGATTACATCAAGGAGGACGACATAAATATTTGCAAAGTACACACGGATCTGAATGTTGCAGATCCGATGACTAAACCTCTTCCAAGGGCTAAACATGAACAACACCAGAACTGCATGGGTGTTCGATTCATTACAATGTAAATCACATAGTGATGTGAACTAGATTATTGACTCTAGTGCAAGTGGGAGACTGTTGGAAATATGCCCTAGAGGCAATAATAAATTGGTTATTATTATATTTCCTTGTTCATGATAATCGTTTATTATCCATGCTATAATTGTATTGATTGGAAACTTAAATACATGTGTGGGTATATAGACAACACTGTGTCCCTAGTAAGCCTCCAGTTGACTAGCTCGTTGATCAAAAGATGGTGAAGGTTTCCTAGCCATGGACATGAGATGTCATTTGATAACGGGATCACATCATTAGGAGAATGATGTGATGGACAAGACCCAAACTACGAACGTAGCATTTGATCGTGTCAGTTTATTGCTATTGTTTTCTGCATGTCAAGTATCTGTTCCTATGACCATGAGATCATGCAACTCCCTGACATCGGAGGAGTACCTTGTGTGTATCAAACGTCGCAACGTAACTGGGTGACTATAAAGGTGCTCTACAGGTATCTCCGAGGGTGTCTGTTGGGTTGGCATGGATCAAGACTGGGATTTTGTTACTCCGTGTGACGAAGAGGTATCTCAGGGCCCACTCGGTAATACAACATCACAATGAGCCTTGCAAGCAATGTGACTAAAGTGTTAGCCACGAGATCTTGTATTACGGAACGAGTAAAGAGACTTGCCGGTAACGAGATTGAACTAGGTATAGAGATACCGATGATCGAATCTCGGGCAAGTAACATACCGAAGAACAAAGGGAACAGCATACGGGATTAACTGAATCCTTGACATACAGGTTCGACCGATAAAGATCTTCGTAGAATATGTAGGAGCCAATATGGGCATCCAGGTCCCGCTATTGGTTATTGATCGTAGAGGTGTCTTGGTCATGTCTACATAGTTCTCGAACCCGCAGGGTCTACACACTTAACGTTTGGTGACGATTAGTATAGTTGAGTTATTGTGTTGGTGACCGAAGGTTGTTCGGAGTCCCGGATAAGATCCCGGACATGACGAGGGTCTCCGGAAGAGTCCGGAGGTAAAGATTGATATATGTGATAGTAGTGTTTTGATCTCCGGAAGGGTTCCGGAATTCACCGGAAGGGGTTCCGGATGTTTACCGAAGTGTTCGGGTGCAGCAACACTTTATATGAGCCAAAGGGGTAAAGCCCACGAGGTATTGGAAAGTGCAAAAGGAAGTTTTGCTGCTGCCTTAAGCGGTACTACCGCTGGTAAGGCAGTACTACCGCGTAAGCGGTACTACCGCTTGTGTGAAGCGGTACTACCGCATAAGCGGTACTACCGCTTGTGTGAAGCGGTACTACCGCTCAAGCGGTACTACCGCTCATGAGCGGTACTACCGCTTGTGCGCGGTACTGCAGGGATCCGAGTTGGACTCTTTCCCTGCGGGCCAAACCGACCTTGTGCGGGTAAAACCGACCTGGAGGAGGCTTTTACTCCAAGTTTAGACCCCAAGGCTCAACATATAAATAGAGGGGCAGGACTAGCACACGGGATACATTAAGATTTCCCAAGCCGTGTGTCGGCAACCCTAACCCTCTAGTTCTCCCGTCATAATCTCCGTAGTGCTTGGTGAAGCCCTGCAGAGATTGTTCCTCACCACCATCACCACGCCGTCGTGCTGCCGGAACTCATCTACTACTTCATCATCGCTCGCTGGATCGAGGAGGTGAAGGCGTCATCAAGCCGTACGTGTGTTGAACGCGGAGGTGCCATCCGTTCGGCACTAGTTCGTGATCGGATCGAGGGACGACTTGCGATTTGGATCGCGGAGACGTTCAACTACATCAACCGCGTTTCTTAACGCTTCCGCTTAGCGATCTACAAGGGTATGTAGATTCACTCTCCCTCTTGTAGATGCTCATCACCATGGATAGATCTTGTGTGTGCGTAGGAAATTTTTTGTTTCCCATGCAACGTTCCCCAACAGTAGCAATAGCCGGCGAGACGACCACGACGCTGTGATGGAGATCAAGGTGTCACGACGCTACGATGGAGATCATGGTGTCAATCCGGTGACAATGGAGATCATGACGGTGCTTGGCTGATGGAGATCAAAAGCACAAGACGATGATGGCCATATCATGTCACATATATTGAATTGCATGTGATGTTAATCCTTTTATGCATCTTATTTTGCTTAGGACGACGGTAGCATTATAAGATGATCCCTTCACTAAATTTCAAGATAAGTGTTCTCCCCTAGTATGCACCGTTGCGAAGGTTCGACGCTTCTAAGCACCACGTGATGATCGGGTGTGATGGATTCTTTCGTTCGCATACAACGGGTGTAAGCCAGTTTTACACACGCAGAATACTTGGGTTAAACTTGACGAGCCTAGCATATACAGATATGGCCTCGGAACACAAGAGACCGAAAGGTTGAACATGAGTCATATAGTAGATATGATCAACATGAAAGATGTTAACCATTGATAACTAATCCACCTCACGTGATGATCGGACGTGGCTTAGTTGATGTGGATCATGTTACACTTAGACAACTTGAGGGATGTTAATATAAGTGGGAGTTCTTAAATAATTTGATTAATTGAACTTCAATTATCATGAACATAGTCTAAATAATCTTTGCAATTGTATGTTGTAGATCAATGGCCCGCGCTGTAGTTCCACTGAATTTTAATGCGTTCCTAGAGAAAGCTAAGTTGAAAGATGATGGAAGCAACTATGCGGACTGGGTCCGTAATCTGAGGATCATCCTCATTGCTGCACAGAAGGCTTATGTCCTTGATGCACAGCTAGGTGTCGCACCCCCTCCCTCATCTGTCGACGTTATGAACGCCTGGCAGACACGTGTTGATGACTACTCGATAGTTCAGTGTGCCATGCTTTACGGCTTAGAACCGGGGCTCCAAAGACGTTTTGAGCATCACGGAGCATATGAGATGTTCCAAGAGCTGAAACTTGTATTTCAAGCTCATGCCCGGGTCGAGAGATATGATGTCTCCGACAAGTTCTTTAGCTGTAAGATGGAGGAGAATAGTTCTGTCAGTGAGCATATACTCAAGATGTCTGGGTTGCATAACCGCTTGACTCAGTTGGGAGTTAATCTTCCAGATGATTCGGTTATTGACAGAATTCTCCAATTACTGCCACCAAGCTATAAGGGCTTTGTGATGGACTATAATATGCAAGGAATGGAAAAGTCTATTTCCGAGCTCTTCGCTATGCTCAAAGCTGCGGAGGTAGAAGTCAAGAAGGAGCATCAAGTGTTGATGGTAAAGAAGAGCACTAGTTTAAAGAAGGGCAAGGGAAAGAAGGGGAACTTCAAGAAGAATGGCAAATCAGTTGCTGCTCCCACGAAGAAACCCAAGTCTGTACCCAAACCCGAGACTGAGTGTTTCTACTGCAAGGGGACTGGTCACTGGAAGCGGAACTGCCCCAAGTACCTGGCAGATAAGAAGGCTGGCAACATCAACAAAGGTATATTTGATATACATGTTATTGATGTGTACCTTACCAATACTCGTAGTAGCACCTGGGTATTTGATACTGGTTCGGTTGCTCATATTTGTAACTCGAAACAGGAGCTACGGAATAAACGAAGATTGGCTAAGGACGAGGTGACGATGCGCGTCGGGAACGGTTCAAGAGTTGAAGTTATCGCCGTCGGCACGCTACCTCTACATCTACCCTCGGGATTAGTGATGAACCTAAATAATTGTTATTTGGTGCCTGGATTGAGCATGAACATTATATCTGGATCTTGTTAATTGCGAGACGGTTATTCATTTAAATCAGAGAATAAAAGTTGTTCTATTTTGATGAATAATATCTTTTATGGTCATGCACCGCTTGTGAATGGTTTATTCTTGTTGAATCTCGATCGTGGTGATACACACATCCATAATATTGATGCCAAAAGATGCAAAATTGATAATGATAGTACCACATATTTGTGGCACTGCCGCTTAGGTCATATTGGTGTAAAACGCATGAAGAAACTCCATACAGATGGACTTTTGGAATCACTTGATTATGAATCATTTGAGACGTGCGAACCATGCCTCATGGGCAAGATGACTAAGACTCCGTTCTCCGGAACAATGGAGCGAGCAACAGACTTGATGGAAATAATACATACCGATGTATGCGGTCCGATGAGTGTTGAGGCGCGCGGTGGATATCGTTATGTTCTCACGTTCACAGATGATTTGAGTAGATATGGCTATGTCTACTTGATGAGGCATAAATCTGAAACATTTGAAAAGTTCAAAGAATTTCGGAGTGAAGTAGAGAACCATCGTAACAAGAAAATAAAGTTCTTACGATCTGATCGTGGAGGAGAATATTTGAGTTACGAGTTTGGCAATCACTTAAAACAATGTGGAATTGTTTCACAGCTCACGCCACCTGGAACACCACAACGTAATGGTGTGTCCGAACGTCGTAATCGTACTCTATTAGATATGGTGCGTTCTATGATGTCTCTTACCGATTCGCCACTATCATTTTGGGGCTATGCATTAGAGACAGCTGCATTCACATTTTGTTGCTAAGAATGGATCCTTTCTAGAGAAGGAGTTTCTCTCGAAAGAAGTGAGTGGGGGGAAAGTAGAACTTGATGAGGTAATTGTACCTCCTCTGGATAGTAGTACGCCACAAAAGGAAATTTCTGTGACACCAACACAGACCAGAGAAGAAGATAATGATGATGATCATGAAACTTCGGAGCAAGTTGCTACTGAACCTCGAAGGTCAACCAGGACACGTTCCGCACCAGAGTGGTACGGAAATCCAGTCTTGGAGGTTATGTTGTTAGACAACGGCGAACCTTCGAATTATGAAGAAGCTATGGCGAGCCCGGATTCCGAGAAATGGCTTGAGGCCATGAAATCCAAGATAGGATCCATGTATGAGAACAAAGTGTGGACTTTGGTAGACTTGCCCGATGAACGGCGAGCTATTGAAAATAAATGGATCTTTAAGAAGAAGACGGACGCTGATGGTATTATCACCGTCTATAAAGCTCGACTTGTTGCTAAAGGTTATCGACAAGTTCAAGGAATTATGTTAGCAATTGTCGCGTTTTATGATTACGAAATCTGGCAAATGGACGTCAAAACGGCATTCCTTAATGGATTCCTTAAGGAAGAATTGTATATGATGCAGCCGGAAGGTTTTGTCGATCCTAAAGGCGCTAACAAAGTATGCAAGCTCCAGCGATCCATCTATGGACTGGTGCAAGCATCTCGGAGCTGGAATACTCGCTTTGATGAAGTGATCAAAGCGTTTGGGTTTATACAAACTTATGGAGAAGCTTGTATTTACAAGAAATTGAGTGGGAGCTCTGTGGCATTTCTCATATTATATGTAGATGACATATTGTTGATTGGAAATGACATAGAATTTCTGGAAAGCATAAAGGGTTATTTGAACAAAAGTTTTTCGATGAAGGATCTCGGAGAAGCTGCTTACATATTAGGCATCAAGATCTATAGGGATAGATCAAGACGCCTCATTGGACTTTTACAAAGCACATACCTTGACAAGATTTTGAAGAAGTTCAAAATGGATCAGTCAAAGAAAGGGTTCTTGCCTGTATTGCAGGTATGAGATTGAGTAAGACTCAATGCCCGACCACGGCAGAAGATAAAGAGAAGATGAGTGTCATCACCTATGCTTCAGCCATAGGCTCTATTATGTAAGCCATGCTGTGTACCAGACCTGATGTGTGCCTCGCTATTAGCTTGGTGGGAAGGTACCAAAGTGATCCAAGAGTAGATCACTGGACAGCGGTCAAGAATATCCTGAAGTACCTGAAAAGGACTAAGGAAGAATTTCTCGGGAATAGAGGTGATAAAGAGTTCGTCGTAAAGGGTAACGTCGATGCAAGCTTTAAACACCGATCCGGAAGACTATGAGTCTCAGATCGGATACGTAAAGTGGGACAGTCGTTTTTGGAGTAGCTCCAAGCAGAGTGTGGTAGCAGCATCTACATATGACATAGAGATTTGCCAAGAACACACGGATCTGAATATTGCAGACCCGTTGACTAAAACCTCTCTCACAAGCAAAACATGATCAGCCCTAGAACTGATTGGATGTTAATTACATGGAGATGTAAACTAGATTATTGACTCTAGTGCAAGTGGGAGACTGTTGGAAATATGCACTAGAGGCAATTAATAAAGTGTTTATTATCATATTTCTCCATTCATGATAATGATTTATTATTCACGCTAGAATTGTATTGACCGGAAACTAAATACATGTGTGGATAATAGACAAATACTATGTCCCTAGTATGCCTCTACTAGACTAGCTCGTTGATCAAAAGATGGTCAAGGTTTCCTGACCATGGACATGAGTTGTCATTTGATAACGGTATCACATCATTAGGAGAATGATGTGATGGACATGACCCAACCGTTAGCATAGCAAATGATCGTTCAGTTTATTGCTATTGCTTTCACTATGTCAAATACACGTTCCTCTGACCATGAGATCATGCAACTCCCGGATACCGTAGGAATACTTTGGGTGTATCAAACGTCACAACGTTTCTGGGTGATTATAAAGGTGCACTACAGGTATCTCCGAAAGTATTTGTTGAGTTGGCATGGATCGAGATTGGGATTTGTCACTCTGACTATCGGAGAGGTATCTCTGGGCCCTCTCGGTAATACAGCATCACGGAAGCCTTGCAAGCACCGTGACTAAAGAGTTAGTTGCAAGATGATGTATTACGGAACGAGTAAAGAGACTTGCCAGTAATGAGATTGAACTAGGTATTGGATACCGACGATCGAATCTCGGGCAAGTAACATACCGCCAGACAAAGGGAACAACGTATGTTGACATATGAGGTTCACCGATAAAGATCTTCGTGGAATATGTAGGAACCAATATGAACATCCAGGTTCCGCTGTTGGTTATTGACCGGAGAGTCGTCTCGGTCATGTCTACATCATTCCCGAACCCGTAGGTCCGCACACTTAAGGTTCGATGACGATTTAGTATTATATGAGTTATGTGATTGGTGGCCGAAGTTTCTTCGGAGTCCCGGATGAATTACGGACATGACGAGGAGTCTCGAAATGGTCGAGAGGTAAAGATTCATATATTGGAAGGCTATATTCGGACGTCGGAAAGGTTCCGAGTGATTCGGGTATTTTTCGGAGTACCGGGGAGTTACGGGAATTCACCGGGAGAAGTAATGGGCCTTATTGGGCCATACGGGAAAAGGAGAGGCAGGCCACGTGAGGAGGCGCGCGCCCCCCCTTGCCCAAACCGAATTGGACTAGGGGAGGGGGCGCATCCCCCTCTTTCCTTTCCCTCTCCCTTCCCCCTTTCCTACTCCGTATGGGAGGTGGAATCCTACTAGGACTAAGGAGTCCTAGTAGGACTCCCCACACTTGGCGCACCCCTAGGGGGCCGGCCTCCTCCCTCTCATCCTTTATATACGGGGGCAAGGGGGCACCCCAAAGTACACAATTGTCCCATAGCCGTGTGCGGTGCCCCGATCTCTGTTTTCCACCTCGGTCATATTTTCGGAGAGCTTAGGCGAAGCCCTGCCAGAATCACTTCACCGTCACCGTCGCCACGCCGTCGTGCTGACGGAACTCATCTACTACCTCGACGTCTTGCTGGATCAAGAAGGCGAGGAACGTCACCGTGCTGCACGTGGGTAGAACTCGGAGGTGTCGTACGCTCGGTACTCGATCGGTGGAGCTCGAAGGATTGTTCGACTACATCAACCGCGTTGTGAGACGCTTCCGCTAACGGTCTACGAGGGTACGTAGACACACCCTCCCCTCTCGTAGTGATGCATCTCCATGGATAGATCTTGCGTGAGCGTAGGAATTTTTTTGAAATTCATGGACCGTTTAGCGGAACCTGGATGCTCATATTGGTTCCTACATATTCCACGAAGATCTTTATCGGTGAACCTCATATGTCAACATACGTTGTTCCCTTTGTCTGGCGGTATGTTACTTGCCCGAGATTCGATCGTCGGTATCCAATACCTAGTTCAATCTCCTTACCGGCAAGTCTCTTTACTCGTTCCGTAATACATCATCTTGCAACTAACTCTTTAGTCACGGTGCTTGCAAGGCTTCTGTGATGCTGTATTACCGAGAGGGCCCAGAGATACCTCTCCGATAGTCGGAGTGACAAATCCCAATCTCGATCCATGCCAACTCAACAAACACTTTCGGAGATACCTGTAGTGCACCTTTATAATCACCCAGTAACGTTGTGACGTTTGATACACCCAAAGTATTCCTACGGTATCCGGGAGTTGCATGATCTCATGGTCAGAGGAACGTGTATTTGACATAGTGAAAGCAATAGCAATAAACTGAACGATCATTTGCTATGCTAACGGTTGGGTCATGTCCATCACATCATTCTCCTAATGATGTGATCCCGTTATCAAATGACAACTCATGTCCATGGTCAGGAAACCTTGACCATCTTTTGATCAACGAGCTAGTCTAGTAGAGGCATACTTGGGACATAGTATTTGTCTATTATCCACACATGTATTTAGTTTCCGGTCAATACAATTCTAGTATGAATAATAAACCATTATCATGAACGGAGAAATATGATAATAATAAACACTTTATTAATTGCCTCTAGGGCATATTTCCAACAGTCTCCCACTTGCACTAGAGTCAATTACATTGTAATGAATCTAACACCCATCGCATTCTGGTGCTGATCATGTTTTGCTCGTGGAAGAGGTTTAGTCAACGGGTCTGCCACATTCAGATCCGTGTGTACTTTGCAAATCTCTATGTCTCCATCCTTAATCAAATTCCGAATGGAGTTGAAGCGACGCTTTATATGCTTGGTTCTCTTGTGAAACCTGGGCTCCTTTGCTATAGCAATTGCTCCAGTGTTGTCACATAAGATAGTCATTGGACCCGATGCACTAGGTATGACACCCAGATCAGATATGAACTCCTTCATCCAGACTCCTTCATGTGCTGCTTCGGAAGCAGCTATGTATTCCGCCTCACATGTAGATCCCGCCACGATGCTTTGCTTGGAACTGCACCAACTGACCGCTCCACCATTAAGAATAAATACGTATCCAGATTGTGACTTAGAGTCATCTGGATCTGTGTCAAAGCTAGCATCGACGTAACCCTTTACGACGAGCTCTTTGTCACCTCCATAAACGAGAAACATGTCCTTGGTCCTTTTCAGGTACTTCAGGATATTCTTGACCGCTGTCCAGTGATCTACTCCTGGATCACTTTGGTACCTTCCCACCAAGCTAATAGCGAGGCACACATCAGGTCTGGTACACAGCATGGCATACATAATAGAGCCTATGGCTGAGGCATAGGGGATGCCACTCATCTTCTCTTTGTCTTCTGCCGTGGTCGGGCTTTGAGTCTTATTCAATCTCACACCTTGCAATACAGGCAAGAACCCTTTCTTTGACTGATCCATTTTGAACTTCTTCAAAATCTTGTCAAGGTATGTGCTTTGTGAAAGTCCAATGAGGCGTCTTGATCTATCTCTATAGATCTTGATGCCTAATATGTAAGCAGCTTCTCCGAGATCCTTCATTGAAAAACTTTTGTTCAAATAACCCTTTATGCTTTCCAGAAATTCTATGTCATTTCCCATCAATAATATGTCATCCATATATAATATGAGAAATGCCACAGAGCTCCCACTCACTTTCTTGTAAATACAAGCTTCTCCATAAGTTTGTATAAACCCAAACGCTTTGATCACTTCATCAAAACGAGTATTCCAGCTCCGAGATGCTTGCACCTGTCCATAGATGGATCGCTGGAGCTTGCATACTTTGTTAGCACCTTTAGGATCGACAAAACCTTCCGGTTGCATCATATACAATTCTTCCTTAAGGAATCCATTAAGGAATGCCGTTTTGACGTCCATTTGCCAGATTTCATAATCATAAAACGCGGCAATTGCTAACATAATTCTGACAGACTTTAGCATCGCTACAGGTGAGAAAGTCTCATCGTAGTCAACTCCTTGAACTTGTCGATAACCTTTAGCAACAAGTCGTGCTTTATAGACGGTGACATTACCATCAGCGTCCGTCTTCTTCTTAAAGATCCATTTATTTTCAATAGCTCGCCGTTCATCGGGCAAGTCTACCAAAGTCCATACTTTGTTCTCATACATGGATCCAATCTCGGATTTCATGGCCTCAAGCCATTTGTCAGAATCCGGGGTTGCCATCGCTTCTTCATAGTTCGAAGGTTCATCGTTGTCTAGCAACATGACCTCCAAGACTGGATTTCCGTACCACTCTGGTGCGGAACGTGTCCTGGTTGACCTTCGAAGTTCAGTAACAACTTGATCCGAAGTTTCATGATCATCATCATCAACTTCTTCTTTGGTCTGTGTCGATGTCACAGAAATTTCTTTCTGTGGCGTACTACTATCCAGAGGAGGTACAATTACCTCATCAAGTTCTACTTTCCTCCCACTCACTTCTTTCGAGAGAAACTCCTTCTCTAAAAAGGATCCATTCTTAGCAACGAATACTTTGCCTTCGGATCTGTGGTAGAAGGTGTACCCAACGGTATCCTTTGGGTATCCTATGAAGACGCACTTATCCGCTTTGGGTTCGAGCTTATCTGGCTGAAGCCTTTTGACATAAGCATCGCATCCCCAAACTTTCAGAAACGACAGCTTAGGTTTCTTACCAAACCACAGTTCATACGGTGTCGTCTTAACGGATTTAGACGGTTCCCTGTTTAAAGTGAATGCAGCTGTCTGTAATGCATAACCCCAAAATGATAGTGGCAAATCGGTAAGAGACATCATAGAACGCACCATATCTAATAGAGTACGATTACGACGTTCGGACACACCATTACGCTGTGGTGTTCCAGGTGGCGTGAGCTGTGAAACAATTCCACATTGTTTTAAGTGATTGCCAAACTCGTAACTCAAATATTCTCCTCCACGATCAGATTGTAAGAACTTTATTTTCTTGTTATGATGGTTCTCTACTTCACTCTGAAATTCTTTGAACTTTTCAAATGTTTCAGATTTGTGCTTCATCAAGTAGACATAGCCATATCTACTCAAATCATCTGTGAACATGAGAACATAACGATATCCACCGCGGGCCTCAACACTCATCGGACCGCATACATCGGTATGTATTATTTCCAACAAGTCTGTTGCTCGCTCCATTGTTCCGGAGAACGGAGTCTTAGTCATCTTGCCCATGAGGCATGGTTCGCACGTCTCAAATGATTCATAATCAAGTGATTCCAAAAGTCCATCTGTATGGAGTTTCTTCATGCGTTTTACACCAATATGACCTAAGCGGCAGTGCCACAAATATGTGGTACTATCATTATCAATTTTGCGTCTTTTGGCATCAATATTATGGATGTGTGTATCACCACGATCGAGATTCAACAAGAATAAACCATTCACAAGCGGTGCATGACCATAAAAGATATTATTCATCAAAATAGAACAACCTTTATTCTCTGATTTAAATGAATAACCGTCTCGCAATAAACAAGATCCAGATATAATGTTCATGCTCAACGCAGGCACCAAATAACAATTATTTAGGTTCATCACTAATCCCGAGGGTAGATGTAGAGGTAGCGTGCTGACGGCGATAACTTCAACTCTTGAACCGTTCCCGACGCACATCGTCACCTCGTCCTTAGCCAATCTTCGTTTATTCCGTAGCTCCTGTTTCGAGTTACAAATATGAGCAACCAAACCAGTATCAAATACCCAGGTGCTACTACGAGTATTGGTAAGGTACACATCAATAACATGTATATCAAATATACCTTTGTTGATGTTGCCAGCCTTCTTATCTGCCAGGTACTTGGGGCAGTTCCGCTTCCAGTGACCAGTCCCCTTGCAGTAGAAACACTCAGTCTCGGGTTTGGGTACAGACTTGGGTTTCTTCGTGGGAGCAGCAACTGATTTGCCGTTCTTCTTGAAGTTCCCCTTCTTTCCCTTGCCCTTCTTGAAACTAGTGCTCTTCTTTATCATCAACACTTGATGCTCCTTCTTGACTTCTACCTCCGTGGCTTTGAGCATAGCGAAGAGCTCGGAAATAGACTTTTCCATACCTTGCATATTATAGTTCATCACAAAGCCCTTATAGCTTGGTGGCAGTGATTGGAGAATTCTGTCAATAACCGAATCATCTGGAAGATTAACTCCCAACTGAGTCAAGCGGTTATGCAATCCAGACATCTTGAGTATGTGCTCACTGACAGAACTATTCTCCTCAATCTTACAGCTAAAGAACTTGTCGGAGACATCATATCTCTCGACCCGGGCATGAGCTTGAAATACAAGTTTCAGCTCTTGGAACATCTCATATGCTTCGTGATGCTCAAAACGTCTTTGGAGCCCCGGTTCTAAGCCGTAAAGCACGGCACACTGAACTATCGAGTAGTCATCAACACATGTCTGCCAGGCGTTCATAACGTCGACAGACAAGGGAGGGGGCGCGACACCTAGCGGTGCATCAAGGACATAAGCCTTATGTGCAGCAATGAGGATGATCCTCAGATTACGGACCCAGTCCGCATAGTTGCTTCCATCATCTTTCAACTTAGCTTTCTCTAGGAACGCATTAAAATTCAGTGGAACTACAGCACGGGCCATTGATCTACAACATACAATTGCAAAGATTATTTAGACTATGTTCATGATAATTGAAGTTCAATTAATCAAATTACTTTAAGAACTCCCACTTAGATTAACATCCCTCAAGTTGTCTAAGTGTAACATGATCCATATCAACTAAACCACGTCCGATCATCACGTGAGGTGGATTAGTTATCAATGGTGAACATCTTTCATATTGATCATATCGACTATATGACTCATGTTCGACCTTTCGGTCTCTTGTGTTCCGAGGCCATATCTGTATATGCTAGGCTCGTCAAGTTTAACCCAAGTATTCTGCGTGTGTAAAACTGGCTTACACCCGTTGTATGCGTACGAAAGAATCCATCACACCCGATCATCACGTGGTGCTTAGAAGCGTCGAACCTTCGCAACGGTGCATACTAGGGGAGAACACTTATCTTGAAATTTAGTGAAGGGATCATCTTATAATGCTACCGTTGTCCTAAGCAAAATAAGATGCATAAAAGGATTAACATCACATGCAATTCAATATATATGTGACATGATATGGCCATCAATGTCTTGTGCTTTTGATCTCCATCACCATAGCACTGTCATGATCTCCATCGTCACCGGGTTGACACCTTGATCACCATCGTAGCGTCGTGACACCTTGATCTCCATCGTAGCGTCGTGACACCTTGATCTCCATCGCTGCGTCGTGGTCGTCTTGCCGGCTATTGCTACTACTACTACTGCTAACTCATAGCGGTAAAGAAAAGCAATTACATAGCGTTGGCATTGCATACAATAAAGAGACAACCATAAGGCTCCTGCCGGTTGCCTGATAACTTACAAAACATGATCATCTCATACAACAACTTATATCACATCATGTCTTGACCATATCACATCACCAGCATACCCTGCAAAAACAAATTAGACGTCCTCTACTTTGTTGTTGCAAGTTTTACGTGGCTGCTACGGGTTTGCAAGAACCGTTCTTACCTACGCAAAACCACAACGTGGTGTAGTGATTGCTTTTTGATCTTCTAAAAGAACCCTCTTCATTGAAACCGATTCAACTAAAGTGAGAGAGACAGACACCCGCCAGTCACCTTTATGCAACGAGTGCACGTAGCGGTGAAACCTGTCTCGCGTAAGCGTACGCGTAATGTCGGTCCGGGCCGCTTCATCTCACAATACCGCCGAATCAAGTAACAACTAGTAACGGCAAGCAATATGTATACACCCACGCCCACAACTCACTTGTGTTCTACTCGTGCAAAACACATCTACGCATAGACCTGGCTCGGATGCCACTGTTGGGGAACGAAGCATGAATTTCAAAAAAAATTCCTACGCTCACGCAAGATCTATCCATGGAGATGCATCGCTACGAGAGGGGAGAGTGTGTCTACGTACCCTCGTAGACCGTTAGCGGAAGCGTCTCACAACGCGGTTGATGTAGTCGAACAATCCTTCGAGCTCCACCGATCGAGTACCGAACGTACGGCACCTCCGAGTTCTACACACGTGCAGCTCGGTGACGATCCTCGCCTTCTTGATCCAGCAAGACATCGAGGAAGTAGATGAGTTCCGTCAGCACGACGGTGTGGCGACGGTGACGGTGAAGTGATTCCGGCAGGGCTTCGCCTAAGCTCTCCAAAAATATGACCGAGGTGGAAAACGGAGATCGGGGCACCGCACACGGCTATGGGACAATTGTGTGTCTCCAAGGGGTGCCCCTCCTCCGTATATAAAGGAGGGAGGGAGGAGGCCGGCCCACTAGGGGTTCGCCAAGTGTGGGGAGTCCTACTAGGACTCCTTAGTCCTAGTAGGATTCCACCTCCCATACGGAGTAGGAAAGGGGGAAGGGAGAGGGAAAGGAAAAAGGGGGCTGCGCCCCCTCCCCTAGTCCAATTCGGTTTGGGCAAGGGGGGGCGCGCGCCTCCTCACGTGGCCTGCCTCTCCTTTTCCCGTATGGCCCAATAAGGCCCATTACTTCTCCCGGTGAATTCCCGTAACTCCCCGGTACTCCGAAAAATACCCGAATCACTCGGAACCTTTCCGACGTCCGAATATAGCCTTCCAATATATGAATCTTTACCTCTCGACCATTTCGAGACTCCTCGTCATGTCCGTGATCTCATCCGAGACTCCGAACAAACTTCGGCCACCAATCACATAACTCATATAATACTAAATCGTCATCGAACCTTAAGTGTGCGGACCCTACGGGTTCGGGAATGATGTAGACATGACCGAGACGACTCTCCGGTCAATAACCAATAGCGGAACCTGGATGCTCATATTGGTTCCTACATATTCCACGAAGATCTTTATCGGTGAACCTCATATGTCAACATACATTGTTCCCTTTGTCTGGCGGTATGTTACTTGCCCGAGATTCGATCGTCGGTATCCAATACCTAGTTCAATCTCGTTACCGGCAAGTCTCTTTACTCGTTCCGTAATACATCATCTTGCAACTAACTCTTTAGTCACGGTGCTTGCAAGGCTTCTGTGATGCTGTATTACCGAGAGGGCCCAGAGATACCTCTCCGATAGTCGGAGTGACAAATCCCAATCTCGATCCATGCCAACTCAACAAACACTTTCGGAGATACCTGTAGTGCACCTTTATAATCACCCAGTAACGTTGTGACGTTTGATACACCCAAAGTATTCCTACGGTATCCGGGAGTTGCATGATCTCATGGTCAGAGGAACGTGTATTTGACATAGTGAAAGCAATAGCAATAAACTGAACGATCATTTGCTATGCTAACGATTGGGTCATGTCCATCACATCATTCTCCTAATGATGTGATCCCGTTATCAAATGACAACTCATGTCCATGGTCAGGAAACCTTGACCATCTTTTGATCAACGAGCTAGTCTAGTAGAGGCATACTAGGGACATAGTATTTGTCTATTATCCACACATGTATTTAGTTTCCGGTCAATACAATTCTAGTATGAATAATAAACCATTATCATGAACGGAGAAATATGATAATAATAAACACTTTATTAATTGCCTCTAGGGAATATTTCCAACAGTGGCACAACGACATTACGCGTACGCTTACGCGAGACAAGTTTCACCGCTAAGTGCACTCGTTGCATAAAGGTGACTGGCGGGTGTCTGTCTCTCTCACTTTAGTTGAATCGGTTTCAATGAAGATGGTTTTTTAGAAGATAAAAAGCAATCACTACACCACGTTGTGGTTTTGCGTAGGTAAGAAAGGTTGTTGCAAACCCGTAGCAGCCACGTAAAACTTGCAACAACAAAGTAGAGGACGTCTAACTTGTTTTTGCAGGGTATGCTGGTGATGTGATATGGTCAAGACATGATGTGATATAAGTTGTTGTATGAGATGATCATGTTTTGTAAGTTATCAGGCAACCGGCAGGAGCCTTATGGTTGTCTCTTTATTGTATGCAATGCCAACGCTATGTAATTGCTTTACTTTACCGCTATGAGTTAGCAGTAGTAGTAGTAATAGCAATAACTGGCGAGACGACCACGACGCTATGATGGCCATATCATGTCACATATATTGAATTGCATGTGATGTTAATCCTTTTATGCATCTTATTTTGCTTAGGACGACGGTAGCATTATAAGATGATCCCTTCACTAAATTTCAAGATAAGTGTTCTCCCCTACTATGCACCGTTGCGAAGGTTCGACCCTTCTAAGCACCACGTGATGATCGGGTGTGATGGATTCTTTCATTCGCATACAACGGGTGTAAGCCAGTTTTACACACGCAGAATACTTGGGTTAAACTTGACGAGCCTAGCATGTACAGACATGGCCTCGGAACACAAGAGACCGAAAGGTCGAACATGAGTCATATAGTAGATATGATCAACATGAAAGATGTTCACCATTGATAACTAATCCACCTCACGTGATGATCAGACGTGGTTTAGTTGATGTGGATCATGTTACACTTAGACAACTTGAGGGATGTTAATCTAAGTGGGAGTTCTTAAGTAATTTGATTAATTGAACTTCAATTATCATGAACATAGTCTAAATAATCTTTGCAATTTTATGTTGTAGATCAATAGACCACGCTGTAGTTCCCCTGTTTTTATTATGTTTCCTAGAGAAAACGAAGTTGAAAGTTGATGGAAGCAACTATGCAGACTAGGTCCGTGATCTGAGGATTGTCCTCACTTCTGCACAGAAGGCTTATGTCCTTAATGCACCGCTCAGTGAAATACCCCTACGGCTTCGTCTGAGGACGTTATGAACGTCTAGCAGACAAGAAAAGATGACTACTCAATAGTTCAGTGCGCCATACTTTACGGCTTAGAACCGGAGCTCCAAATATGTTTTGAGCAACACGGACCATATGAGATGTTCCAAGAGCTGAAAATTTGTTTTTCAAGCTCACACCCGGGTCGAGAGGTATGACACCTTCGACAAGTTCTATAGCTGCAAGATGGAGGAGAACAGCTCCGTTAGTGAGCATGTACTCAGAATGTCTGAGTACTTCAAACACTTGAATCAAGTGGGAGTTAGACTTCCGAATAAAGTGGTGATTGATAGAGTTCTCTAGTCACTATCACTAAGCTACTGGATCTTCGTGATGAACTATAAACATGCAAGGGATAGAAGATCCTTAAGCTATTCGCGATGCTACAAGCTGCGGATGTAGAAATCAAAAAAGGAGCATCAAGTGTTGATGGTTAATAAGACCACTAGTTTCAAGAAGGGCAAGGGAAAGAAAAGGGAACTTCAAGAAGAACGGTAAAACAGTTGCCGCTCACGCGAAGAAACCCAAGGCTAAACCAAACCCGAGACTTAGTGCTCCCATTGCAAAGGGAAATGTCACAGGGAGCGGAACTTCCCCAAAGTAACTGGCAGATAATAAGACTAGCAATGTCAACAAAGATATTTGATATACATGTTATTGATGTGTACCTTACTAGTACTCGTAGGAGCACCTGGGTATTTGATACTTGTTCAGTTGCTTACAACTTGAAACATGGAGCTTCGGAATAAACGAGGGCTAGCTAAGAACGAGGTGACGATGTGCATTCGAAGTGTCTCCAAGGTTGATGTGATCACCATCGCCACGCTCTCTCTACCTTCAGGATTAGTGATGAACCTAAATAATTGTTATTTGGTGCTTGCGTTAAGCATGAACATTATATCTGATAGTGTTTATTGCAAGACGGTTATTCAATTTCAGAGAATAATTGTTATTCTATTTATTTGGATAATATCATTGATGATCATGCACTTAAAATGAAAGGTTTATTGAATCTTGATCGTAGTAATACACATGTTCATAACACGAATGCCAAAAGATAATGATAGTACCACATATTTGTGGCACTGCCGCTTAGGTCATATCAAGTGTTAAACACATGAAGAAACTCCATACAGATGGGTTTTTGGAATCTCTTGATTATGAATCATTTGAGACATGTGAACCGTGCCTTATTGGCAAGATGACTAAAACCCCGTTCTCCGGAACAATGGAGCGAGCAACCAACTTATTGGAAATAATACATACCGATGTATGCGGTCCGATGAGTGTTGAGGCGCGCGGTGGATATCGTTATGTTCTCACGTTCACAGATGATTTGAGTAGATATGGCTATGTCTACTTGATGAAGCATAAATCTGAACATTTGAAAAGTTCAAAGAATTTCAGAGTGAAGTAGAGAACCATCATAACAAGAAAATAAAGTTCTTACGATCTGATCGTGGAGGAGAATATTTGAGTTACGAGTTTGGCAATCACTTAAGACAATGTGGAATTGTTTCACAGCTCACGCCACCTGGAACACCACAGCGTAATGGTGTGTCCGAACGTCGTAATCGTACTCTATTAGATATGGTGCGTTCTATGATGTCTCTTACCGATTTGCCACTATCATTTTGGGGTTATGCATTAATGACAGCTGCATTCACTTTAAATAGGGCACCGTCTAAATCCGTTGAGACGACACCGTATGAACTGTGGTTTGGCAAGAAACCTAAGCTGTCGTTTCTGAAAGTTTGGGGAAGCGATGCTTATGTGAAAAGGCTTCAGCCAGATAAGCTCGAACCCAAAGCGGATTAGTGCATCTTCATAGGATACCCAAAGGAAACCGTTGGGTACACCTTCTACCATAGATCCGAAGGCAAAGTATTCGTTGCTAAGAATGGATCCTTTCTAGAGAAGGAGTTTCTCTCGAAAGAAGTGAGTGGGAGGAAAGTAGAACTTGATGAGGTAATTGTACCTCCTCTGGATAGTAGTACGTCACAGAAAGAAATTTCTGTGACATCGACACAGACCAGAGAAGAAGTTAATGATGATGATCATGAAACTTCGGATCAAGTTGTTACTGAACTTCGAAGGTCAACCAGGACACGTTCCGCACCAGAGTGGTACGGAAATCCATTCTTGGAGGACATGTTGCTAGACAACGATTAACCTTCGAACTATGAAGAAGCGATGGCAAGCCCGGATTCCGACAAATGGCTTGAGGCCATGAAATCCGAGATTGGATCCATGTATGAGAACAAAGTGTGGACTTTGGTAGACTTGCCCGATGAACGGCGAGCTATTGAAAATAAATGGATCTTTAAGAAGAAGACAGATGCTGATGGTAATATCACCGTCTATAAAGCTCGACTTGTTGCTAAAGGTTATCACCAAGTTCAAGGAGTTGACTACGATGAGACTTTCTCACCCGTAACGATGCTAAAGTCTGTCAGAATTATGTTAGCAATTGCCGCGTTTTATGATTATGAAATCTGGCAAATGGACGTCAAAACGGCATTCCTTTACGGATTCCTTAAGGAAGAATTGTATATGATACAGCCGGAAGGTTTTGTCGATCCTAAAGCCGCTAACAAAATATGCAAGCTCCAGCGATCCATCTATGACTGGTGCAAGCATCTCGGAGCTGGAATACTCGCTTTGATGAAGTGATCAAAGCGTTTGGGTTTATACAAGTTTATGGAGAAACTTGTATTTACAAGAAAGTGAGTGGGAGCTCTATAGCATTTCTAATAGTATATGTGGATGACATATTGTTGATTGGAAATGATGTAGAATTTCTGGAAAGCATAAAGAATTGAAAGGAGGTTTTCAATAAAAACCTGTTTTTGAGTTATCCACAGATTGGGCATCGAGATCTATGGAGACAGATCAAAACGCCTGATAAAAGTTCACACATCTTGATGAGTTTTTTGAAGAAGTTCAAAATAGGATCAAGTCAAAGAAATGAGTTCTTGCCTGGTGTGAAGTGGAGTAAGACTTGAAAATCTAGGTAAAGGTTGTTTTACATGTTAGGCATCAAAATCTATAGAGATAGATTGAGACGCCTCATAGGACTTTCACGAAGCACATACCTTGACAAGATTTTGAAGAAGTTCAAAATGGATCAGTCAAAGAAAGGGTTCTTGCCTGTATTGCAAGGTGTGAGATTGCGTAAGACTCAAAGCCTGACCACGGCAGAAGACAAAGAGAAAATGAGTGTCATCCCCTATGCCTCAGCCATAGGCTCTATTTTGTATGCCATGCTGTGTACTAGACCTGATGTATGCCTCGCTATTAGCATGGTGGGAAGGTACCAAAGTGATCCAGGAGTAGATCACTGGACAGCGGTCAAGAATATCCCGAAGTACCTGAAAATGACTAAGGAAGAATTTCTCGGGAATAGAGGTGATAAAGAGTTCGTCGTAAAGGGTTACGTCGATGCAAGCTTTAAACACCGATCCAGAAGACTATGAGTCTCAGACCGGATACGTAAAGTGGGACAGTCGGTTTTGGAGTAGCTCCAAGCAGAGTGTGGTAGCAGCATCTACATATGACATAGAGATTTGCCAAGAACACACGGAACTGAATATTTCAGACCCGTTGACTAAAAACCTCTCTCACAAGCAAAACATGATCAGCCCTAGAACTGATTGGATGTTAATTACATGGAGATGTAAAGTAGATTATTGACTCTAGTGCAAGTGGGAGACTGTTGGAAATATGCCCTAGAGGCAATTAATAAAGTGTTTATTATTATCATATTTCTCCGTTCATGATAATGGTTTATTATTCATGCTAGAATTGTATTGACCGGAAACTAAATACATGTGTGGATAATAGACAAATACTATGTCCCTAGTATGCCTCTACTAGACTAGCTCGTTGATCAAAAGATGGTCAAGGTTTCCTAACCGTGGACATGAGTTGTCATTTGATAACGGGATCACATCATTAGGAGAATGATGTGATGGACATGACCCAACCGTTAGCATAGCAAATGATCGTTCAGTTTATTGCTATTGCTTTCACTATGTCAAATACACGTTCCTCTGACCATGAGATCATGCAACTCCCGGATACCGTAGGAATACTTTGGGTGTATCAAACGTCACAACGTTACTGGATGATTATAAAAGTGCACTACAGGTATCTCCGAAAGTGTTTGTTGAGTTGGCATGGATCGAGATTGGGATTTGTCACTCCGACTATCGGAGAGGTATCTCTGGGCCCTCTCGGTAATACAGCATCACAGAAGCCTTGCAAGCACCGTGACTAAAGAGTTAGTTGCAAGATGATGTATTACGGAACGAGTAAAGAGACTTGCCGGTAAGGAGATTGAACTAGGTATTGGATACCGACGATCGAATCTCGGGCAAGTAACATACCGCCAGACAAAGGGAACAACGTATGTTGACATATGAGGTTCACCGATAAAGATCTTCGTGGAATATGTAGGAACCAATATGAGCATCCAGGTTCCGCTGTTGGTTATTGACCGGAGAGTCATCTCGATCATGTCTACATCATTGCCGAACCCGTAGGGTCCGCACACTTAAGGTTCGATGACGATTTAGTATTATATGAGTTATGTGATTGGTGGCCGAAGTTTGTTCGGAGTCCCGGATGAGATCACGGACATGACGAGGAGTCTCGAAATGATCGAGAGGTAAAGATTCATATATTGGAAGGCTATATTCGGACGTCGGAAAGGTTCCGAGTGATTCGGGTATTTTTCGGAGTACTGGGGAGTTACGGGAATTCACCGGGAGAAGTAATGGGCCTTATTGGGCCATACGGGAAAAGGAGAGGCAGGCCACGTGAGGAGGCGCGCGCCCCCCCTTGCCCAAACCGAATTGGACTAGGGGAGGGGGCGCAGCCCCCTCTTTCCTTTCCCTCTCCCTTCCCCCTTTCCTACTCCGTATGGGAGGTGGAATCCTACTAGGACTAAGGAGTCCTAGTAGGACTCCCCACACTTGGCGCACCCCTAGGGGGTCGGCCTCCTCCCTCTCATCCTTTGTATACGGGGGCAAGGGGGCACCCCAAAGTACAACAATTGTCCCATAGCCGTGTGCGGTGCCCCGATCTCTGTTTTCCACCTCGGTCATATTTTCGGAGAGCTTAGGCGAAGCCCTGCCGGAATCACTTCACCGTCACCGTCGCCATGCCGTCGTGCTGACGGAACTCATCTACTACCTCGACGTCTTGCTGGATCAAGAAGGCGAGGAACGTCACCGAGCTGCACGTGTGTAGAACTCGGAGGTGCCGTACGTTCGGTACTCGATCGGTGGAGCTCGAAGGATTGTTCGACTACATCGTACCCTCATAGACCGTTAGCGGAAGCGTCTCACAACGCGGTTGATGTAGTCGAACAATCCTTCGAGCTCCACCGATCGAGTACCGAACGTACGGCACCTCCGAGTTCTACACACGTGCAGCTCGGTGACGATCCTCGCCTTCTTGATCCAGCAAGACGTCGAGGAAGAAGATGAGTTCCGTCAGCACGACGGCGTGGCGACGGTGACGGTGAAGTGATTCCGGCAGGGCTTCGCCTAAGCTCTCCGAAAATATGACCGAGGTGGAAAACGGAGATCGGGGCACCGCACACGGCTATGGGACAATTGTGTACTTTGGGGTGCCCCCTTGCCCCCATATATAAAGGATGAGAGGGAGGAGGCCGCCCCCCTAGGGGTGCGCCAAGTGTGGGGAGTCCTACTAGGACTCCTTAGTCCTAGTAGGATTCCACCACCCATACGGAGTAGGAAAGGGGGAAGGGAGAGGGAAAGGAAAGAGGGGGCTGCGCCCCCTCCCCTAGTCCAATTCGGTTTGGGCAAGGGGGGGTGCACGCCTCCTCCAGTGGCCTGCCCCTCCTTTTCCCGTATGGCCCAATAAGGCCCATTACTTCTCCCGGTGAATTCCCGTAACTCCCCGGTACTCCGAAAAATACCCGAATCACTCGGAACCTTTCCGACGTCCGAATATAGCCTTCCAATATATGAATCTTTACCTCTCGGACATTCCGAGACTCCTCGTCATGTCCGTGATCTCATCCGGAACTCCGAACAACATTTGGTCACCAATCACATAACTCATATAATACTATATCGTCATCGAACCTTAAGTGTGCGGACCCTACGGGTTCGGGAATGATGTAGACATGACCGAGACAACTCTCTGGTCAATAACCAACAGTGGGACCTGGATACTCATATTGGTTCCTACATATTCCACGAAGATCTTTATCGGTGAACCTCATATGACAACATACGTTGTTCCCTTTGTCCGGCGGTATGTTACTTGCCCGAGATTCGATCGTCGGTATCCAATACCTAGTTCAATCTCGTTACCGGCAAGTCTCTTTACTCGTTCCGTAATACATCATCTTGCAACTAACTCTTTAGTCACGGTGCTTGCAAGGCTTCTGTGATGCTGTATTACCGAGAGGGCCCAGAGATACCTCTCCGATAGTCGGAGTGACAAATCCCAATCTTGATCCATGCCAACTCAACAAACACTTTCGGAGATACCTATAGTGCACCTTTATAATCACCCAGTTACGTTGTGACGTTTGATACACCCAAAGTATTCCTACGGTATCCGGGAGTTGCATGATCTCATGGTCAGAGGAACGTGTATTTGACATAGTGAAAGCAATAGCATTAAACTGAACGATCATATGCTATGCTGACGGTTGGGTCAAGTCCATCACATCATTCTCCTAATGATGTGATCCCGTTATCAAATGACAACTCATGTCCATGGTCAGGAAATCTTGACCATCTTTTGATCAACGAGCTAGTCTAGTAGAGGCTTACTAGGGACTCAGTATTTGTTTATCTATTCACACATGTATTAAGTTTCCGGTCAATACAATTCTAGCATGAATAATAAACCATTATCATGAACGGGGAAATATGATAATAAACACTTTATTAATTGCCTCTAGGGCATATTTCCAACAGTCTCCCACTTGCACTAGAGTCAATAATCTAGTTTACATCTCCACGCGCGACACGCCTCCTACCTTTGGCCCATCATCACGTGCGACACGCGTCCTTGCTGGCCCACCACCATCGCTCTATCTCTCGTCGGCCCTTCTCCTTATCCTCATTCACTCCTCACTCGCATGCCTGCTCCCAGTACGCGACCGCATCATTTCTGCATTAGCAAGCGGTCAGATCGAGGTCCCTCTTCTGCCTCACCTTTCTTCTCCCATGCTCCAAGCCGGTACGATGACGCTGGCAACCGAACGTCAACACTGGGCAGGCGCACGACCTCCTGCCATCCAGATCTCGTTTGGGGAGGATGTTGCCTCCCGAGGGCTGCAACGCTCTTCGAGGGTGACGCCTGACGCGTGAGGACGAGCATCAAGCTGTGAGCGGAGCAAAAACATGGCGCGAGCTCAGCGATGACGGCGAGCCGAGTTCGTGGCACTACTAGCTTTAAGCTGCGCCCCGAAGGCGCACGGTACTGCAACCGACATGACGGGAAGCTGGAACCTTCGGCGCAGTGAGCTACAACCATATATGGTCGGTGTTATAACTAGCACGACCTGAAGCTGGAATCGGTGGCGAGGCGAGCTACAACCATATGTGGTTGGTGCTGCAACCGGCACGACTAGAAGCTAGAACCAGAGGCACGACAAACTACAACCACAAGTCTCAGTGCCCGCGATGCTGCTGCTACCCATGGTCGCTGCGTGATGGAACCGGCCGACGATGATGCTGCAACCACATGTGTCGTAAGCTGGAACCGGCTGGCGACAACGTTGCGACCACGGGGGCATCTTCTGGTGATGCGGATATTTTGCTGGAATCAAGAGAATGTTTTGCTGGAAGCCTGGAACTAACGATACTCTTTGCTGGAACGAGCTTCTTCTCGAGCTGTAGATTTTCTTTCCTGGAGTCAAGGAAATTGTTGCTGGAAGCAGCAAAATTCCTTGGTGGAACCGACATCTTTTTGAGCTGCGATGTCCGAAGCATTTTCCTCACCGGGGTCTGGCAAAGCAGTGTGCTACGACGGGCGACCATTTTTGCTAGAACTAGCTCTTCTTCCTGAACTGCGTCGGCTGAGGTTTTTCTCATTGAAGCAGTGACAGGGGCGCCATGGTGGTACGTTCAACGAACTGCGACCCTGTGAGCTTGTCGGCGGGTGCTATGACCAAGCAAGAAGCAAGCAGAGGTGAGGCGCGCGCGGAGCCCTCAATTTTTTACGACGGTTCTAGGGGGTGCGCTGAAAAGGTGCGTAGTGTGTGGACGTGGGGGCTTAGATCGTACGGTTCTCAGCCTTTTAATCGGGCGCCTGGAGGTGACCGACCAAAAATTTGGCCGGCTTGCCGGCGCCTAGGTCTGCCCTTAAAAAACATATTATAACGTTTTTATAATATAAAAAACTCTGTTAAGATTAAATAAACTGAGGCCCACGTGCAGCCTCCAAAACTCGCGCACCAAAATGGCCACCTCTCCTCTTATCCTCCCCGGCGGTTCCCTCGCTCCCAGGAAATGGAGGCCGCCACTACACTCACGCTCTCCTCGTCCCCTGCCGCCGCGGCCCGCCGCTCGCCGGCGAGGGCGACCATCTCCCAACCCCACCTCCGGCATTACCCCGTCCGCACTTCGCGCCTCCGCGTTGCCCAGAGCCTGGCCTCACGTCCCCTCTCCTCGGTCCGCCCCGCTTTCCTGGTTGCTCCAACGGAATCGTAAACGGTCGCGTTATTGTTCATTTCCCTAACCTTCTATCTGTTGGGAGTTCAGGGGTGGAGGCGGCGGCGACGGGGGAGCGGGCTGGTGGTGCGGGCGGAGACGTTCGGGCAGCTCACCACCGGGCTCGAGTCCGCGTGGAACAAGCTGCGTGGCGTCGGTGAGTGACCAAGCGATTTCGGTTACTTCACTAGCTCTCGCACAGCGTACTGCACTGTACAGAAAAAGGATTTGATGGTTGCAATGCTCTTGTGATTTAAGATGTGCTGACGAAGGAAACCATTGTGGAGCCGATGCGGGACATCAGAAGAGCGCTTCTGGAAGCAGATGTAGGTGCAGTTTTGCGTGTTCATTTCCGTCTCTGAATATGAGCACTTCGTCTAATGCTGCTACTTCTGTTTGTACAGGTCAGTTTGCCGGTCGTCAGACGGTTCGTGTCGTCTGTGAGCGAGAAGGCTTTAGGTTCAGATGTTATCCGAGGAATCCGACCGGAGCAGCAATTAGTCAAGGTATTTTGTGTGTTCGTCTGGCAACTGGCATTATGTTCTCTTTGTCTACAACTAGGAAAAGCATACTAGATACTTTGATAAAAAAAACTGGAAAAGGTACGTCACAATATGCTGTTAAGGACTTAAATGAACCACCGGTGTTTGATTTCATATATTTGACTTTGCTTCTATCTACAGCTAAGTAACTGCATAATTTCTCAACTGAAAGGTTCTTTCCTCTCCTGAGGGATAATGGAACACACTAGCAAGTAAAAATGCTGTAACACGCTTGAACAATTTCACTATAATGAGATGTTACTATACTGATATGGTGAGTCGGTGACAATCTTCTCAAACTAAATTATTAATCGGTTTTGTAGATTGTGCATGATGAACTTGTTCAACTGATGGGTGGAGAGGTATCAGACTTGGTGTTCGCAAAAACTGGCCCGACGGTCATCCTACTGGCAGGTCTGCAAGGTGTTGGGAAGACCACTGTCTGTGCAAAACTTGCATTCTATCTGAAGAAACTGGTGCTTTCCTTAGCCTTTATTTTCGAGAACCTTAGTAAGGCATCAATACATGATAACCTGTAGATACTTATACCAGAGTTAGATTACAGGGCAAGAGTTGTATGCTGGTCGCTGCAGATGTTTACAGGCCTGCTGCCATTGATCAACTCACTGTACTGGGTGAACAGGTATTCTTTGATGAACTTAACTTTTGTAAGCTGTAGTATGTACAGCTGCAACACTTAACCGACTTACGAAATCAATGTGCGCTCGGGTTGTTTCGAAACTGAAAGGTTAAAGCTACCAAGTTGCATTTGCTTTCTGAATGCAATACTACAGTTTGGGCCCGGCTAAAAAAGGGCATTCACAGGTGGGTGTGCCAGTTTACTCAGAAGGAACCACAGTCAAACCTGCAGAAATAACCAAGAATGCCATGGAAGAGGCAAAAAGAAATAATATTGATGCGATCGTAGTGGATACTGCTGGCAGACTGCAGGTCAGACTTCTCTGTATTTCCTTCACATTTTCTGTTTACTTTATCGTAAACTACTGCCTGATATAACTGTCACCATTGGTGGTACCTGATCATCTTTCTGACATTCAGATTGATAAAACAATGATGGTTGAATTGAAAGAAGTCAAGAAGGCAGTTAATCCTACAGAGATTTTGCTTGTTGTTGATGCCATGACTGGCCAGGAAGCTGCAGGTATCTGTCTGTTTATTGTTGTTACTATTCCAGTGTCATTCATAGACATTTAGGAAATCAGCTACAGGTCCGAAATTTGACTATCTGACAAATTCTACAATACTATTGTTTTTCCTAATGTGTTCATAGAGCCTGAAGTTTTCTGCTAATTCTATATAATTTTGGATGCTTTAAAGAGCACCTTCCTTTAATAGAGTTGTAACAACTTACACTTTTTCCTTTTTTTTGTGCAGCATTAGAGTTGTGACAGCTTACACTACTTCCTTTATTTTGTGCAGCATTGGTCACAACCTTCAATATTGAAATTGGTATATCCGGTGCTATATTGACTAAATTGGATGGTGATTCCAGGGGTGGTGCAGCACTTAGTGTTAAAGAGGTTATACTTCGCAGAAACTTTTCTCGCCATCATATACGCAAATGTTTAGGATCTCACACATCACGCTTTTATGATAAGTTGATATTTGGAGCGGATTATTGTATATATAGCCATGTACTGACCCGAGCTGTGAATTCCTTTCGAAATAGACTTATTGGTTTAATGGATTTGCCTGCTCCTTTCACTAATTGTCGATCAGTATATGGCTGGTTCGGCAGTTGCAGATGCTAGATTTATTACTGGCATAAATTTTGCTCTGTGTGCATTAGTGCACAACTATATATATTATCTTCTTCACTTGTATGTTGAGAAATATCTAAATTTTATTTTTATCACCAGACTGCCTATTTGCAAACATATTTCACTCAATCCAAAAACCTTAGTAATACCTGTGAGGTGCAAGTATTGTGATGAAATTATTTTTCCATATTTTTCTGCTATTATATATAACAGCATCAATACTTATCAGTTATCACTTAATCCTCCATGCAGGTGTCTGGAAAGCCCATCAAGTTTGTAGGGCGAGGAGAGCGAATGGAGGACCTTGAGCTTTTCTATCCCGACCGCATGGCACAACGTGTTTTGGGAATGGGAGATGTCCTTTCATTTGTTGAAAAAGCACAAGAAGTCGTAAGTAGCTTGCTGTAAGACTGCTCTTCTGGTCTTGTCTGAAGCAGTATTCTGATGGTTTTTTATGGTGTTTAAATGTTACTGCAAATAGGTTCGTCAAGAGGATACCATGGAACTGCAGAAGAAGATCATGAGTGCAAAATTTGATTTCAATGACTTCTTAAAGCAGACACAAAATGTTGCCAAAATGGGATCCATGAGCCGTGTAATTGGAATGATTCCAGGCATGAACAAGGTACATGAACCTGAGGGATTGATTCATTACTTCAAATTGATGAAATAAATGCCAGAACATGACAACACTTCTCAATCTAAATAGGTTACTCCTGCGCAAATCCGGGAAGCTGAGAAAAGACTTGCATTCGTAGAGTCGATGATCAATGCAATGACAGCCGGTACATTCCTCCTGAACTACCGCTGACCATATGAAGATTGTAGTAATGATGATGGTTCCCTATGTCACCACATTTAACCCTCACACTTTGCAGAGGAAAGGGAAAAACCCGAGTTACTGGCCGAATCACGCGAGAGGAGGATTAGGGTAGCAGAGGAGTCCGAGAAGACAGAACAAGAGGTTCGGTCCTACTGTTATCATCATATCAAAATGTTTTGCTTATTCAGCATATTTGCCATTCCCCTCCATGGAGGTAAACAGGCTGTCATTTTCCACTATTAGGTGAGCCAACTGGTTGCGCAGCTCTTCCAAATGCGCGCGCAGATGAAGAAATTGATGGGTATGATGCAAGGGCAAGAAGCAATTGCAGGAATGGGAGATCTCATGGACTCGCTTAACGCGGACGAGAAGGTAAGAAAGATGCCTCTGACAGTGTGAATGAGGTCTCCTCCTGTCAATTTTCTTGCCTGGAAAACTTACAGTTGCCTGGCTTGTTATCGTTCAGGCACCTCCTGGCACCGCACGGCGGAGGAGACGGCGGAGCGAGCCGCCGCGGCAGAGGGAGCTGGATGCAGTGGGTGGCGCCAGTAGGCCTTGAGTTGATGTGCACTGGAGTTGGAATTTTTCACTGGAATAGTTGTGGATTGGCATGTAGATACGGGTCCTGCTGCATGGTGTAATATTTCCTGTACATTTTGGCATGCTGAGTTTAAGATTCATGGGAAATGTGTTTAGTGGACGGAAGACGACAGCAACAACAACAAAGCATTTAGGGCTGAAACTCATAAGATCTCGAAACTAACTTATAGTTCTCAAAACCAAGAAAGTCTTTAGACCTTCCATGTACCTTGAAAAGACGCAAACCTATTATAAAATTTCAGCGGAAATACAAAGCATTCCAAACACAATAATAATTACATTGAGGTGGCCGGACCACCAAACAACCACTACCAACAAACACAATAAAGAAAATACATTGAGGTCCCCGAAACACCGAACAACCACTACCGGCAAACACAATAAAAATTACAGCAAGGTACTCGGACCACCGCACAACCTGTATCGTCGCGAGAACGTCGTCATCATTGAACTCTTGAATCGATCTGGAGTGACTGAACGTCGTCATCATTGAACACTTGAATCGATCTGGAGTGCCTGACACCGGATTTCGCCATTGTGCACGTGCGGCGAGAAATCCTAACCTCGCCGCTCTAAGGAGACGGCGGAAATCTATGTTGAAACTCTGTCAACTTAGGAAAGAAGAAGAGAAAAGTGGTCTACCGCTGAGCACAAAGATGTTGACCACACAATGATAGTCGAAGCTAAGAGTTGTGGTGAGCTTTATTTCTTTGATAAAGGGTCTTTTCATTGACTCATAATATAGCATTGAGGGATAAAACTATAATTAGCAACATCCGGCATTTGCATAGTTAGGATGCACATAGCCAACACAAACACACAAACACACAAAAAGGTCTCACCAGCAAAAAGTTGAGTCATACTAGACCGAAACTATGTCTACAGAGAGAAAAAACAAAACCAAAGCAATAAAACAGCAATTAATGATTTACATCAACACCATTGGCCCAAACCATCTCATGACAACACACGGATTATGAGAGAAGTTCTTCAAAAGCAACACCTCTAGAAAGGGAATGACACACAAGTGGCGTCGTCGCCAAATCCAACAGCCAAAGGTCATATCGTGGATTCCCCCCCTGAAGATGAAGTCTGAGCAAACCACAGGTAGGACAGACCTAGGGTTTTTCGAGTACTGGAAAGCAGGTGCCCAATTCCATGCATGCTATTGTTGTTTAATTAATTTCTGTTTGCAAAAACCAGAACATGTTTTGTACTCTATCCATTATCCCACGACATGCACGGGGTATTGTCTGTTGAACGACATGTATATGTTCGGTAGAATAGTCATGTACGTGGATAGGACTTGGGTTGCACGCCTTTGTTGAGATAGACTAGATCTTTTTCTGTTTAAACTCTATCCTCTTATCCCATGTATCTTGTGGGCCTCTGTGTATGGAGGTTTGAGACGCTTCATACACAACTCACACGGTAACCAGAGCCAACTTCTTCCCCAACATCTAGCCAGATCCATCCCAGCCGCATCTACCTGCCATCTTCAACAACATCTTCGCCCACCTCCACCCACCATGGCTTCCAGCAGCCAAATCACCTCCAGTGGCTTGAAATTCACCACATCCGAGCCTCTCTCCAGATCAAACTACATCCTAGGCGAGCCCAAGCTCGCTCCAAGATCATAGGGGCGGGTCTATATGGGTACATCGATGAAACCACTGCCGAACCAACCAAAACCTTAGTCACAAAAACCTCTGAAGGGAAGGATCAGATTGTTCCCAATCCCGCCTACAACCCTTGGCTGATTCAAGATCAGCAGATCGTCGCGTACCTGCTCCGTAACCTTTCCAAGGAAGTCTTGGTTCAGGTCGCCTCCTTAGAAAAATCCCATGCCATATGGGCAGCCCTAGCAAATATGTTTGCTGCACAATCCCGCCCTCGCGTCAACAACTGCCGCATAGCTCTTTCCAACGCGCAAAAAGGCACTCAAATTGCCACTGCATATTTTGGTCAGATGAGATCTCTCTCGGATGTACTGGCGGCGGCCGGAAAACCCATCTCCGAGGAAGAGCTCATCTCGTTCATAGTCGCAGGACTTGACATGGACTATCAACCTCTCATATATGCCCTTGATGTTCGAACTGAACCTCTTTCTGCTGATGACCTTTTTGGTATGGTGTCGAATTTTGATCAGCGTGTTGAGATGTTCCACAACACCGGCTTCAAGTCCTCCGCCAACCTTGCATCCAGAGGTCGTGACGCTCCCTCCAAAGGCTACCGGAACTCCAACCGGGGTGGTGGTGGAGGGGGTTTTCGCGGTACTGATGATGGCGCCTACTCCAGCGGCGGTGTTGGCGGCGGCCACTACAACGGCGGTAGCGGTGGCGGAAGCCACTACAACAGCGGCAACGGTGGTGGTGGCCACCACAATGGTGGTGGTGGTGGTGGTGGTGGCAGCCACTACCACAACAGCGGCGGCAACAACCACGACAACTTCCGGCGCCCCACCTCCAACAACAATAGGGGGCGCTTCCAAGGTTATGAGGAATACGAAAATAAATGTCAAATCTGCAAGAAAAACAATCATATCGCCAAAGATTGTGATTGGCGTTATGCCGAGCGCAACTAATCTCAACGCAAGAAAGTTGCAGCTATCGCGGACACGTCTATGGTGTTAACACCAATTGGTATGCTGACACCGGTGCTACCAACCATATCACCAAAGAGCTCGAGAAGGTGACTATGCATGAGAAGTACCGTGGCCATGATCAAGTGCACAATGCAAATGGAGAAGGTATGGAGATAACTCACGTTGGTCGTTCAATTATTGCAACCCCTCATAGAAATATTCATCTTAGAAATATCTTGCATGTTCCTGCCACATCAAAAAATCTTCTTTCCGTTCATCGTATTGCTTTAGATAACAATGTGTTTCTAGAGTTTCACCCTACTTCTTTTTATTAAGGATCAGGCCATGAGGAGAATTCTCTACAGAGGTAGATGTGTGCATGGGCTCTATCTGTTGATCCCCGAGTTTAGGAGCTTCAATAAACAAGTGTGTGATGTCATCAAAATCACTTTCGAACGGTGGCATGCACGCTTAGGCCATCCATCTTTTTTTATTGTTCAACAAGTGCTTAGGAATAATCAGCTCCCATGTGTTGGTGAGCGTAGTCTTGATACTATTTGTGGCTCATGTCAAAAAGCCAAGTCTCATCAATTGTCATATCATGTTTCTACTAGTATTTCTACCAAACCATTACAGTTTATTTTCTCTGATGTATGGGGTCCTGCACCCACCTCCGTTGGTAGACATACTTACTATGTTAGCTTCATCGATGATTATAGCAAGTTCACTTGGATCTACCTCCTTAAGAAACGTTCTGACGTTTTCCAAGTTTTTCAGAATTTTCAAGCACTTGTTGAACGTAAATTTGATAGCAAAATCATCGCCGTCCAATCTGATTGGGGTGGTGAATATGAGAAGTTGAATTCTTTTTTCCAACAACTTGGCATTTCTCATCATGTTTCATGCCCTCATGCGTATCAACAAAACGGCTCCGCTAAACGCAAGCATAGGCATATCGTTGAGGTTGGACTAGCTCTCCTCGCAGGTGCCTCCATGCCTCTCAATTTTTGGGATGAGGCCTTTCTCACCGCTGTCCATCTCATTAATATGCTCCCTAGCCGTGTCATCAACAATGAAACACCCATGCATAGGCTTCATCATACTCGTCCAGATTATCACTCTCTCTGCGTTTTTGGTTGTGCTTGTTAGCCTAACCTTCGCCCATACAATAATCGCAAACTCATGTTCCGCTCCAAACAATAAGTTTTTCTCGGTTACAGTGCACAACATAAGGGTGTCAAGTGTCTTGACGTCTCTACTGGACGTGTTTATATCTCACGTGATGTTGTTTTTGATGAAACCGTTTTTCCCTTTGCTAGCCTCCATCCTAATGCCGATGCACTTCTCCACGAGGAAATTCTCCTTCTTCCCTCGAATCTATCCGCTTTGCATCAAGGGGACAATAATTGTGATCACGTGACTAACTCCTCTAATTGTGCACCTAAGCTTTGTGATGATGCAGGTGCAGCAGCGACGGCAGAAAAAAATTCTGTGCAAAATGATGGTCAAAACACTCAGGGCCTCTTTGATTCGCAGGATTTTGAAAACACAGGAATAGGAAAAATGGAGGGTTGGAGTGACATGTCCATTTGAACCCTATAGGATTAGCAAGGAGTGTTTGATGCCACATGAAAAACAAAAGAATTATAGAAAGAGGTTGGAGTGGATGTTAGATTTCCTATGAAATGTAGTACAAAAGATTCCATAGGAAAAATTCCTATGGGATCCAATCCTATAAATCAAACGAACAATGTAGGAAAAATTCCTAAGGATTTCAATCCTCCAAAAATCCTATAGAATTCCTTTGAATCAAAGGAGCCCTCAATATGGACATTTCATGTGTCCTGTGCAGCGCGACATATCCTCCACGAGGCTATCTCCCGATCGTGGCAGCGTATCTGCTCCGGGATCCGTTCCTCGTCAGGAGCACAGCGGCGACAGCGGATCTGCCCCGAGATCCGCGCATCGGCAGGAGCACAGCGACTGCAGCGAAACTCCACCAACCGCCTCCACCGCGCCGCACCAACCAAGCGCTGACACGCGGCGGTCGGGGGGGGGGGGCAGCCAACCGAAGCGCTGCTCGGGAACCAGCCATCCACGCAGTTTGGCTCGGAAACCCGAGTCTACATCAGGCGGGGCTAGCACCAGTCGGCCGACAGCACGTGATCCCATCCGACTCACCTGTCGCTGATGCGCTGGGATCCTCTGTGGAGCGTGCTACTCCTTCGCTAACTGTCACTGCCGCAGAAGATCCGGCTGACGCAGGTAGTGGAGGATCTGCCCCGGGATCGCCGTTGTCTCCTGCATCCGAGCTGACTCCTGGATCCTCTATGGTCGGATCTGCTGCAGATGTGCATCAACAAATAACTCCAACACGCACAAGACTTTGAGCAGGGGCAATTCAACCTATAAATTATAAAGTTAAATTCGGATTAAATTGTTCAACAAGAGAACCTAGCACGTTCCAAGAAGCATGCAAGGATCCAAAGTGGACAAAGGCCATGGAAGAGGAGTTTCAAGAACTTCAGAGAAACAAAACCTGGCATTTAGTTCCTTTGTGTCAAGGTAAAAATTTGATTGACTGTAAATGGGTGTTCAGAATTAAGAAAAAATCAGATGGCACTATAGATCGCTACAAGGCCAGACTTGTTGCAAAAGTATTCAAACAAAGGTATGGCATAGATTATGAGGATACATTCAGTCCCGTTGTTAAAGCTGCTACCATTCGCCTTGTGTTTATCCATTGTTGTGTCCAGAGGATGGTGTCTTAGACACCTAGATGTGCAGAATGCGTTCCTTCATAGTGTTCTGGAAGAAGAAGTGTATATGAAGCAACCACATGGGTTTGAGGACAAAAATAAACCGTTTCATGTATGCAGGCTTGATAAATCTCTCTATGGAGTGAAGCAGGCTCCTAGAGCATGGTACTCCCGTTTGAGCTCAAAACTGCAAGCACTTGGTTTTGTTCCTTCAAAGTCTGATACATCATTGTTTATTTATACCAAGTCAAATACATCCATATTTGTGCTTATATATGTTGATGACATCATTGTTACTAGCTCATCAAATGAAGCAGTGACAGCACTACTGAAGGATTTAAATTCAGAATTTGCACTTAAAGATTTAGGAGACTTGCACTTCTTTGTTGGTATTGAAGTTAAGAGAAACAAGGAAGGTGGTCTTCACCTTTTCCAAGAGAAATGTGCAACTGATCTTTTGAGTGGAGTTGGATTGCAGGGGTGCAAACCATCACCAACACCACTATCCAATACAGAAAAATTGTCTCTAACAGAAGGTGAACTTTTGAGTCAAGAGGATGGCACCAAATACAGGAGTTTGATAGGTGCACTTCAGTACTTGACTCTAGACCTGATATTTCTTTTGCTGTAAACAAAGTATGCCAATTTCTTCATGCACCTACTATTGTTCATTGGACTGCTGCAAAACGTATACTAAGATATGTAAAAGATACTCTGAGTGTTGGTCTGACCTTCAACAAGTCATCATCTACCCTTGTCAGTGCCTTCTATGATTCTGACTGGGCAGGATGCTTGGATGACAGACGCTCAACATGAGGTGCTCAACAGGAGGTTTTGCGGTGTTTTTTGGTCCTAACTTGATCTCTTGGTGTGCAAGGAAACAGGAAACAGTTTCAAGGTCCAGTACTGAAGCAGAGTATAAGGCATTAGCAAATGCAACAACAGAAATTATTTGGGTTAAGTCTATGCTGAGAGAGCTTGGGATACATCACACACAAACTCCATGTCTCTGGTGTGACAACCTTGATGCTACCTATCTATCTGCTAACCCTGTGTTTCATGCAAGGTCTAAACACATTGAAATTGACTATCATTTTGTAAGAGAAAGGGTTGCTAGCAAGGAATTGGAAATCAGGTTTGTTCACTCAAAGGATTAGGTTGCGGATGGATTTACAAAGGCCTTATCTACAAGACTGTTTGAAGAATTTAAAACGTAATCTCAACTTGGTCAAGTTTTGATTATGGGAGGGTGTTGAACGACATGCATATGTTCGGTAGAATAGCCATGTACGTGGATAGGACTTGAGCTGCACGCCTTTGTTGAGATAGACTAGATCTTTTTTGTTTAAACTCTATCCTCTTATCCCATGTATCTCTCGATGGTTGTTCTCAACCAAACCTTGTAAACCCTCCTCGATACAATCAATATATATACGCGGGTCTATGTGTATGGAGGTTTGAGACGCTTCATATACAACTCACATTGTCTAGTTACAAATCGTTTGGACTACGTAATAAAGCAACGACGACAATACAGATGTAATAGTGGACCTTCCGGTTAGCTATTCTGTTCTCGGTGATAAGCTTTTGGAATAGCAGAAATGGAAATTGCTAAACCATCAAGACGGAAGGGAAAGACGCAAGCCGTGCATTTTGTGAAGATCACAGAAATACTCACTCCCGGTTCATTGGAACTTACACAGCAAATATACATCTGATAAACAGAGCAAGGCCGTATACACGTATGTTGTCACTACTCCCTCCGTCCAGTGTCAAAAAACGTCATACATTATGGGACGGAGGGTGTACATGCTAGCTGCAGCTAGGGATCTCAAATATGCCTGTACTGGGTTCAACTGGAAGTGTCCCCCATGGCCAGCCACATCTCACCGGCGGTAACCGTGCATCGAGTCCAGGTCCCGCTGCCTCAGGTTGCCGTACTTCCTCCTGCGCTTACCAGTACCCACGGCAGCCTGAATGATCATAGTTGCGCAAAGTATTAAAAATCATATACAAGACACAATAACGACATATGTAATAACAGACCCGGGGTAGTGCCTTGACCTGTTCTTCGGATTTGATGGACTCCGCGAGAGTTTCCATGTCCGGTGTATCTTTTCCTTGCATGCCAGCCATCATCTTCTGCATCCGAGTGCGCATTTGGAAAAGCTGCGATACTAGTTGGCTCACCTGATAGCAAAGGGAATGTTCAGTTCAGCTCCATGAGGTTCGGAGGTTTATATGCTACTAGATCAAATGGCGACGAGGTGACAACTGAACCTGCTGTTCTGTCTTTCCAGAGTCCTTAGCCACTCTTCTCCTCCTCTCGCGCGACTCAGCAAGTAACTCTGGTCTTTCCCTCTCATCTGAACATAGTCAGGATAATTAGTGCTGGGCAAATGTTCGTGACAACAGTCCGTCGAAATCATGCTCCAAAAAATTTTTAGGACGCGCACGTCTTTTGATAGGTGAACTTGGCACGCATAAGCGGCATAACTGACATTGTCCCAGCTATGGCAACTGCAAAATATTTATTTAGACGGTGGCCCCTCGATTCTCACCTCACCAAGTTATAAGCCACATGAATGATTCCCTCGTCAGACTTGTTTTTTTTTTTTGAAATGCATCAAAATTTCATGAAAAAATAAAAGAAGGAAAACCATGTTTGTTTTCCAAAGCAGGACAATTTCAAACCACAACAACTTAAGATAGTACCTGTGGACATCAGAAAGCCAACCAAACAAATAGTTGATTGCCAATGAGCTTTAGTCTATATATTCACATCATTTCATACTTTGTAACAAAGGAAGTACGAACTACCGGCAAACTACTGAATCCACACATCAATATTAATCAGAATTGATCCCAACCTGTTATTAAATGCTTAGACATTTTTTGCAAAAAGGATGATCATAGAAATGGAGTAGGCATCTTGATCAACAAGAGCCTCAAGTATGGAGTGGTAGACGTGGGGGCCGGATTATCCTGGTCAAGCCGGTAGTTGGGGACTTAGTTCTCAACGTTATCAGCGCGTATGCCCCGCAAGTAGGCCACAATGAGAACACCAAGAGGGAGTTGGGAAGGCCTGGAGGACATGATTAGGAGTGTACCGATTGGCAAGAGGCTCTTCATAGGAGGAGATCCCAATGGCCACGTGGGCACATCTAACACAGGTTTTGAAGGGGTGCATGGGGCTTTGGCTATGGCATCAGGAATCAAGGAGAAGTTGTCTTAAGCTTTGCTCTAGCCTAAGACATGATCGTAGCTAACACACTCTTTAAGAAGAGAGAATCACATCTAGTGACTTTAGTAGTGGTCAACACTCTAGCCAGATTGATTTCATCCTCTCAAGAAGAGAAGACAGGTGTGTGTGCCTGGACTGTAAGGTGATACTTGGAGAGAGTGTTGTCCCTCGGCATAAACTTGTGGTTGTTGACTTCCGCTTTCGGATTCGTGTCCAGCGGGATAAGCGTGCCAAAGTCGCTAGAACGAAGTGATGGAAGCTCAAGGGGGAGGTAGCTCAGGCGTTCAAGGAGACAGTCATTAAGGAGGGCCCGTGGGAGGAAGGAGGTGATGCAGACAACATGTGGATGAAGATGGCGACTTGCATTCGTAAGGTGGCCTCGGAGGAGTTTGGAGTGTCCAGGGGAAGTAAAAGCGAAGCTAAAGATACCTGGTGGTGGAACGATGATGTATAGAAGGCAATTAAGGAGAAGAAAGATTGTTTCAGATGCCTATACCTAGATAGGAGTGCGGACAATATAGAGAAGTACACGATGGCACAGAAGGCTGCAAAGCAAGCTCTGGGAGAAGCAAGGGGTCGGGCGTATGAGGACCTCTACCAACGGTTAGACACGAAGGAAGGCGAAAGGGACATCTATAAGATGGACAAGATCCGAGAGAGGAAGACAAGGAATGTTGACCAAATCAAATGCATCAAGGACGGAGCAGATCAACTCCTGGTGAAGAACAAGGAGATTAAGCATAGATGGCGGGAGTACTTTGACAAGTTGTTCAATGGGGGAGAGTGAGGGCTCTACCATTGAACTGGACGACTCCTTTGATGGTACTAGCAGGCGTTTTGTGCGGCGAATCCAGGAGTTGAAGGTCAAGGAGGCTTTAAAAAGAATGAAAGGAGGCAAGGCCCGATGGGCCCTGAGTGCATCACCACTGAGGTGTGGAGAGGCCTAGGGGACATAGCGATAGTATGGCTAACCAAGCTTCTCAACCTCATTTTCGGGCAAACAAGATGCCAGAAGAATGGAGACAGAGTATATTAATACCAATCTTCAAGAACAAGGGGGATGTTCAGAGTTGAACTAATTATTATGGAATTAAGCTGATGAGCCATACAATGAAGCTATGGGAGTCATTGAGCACCGCTTAAGAAGAATGACATGCGTGACCAAAAATCAATTTGGTTTCATGCCTGGGAGGTCAACCATGGAAGCCATTATCTTGGTACAACAACTTATGGAGAGATACAAGGAGCAAAAGGACCTGCATATGGTGTTCATTGACTTGGAGAAGGCCTATGATAAGAAACCGCAGAATGTCATATGGTGGGCCTTGGAGAAACACAAAGTCCCAACAAAGTACATTACCCTCATCAAGGACATGTACGATAATGTTGTGACAAGTGTTCGAACAAGTGATGGCGACACTGATGACTTTCCGATTAAAATAGGACTGCACCAGGGGTCAGCTTTGAGCCCTTATCTTTTTGCTTTGGTAATGGATGAGGTCACAAGGGATATACAAGGAGATATCCCATGGTGTATGCTCTTTGCGGCCGATGTGGTGCTGGCCGATGATAGTCGGACGAGGGTTAACAGGAAGTTAGAGCTATGGAGACAAACCTTGGAATCGAAAGGTTTTAGACTTAGTAGAACTGAAACTGAGTGCATGAGGTGCGGTTTCAGTACTACTAGGCACGAGGAGGAGGTTAGCCTTGATGGGCACGTAGTGCCTCGAAAGGACACCTTTCGATATTTGGGGTCAATGCTGCTGAAGGATGGGGATATCGATGTAGATATGAACCATCGAATTAAAGCCAGATGGATGAAGTGGCACCAAGCTTCTGGCATTCTTTGTGACAAGAGAGTGCCACAAAAGCTAAAAGGCAAGTTATGTAGGACGGCAGTTCGACCCACGATATTGTATGGCGCTGAGTGTTGACCGACTAAAAGACGACATGTGCAACAATTAGGTGTGGCGGAGATGCGCATGTTGAGATGGATGTGTGGCCACACAAGGAAGAACCGAGCCCTTAATGATGATATACGAGATAGAGTTGGGGTAGCGCCGATTGAAGAGAAACTTATCCAACATCGTCTGAAATGGTTTTGGCATATTCAACGCAGGTCTCCAGAAGCCCCGGTGCATAGTGGACGGCAAAAGCGTGCAGATAATGTCAAAGGAGGCCGGGATAGACCGAACTTGACATGGGAGGAGTCCGTAAAGAGAGATCTCAAGAATTGGAGTATCACCAAAGAACTAGCCATGGATAGGGGTGCGTGGAAGCTTGCTATCCATGTTCCAGAACCATGAATTGGTCGCGAGATCTTATGGGTTTCACCTCTAGCCTACCCCAACTTGTTTGGGACTAAAGGCTTTGTTTGTTTGTTTGTTTGTTTTGAGGATTAGCCCCGGCCTCTGCATCAAGCGATGCACACAGCCAATCAGGGGCGGCGCCACCCTAGGAGCTGGTATGGGCGGCTGCCCCGGGTAACCATAATCTGCGCCCCATATATATCTTTGTTCGTTTGTTGCAGTAGCTGATTTCTTTGGCCGAGAAGACAAACAACGTGAGCTAAGTAACAAGAAAATGATTATTTTTGGACATGGACTTGCACTCAGTGGAAAACGGCTTAGTTGCAGCCCAAATCAAATAGCTTAGGGCATCTCCAACGCCGACCATCAACCGCCCGCCTACGCCCGTACCGTGCTGTATCGAGGTGTTGTGCCATCCAACGCGGACATGTATCGGTCTGCCAAGCGGTCCGGACGTATTTTTTCATGCAAACCGAAGACAAAATGGGGGAAGGTCTTTATGGGCGTCCAGAGCACTGCCACGGCCGCGTCTGGCCACCATAGCCCACCCAAACCCCCTACCTCGCACGCGCGCGCTTCCTGCCCGAAACGGTCAGCGCCGCTCCAAAGCGTCAATGCCACATTCATGCCCGGCCAGAGCGGACGCGACCTCTCATTGGCACCGGCCGAGAGAGCGCCGTTCGCGCCGCTTCCCGGTGCACGCGACTCCTCCGCGTTCAAACGACACCATGGTCGTGCGTCCGTCCGTCTGCCGCCCACATTAATGACACGCGGTTGCTGGTCATAGCGACGCGACCGGACAAGCGGGCGGCACAGCTTCAATGCCGACGCCGTGACCCAGAAGCCTACTCCGCCTCTGCATTAAAGTCGGTTTCCCGTTCGTTTGTCTATTTAAACATGGCTCCAACGCCGTCCGCACCACACTGCATCACTCCTCTCCACTCACAGCCCCGCTATGGCACCGTCCACACCACCATCGCTCTGCTCTCCGTGCCACATGCATGCCGGTAAGAGTGGACATGACCAGACGAGACAGATTCTTACACACATTCATGTTTGCTGACTGGCCAGCCATCTGCCCGTCATTCACACCAGCACGTCAATCCGGAAGGCTACTCCAGCCGCTACCCGCATTGAAGCAGTGCCGATCCACCAGACGGCGGCGGCCGAGCATCTGCGCCAGTTATGTTATATTTTATGATTTTAAGTTGTTACATCACCTATTTATGGAGAATCTTGAACTATTTACCATTAGTTATGTTAATTTTTGAGTGCACCTAGCTTCATATTTGAATTTTAAGAGTTATGACTGAGCGGACTTGCATTTGTATGTTAAAAAATTTAGAACTCAAATGTTTCGCCCCGGGTAAGTTCAATTCCTAGATCCGCCACTGCGGCCAATTAAAGGCTTACACATAATATGTAAGAAAATACAACACACTTTCCCTAATATTGCAAGTGTTTGGAAAGAACATGCAAGACCATATCTTCATGATGTGAACTGAGTGTAGATTATACATACCAGCAGTCATCACGTTGATCATTGACTCCATAAACTTAACGTTTTTCTCAGCTTCACGGATTTGTGCTGGAGTAACCTACTCAAAACGCGGCAAGAGTTGTGGTCTTAATAAGTAATAACATAAAATTTATATCTTGAACATAAGGGGCAAAAGGTCAATTCAGAAGACTAGTTCCAAGGAAATATAATAAATTAGCTACAGAATTCATATTTGCACCTTGTTCATGCCTGGAATCATGCCAATTATACGACTGAACGAACCCATTTGCGCGATAGCTTTTGTTTGCTTCAAGAAATCATTGAAGTTAAACTTTGCGCTCATAATCTTCTTCTGTAATTCCTCAGCATCTTCTTGATTCATCTACTTGCAGCAGTATGTTACACCATATAAACATGACATTATTGTTTAATCAAAGACACAAGGAAAATGGCATTTCACAGGAAGATACTTACCACTTGTTGTGCTTGCTCAACAAATGAAAGTACATCTCCCATTCCCAAGATACGCTGCGCCATACGATCTGGATAGAAAGGCTCAAGATCCTCAACACGTTCTCCTCGGCCTATGAATTTGATGGGCTTTCCAGACACCTGCAGAGTTCTTCATTGTCATATTTTTCATATGCATGCTAACAAAAAGAACAAAGACAGAAAACTTGCTAATGTGGCCATAACACACGTAAACACTGAACATTTATTATTTAACCTTGCTCAGTCGTGTACTTATCTGCTATACTGTACAAAATTAACGATGAAAAACCTATACAGGAGGAAAAGGTAAACCACTGAGAATAAGTAAAATGAACTTATGCAACCCCTCCATGACATACATTATTCTCATTGAAATTATGGGTATATCTAAACTTGTGCCATAATGCCTTTTGGCCAGTTATTGAGAATTGAGAAGTCTAGAAAGGTCAAATAAAACCAAAATATATGGACACAGTAATTATAGTGCCTTCTATGCATTACTACAAATCAATAGTTCGTTTAGACAGAACAAAGAATCTGGATGGTCACACAAAATGGACAAAGTTTTGCAGGTTGAGAGACCTCTTTGATACTTAGTGCTGCCCCACCTCTGGAGTCACCATCCAGTTTTGTCAGTATAGCACCAGTTATACCAATTTCAACATTGAAGGCGCCGACCAATGCTGATAAAAAAAATCAGCAAGGGTAAGTAACAGTGCGACTCTAGCAGATGGCGAAGAGTTTAAACAGATGAAGAGTTTCAGAATGACAAGTCCTGCTACTACAGGGAGCGTGCTCCTGCTCCTTCGAAAAGAACACAAGAAATTGTAAGGAAAACTGAAGGAAGACGGTTGGACCAAACATGGCTCTAATATACATGTAGATGAGACATGACTAATATGGGACCCCCAAATCCAAATAGACGGCATGTATACATTAATATGTGCTGCAATAGTCAAAGTTGAAAATGCAAATTTCTTTTTCTGCATGCCAAGCGGTGCATTAGATAAGTTACTTACACCCGACCAAGTATAAAATGATGAGTCTAGAGCCCTAGACTACTCATAGAACAACAAGCAACAACAAACCTGCAGCTTCTTGGCCAGTCATAGCATCAACCACAAGAAGAACTTCTGTAGGCTTCACTGCCTTCTTTACTTCTTTCAACTCATTCATCATAGCTTTATCTACCTAATGATAGAAAGATTAGCTGGTATCGGTTGTGCTGGGTAAACAAAATTGAAGTAACAGAAAGACACACTAGCTGACAAAAAAATCTGCCATTTAAGGCTAAACCGCTAAAGAAAGTACTACCTCTGTTCATAAATATAAGACGTTTTGGCAGTTTAGATTGAACTGCCAAAACGTCTTATGTTTATGAACAGAGGGAGTACCTATAAAAAAGTAGCATATTTCATTTTTCACACCAACTCATCTCATAACAGATTATCTACATCTAAGTTTAAATATACTATACCAGAATAAACATGTTTAGTTGGAAGCACTACATTGAGTTTAGAACAAACAAACATATACATTTAATCTAAAATAAACTCTTAAACAGATTTTGACCTTTTACAGACTTATAAATTACTAGTAAGAACTAGTGCAGTTTGATCATATATCTAAAATACCATACTTCGGCATGATTATGATCTGGTGCCCAAGATCTGTGTATGAAATTAAGTGAGCTGGTTAAAACTGGTACAGGACTGTTTTAGAACCATGACTGTAGCAAACCGAGGAACCTAATTAGATGATAAGAGTTACCTGCAATCTTCCAGCAGTATCCACTATAACAACATCGGTCTTCTTGCTCTTTGCTTCTTTCAAACCGTTCTTGGCAATCTCTGAAGGTTTTGCTTCCGTTCCTTCTGAGTAAACTGGTACACCAACCTATCAACATTCAAAAGTAACTGTAGTTTTAATTTCAAAATTTGGAAAAATAGATATGCATTACTGGTAGCTCTAGAATCATTTGAATCGAAGGTGGCCACAGTTATTAGCAAGAAAACGTTTCCAACTCAATACGGCGGTGAAAAGATCAATTTCAGTATGTGTACCTTTTTACCCAGAATAGTAAGTTGGTCAATAGCAGCAGGCCTGTAAACATCTGCAGCAACCAGCATACAACTCTTCCCCTGTAACCTGAATCTGGTTTATAAGCACTGATGGCCTGGGCTCTTAGGCAAATGCTTAAAGAAGAAAGCTCAGGAATGCACCATCTTTTTTAGATAGAAGGCAAGCTTAGCACAGACGGTAGTTTTCCCAACACCTTGCAGACCTGCCAATAGGATAACCGTTGGGCCAGTTTTTGCAAATACTAAATCTGACACCTCTCCACCCATCAGTTGTACAAGTTCATCATTCACAACCTACATCATTTAACTCTTGTTAGTCCTCTAGAGCTAGAAGTACATATAGTATTACATTGGGAAGACCACATTCAGTTAGTCCAAAATAATCAATGAATTCCTCAATTGAGGTCACTTGTGTGCACAATAATATGCACCCGTCAATAATTGCTATGCAAAGTATACATAGAAAATTTGACACATGTAATCTATAAATTTCTAGGATCCTCGGATCTGAGTATACCTTCACCAACTGCTGCTCAGGTTGGACACCCCGGATCACATCAGTGCCTATAGCCTTTTCAGTAACGGACTCGATAAAACTTCTTGCTACTGGCACACTTACCTGCAAAGTAGGGTGCGCATTAGATTGTGAGGACAAAAATTAGAAATCTAGATCCACAAGAAAGCCATGTACTGAAAGAGATGAGACATACATCCGCCTCCAAAAGTGCTCTTCTGATATCCCGCATTGGTTCAGCGATATTCTCCTTTGTAAGTCGATCTTGAACCACAAAAGGCATTTCCCTCATTATTTACAATAATGATTTATAACAAAGCTACAGAGGGTGCAGTCAGCGTCGCTGATCAAGCATGAAAAATTCATACTGCATTGAATCGTTTGGACAAAACGATCCCCACATTACAATGTTATAAGCAAAAAAAAGTTATCACTTCATAGATAGCCAATCTAGAACTTCACAGTTTCATACTGTATAAGACTCTATCAACCTGATACACGATTCGACACATCACACATATTTTTGGGAGGAAAACTGAATGTGACTCTGTTCAACACATTGCAACTAGAGCATTACGTATGACTAAAAACAATCCGGGCAGGAGGCGAGAAGCAAACGAAGAAGCGAACGCACCGACGCCTCGCAGCTTGTTCCACGCGGACTCCAGCCCGGTGGTGAGCTGCCCGAACATCTCCGCCCTCACAACCATCCCGCTTCCCCTCCTCCTCCTGCATCCCTGAGGGCGCCCCAAACCGGAACAAGGTAAGAAAACCATCCGGTCAACAAGAGATAAGGTCGAGATCGTTCTCAGAGGGAAGAAGCTATGAAGTTGCAGATGATCAAGAGCGAACCGGGAATGGGGAAGAGAGGGCGCGGAAGGCAGCGGGACCTTGGGCCCCGCGGAGGTGGAAGGAGAGACCGGGAACGCGGCGGAGGTGAAGGGAGGCCACGGCGGGCCTGGCCGGCGAGCGGCGGGCGCCGGCGGGAGACGAAGAGAGCATGAGTGTGGCAGTTGCCTCCATTGGAGAGAGCGGAGCGTTCTGCGGAGGCGAGGCGAGCCAAGCAACGAGGAGGATAAGAGGGAGCTGCTCTAACTGGGCCTTTCAGGACAGCACGGTATTAGAGAACAAATGCTGACATGAAACGGCCATATAGATCTGTTTTTTTAAGGGCCATAGATCCACGGCTCCTCCTCGTTGGCGCCTTAGGTGTATACTACTCGAATGCCCGTACGTTGTTACGGGACAACATAACAATGTCGTTCTAGGTGTACTTTGTTAGAATGTTATATTAAGGTCATGTTATTCTACTTTTTCTTGACAAGCATCTTATTTCTCCCCACCGGATAAGCGTTGCTCTCCCTTGCCCGTCTTGTATCTCGATCCGCTCCTTTGCTTTGTTGTCGCTCTACTTCCTACCTAGTTGAATGCTTGTGCGCTGTAACGAAATATAAGACCATAATGACATACATAATTGTACTAATTTTCTATGTTTATCCAACAACACGACGCCATATTATTTTCAAACACGACACTTTTTATGGATTGTGGTGAGTAACAAATATCATCCACTTATTTCCTTGCAGTCATATGACTCCTTCAGCACACTTCTTTTGGAAGAGGACAAAACGGCGTCTTTGTCCCGCCGCTTGTTTCTCCTCCAGCTGCACTCTGTCCATATGTCCTTTCTGTAACATTGTCGTTAAGTATGTCATCTCGATTTAACATCATTAAAGATATTTCTCAACTTTAGCGAATCTCACTTTACTACAAGAGCTGATGACCTTCTTCAACCTTAGCAAATCTCACTTACTACAAGAGAGGAATTATTTCAAATACACCATTAACTAAAATTTCACATTCTTTAAATTTCTCCCATTTTATTACACTATGCACATTGCCGCATGATGACTTGTTGCGTACAAACTTAACTGTAAAACGTGGTTAGTACGAACCCAAAATCATTGTCTTTACCGGGCATCTTACACGCTACTTCTCTACAATCCATTCTTATCGGCGAGGTCTTCCATGTATACAGAGATGACGGGCACATACATTCAATGCCGCCACCTCTCCCACCTTCCTCAGTTGCCCTGCATCACCCCTGAAGTTTACTAAAACAATACCTTGGCACTGCAAAATAGAACTCATTTACATGACAAGTGTTCTTCTAAGTGCCATATATTTTCACTTGCAATATTTCTTTCAGCCGATATATTTCAACATTTTTCTTGTGTACTTGAAATTAAGGCATAACTCGTTAGCGTGCAATTTGGTAGCTCATTGCTCAGAATGTTTGTCCTTTCAGAAGTTCTTGCTCTGAGAGGAGATTCTAGAATTATATTTGGCAAAACCAGTATAAGTTTACAACATCGGTTGAAAGAATGTGGGGAGTCTTGTGCAATATATCTTGGGGTAAAAAGAAAGTCAACATAAGGGAACAATATGCTGAAGAGTTGATAATTTTTTTTGTTAAAGAGCTTGCCCTTGCAAGAAGTCACTGTCTTTTAGTATCCGCAGTATAAGTACCATATGCCCCTCCTCTCCACATCATATAATTGTAATAGCATATAAATTGCAGCAAAAATATTGTAGAGCTTAGCTAACAAACTACAGACATTAGACAAATCTCAACAAAAAAAATCCAATAGGACCTCGACAGAGATCAGACAAATCGATCCAAACCGTTTACACAGGTAGCAAACTGCACTGATTGATAGTATTCTGCATGGGGCCTCCAAATCCCATTCTTGGCAGCGTGATTTTTCTCCAACGCAGCAGACCTCCAATGGAGTAGAGCTATGTAAGATGTTGCTCACAGAGATGTGCCTAAGACGATATGGCGCTCACAACAGTTTATTTCAGTACCACCTTTATCTGAAAACTGCACATAAGTAATGTCCATTATATATGCAATTAGTACCACTACATCCAGTCGTCATCACTACATGGAATTACACCAAGAAACATGTTTCTGATCCATCTATGAGGTTGCACGTTCTCTGAATCTCTAAACTTGCATTTTCTCTGGAGATGCACTACTTGTCATTAACCTATTGCACCTGGGTTGCAACTTCGACCTCACCAGAAACATTGTCCACTGGTGCAGCGAGCTACGGGCGACAAACGGAATGCTGCCCTGGGAACTGCAGCCACAAATAAGCAGCAGGTAAATGGATGTAGCTCTTTCACTGGGTACACAGAAAATGAGAAGAGTGGGGAGAGCAGAGTGACCGAGGGGATACGAGAGCTTCAGGGCAGAGTGACGTGAGAGGCACCACCGCCCCACGACCTCAGGCCACCCACGGCCGCCCCCTCAGTTGCCGCTGCCACCAACAGTCGTCTTCCTTCTGCAACAACAGTTAGAGTCAGAAAAAGACCGAGAGATCAAAACCCAGGGAGGAATAGAAGGAGGGAGATATAAATCGAGTGAATTGCAGTTACTTTGAGACTTCCGTGGCTTCTACTCACCCCCGCCGTCCGCAGCCGCACCACCAAGTCAGTCGTCGCCCTGTCTCCGATCTCGGGCCCCGTCCCTCGTCGGCCGCCGCTCTGTCTCCGATCTCGGGCCTCGTTCCTCGTCGGCCGCCGCTCTGTCTCCGATCTCGGGTCCCGTCCCTCGTTGGCCGCCGCTCTGTTGGATTTGGGCACAGGAGGCGAGTCATATGGGGAGGTTGAGGCCAGGCGGCTGCGCCAGGGCTTCCAGCCCGAGGTAGTACGCGACATGGGGAGGCGGCATCGCCTGGACCCTGGATGCAGCGGCATGGGCGGCGAATATCGCCGCATTGTGGCGGCTGCTGGGGGTGTGGTTGGGCGATTCCGGGCTGTGGTTGCACATATGGATGCGGCGCAGATGGGGTGACCTACGCTAGCATCCGGTGGGAGAGAAGTATGCCGGGGTGGTTCGGGGTTCGAGTGAGGGAGGTCTGCAGATGGAGACCGGTGGGTGGGGGGAGGCGGAAGACGTGGGGGTGATTTTTTCGATCGTGGGTGCGTCGGGAACGTCGGGACCGAAGGAGTTACCGATAGCTAGCGATCGGGGAGGGGGTGCGGGGGATCGATGGGAGGTCGAACCATCACGTTCTATCCCCGACCGAGAGCACTAGTAGCGAGTACACCTTTCAACGATCATTTTCATCTTCCCAGTTTGCGACAAGTGGCACGCAGCAACGTGGGAGTTTTCCCTTTTTCGTAGATTCGTATTTTCAAAACGTTTTATCTCCTAAATCGTGCATCCAAATCTTGAACCGTTTTCATCGTTGGGTTTCTCGCGTCGAGATCTTTAAAACTAGATCCCATGTTGATACGTTTTGAGAATTTTTTTTTCACGAAAAAAACGGACAAAAAACCGGGCGAAAAAACCGTGCCTCCTGCGAAAGAAGAAAAAAAAACAGAAAACGCGTTTTTTTCCCTTTTCGAGAGGCACGGCCGTGCCTCTCACGAAGGCAAAACCGTGCCTGTCGCGGAAGCAAAACCGTGCCTCTCGCGAAAAAAAGAGAGCAGAAAACGCGTTTTTTTCCTTTCCGAGAGGCACGACCGTGCCTCTCGCGGAAAAAAAAGAAAGCAGAAAACGCGTATTTTTTTCCTTTTTCGAGAGGCACGGTCGTGCCTCTCGCGAAGGCAAAACCGTGCCTCTCGCGAAAAAAAAGAGAGTAGAAAACGCGTTTTTTTCCTTTCCGAGAGGCATGGCCGTGCCTCTCGCGATAGCAAAACCGTGCCTCTCGCGGAAGCAAAACCGTGCCTCTCGCGGAAAAAAGAGAGCAGAAAACACGTATTTTTTTCCCTTTTCCGAGAGACACGGCCGTGCCTCTCGCGAAGGCAAAACCATGCCTCTCGCAAAAAAAACGCGTATTTTTTTTCCCTTTTCGAGAGGCACGGCCGTGCCTCTCGCGATAGCAAAACCGTGCCTCTCGCAAAAAAAACAAAAATGCGTTTTTTCGCGAAAAAAAAGTTTTTTTTAAAGAAAAAAAATTCGTCCAAAAGCTAAGGAATACCGGTGGGAAACCGGAACATAAAAAAAACCCGGAAAAAAACACTCTAAAAAGCCGAAAACGCGTGCGAAAAAATAAAAAAATAAAATCCGAAGGAAACGCTCAGAACGCGACACGTGGCAGCGGTTGAGAACGCGCCAAGTGGCGGCGCGTGAGAGTGATTGTCGGAAGGCTTCCCGGGAAGTACTCGCTAATTAGTTGCTCCCCTATTTGACGCTTCAGCGCCCATTTGCAAACGGGCACCTGAAGTTCCTCCGCGCTGGACCGGCCCAACTCTCCTTCTGTTCTGTTTTCATAAAACGCAAAAAAAATGTGCGCATACAGTGAATCGAGCGACCTCCTAATCGAAAAATCCTATACGACGCACATTGCGTCAAGATGTCGAGGCTTCGCACAGGATGAAGAGGGAGCGACGTGATCTGGGACGGCCCATTACCGGTTGCGGGAATCCCGGTTTTGGGAACCTTCTAGACTTTCCCAGCCGGTTTTTTCCGGTTTTCGGAACCTTCCAGAAGGTTTCCTGAACCGGTTTTTCTTTTTTTTCGTTTTCCTTTTTCTTTATTCTTTTGTGTTTCTTTTTTTTCTTTTCTGTTTGTTTTAAAAATGTTCTGGATTTTCAGAAAATGTTCTGGATTTCCAAAAAATGTTCGGGATTTTCAAAAATTGTTCTTCAAATTCGGAAAATGTTTCTCTCTTTTAGAAAAATGTTGTGGATTTTCAAAAAATGTTCTGGCTTTTCAAACAATGTTCTTCAAATTCGGCAAATGTTTCTGCTTTTTTTCAAAAAAATGTTCTGGATTTTCAAAAAATGTTCTGGATTTTAAACAATTGTTCTGAAAATTCGAAAAATGTTCTTTTTAGAAAATTTTCTGGATTTTCAAAAAAATGTTGTGGATTTTCAAAAAATGATCTCGATTTTGTAAAATGTTTTTCAAAAAATGTTCTTGTTTTTCGAAATTTGTTCTCAAAATTCAAAACATGTTCGTATTTTCAAAAGTTGTTCACGTTTATGAATTTGTTCAGGATTTTTCAAAATTGTTCTCATTTTCAAAATTTGTTCTCAAGATTTATAAAATGTTCGTGCTTTTAAATAATTGTTCAAGCTTCCAAATTTTTCGGCGTTTTGAAAATTGTTCTCCATTTCAAAATTTTGTTCTTAAGATTCAAAAAATGTTCATGCTTTAAAAAATTGTTCGCGGTCCCAAATTTGTTCGTGCTTTAAAAAATTGTTCTTGGTTTAAAAATTTGTTCTCAAGATTCAAAAAATGTTTGTCCTTTAAAAAATTGTTCGCGTTTCCAAATTTGTTCTCTATTTTAAAAAACGTTCATGTTTTCAAAAAATGATTGAGAAATTCAATGTTTGTTCGTTTTGATAAAAAAAAGGGGTGTGCTACGCGTCCGCCGGCTGATCTTTTTAAAAGATCGGCCGGACTCGAGCCGTCAGATTTAAGGCATCAAGCGGCCGAGCGGCACCATTCACCATTGCAACACATGCCTTGTTGCGAAAATTTCTTGCAACAGACATCTTGTTGCAGATTTTTTTGTAACAAATGTCTTGTTACAGTTTTTTTGCGCAACAAAAATCTTGTTACAACTTTTTTTTTAATTTTTGTGTAACAGTCGTCTTGTTGCGGATTTTATTTTTGCAACAGATGATTTGTTGCAGGATTATTCCTACAAAACGAAGCCGCGTCACGTCATAGTAGTTGTTCGCTGTCAAGTTTTGCAGCAACACCGTTGTTGCTGAAATAGCTGTTGGCATTTGTCTTTACGTTAAGGACGCGTGGCACACAATGGAGGCGGCGAATGCACCGTGATTATCAGCCGGCTGATAGCAATAATTTCCCTAAAAAAAGGAAAACGAGAAGGAAAACGACCCAAAAAAGAAAAAAAAGAAATAAGCAGAAAAGGAAAAAAAGAAGCTACAGTGTCGCGCGCCTACTGGGCCGGCCCAGTCGGGGGTCGCCCTGTGCGAAGCCCCGACTGGTTGCCGCAGCGAGCGGCGACTAGGAGCTCCCCTCCTAATCGGCGCTGTAAGCGCCGGCTAGCGCTCCTGGCGCTTGCAGTCGGCGCGTAGCGGGCCGGCCCAATTAACCTGTGGGGAAAAAACAAACGCAACGCGAAGTAAAAAGGTGAGGTTAACTTGAGCAAACTGGGATTCGATCCCTGATTGCCTAAGTAGAATGCTTCAAGCGTTCCCACTAGACCAGGCTTATTTTGTTGCCTATGGTTAGGAAATAATCCTACTGGACCCCTTTTTTAATACAAACATTACCATATAGTCAATTTTGTTCACGTTGATTAATATAAAAAAACGAAAAAATCGCAAAAAATGAAAACATTTACGAATTCAAAAATGTTCACGGATTTTGAACCAAAGTTCTCAACTTTTTTTGAAAAGTTCACTGAAGTTGAAAAAATATTCGTCGAATTTGAAAAAAGTTATTGGACTTGAAAAAAAGTTCATTGAATTTGATAAAAGTTCATTGAATCAGGAAAAAAAGTTCATCGAAGCTGAAAATAATTCGTAGATTTTGAAAAAAGTTCATTGGATTTGAAAAAGTTCATCGATTTTTTGAAAAAAGTTCATCGAATTTGAAAAAAGTTCACAAATCTGAAAAAAGAGTTCATCAGTTTGAAAAAAGAGTTCATCAAATTTCAAAAAAGTTCATAGTTCTTTTTTTAAAGTTCATGGAATTTCAGAAAAGTTCATCTTTTTATAAAAAAACACAAATTTTAAAAAAGAAAAAAGAAAAGAAAAATAGAACTCGAATAAAACCGCCCTTGAAAATGATCAGTGCATAATTGAAAAACCGGTTTGGGAAGCTTCCCAAAACCAAGGGACCCCCGATTGAAGATAAAATAAAAAAAACGGTTAGAGAGCACAATTCCTTTGGTGGCCTCTTGGTTACGCTCAGTTGCCTCGAAGGAGCTGGTTGCCGGTTCGAAGTCTTCCAACGATCACTCTCACGCGCCGTCACTTGGGCGTTCTTAGCTGCCACCACGTGTCGCACTCTAAGCGTTAGAAAATAAAACTGTGGTGAGAAAATTGTCGGAGCTGCCGCAGGATGTATCGACAAAGGTCTCACCACTGATGGAAACTGAAACTGCGGTTAGAAAATCGCCGGAGCTGCCGAATGATGTGTTGATGGACATATTTTCACTCCTGGAGATACCTGACCTCATGCGTGTGGCCTCTGTCAGCTCCTCCTGGCGCTCCGCGTATACCAGCCTCTGCAGCCAGCTTGAGCTGTACAAACGGCCTCAGACGCCTTGCCTCTTCTACACCTCTGAATCTGCTGGTGAGAATGTAGCTTGTCTCTACAGCCTTGCGGAGAAGAGGATCTACAATTTAACTCTCCCAGATCCACCCATCCGCAATAGGTATCTTATTGGGTCTTCACATGGTTGGCTAGTTACCGCGGATGACAAGTCTGAGCTACACCTAATCAATCCTGTCACTGGTCAACAGATTGCTCTCCCGTCGGTGGTCACCATTGGTTATGTAGAGCCAATGTTTGACAATGGAGGCACGCTTATTAAGTATGAATTGTGGGACCAACTATACGATCCGGACCTAGCCCCTGAAATGTTAAGCTATGCTCCTGACGAGCTTCGTAACCATGTCTACATCAGGGCATTTATCTTTCCAGATCCGTCCACAGGAAGCTACATTGTGGTTCTCATCCATGGTTCAGGATATCAGCTTTCATTTGCAAGGGTAGGAGATTGTAAGTGGACCCCGCTGCCGCCGGGTTGGGACTATGAACAATGCATCTACATGGATGGTCTATTATATGCATCCACGAAACACGGAAGAATGGATGCTTTTGATCTCACTGGTCCTACCGTCACGAGGAATATAATTGCAGATGAGATTGACATTTACAGTAGCAAGTACAAAGGGGTATTCTACCTTTTTCAGGCTCCATGGGGCGATCTGCTGCAAGTTTGCAGGAAGACTGAACTCGTAGATGCGGGTTATGAGGAGCTCATAGTTAAAACTAATAAAATCTTGTTACATAAAGTCGATCTGGAAGCAAAAGAGCTTGTGGAAATAAATAACTTGCGTCATAACGTGTTGTTTCTTGGGCGTAACCAGTCTATATGCCTTAGTGCTGAAGAATATCCGCAACTGAAGGCCAATTGTGTCTATTTCGCAGATGACGAGGAATGTAATTGGAAGTATAAGACGAATCCCCGGGATATAGGTGTTCTTAACCTGGAAGATGACAGTAGGGAAGAAATTGTATCTCCGCTTTGGTGCAGCTGGCCGAGTCCCATATGGATAACACCCAGTCTTACAGTGATAAACTTGTCATTGTGCAAATAGCTAGCCTTTTGTAATTATGTACATTGGTTATGGGGTCTGTCGACCAGATTTGCCATTTTTTTGTGAGCAGATGCTATGACAACTGAAGCATCTCCTGTCTATCTCCTTTTCATATGTTGTTTGCTGTATCTGATGAAACTATGACCGAGAAATAAATATTAGGAATGAAAATGGTGCTCTACAACAATTCTGTTTTATGTTCTCACATTTCTTTCCTATTCACATGCATATTCTGACTGAATATTGTTTGATTGATATTTTCCCCCTTATAATGGAAAGTACAAGACACGTAGTAACCATCCGGTAGAATGTCTGTTATTTTCTTCTGTATGTGATATTATATACTTCCTCCGTTCCTAAAAAGTCTTTGTAGAGATGTACTTCATACGGATGTATATAGACATACTTTAGAGTGCAGATTCACTCATTTTGTTCCGTATGTAGTCCGTAGTGGAATATCTAAAAAGACCTATATTTAGGAACGGAGGGAGTAGTTCTGATTGCATTGATGCTTTCATTGTTCTTGAATCATTTATGTAATTAGGTTGTTTTGCATTAACTAGCCATTGAACGTGACATCATTTGCACTAAATATTATCAGCAAATGTTGTTAGTGCAGTTCTAATCCCTGTCCATGGTTGAAGATAACTGAAGATTTTATTAGAACGCTATATGTAGTTACACTCTTTCTCCTGGGCTACTTCAAACGGTCCTTTCATGCTTTGGCAAGCATTTCTGCTGAGTTAATGCTCCTGGGCTCCTGAGTTACTTTGAAAAAGCGGAAGGTTCTCACTAGAAACAGTTTAGAATCTTTAATTCAGACCGGATGTCACTGTAATTGGCATATTTGTTAGCCGGCTTATGAAAGAGTTTCTTCTTTATTGAACTTTACCATGCCATCCGTCTTGCTACATATCTGCCATGATTAATTGGTTATGCTTTCATCATGGTTTCCTCATTAGGTGAGGAAGTCCTTAGTCGTACAGCATGCCTCTGGTATGTAAATCCCCCCACCCGAACCCCTTCTGAACTCCACTGCTTCTTATGTAGGTATGCTTCACTATGCTAATACAACTCCCTGTATACCATGCAGTTTTATGCTCGCTGTAAAGCATGGGCATGTCTTGGTTAAAAATGAAAAAAAGTATGCATGTTGGCAAAATTACAGCATAGAACCTGAACATAAACACTTGCAGAACTGGTGGCACAACTCCAAATGTTTTCCCTCCAAATTAATGTACAAACTAATTTATGCAACTCTGACTATTACCTTCACAATTTTCATTGATACTCTCAGTGTATAACGGAAAGCTCCAGATTTCAGAGGTATCTTAATGGTAGAGAATAATCTGTTTTGGCGGATCGCGACTACCATCGGTGAGAGGGAATCGCAGAACCCTGAAGTGACAGCCATCAAGCCATCTCATGCTCATTGGGGATCTAATATTCCACTACAATTTCAAGTTATTGGTACAGTCTGCCAAAAGGAAAAACAGGAAGAAAAAAACTGTTGGCCCCAGATTCCAAGACGCCTTGGCAGCTATAAATCTGATCTCATGTTGAGGTCGAACAAGGGGCCATGACAGTGAAACATGCGGTTATCTTGCCCACCGCATTTCGTCAACCCATGCCTCGCAGTGTAGGTAATCTTTGTCTTAAAATTGAAATCTTTAGGGATCACAATTAATGATTTGAATGATCATTTCTCGTGAATGATGGTTTGGTTTGACCTGACTTTTGTATGGGACATCTGAATGTCGTAATGTAGGCCAGTGAAAAAAGTATCCATGCTTATGAAACAACGTGGTTGCTTTGACGTGGGTTTACACAATTCATATCTTCTGCGATCCTGTAAAACAGCCTCCTTAATTATACTAGAACTAACAAGAGATTTTCAGCACTTCAAAAAGATTGGATAGATGTCTAGCAAATATTGAATGGTGTGCTGTTCAGCCAAATACTACACTATGTAATAGTAGAAAAGATTTTTGTCGATTTCCACTTACACATGCTATGGGGCATTGTGCAGGTTCAAGCCACATATGTGCAGATGGATGAAGACTATGATGATGGAAACACTCGTCAGCGGGAACTTGCTCTACCAAGAACGTGTCTGCCTTGGTGATACAGGTGTATGAAAGAAGTTGAATAATATATACAGAGACACGCATGCCAACCATCAGCAGTAACATCCTCTTAGATACTGATGATGCTGTTCGGAAATCAAGAGAATACACTGACATGGTGACAGGTCCTAACTACAGATGTGTCAATGTTCTTCAGAAATGGAGTGGAAATCAGAGAAAAGTAGGCAACTTTGAGAGGTCGGATTGCTCAAGTTTCAAGCTACCAAAGCTAGGGTTCGTCGCCAGCCGGAACACGGCGGCTTGGGGAACACCCCTATTACAAGATATGGATCACCCCGATCCCAAATGGGGCTTTAATATCCAGGAGAAGTTGCTAAAAAGTACTCCCTCCGTCCCATAATATAAGAGCGTTTTTGACACTAGTCTAGTGTCAAAAACGCTCTTATATTATGGGACGGAGGGAGTAAGAAAAGCAATAAAGTTACATGTGCTTTGTCAGAAAGGCTAACAGTGACTCCCGCGGGCTTGCTAGACGTCGGATGGAGGATCAACGGCTGGTAGTGGTGACCCATTATGAAGCGGTACGGAGCAATGACAGCCAGAGGATGCCGATCGAGTGGCTAGTGCTGAATCCGACAACGGCAATAGAAGTTCAACAGTAAAAGTGTTCTGTTTTCAGGTATCTTCAGGCTCAGGTCCTGACACATGGCATGTCTATAACACTACCGGAAATGGCGTGTCTTTTCTAGCTGCAAGCGCAGGCAAGCTGTTGCATGTGCCCAATGCTATTCGATCGAAGGCTGGCAAGAAGAGGGTTTGTTCAGTTAGGCGTGCAAAGGGCTTTTATTTGAAGATTGATGCTTTTAATCCTGATGATAGGTCAAGTATAGTTCAGAGACATTATATACGGTCCAGATCATCCTGAATTTACATTCAGACCCTGCAGCTGTATTTAGTTTGTCTTAAAAACAGCCAGAGCATGTATTTATTTTCTTTGTGGGAAAATAAGTGTTGTCACTGTAAATGCAAAATTTACATATGAAATGACATGAGGCAGAAGGTTACTAGGCATGCTGGGTGGAAAGGGACAAGTATATGTTGTGCCTGATGCTCCCAGTATAGTTTATCAGTTTGTTGCTGAATATATCACAAGCAGACCAGAATGCTGCTATCGCGGCACAAAGAAACAGGGAACCCTGCATGCATCATTGACTAATCTAGACTGTTATGAATCATAGGATCGTATCAAATGACACGAGGCAGATGATTACCAAATCGTAGCGTCTTTATTTTAAGGCCAACACTCAGTGCATATAAAATACAGTTAACGTGAGACATAAGTAGAGGATTATCAGCAATCCAGAAGATTGCTAAACATGCTGGGATTGGAACAACAAATGACATCACAGAACATGATTAAAAACATGCCCAGAATGGAACTCAGCTTTGACATGTATACTGCAATTCGATTGCATTTGTTGTCATAGTGACCATCCACAAGATTCTCGTACAAAATTCTCCAAGGAGCACACTAACGCACAAAGATCATGGGAAACAGAACAAAAACTAATGCTAGCATTCCTACAGAAGCACCAAACGTGTGCTCATTTGCTCTCTCCACTTGGCTATAACAAGGCAGCCTTCTTCTTGGAACTTTCAATCCCAACTCCCTTGTGAGACCTGCTGATATGGCGATCATTTCACCTCATGTTGTGACAATAGTACTTGTGTTTCCCGAGCTGGCTCTTGTCCTTCGCAATCACAAAGCAACCCTTCTTGTCGCACTCTTCCGCTCCCGCTTTGTGACGATTTTTGATATGGCGATTCTTCTGAAAAGAAACAAAGAAAATACTAGATTAGTCCCTAAATTTAGCTTACCACAGTCAACTAGAAAGTTCAGAGAAAATCGTTACCTCCTCGTCACAACTACCATATTCAAAGCTCTTGTTGTCAAAGTGGCAGAACATGCACAGGGTCATTTGATTATCTTTGAGGCTAGTAAGGTTTTTATCCCAAAATCTTCTGTGAGCATCCTTCTCGATCTACAAAGTCAAGCAATTTTCAAAATCAGCCAGTTGATTCCTATGAGCAATGCAGCTAGCTAGTACAGTATAAAACATAATAGGAACTGATGATCGGTAGAAGCAGCAGAGCAGCTAAAGGCCAGCTAATGTCATCTATGGTTCTACGGTCTAAGACAACAAGTAACACTAAGGATCCTCATTTTGCCAACTCGCACGGGAGCGGGAAGGAACAATCGTCAGAAACTGAATTCATAGCAAGACGAAAGACAAAGCGCATGATTGAAGCAAAATTGAAGCAGGCTTCAAACTGATGCATATGAGCAAATGGGCACTTGTTATTCAGTAGCAACTAAAACATGGAACTGCTGCTATTCTATCATCACTGATTTATTCTGCTCATAGGCATAATTTTGAAGCAGAAACATGGCAACTTCTTCTTCAGTAGCAACTAAAACATGGCAAGGAGCTAAATAATGGGCATATTTTTTCATTATCGAAATTGAACACACAGCATACATCAGTTATTGCATGCATCAATTGATGCAGAGGCCGGGGGTTTAACCTCCTTTTCCAAAAAAAAAAAGCATACATCAGTTATCTTGGGCAAAGAACGAGCAGAGCAAGAAGAAGGGGCCAAAATCAATTATCTTGGGCAAAGCAGGAGCAGAGCAAAAAGAAGAGGCCAAGAAGAAGATGGATCGATCGTACCTCATACTCATTCTTGTTGTCGGCCTCCGCCCTCCTCCTCCTGTTGTCCTCCCTCTTCCTCTCCGCCTCCTCCTCCTTGATCCTGGTCTCCTCGGCTATGATCATGGCCGCCTCCCGCTGCCGTCTCTTCATCTCCTCCTGCTCGGCCTTTTTCCTCTCAGCCACAAGCTTCTCCGCCTCCTTCATATCGGACTCTGCTTTCTTCCTCCTGGCTTCCTCCACCTCCTGCCTCGCCGCCTCCTCCTCCTGCCTCGCCTTCTCGGCCTCCGCTTGCCTCGCCGCCTCGGCCTCCGCCTGCCTCCTCTTCTTCTTGGCCTCCGCTGCGGCCTCCGCCTTGGCTTCCTTGTCGGCGGCTGTCTTGGCCTTCTTCTTGGATCGTTTCTTGGCATTCTCCTCATTCTTCCTCTGGCGAGCCTCATCGCCCTGGCCGTCCGCCGTCGCCTGCTTCTTGTTCTTCTGGTTCTTGGGCTCCCCGTCGTCGTCGTCTTGGCCCGCCGGTAAGCGGCATGCGCGCCACAGCAGCATCATGAACGCGCGGAGAGATAACCCCAACGAATAGGCTACTGACTGCAAGGTACTGATCCAGCTCTCGGGCGGCGGCGGTGGGCGTGGCACCGGCACCCGCACCGGCCGCGGTGGCCGCTGGCCAACTTCCTCCATTGCGGTTGCGGAGGATGTGGGGGGAGGATGAGGTTGCTTCCGGTGGAGGGAGAGGAAGGTGATTTCCGGTGGAGGGGGATGAGGGCGGGGTGCGGTGGCGTTGGCGTTGGGAGGGAGGAGCAAGAAGGGAAGGCTTCGACCTTCGATTCTGGTGGAGGGGGAGGGAGACGGGGGCGGGGAAGACCAAATTTAACGGCCACCGGTTTTTTTTTTTTCTCCTCTCTTCTGGGATGTGATGTGTGAGTGGGCCGGGGACCCTGTTTGCTCTTGGGCCGGGGCGCCGGGCTAATATGAGCCCAGCCATTTCTTTCTTTTTTTGTATATATGTGCTGTCTGGTCGCCTCTCCGAGCTCCGGCGGCCGGAGACCGTGGCGGGCTGGCGGCTCCTAAACCTCCGCGTGCTAATAGGGTAGCCGACCGGCACGTTTCGGTTGCAACCAAGCCGAGCCGAACCGAACCGACCGACCGACCGAGCCGTATCTCTTAAGTTGCTCGAGGTCCAGCACGCCGGCTGCTCACTGGCTCACCGCAACCACCAGCACCGGCACCGGCGGCGGCGCGTAGCCTCAAGGGTGCGGCGGCGGCTCTTCTCCGTCTCCTCGCTGCCAGGGACGTCCACCACCTCCTCCCCCTTCATACCCACCCACCCCTCCAACTCCAATGGCAGCATGCCCGCCAGCTGCTCGACGAAACGAAACCGCCGACCAACTGACCAGCAGCCATGCCCAGTCTACTCGATGGTACTCACTTTGTAGTGTTGTGCCAGCTGCTGGACATGGTTCACCCTGGATTGGTGCAGATGCACAAGGTTAGGATGCGTTCTGACCAGATTGATCCGTTTTGGAGTGCTGCGCTTAGGCGGCCTTGGCTTAGATGGCCGCGGATGCTTGTTATTTTGGGGGCGTTTTGCAGGTGAATTTCGATGCCAAGACAGAGTACGACATGATCCAGAACTACAAGATTCTCCAGGTGAATTTCCATTCTTCAGTTTGCAATCATGTGTCACTGAATGTGTGAACTTTTATCTGTTGAATTAAGTGCATTTCAGGCAGGCAGTAGGGGTACCCCCAAGCATGATGCTCACAACTGTGCACCTTGAACTTTGCGAGATCCGAAAGATAGTTTTGTGGTGGCAGACGGGAATGCCGAAATCCCACTTTTCTGCCCCAAATGTTTTCATGAAGGGTTTGTTCTTGTTACAACAAGAGTGTCGCTGCATGCTCCGGTTTAGTTCATCGGAGAGTTTGGTAAATCTGATGTCAAGTCGCGGCATCTTACGGTGTTTTGTAGTGTTGCATTTTAGTCCTGCTGCTGCCACTAAAGGATCCATCGCTTGCTGAAAAGTTCACCGAGTTGAACAATTTGCGGTCCGTGGAGGAGATGCTATCCAGTGAATGTAAGATGTCTGCCTACTATGAGAGTACTGGTCCCGAGGGACTCCCTAGCTGTCGATCAACAATTGAATTGGACTAGTTGAACTTGCTAGCTGCTTGTTACAATTTAGTTGTACTTATTTTGCAGATGCTGTTAGTGGACTAGTTATGCAGATGCTTGTTACACTAGTTATGCAGATGCTTGTTCTACATATTAGTTGTACTTCTTTTGCAGATGCTGGTTACAATTTTGAAACCTGTTACTCTTTACTGCACCAGGTCGCCGGCAGCGCCTACCCCGACCCGAAGGTCGCCGGCAGCGTCAATCCCGACGCCCAGGTCGCCGCCACCCCCAACCTCGACGCCCAGGTCCTGGGCGGCAGGTACATTCGATCGCTGGTACATTTGTTGTCTAAAGGTCAAAGTTGTTAAATCTAACTGAAGCCAAAACTTTGTGATTTATCTAACTTAAGATCCAAAGCTTGTAGTTAAAATGATAGTTAGGTGGTACAAGGAAACAGGGCAGCCTGCAGCATGTTACATGTTCAGACTTAGTGTTCAGCCTCTGAATAATACTAGTATTAGACAAGGACAGATAATACCAGGACAGATTTCACTACATGTTACTTGGATAGGCAAACAGCCAACGAAGTACCACTGTTTCACATGATTTTTTTTCTTGATGGGAATGTTTTACTTATCTTTATAAGGAAACAAACAGTGGCATTTGATACAGATTATGCAGTTTCAGATATTGATATAATAGGGCTGGCATCATGTGTATCTCATTCATGCATGCATGACTACAACTTTAACCTGAATTTCTTGTGTGCCAAAGATTGATTTAAGTTGTTTATCTCATCTACTATATAAGCAATGTAGCACGCACACAGCACATATCTTCAGTTAGTTTCAGGTGGATACTGAAATGTGCTCCCATCCGCTGTTTTGCTAGGCCTTTTTTGTTCTCTTTCTTAATGCAGTCATTGAGAAGATAATTTACAAGTACCGCAACATGCTTTTTAGGGGCTCATAGATATATACCGATATATGTGATTGTCTTGCTCAAAATTTATTATTAAATTCTATTGTATAAAGATGTTTCAATTATCCTCAATTCCTTTTTTCATCATGTTGTTAATCATGCCTCGATTCACCCCTGCCCTGCTCGCTCGCCGTCGCCACTACTACCTTGATTCGCTCGCTCGCCGTCGTCGGAATGGGATTGCGTGGAGGCCACATACCCTGCCGGCACGCCGGCTCGCTATCGCCGGAACGCTTGGAGTTGCCGCGGGCGAACTCGAGCAGGAACTGCAGCACGGCCTCACGAGCGCAGCGCTGCGTCAACGAGCAAGCGGATCGTTCGTCGCGCTCTGCGCTGCCTCTTTTCCTTCCATCCGAGCACATCGGCGCCTCTTCTTGGCGCTTTCTGTACGTTTCCACAAGGTACACCATGTTGGTTCTGAATAAATTGGATTATAGCTTAGTGAACTGCAGTTCATGGTGGAACTGTGTTTGAACTTCCTGGATATTTTTGCCTAATGACTTCACAAACTCTCAAGCAATAACATACAAGTATACAACAATGGTCTCCTGAAGGTGTTTAGCGAGAATATTTCCCCTTAATGGATAACAAGGTAAAAAAAGAACCGTGTATGTGAATTCTTGCTGCTAAGTGGACATTTCAGCTGAAAAAGGGCAACAATAGAAGAATGTGGTAGTTTGTTAATTTATTTCCCTTAGCTGATCCGCTCTGCCGAATGGTCATCAAATTATCACCGACTACTTTCTATAGCCTAGTAATTGTTGCAATTTCTGTTGTAGAATAACTTCAGTACAGAGAGGCGCCATGCATTCCCTCAGCTTGTCACAAAAATGTTAGCTCCTTTGCAGCATTAGTCTCCATAGAAAAAAGATTATGCGTGTAGTACGCGTCTTCACTCTCCTTCTTTTTCAAATTTCTTTTCTGTTAACAGAAACCCCAAGAATAATGCTTAGAAGGGATAAACAGGACTTAACACAAACTAAAATAGGAAAAATAAATTTGTCTTTATCAGGCAAGTCATACTGTGGGATGTATACCTTGTAGGGACAGAAACAGAGGTTATAGTTTTTGGGCATGTGACTATTTGGAAAATATGATTGAGAATTGTATTCGTACTTCTGTTCTCATGGTGTTTTGTATTCTTGTTTGCTGCAAGCCTGCAATTAGTAAGGTTTGCCATGCTCTTTGTGTTGTGGCTGCAAGATGTCAAGACAAGACACTCATCAGTTTTCTAAATTCTGCAGATTAATGGCTTATAAAAAACAAATGCCCCTATACTGTAATGTTAATGTGGCTACTTCGGCCTGAAGTTGCATGCAAATATGAGCTATCTACATTGAAATCCATAACTTCAGACAGTTCAGTTTTGCTCTCTATTGATTATCCATCATAAATTCATAATACTGATGTACAAGAGCCTGTCTTATATTTGAGGTTATACATTGCTAACTTTAACAGAGATGTGAAAGCGTGGGGAATGCAGAGGGGAATGCCGAAATCCCACTTTTCTGCCCCAAATGTTTTCATGAAGGGTGTGATGGTGTTTGTTCCTGTTACAACCAGAGTGTCGCTGCATGTGTCGGTTTAGTTCATCGGAATTTTTGGTAAATCTGATGTCAAGTCGCTGCAAATTACGGTATTTTGTAGTGTTGCATCTTAGTACTGCTGCTGTCACTAAAGGATCCATCGCTTGCTGAAATGTTCACCGGGTTGAACAATTTGCGGTCCGTGGATGAGATGCTATCCAGTGAATGTAAGAGTCTGCCTACTATGAGAGTACTGGTCCTGAGGGAGGGATGCTGTTGTTATGACCGGCATGCACTACAGCCGGAGGAGGCCCAATGGTGCGTCCAGTTAGGGGCCTGGCCCAACTTATCTTTATTTTCATGCACTACAGCCGGAGGAGGCCCAATGGCGCGTCCAGTTAGGGGCCTGGCCCAACTTATCTTTATTTTCAGCACATATAGGATTATATAAACACTTGTAAGGACTCGTTTTAGAATCAAGCAATAAAACATATCTATTGCCCGGCTCCCTCAGGAGCCGGAACCCTAAACCCTAGCCGCTGCCGGCGTCTCTCTCTCTCTCTCTCTCTCTCTCTCTCTCCCTCTCTCTCTCTCCATCGCGTGACCACGGCGCCTCAGCGCCGCCGCCCGCGCCCATCGCCCCGGCAACCTTCCTTCCACCCCTACAACCTGAGGGCTAGACCCGGTAGGATCCTAGCTCCTACCAATCTGGTATCAGCAGTCTCGGGCTCGATCATGTCCACCCCTTTGCCCACCGCCACCCTCCCACCGCCGATCGCCACCTCACCGCCGATGACCACCGCGGCCGGCGCGCCGTCCCTGTCCGGACCGGCCTCCTCCGCCGCCTGGACACCACCCGCGCCCGCCCCCGCCGTCCTCACCCCGGAGGAGATGTCGGCGGCCCTCCGAGACCTCACACAGGCGGTGCAGGGCATTCGCACCTTCCTCGCGGGGCCATATGCGCCGCCGCCGGCCGCCCCCTTCGCCACCGTCATGGGGCCGCCGCACCTTCCGTGGCAGCCGCCGCCCGGCGACCTCCGTCGCCCCCGCCATGCCGCTGCCGCCGCCGGCACCAGCGACCTCGGGGCCGGGGCTCCCGACGACGGCGCCCGAGGTGCCGATCCACCAGGTCCGGTTTCCCCCGTCGCCGTCCCCGCTGCCGGCCTGGCTCTCCGGGTCCCTCGGGCCGGTCTACACGACGGCCTCGGGCCAACCGCACGTGCCGCCGTCGCCTACGTCCCACTCGGCCCTGCAGTACGGGGGGCCCTCGAGCTCCCCCGGCCACTATGATGGCGTCGACGGGCCCCTGTTCCAGGACGGCACCCTGATGCCCGCCTACTCCGCACAACCATCCTCGCTGTTCCACGCTGACGAGGCGCCCCCGACCATCGTCCACACCCAGCCACCGCCGCGGTTCTCCAAGTTGGAGTTCGCCACTTACGACGGCACCGTGGACCCCCTGAATTGGCTCAACCAGTGCGACCAATTTTTCAGGGGGCAGCGCACGCTCGCGTCCGACCGCACCTGGATCGCCTCATATCACCTCCGGGGGGCAGCTCAGACATGGTACTACGCCCTCGAACAGGACGAGGGCAGCATGCCCCCATGGGAGCGCTTCCGCGAGCTCTGCCTCTTGCGCTTCGGACCGCCGATACGCGGGAGTCGGCTGGTGGAGCTTAGGGCCTTCCTTTCCTCTCCACGGTGCAAGACTTCGCCGACCGCTTCCAGGCACTGGCTTGCCACGCTCCCGGCATCACGGCACGCCAGCGGGCCGAGCTCTTCGTTGGCGGTCTGCCGGACCACATCCGCGTGGACGTGGAGATGCGCGGGCCACAGGACCTCCAGATGGCCATGTACTATGCCCGCGCCTTCGAGCGCCGCGCGGTGGCCATGCAGCAGGGGCCACCATCCCGGGCCGCCCGACAGCTCCCCTGTCTGACACCACCAGCACCGGGGCGTCCTACCCAGGCTCCCGCGGCGCCCACCGCCCCGGCCGCGACGCGCCCCTTCCGTCGGCTCACCCCGGCCGAGCAGCTCGAGCGCCGTCGCCAAGGGCTGTGCTACAACTGCGATGAGCCCTACGTCCCGGTCCATGTTTGCCAGCGCCTCTTCTACTTGGAGGCTGCGGACTACGTCGAGGAGGACGCCGCCGCCGCCGGGCCCGACGACCTGGCCGCCCCGCTTGACGCCGAGGTTCCCCCGGGGCCTGACCAGGCGAACGCCCTCGTGGTCTCCCTCCATGCCCTCGCGGGCATCCGGACGGAGAAGACTATGCTTCTGCCAGTGACAATCAACGGGGAGCGGTTCCTCGCCCTGCTGGATACGGGCTCCACCCATAACTTCTTGCCCGGGGCCACCATGCGCCGCTTGGCGCTGCAACCGACTGGCGGGGAGCAGCTCCGCGTTACCGTGGCCAACGGTGACCGTCTTCACTGCCAGGGCATTGCTCGGCACGTCCCCCTCATCATCGGCGACGAGCACTTCACCATCACCTGCGTCGGTATTGACTTGGGCTGCTTCGACTTCATCCTCGGCTTCGACTTTTTGCGGACCCTGGGTCCCATCCTCTGGGATTTTGACGCCATGACGATGATCTTCTGGCGCCTGGGTCGTCGCATCCGGTGGGAGGGCGTGGGTGGCGCCACCTCAGCGCCGCCCCGACCCCAGCTGACGGCGGCCGTTGTCGAGGCCGAGCACCCCCTGTTGGCCAGCCTATTGCAGCAGCACAGCGACCTCTTCGACGAGCCCCAGGGCCTCCCGCCAGTCTGACCCTACGACCACCGCATCCACCTGATGCCGGACACCGCCCCCGTCGCCGTGCGGCCGTACCGCTACCCCCAACTGCAGAAGGACGAGCTGGAGCGGCAGTGTGCGGTCATGCTCGCCCAGGGCATCATCCGGATCTCCACGTCACCATTCTCCGCGCCGGTGCTCCTCGTTCGCAAGGCCGACGGCTCGTGGCGTTTATGCATCGACTACCGTGCTCTCAACGCCAAGACGTCCAAGGACAAATTTCCTATACCCGTCGTTGATGAACTCCTGGACGAGCTACACGGGGCCCGCTTCTTCACTAAGCTCGACCTCCGTTCGGGCTATCACCAGGTGCGGATGCACCCGGTCGATATCGCGAAGACAACCTTTGGCACTCATCACGGCCACTTCGAGTTCTTGGTGATGCCTTTCGGCCTCTCCAATGCCCCGGCAACATTCCAGGCCTTGATGAACGACGTCCTCCGGCCCTACTTGCGACGGTTTGTGCTCGTTTTCTTTGATGACATTCTGATCCACAACTCGTCGTGGGCGGAGCATCTGCAACATGTGGCCATCGTCTTCAACGAGCTTCTAGCGCATCAGCTGCACCTCAAGCGCTCGAAGTGCTCGTTCGGCACGACCTCCGTCGCCTATCTCGGCCACGTCATCTCGGCGGAGGGTGTCGCCATGGATGCCGACAAGGTCGCGGCGGTCGCAGCTTGGCCAACGCCACACTCGCCGCGGGCTCTCCGTGGATTCCTGGGCCTCGCGGGCTATTACCGAAAGTTCATCCGGGAGTTCGGCCTCATCGCGGCACCGCTCACGCGCTTGTTGCGCCGCGACGCCTTCTCCTGGGGTACTGACGCGACCGAGGCTTTCCAGACCCTCAAGCAGGCTCTCACTACGGGGCCGGTCCTCCAGATGCCGGACTTCGACAAGCTGTTCATGGTGGACTATGACGCCTCGGGCATGGGATTTGGCGCCGTCCTTCATCAGGGCAAGGGACCGCTCGCGTTCTTCAGTAGGCCCTTCGCCGCGCACCATCATAAGCTCGCGACCTACGAGAGGGAGCTCATCGGCTTGGTGCAGGCTGTGCGCCACTGGCGGCCGTATCTGTGAGGGTGGCCATTCCGTATTCGCACGGATCATTACAGCCTCAAGTTCCTGTCGGACCAGCGCCTCTCCACCGTGCCGCGGCATCAGTGGATCAGCAAGCTTTTCGGCTTCGACTTCACCGTCGAGTACCGCCCGGGTCGCCTCAACACCGTGGTGGACGCGCTGTCTCGCCGCGACGCCGACCTCGACACGGGCGCCGTCGACACCGAGGGGGCGGTCCTCTGCACTCGCTCGGGACCCTCCTTCGCCTTCATCGATGACATCCGCCGCGCCACCGCGAGCGCCATGGATGCGCAGCACCTCCGTCAGCGCCTCGAGGCCGGCGAGTTGGAGGAGCCGTGGCGCCTGGACGATGGCCTGCTCCTGCACGGGCGGCGCCTCTTTGTGCCGGATCACGGGGACCTCCGCCACCAGGCCATGCTGCTGGCCCACGCGGCCGGCCATGAGGGCTTCCAGAAGACCCTGCACCGCCTCCGAGCTGATTTCTACATCCCCGGTGACCGTGCGCTGGTACGGGACTGGGTGCGGTCTTGCGTGACGTGCCAGCGCAACAAGACGGAGACACTGCAGCCGGCGGGACTGCTACAGCCCCTTGAGGTTCCCTCCCAGGTCTGGGCCGACATCTCCATGGACTTCATCGAGGGCCTTCCTAAGGTGGGCGGCAAGTCCGTCATACTTACGGTGGTCGACCGCTTCTCCAAGTATGCGCACTTCATCGCGCTCGGCCATCCCTACACCGCCACCTCCGTTGCACGTGCCTTCTTCGACGGCATCGTTCGCCTCCATGGGTTCCCCTCCTCGATCGTCAGACCGTGACCCAGTGTTCACTGGCCACGTCTAGCGCGATCTTTTTCAGATGGCGGGCGTGAAACTGTGCCTGTTTCCAGTCTTCGAACGCATCAGCAAGGTCGCCTACCGACTTCAGTTTCCACCTGGCGCCCGCATCCACGACGTCTTCCATGTGGGCTTGTTGAAGCCTTTCCGCGGCGATCCACCGGCGGCCGCGCCGGCACTCCCTCCGACCTCCGATGGACGTCTTCTTCCGGGTCCGGAGAAGGTGTTGAAGGCCCAGCAGAGCCGCGGTGTTTGGCGCCTGTTGATCCAGTGGCAGGGCCTTCCGGAGGAGGACGCCACTTGGGAGCAACTCGAGGAGGTCCGCCAGCATTTTCCAGACTTCCAGCTCGAGGACGAGCTGTTTGCGCAGGCGGGGAGAGATGTTATGACCGGCATGCACTACAGTCGGAGGAGGCCCAATGGCGCGTCCAGTTAGGGGCCTGGCCCAACTTATCTTTATTTTCATGCACTACAGCCGGAGGAGGCCCAATGGCGCGTCCAGTTAGGGGCCTGGCCCAACTTATTTTATTTTCAGCACATATAGAATTATATAAACACTTGTAAGGACTCGTTTTAGAATCAAGCAATAAAACATATCTATTGCCCGACTCCCTCAGGAGCCGGAACCCTAAACCCTAGCCGCCGCCGGCGTCTCTCTCTCTCTCTCTCTCCATCGCGCGACCACGGCGCCTCAGCGCCGCCGCCCGCGCCCATCGCCCCGGCAACCTTGCTTCCACCCCTACAACCTGAGGGCTAGACCCGGTAGGATCCTAGCTCCTACCAGCTGTACCTCTCGGCGAGGAGCAAAGTTTTCCGAGGATGAACCTTTTGCACCAGTTGAAATCCTCTATGTAGATGGTTTGCATCATTCTCCAGTATCTACATGTAGTGCACTGCTTTAGAATTGTTTTTCATATTTTATCTGAACATCGGGTAGTTCCCAGATTATACTAGAATGATTAGCTTGAGTAGATGAGGTAACTAGTAGTACAATATGAGCATCTAGCAACATGTTTTATTGCTTGCTGGTTGCATAATGCCTGCCATCATGATTGATCAGTGGTCTTCCCAGAGTTCTTCGATTATGAAATTTGAAGCTCTATGGGCACTTATGGAAACTAGGTTATTGATTTAGCATGAATTTTGGGATATTGTTTGTTTCAAGTTTCAACTGCATGACCGCTAGACATAGTTGACCAATTGTGAGCCTTGACATTCAGAACACTAGGGGTCGCATGTTTCTCAGTTTTAAGTTTGCACATATCTACTATACATTTTATTGAGTGATCGCTTTGCTTCTTGTATGTTCATATTTTCTGCAGGTATACTGTTTTTTCGTAGTATTCAAGCACTCCGTTATATCTGGTTATGCACCTTGTGGCTGCTCTGCCAGGTTGCTTTATATTTTTATTTTGTGAAAACATTGCTTCTTGTTCTATCTACTGATATAAGATCCCATGCTGTTGTTTGTTCAAGACTTCCACAAGTTAACTTCTAGTGAGGTTGTTAGCGTACTACGGCATTTCAGTCCACTACAATAGCTGAATAATTTACCATACTAAGTGAACCCACTAAGTCATCATATATACTTTTACATAATGTGGTTTTGAAAATTGGGTAGTTCTCAGATTCTGGTAAAACGATTAGCTTGAATTACTGTGGTAACTAGTAGTGTTGACAACATGACCATATGGCAGCATGTTTTATTGCTTGCAGGTTGCGTACTGTCTGTCATCATGATTTGTCATGACCATCTAGCAGTGTATTTCACTCCGTGGTCTTTCCCAGTTCTTCGATTATGATATATGAAACTTTATGTGCAGCTATGGAAACTACTTTTTAGTTGATTGAGTTAGCATGGATTCTGGGGGATGCTATATCTTTAAAGTTTCAACTGAATGACAAGTAGATAAGTAGATATAGTTGACCAACTGCGAGCCTTGACATTCAGAATTAGGGGTTGCATGTTTCTCAGTTTTGACTTTGCACAAAGCTACTAGACATTTTATTGAATGATTGCTAAGCTTCTTGTATGTTCATATTTTCTGCACATTACACTGTTTTGTCGCAATTTTCAAGCACCCTGTTATGTCTAGTTATGCACCTTGTGGCTGCTGTATCAAGTTGCTTCACCTTGTGTACACACCTTGTCTATCTACTACTAATATAAGATCCCATGCCGTTGTTTATTTCAGGTTTCTACAAGTTAACTTCAGTAGTGATGCTATTAGCGTACCCACTACAATAGCTGAACATTTTACCTTGCTTAGTGAACCCACTAACTCATCATTTTTTTTATGTTGTTACATAATATGGCTCATTTTTTAACAAAATTTATGCATCGTGAAGACCTTAAGGCCCCGCTTGGAATTGGCATATCTTTATACACCTGTATTTATGTTACAGATGTATATCATCGGCCACACTTGATTTCCACCTGAAAAAAAACCGATAGATGGAGGCGTGTATATTTTACAGGGGTATTGCTCCACGAAACGAGAATCCAATCAGGGCCTAAGTGTTCAGTGAAAGACACATACAGCTAAACTTTATTACACTCTGACTCAGTTCTTCTGCTCTGTGTTACTAGACCACATCTTTACTTATCCTAATCAGAGGATGTCTTTTGTCATTTATAGGCCCGGAAACTAGAACTCGCAAGCTTGTAAGCGTCACAACTGAGGCCTTTGACACGCGGCGCATGGACCTGAGAGCTAAGCTGAGTACCTGATGGACTTTTGTGGTTCTGTAGTGAGTTCTGTAATGATGTTAAGTTGCTACATTGTTTTGCATCAGAGGTCTGTATATTTAACTATGGCTGGAGATCATTCTCTAGTAACTGAAAAAGACAAGTCTGAGTTGGAAACATTGGGCAGAAGGAGCCGCTGGGTTATTGGCAACTTACTTCTCCAGTAATTTTTTGTATGCATTTTGTGAATGCTCTTTTGTATTGAATGGTTTGGGCGCTGTTAGAGTATTATATAATATATAGCCATGTAACCTTTCGTATTTACCCCATTGTATAAGGGGTTTTCTGTATATATTCCACACCTGTACATGTATATATACTGGCCTATGGCCTTCTGGAAATACAAGTTGCATATTTCTTAACATGGTATTAGAGCTAGGTCAATTTTTTTGCACGCCGCAACTCGTGCTATTGATCCTCGTGGCGCCGCCGCTGCTTCTCTCCCCGCCGCCGGTTCCCCACGTCCGTTCCTGCTGCTGGTCCACCCCCGACCGCTCCTCTCTTCTCTGGATCGAAGCCGCCAAGTCTTCTCTCTGGATCGAAGCAGCCGGGTCCCCTCGCTCGAAGCATCCACCCGCCCGGCCCTCTTCGATCGAAGCCGCCGGGTCACCTCCCTGGATCGAAGCAGCCGGGTCCCCTCCTTGATCAACGCTGCTCCTTGCCAGACCTCCGCTCCTCCTGCTCCCTCCTCTGGTTCGCAGTCAAGCCGCCGGTCTGCTGTCGGGCCTCCTCTGGATCGAATCAGCCGCGCCTCCTCGGATCGTTGTTGCTGGTTCCTCTGCCTCGCTGCAAGCTCAGGGATCCCGCTGCTCCCCGCCAGGACCTCCGCCCCTCGCCGGAGCCCGCCCCCGCCCCCTCGCCGGACCTTGCTGCCTGGTGCCGGTCCCCGCCGCCCTCGCCTGATCCCGCCCCTGCATAGCCATGTAACCTTTCGTATTTACCCTATTGTATAAGGGGTTTTCTGTATATATTCCACACCTGTACATGTATATATATTGGCCCATGGCCTCCTGAAAATACAAGTTGCATATTTCCTTACAGGGGCAAGCGCACTCGTGTTTTTGTTTCTTCTTTTTAGAATTTCAAGCATTCAGCAAGGTGAAGATATTATTGCAAGTGTTCCAGCATTGTGAATTTTGCTTCTGAAGTTGATTCCGGGGAAGTTGTTTATACAAACCTCATGACAAGTCCAACCAACCTTTCAAATTTGACTGCTCAAATCCCCGTATGGAGAGTCATTCCAAAATATTTTCTTCAGATTTTTCCTTGTGCTCCAATCGACTCCTGAAATGCCACCCATCTATATTTCATTAATTTCTCTAACTACCTACTGCATAATAGCTATAATATCTAAAGGCTATATTTTCTACGAATATTGTCTTTGGAGGCCGAGCTCCATGGAGCTCGATTTTGAAATTTTTGAATTTCGTCAAATTTCATATTTTTTACATTTCAAAAAATTCTGAAAAAACCAAGATATACAAGAAGTCATAACACACATGTGTGTAAATTTTCAGGGCAAAATACATTGACATGAGGGTTGTGCAAAAAAGACAAATCTGGGGCTTTTTAACCCATGATACTATTCATCCTCCCAGGCCATGATTTTGTCTTTTTTTTTACATGTCGCATTTTAACGTTTTTCATCTAAAATTTTACATACATACGCATAACATCCTTGTTTACTTGCACAATTTTTTTTAGATTATTTTGAAACTGAAAAGTTTGAATTTAGATTTTTTTTGAAAAAAAAGCCTCCATGGAGGCCGGAAGCCAAACGTCTGTTCTCATATTTTCTATGGCTATAATTTTTGGATATAGATATACAAGAGGAGAGTCAACTTGTTTTGTTCAGCCTCTACCAAATTCAGTTTGCTTATCCATGTCTCTCCCTATTTTTCGTCCACTGCCGTCGAGGTATTTTCTCGGCAATATCCATCTAAGGGTAGCACAGATGTCGAAGATTTGGATGGTGCGCATGAGGAGATTTACCCAGGTTTAGGCCCTCGGATCAAGGTAATATCATACTTCCTTCTTGTCTGGTATGGTATGTGTTTACATGGGTTTGATCGTAAGATCGTGTAGGGGTTCTTGCCTCGGACTCTTGGATGTGAGATTGGCAGATATCTATCGGGGTGTCTGTGTTGGGCATTATATAGGTGGCCATGACAGGGTTGCATGTTCGGAGTCGGTTAGGAAGTGTCCTTGTCTATGTATGGTACGAGAAACCGTACCGGCTATCACATGTCATATACATATGACCTAGCTAGATACATAGCAGAGTCCTTGTCTTCCCAAGGTGTCGATGCGTCCTATATCATCGATGGACTCCGAGTAACGGGCTTGGGCCGTCCCATATCCGATGGGCCTCTTCTGTCTTTCGTCGATACACCCAAGGGGGCATGCCATCGTGAGTAGCCACGGAGCTCTTCAAATTCGGCTGTTGATTCTTTTGACTTTGTCTTCATCCGAACCACAGTTGAACATGTTTTACTGGACTAAGCATACATTATTATTATTTTAAAATAAGGCAAAAGGTTTGCCATTTTCTTTGATTAAGAAGAGAGTTTGAATTACAAACACTGCCACTGCGACAAATCTAACGAAATACTCTCGCGGCATTACATTAGTCAAGTGCTTGGCACCCACAAAAACCCAAAGCATTGCTTCTTCCTTAATAGAACGTACAATCACGCAGTGGCGCTTCTCGGCCAGCGGGGGTTCGAATCTCACTTCGAACGTGTGTCTCACACCTCTCTCTTAATTAAAAAGCCATAGGGGCTCCTCGCCCTACTGGTCTAGTCAAAGCGCACACTATCATCAATCAAGTGATTTGCCTTGATGAACCCAAAAGTTCTTGGAATAAGATTATTAGAAGTTGAAGGCATTGAATGACGTGTTCTCGGAGGCTGAGAAAGTCATGAAGACATATTTGTTGGGAAACATAGTAGAAACCAAAAAATGTTGCCCTCCGATCAACCAGGAACACTATGAAGATACAATAACGGTTGAGATCACGATCGTTTACCATCACCGAGTTGCAGCGGAGGAAGAACGTGACGATGAAGATCAATCTTGGAGTCCCTCAAACCGTACATGAACAATCTCGTGAACTGCCTACGAACAGTCCCTCGAACGTAAGACCGAAAGCACGACCTCTCTACAGATTGCAAACGTACAATCCTCACGACCCGGCAGCGCTTCGCCGTCTAGAGCTAATCGTCGATGGAGAATTAGTGGGAGGATATTAGAACCACACTGGGCTTCTAATTATGAGGATTAGAGAAACTAGATATAGCTCTAATTAGTCAAATAGGACCAACTAGAACTAGAACTAGAGGCTCCAAAACTTGTTTACTTCAAAAGGGCCAATACCTCAAGTATATATAGGTTTGAGGGGCAGGGAGAGGCAGCCACCAAGGAGGGAAACCCTCCTTGGGGAGCTGGCCAAAGGGGAGGAGGAGTTGGACTCCCCCCACTCCGATTCGGCCTCGCGCCTTCCCCACTTGGGCCCTTGTGGCCCAAGTTGCCTTCCACCTCTTGGCCTTTTAAGGCCCGTTGATATTAAATAAAATATAAAATTGTTCTAAATACTTTCAGACCATTTTATATATAATTTAATATCCTCGGAAACATTTTCCACCTATATATTATTTACCGATAATACCCGGTATTACCCGACATTCACCGAAACCCTTCCGGTGACCCCGAAACGCTTCCGGATCCTCTCGAAACTATTCCGAATATTAATGAAACAATTCCACAAATAAATCCTCGATACTCTTGACCTACTAACACTCAAAAAATCATGATTAGATTAAGCTTGTGACTCCGTAGGTTCGGTAACTCATAGACATGAACGAAACTCCTTCGTTCAATGACCGACAATGGAACCGTGGACGTCCATATCGATCCCTATGAGTACACGAATGATATTCGAGTGAACCATCGGTTACCAAGTGACATTCCCTTTGCTTCCTGATACTTTACAAGACCCAAGAATCATCGGTATCCTCCCGAGTCATCCGCATGCTCGTTATGCCGTTATCCTCGTTACCGGTTTTGTTCTTCTTTCTCGTTGATGTGTTTCGGCATCCCCGTGACATAGTCACCTGTGTCTGGCCAGACGATGATGGATTCCATCACACCAATAGGGTCCTAAGAGTATCTCTCCATCATCGGAGGAGAAAATCCCACTCTCAAGCTATCTAGTCCCTTGTCAAACTTTCCGATGAACCTGTAAGTTGTCGTTATGATCACCTAGTTACATATGACGTTTGAGCAACCCTAAAGCTCATCGTATGGTAAGAAGTGACTACGATACTCTCATGGTCAAAGGAACATAAAACACATGTTAACACTCCGTGTTATAGCAATTTATTTCAGACGATATTATCTCAAAGTATAACAAACAAGTATTTGGGTCGATTCAATATGATCGTTCTTCTAACGTCATAATCTCAATATTGTTTTAGGATCCTCGTTACCCATAACGATATCCTAAGATCCAGAAAACATGATCACCAACAACACTTGAGCCAATCTTAGAAGCAGGAATGGGAATCTCTATTTAATCGTTTATCATTCCACACATGCATATGAGTTTTCCACTGCATCGCATATTCCAGGATCATAACAGTTATAGAATAGAATATAAATTCTTACTTATGAATATGGAAATATAATAATACAATGGTATTGCCTCTAGGGCATATAATAATACTATGGAATATAATTAACATAAGTGTGATTGAAATCATGTATTTCACTCATCGGTATTTTAGGATATCGATTCTTGCTTAAATCTCCTTCGATGTGACTTTGACAAGAAACTCTTCTTGGCGTTTTCATACTAAACTTCTTTAGTATTTTGTCAATATATATTTTGGCTAAGCCTGATTTGGACACTACTATCTCCATAGATTATTGTGACTAATAACGGGACTATATTGCTTAACTATTTTACTGAAAAACTAGTTTCAATAAAGTATTAATCCGTGTCAAGAAATTCATATAATTTCCAATCAACAATGTGTCATGTACACGTCATGCTCCCACTTACTTTCTTGAAAATACAAGCATCTTTGCTTTCCTCGATGAAACAAATTTATTTGACCATTTCATCAGAACAAAGATTCCAACTCCATTATGTTTGCTTCAGTCCATTATAGGGACTCTTGAAGTTTGCATATTTACAAACATCCTCTGGATTGACAAAATTACCTTGGACCGTATCAAATGTACAACCTTGATTCGATTTCCATCTCATGGGAATAATTTTGACATCCATCTTTTATACTCCATTCGTAAAGAAATATAAGAGCGTTTATATAGCTAAAGTAGTGATCTAAATGCTCTGATATTTCTTTACAGAGGGAGTATCTCTTAATTGAAATATGTAGTAATTGCTAGTTTAACCTAAACTGATTTTAGTTTACTTCACTATTTTGGAAGAACGTTGCAAGTGTCAGATGATTCATAATCAGATGACTCAAAAATCCATCACTATGGAATTTCTCCACGCGATTATCTCCAATGTGACTAAATGTAGTGCCACACATATGTGGTATTCTGTTAGTCTTGTGACATTTAGCGTCAGTGTTATGGATATTCAATTTTTATTACCAATATTCATGACACAAGTCCTATTCACAATAGGAGTATGGCATTTTGTTCAAAACATCAAACAACTATAGTTCTCTCATGAACAACCTCCTTGCAACTTCTATGCAATGGGTAGAGTGTACAAAACTCTAAAATGAATTATGGCAATAAATTATAGAAGTAATATGTTGATGGGAAGCAATGTAACTTTTACATAATTTCCATCAGATATTTTCACCTCATTATTTGGTCATTTAGGCCATAGTAATTATTTTATCGATTCACAACAACATGCAGTCGAGTCGGTATCCTTGTGATCAACCACAATACGGAAGATTATAGTGATCATAATTCCCAAGAATTATACTTTACTTGACCAAATTTATCTATGATGTGTTGGAAATATGCCCTAGAGGCAATAATAAATTGGTTATTATTATATTTCCTTGTTCATGATAATCGTTTATTATCCATGCTATAATTGTATTGATTGGAAACTCAAATACATGTGTGGGTACATAGACAACACTGTGTCCCTAGTAAGCCTCTAGTTGACTAGCTCGTTGATCAAAGATGGTTAAGGTTTCCTAGCCATTGACATGAGATGTCATTTGATAACGGGATCACATCATTAGGAGAATGATGTGATGGACAAGACCCAAACTACGAACGTAGCATATGATCGTGTCAGTTTATTGCTATTGTTTTCTGCATGTCAAGTATCTATTCCTATGACCATGAAATCATGCAACTCCCTGACATCAGAGGAGTACCTTGTGTGTATCAAACGTCACAACGTAACTGGGTGACTATAAAGGTGCTCTACAGGTATCTCCGAGGGTGTCTGTTGGGTTGGCATGGATCAAGACTGGGATTTGTTACTCCGTGTGACGGAGAGGTATCTCAGGGCCCACTCGATAATACAACATCACAATGAGCCTTGCAAGCAATGTGACTAAAGTGTTAGCCACGAGATCTTGTATTACGGAACGAGTAAAGAGACTTGCCGGTAACGAGATTGAACTAGGTATAGAGATACCGACGATCGAATCTCGGGCAAGTAACATACCGAAGAACAAAGGGAACAGCATACGGGATTAACTGAATCCTTGACATAGAGGTTCGACCGATAAAGATCTTTGTAGAATATGTAGGAGCCAATATGGGCATCCAGGTCCCGCTATTGGTTATTGATCGTAGAAATGTCTCGGTCATGTCTACATAGTTCTCGAACCCGCAGGGTCTACACACTTAACGTTTGGTGACGATTAGTATAGTTGAGTTATTGTGTTGGTGACCGAAGGTTGTTCGGAGTCCTGGATAAGATCCCGGACATGACGAGGATCTCCGGAATAGTCCGGAGGTAAAGATTGATGTATGTGATAATAGTGTTTTGATCTCCGGAAGGGTTTCGGAATTCACCGAAAGGGGTTCCGGATGTTTACCGAAGTGTTCGGGTGCAGCAACACTTTATATGAGCCAAAGGGGTAAAGCCCACGAGGTATTGGAAAGTGCAAAAGGAAGTTTTGCTGCCGCCTTAAGCGGTACTACCGCTGGTAAGGCAGTACTACTGCATAAGCGGTACTACCGCTTGTGTGAAGTGGTACTACCGCTTGTGTGAAGCGGTACTACCACTTGTGCGCGGTACTGCAGGGATCCGAGTTGGACTCTTTACCTGCGGGCCAAACCGACCTTGTGCGGGCAAAACCGACCTGGAGGAGGCTTTTACTCCAAGTTTAGACCCCAAGGCTCAACATATAAATAGAGGGGCAGGGCTAGCACACGGGACACATTAAGATTTCCCAAGCCGTGTGTCGGCAACCCTAACCCTCTAGTTCTCCCGTCATAATCTCCGTAGTGCTTGGCGAAGCCCTGCAGAGATTGTTCCTCACCACCGTCACCACGCCGTCGTGCTGCCGGAACTCATCTACTACTTCACCATTGCTCGCTGGATCGAGGAGGTGAAGGCGTCATCAAGCCGTACGTGTGTTGAACGCGGAGGTGCCGTCCGTTCGGCACTAGTTCGTGATCGGATCGAGGGACGACTTGCGATTTGGATCGCGGAGACGTTCGACTACATCAACCGCGTTTCTTAACGCTTCCGCTTAGCGATCTACAAGGGTATGTAGATTCACTCTCCCTCTCGTAGATGCTCATCACCATGGATAGATCTTGTGTGTGCGTAGGAATTTTTTTTCCCATGCAACGTTCCCCAACAGTGGCATACGAGCTAGGTCTATGCGTAGATGAGATCTCGAGTAGAACACAAACGAGTTGTGGGCGTGGGTGTATACATATTGCTTGCTGTTACTAGTTGATACTTGATTCAGCGGTATTGTGAGATGAAGCGGCCCGGACCGACATTACGCGTACGCTTACGCGAGATAGGTTCCTTCAACTGACATGTAACTTCGTTGCATAAAGATGGCTAGCGGGTGTCTATCTCTCTCACTTTAGTTGAATCGATTTCAATGAAGAGGGTTCTTTTAGAAGATCAAAAAGCAATCACTACACCACATTGTGGTTTTGCGTAGGTAAGAACGGTTCTTGCAAACCCGTAGCAGCCACGTAAAATATGCAACAACAATTAGAGGACGTCTAACTTGTTTTTGCAGGGTATGTTCTGATGTGATATGGCCAAGTACATGATGAGATATATGTGATGTATGAGATGATCATGTGTTGTATAGAATATCACGACTTGCATGTCGATGAGTACGGCAACTGGCAGGAGCCATAGAGTTGTCTTTAATTATTTTCGCCGTTTTGCTTTATTTTATCGCTATGAGTTAGCAATAGTCGTGGAAGCATCAGTCGGCGCGACAACCTCATGGCGACACGTTGATGAAGATCAAGATGATGGAGATCATGGTGTCATGCCGGTGACGATGGAGATCATGCCGGTGCTTTGGAGATGGAGATCAAAAGCACGAGTTCATGGCCATATCATGTCACTTATGATTTGCATGTGATGTTAATCCTTTTATGCATCTTATTTTGCTTAGGACGACGGTAGCATTATAAGGTGATCCCTCACTTAAATTTCAAGATAAAATTGTGTTCTCCCCGAGTGTGCACTGTTGCGAAAGTTCGTCGTTTCGAGACACGCCGTGATGATCGGGTGTGATAGACTCTACGTTCACATACAACGGGTGTAAGCCATGTTGCACGTGCGGAACACTCGGGTTAAACTTGACGAGCCTAGCATGTACAGACATGGCCTCGGAACACAAGAGACCGAAAGGTCGAACATGAGTCATATAGTAGATATGATCAACATGAAGATGTTCACCATTGAAACCACCTCAACTCATGTGATGATCGGACTTGAGTTGGTGGATTTGGATCATGTTACACTCGAATGACCGGAGGGATGTCAATTTGAGTGGGATTTTTTAAGTAATATGATTAACTAAACTCATTATCTAGAACAATAGTCTAAGTTGTCTTTGCTATATTTATGTTGTAGATCATGGCTCGCGCAGTAGCACCCCTGAATTTTAATGCGTTCCTAGAGAAAGCTAAGTTGAAAGATGATGGAAGTAACTTTGTGGACTGGGCCCGTAATCTAAGGATTATCCTTACGGCTTCCCAAAAGGCTTATGTCCTTGATGCACCGCTTGGTGATCCACCCGCTCCAGTTGAGTCTCTAGACGTTGTGAACGCCTGGCAGGCTCGTTCTGAAGATTACTCAATAGTTCAATGTGCAATATTGTATGGCTTAGAACCGGGACTTCAAAGACATTTTGAACGTCATGGAGCATATGAGATGTTCCAGGAGTTGAAGTTTATCTTTCAGAAGAATGCCCGGATCGAGAGATATGAGATCTCCGATAAGTTCTATGCTTGCAAGATGGAGGAGAACGGGTCTATCAGTGATCACGTGCTCAGAATGTCTCGGTACTCCACCCGTCTGGCTGAATTGGGGATGCCCCTTCCGCCAGAGGCTATCACTGACAGAGTTCTTCAATCATTGCCACCTAGCTACAAGAGCTTCGTGTTGAACTATAACATGCACGGGATGAACAAGTCAGTCGCCGAGCTGTTTGCGATGCTGAAAGCCGCTGAGTCTGAAATTCAGAAGGAGCATCAAGTGTTGATGGTCAATAAAACCACTAGTTTCAAGAAAAATGGCAAGGGTAAGAAGGGTAACTCCAAGAAGAGTGGCAAAGCAGTTGCTCCTCTCGTGAAGAAACCCAAGGCTGGACCCAAACCAGAAACTGTGTGTTTTCATTGCAAGGGAACTGGACACTGGAAGCGGAACTGCCCCAAGTATTTGGCTGACAAGAAGGCGGCCAACAACAAACAAGGTATATATGATATACATGTTATTGATGTGTACCTTACCAACTCTCGTTGTAGTGCTTGGGTATTTGATACCGGTGCGGTTGCTCATATTTGCAACTCAAAACAGGAACTACGGAATAGACGGAGGCTGGCAAAGGACGAAGTGACGATGCACGTGGGAAATGGTTCCAAGGTTGATGTGATCGCCGTCGGCACGCTCGCTCTTCGATTACCATCGGGATTAGTGATGAACCTGAATAAATGTTATTTGGTGCCTGCGTTAAGCATGAACATTATATCTGGATCTTGTTTATTGCGAGACGGTTACTCATTTAAATCAGAGAATAATGGTTGTTCTATTTATATGAGTAATATCTTTTATGGTCATGCACCCAATATGAGGGGTTTATTCTTATTGAATCTCGATAGTAATGATACACATGTTCATAACATTGATGCCAAAAGATGTAAAATTGATAATGATAATACCACTTTCTTGTGGCACTGCCGTCTAGGTCATATTGGCGTAAAACGCATGAGGAAGCTCCATGCTGATGGACTTTTAGAGTCACTTGATTTTGAATCACTTGACACATGTGAGCCATGCCTCATGGGCAAGATGACTAAAACGCCGTTCTCTGGAACAATGGAACGGGCAAGTGACTTGTTGGAAATCATACATACTGATGTGTGCGGTCCGATGAGTATTGAGGCGCGTGGTGGTTATCGTTACTTTCTCACCTTCACTGATGACTTAAGTAGATATGGGTATATTTACTTAATGAAACACAAGTCTGAAACATTTGAAAAGTTCAAACAATTTCAGAGTGAAGTTGAGAATCATCGTAACAAGAAGAATATCTGAGTTATGAGTTTGGCAGTCACTTAAGACAATGTGGAATTGTTTCACAACTGACACCGCCTGGAACACCACAGCGTAATGGTGTGTCCGAACGTCGTAATCGAACCTTATTGGATATGGTGCGATCTATGATGTCTCTTGCCGATTTGCCACTATCGTTTTGGGGTTATGCATTAGAGACAGCTGCATTCACTTTAAATAGGGCACCATCGAAATCCGTTGAGACGACGCCATATGAACTTTGGTTTGGCAAGAAGCCAAAGCTGTTGTTTCTTAAAGTTTGGGGATGTGATGCTTATGTCAAAAAGCTTCAGCCTGAAAAGCTGGAACCCAAAGCGGAAAAATGCGTCTTCATAGGATACCCAAAAGAGACAGTTGGGTATACCTTCTACCTCAGATCCGAAGGCAAAGTGTTTGTCGCTAAAAACGGAACATTTCTTGAGAAAGAGTTTCTCTCGAAAGAATTGAGTGGGAGGAAGATAGAACTTGATGAGGTTGTTGAACCTTTACTTCAACCTGAGAGTAGCGCAGCGCAGAAAGTTGTTTCTGTGGAGCCTACATTAGCTGAAGAGGAAGTTAATGATGATGATCATGAAGCTTTGGATCAAGTTGCTATCGAACCTCGTAGGTCGACAAGGACGCGTACTACTCCTGAGTGGTACGACAACCCTGTCTTAGAGGTCATGTTGTTGGACAACGATGAACCTACGAGCTATGGAGAAGCGATGATGGGCCCGGATTCCGAGAAGTGGTTAGAGGCCATGAAATCCGAGATGGGATCCATGTATGAAAACAAAGTGTGGACTTTGGAAGTATTACCTGAAGGGCGTAAGTCCATTCAGAACAAATGGATCATTAAGAGGAAGACGGACGCGGACGGTAATGTCACCGTCTATAAAGCTCGACTTGTGGCAAAGGGTTTTTCACAAGTTCAAGGAGTTGACTACGATGAGACCTTCTCACCCGTAGCGATGCTTAAGTCCGTCAGAATCATGTTAGCAATAGCTGCCTTTTTCGATTATGAAATTTGGCAGATGGATGTCAAAACAGCGTTCCTTAACGGTTTCCTTAAGGAAGAGTTGTATATGATGCAACCAGAAGGTTTTGTTGATCCAGAGAATGCTGACAAAGTTTGCAAACTCCAGCGATCCATTTATGGACTGGTGCAAGCATCTCGGAGTTGGAATCTTCGCTTTGATGAGGTGATCAAAGCGTTCGAGTTTATACAAGTTTACGGAGAAGCTTGTATTTACAAGAAAGTGAGTGGGAGCTCTATAGCGTTTCTAATATTATATGTGGATGACATATTGCTGATTGGAAACAATATAGAAATGTTGGAAGGTGTGAAGGAATATTTGAACAAGAGTTTTTCAATGAAGGACCTAGGAGAAGCTGCTTTCATATTAGGCATCAAGATCTATAGAGATAGATTGAGACGCTTAATAGGACTTTCACAAAGCACATACCTTGACAAAGTTTTGAAGAAGTTCAAAATGGATCAGTCCAAGAAGGGGTTCTTGCCTGTATTGCAAGGTGTGAAGTTGAGTAAGACTCAATGCCCAGTGACTGCAGAAGATAGAGAAAAGATGAATGTCATCCCCTATGCTTCAGCCATAGGCTCTATCATGTATGCAATGCTGTGCACAAGACCCGATGTCAGCCTTGCCATAAGTATGGTCGGAAGGTTTCAAAGTGATCCAGGAATGGAACACTGGACGGCGGTCAAGAATATCCTGAAGTACCTGAAAAGGACTAAGGACATGTTTCTCGTTTATGGAGGTGATCAAGAGCTCGTCGTAAAGGGTTACGTCGATGCAAGCTTTGACACTGATCCGGATGACTCTAAGTCACAAACCGGATACGTATTTATTCTTAATGGGGGTGCGGTTAGCTGGTGCAGTTCCAAGCAAAGCGTGGTAGCCAATTCTACATGCGAAGCGGAGTACATCGCTGCCTCGGAGGCGGCGAAGGAAGGTGTCTGGATGAAGGAGTTCATGACAGATCTTGGAGTAGTGCCTAGTGCGCTTAACCCAATGACTCTGTTTTGTGATAATACTGGTGCCATTGCTCTAGCCAAGGAACCAAGATTTCACAAGAGGACCAGACACATAAAGCGACGTTTCAATTCCATCCGCGATTACATCAAGGAGGACGACATAAATATTTGCAAAGTACACAGGGATCTGAATGTTGCAGATCCGATGACTAAACCTCTTCCAAGGGCTAAACATGAACAACACCAGAACTGCATGGGTGTTCGATTCATTACAATGTAAATCACATAGTGATGTGAACTAGATTATTGACTCTAGTGCAAGTGGGAGACTGTTGGAAATATGCCCTAGAGGCAATAATAAATTGGTTATTATTATATTTCCTTGTTCATGATAATCTTTTATTATCCATGCTATAATTGTATTGATTGGAAACTCAAATACATGTGTGGGTACATAGACAACACTGTGTCCCTAGTAAGCCTCTAGTTGACTAGCTCGTTGATCAAAGATGGTTAAGGTTTCCTAGCCATTGACATGAGATGTCATTTGATAACGGGATCACATCATTAGGAGAATGATGTGATGGACAAGACCCAAACTACGAACGTAGCATATGATCGTGTCAGTTTATTGCTATTGTTTTCTGCATGTCAAGTATCTGTTCCTATGACCATGAGATCATGCAACTCCCTGACATCGGAGGAGTACCTTGTGTGTATCAAACGTCACAACGTAACTGGGTGACTATAAAGGTGCTCTACAGGTATCTCCGAGGGTGTCTGTTGGGTTGGCATGGATCAAGACTGGGATTTGTTACTCCGTGTGACGGAGAGGTATCTCAGGGCCCACTCGGTAATACAACATCACAATGAGCCTTGCAAGCAATGTGACTAAAGTGTTAGCCACGAGATCTTGTATTACGGAACGAGTAAAGAGACTTGCCGGTAACGAGATTGAACTAGGTATAGAGATACCGACGATCGAATCTCGGGCAAGTAACATACCGAAGAACAAAGGGAACGGCATACGGGATTAACTGAATCCTTGACATAGAGGTTCGACCGATAAAGATCTTCGTAGAATATGTAGGAGCCAATATGGGCATCCAGGTCCCGCTATTGGTTATTGATCGTAGAGATGTCTCGGTCATGTCTACATAGTTCTCGAACCCGCATTCGTTACTTTGGTAATTTGATATGTGGGTGGACCGGTGCTAAGGTGATGTTCTTACTTGAATAAACAACCTACTTATGATTACCCGCTCTCGCAAGCATCCGGAACTACGAAAGAAGAATTAAGATAAATCTAACCATAGCATGAAACGTGTGGATCCAAATCAGCCCCTTACGAAGTAATGCATAAACTGGGGTTTAAGCTTATGTCACTCTCGCAACCCATCATCTACTTATTACTCCACAATGCCTTCCCTTAGGCCCATTAGATGGTGAAGTTTCATGTAGTCGATGTTCGCATGACACCACTCAAGGAAGCAACAACATAAGTATCATCAAAAATATCGAACGAATACCAACTTCACATGATTACTTATAACAAGACTTCTCCCATGTCCTTAGGAAAAAAAGTAACTACTCACATATCATCAACACGTTCAAGATCGGAGGTATAATAATGATTATTTAGGATCTTAACATAATATCTTCCACCAAGTAAACCAACAAGCATCAACTACATGATGTAATCAACACTACTAGCAACCCACATGTACCAATCTGAGGTTTTGAGACACATATTGAATACAAGAGATGAACTAGGGTTTGAGATGAGATGGTGTTGGTGAAGATATTGATGAAGATTGGTCCTCCCACAAAGGAGGAAGAGTTGGTGATGACGATGGCTTTGATTTACCCCTCCCGGAGAGAAGTTTCCCCAGCAGAATCGCTCCGCCGGAGAGCAAAAGGGCCTGTGCCCACATTTCTGCCTCGAGACGGCGGTGCTTCGTCCCGAAAAGTCTTTTTTTCTCATCAGATGTGAACTTATAGGAATGGAATTAGGGTCGGGGGAGCCACGTGGGCCCCACGAGCTAACATGGCGCGCCCAGGAGGGGTGGACGCGCCCTGTTGGCTCGTGGACCACAGGCAGCCCCCCTCCGGTAGTTCTTTGCTCCATAATTCTTCATATATTCCAGAAATAATTCACAAAAAGTTTCAGGTCATTTGGAGTCCAGTTAATTTCCAGCCTTTTTCTTGGTTTTTAGGCCCATAATTCCAGTTTCCGGCAATTTCCCTCTTTATGGAGTACCTCTTAAATTCAGAGAGAAAAGGCATATGAATTATACCATAATGTGAAATAATAAATAAGAATAACATAAATATCAATAAGAATTCATGATGCAAAATGGACGTATCAACTCCCCCAAGCTTAGACCTCGCTTGTGCTCAAGCGAAAGCCAAACTCGATAATAATGACCACATAATTTGAGAGATAGGTGTCAATAAAAACAGAATATGGACATGAGAGCATCATGAATATTAACATAACAGCAAGCTTTTCATAGACAAGTAACAATATATCCACAACCGTTGAAGAATGAAGCATAAACTTTATTGACAATCAACAAACTATGTTCGTAGTCATTGAGACAATCAATTCATCATATTTCAGAGACGAGTCTATGTAAGAGATCTCAATTTAGCAAGTCCACCTCAACTATCATTTAGTCTTCTATGATTGCTAACACTCATTACATATTTTTGGAGCTAATGTTTCCATCGGACACATAGGAAGATAGAGGATTTGTTGTTTCTGCCGCCCAACTTATTTACCTCAAGGATAATGTCAACAATAATGAATCACGATCACCTACATCCAACTGGATATATGTATATTGGATCTTTCCCCAACAGATGATGCTTGCCAACTAGAGAGTTAATAGGTAGGAATAGGGATACAAATTTATTGACTCTTGCATGAAAGTAAAAGATAGGCCCTTCGCAGAGGGAAGTAGAGGTTGCCATGCACTTTTAAGTTTTTGGATGTGCAAGCTCTTAATGTAAAGGAACGCCACTTTATATTGCCCCTTGTGATAACAAACTTTATTATGCAGTCTGTCGCTTTTATTTCTTTGCCATCACAAGATCATACAAAGCTTATTTTTCCTTATAACAAAAGATCATACATGTTTAGGAGCAATTTTTACTGCTTTGTGCACCGATGACAACTTACTTGAAGGATCTTATTCAATCCATAGGTAGGTATGGTGGACTCTCATGGCAAGAGACTCGGTTTCAGGGTTAGGGATGCACAAGTAGTATCTCTACTTAGTGCGAGGTTTTGGGCTAGCAAAGGATCTAAAGCAAGCACCACATGTTAGAGGATCCATGACAATATAAATTCTATGTGAATGTAAACAAAAACAACCATTATGCTATCTTCCTTGTCCAACATGAACACTTCGATCATTATATAAGATTTGGTGGGGGCTCACAATCATAAAAGATGTCCAAGATAGTGTATTTGCATGTGAATCTCCTCTCCTCTATGATAATTTGCATGGATTGTATCAATGACTAACACTATGCTTGTTGATTCCCAACAACTTTTATCACTTATACTTTTTCTATGTGAAGTCATTACTGCCCATGGGATTAGCATGTGATTTTTCTATTTCCTTTATTTGATTGCTATGATGATTGATGCATGAGTGTAAAGCAAGAAAACTCAAACTAATCTTTATTATATAACTCTCACACGATTACATGGATATGTAGATCACAAAGCAAACACTCTAAGCAAAGAAAAACTAGATTTTATTCCTCTAAATCATGAAATACTAAGGATCAAACTAAGATGTATGATAATGGTAATAGTGATGGTGATACGATACCGGGACACCTCCCCCAAGCTTGGAACAAGCTAAGGGTGGTGCCCATACCCATGTGTTCAAGTGTCCCTCTTGGGTGATGATGGTTATGATGTTGTGGGCTTGTCCTTCACAATGGATAATAGGGCATCTTTTAATTCCCTCATCTCATAAAGTAGCTGTTGAATCATCGCGGTATTCTTTTGCACTTCCACCATAAGATGTTTATTCTCTGGCCACCAAGATCGTTTTCCTGCATCACTTTCACTGGGACGACAGATGTCCCAGTTGGACAGTATATGCGAGCGAGAGATATTCTCAACTCCATAGTTGTGAATCAAATTGTGAAAGTTATTTGCATGTAACCTGCTGAGGGGTCTCCTCGGGGTAGATTCACCTTGCCTTTCCCGAGCTAGCAGAGCCCTCCTCCCCATTGGTGGGCAGGGATTCAGAGAGGTAGAGATGCCTGCTAGTGTCCCACCTTCCGAGGTAGGTGGATGCACTTCCATATAGTCCATATATTCTTCTCCCGAGATAACTTCCTCAGCTCCTTCTCGTTCAAGCTCCATCTGCAGCAGCCAAGCCTGGTCCTCAATGTTGTTGGAGGAGGACGAAGACATAGCTTCCACACCTCGAGAAATCTGTCAGAAACATCTCGAAACAAGAATAGAGGAGAAACTTGCGATACGGTGGTCAAAACACCAGTGAGTATATATAATCATTTTTCTAGGTCAGAATACGAATCCAGGGAGAATACGGAGTCCGGGAGGCACATGAGGGGCCCACAACCTAACAGGGCGCGCCCAGGGGGGTGGGCGCAACCTGTTGGCTCGTGGCTCCCTCGTGGGTACCCTGACTAGTTTTTATTTTTATAATTTTTCTAAAATACCAAAACCAATAGAACATATTTTTTTGAATTTTTGGAGTCGGTTTACTTACTATATCACATACCTACCCCCTTTCAGGTTTCTTGAGTATTCCAGAAGGTCTCTCTTATGTGTTCTTCCATTGTCATCACTTGAATAATATTAGTTTCAACATTAATGGGTGTACCTAAGATGTAATGTTTAATTCTTTGCCCATTAACCACTCTCGGCTGTGTGCCTTCAACATTATTGATTTTGATAGCCCCGGAGTGATAAACTCTTCAACGAGATAAGATCCTTCCCATTTGGAGAGAAGTATTTGTAACACCCCAAAAATTTAATCATGTTTTATAAATTCCAAAAAAAATTGTAGATGACATGTGGTGTCCGTGGATCACTTTTATGCAAAAACCCAACTTGGTGTTTTGGAAGATTTGAGCAAATCATCCTCATTTCCATTCTGGTCCAGTTTGGTAGTTTGTACTGCAATCCTATTTTATTTGGCTCTAGTGACCTTGAGATTTTTCCTGCTTGTAGTCCACCCTACCAAACCCTTAAGTCCAGAAGATTAGCCTCATTGACATAGTTTGAGACCCTGCAAATAACCCCTGTAGTTCCTGTCCAAAAACAAAGTTTTGCAATACTTGCATTACCAAGTTTCCTAGTTGGCCAAACCAACCATGCCATCACCACCTGCAGCTAAAGAGACCCCAACCTGGAAACTTTGGCCACCAGAAAAGTTTTCCAACTAGCCCTAGCATTCTGTCGAGCACCCTGGGTGAATGGCAGGATTTGGCATGCTTATAGACTTGTATTAGGAACTTGCTTGCCTAGCCAAACCAGTATGTCAATTGGACCTCTAGCACCCTCATTAGTGACCCTGTTAATTTGCAGCTCCATCCGATCCCTCTAGTCTGCCTTGGCATTTAGTCAAGCATGTGGTGTGCGTGCTCTGGGCGCAGCCAGAGCGCGCATATTGCAGCCAGCCGCACCCGAGCCGCCACGCCCCACCTACCCCGCACCCGGCCCTTGATTGCCCATAGAGCCACGACCCCGACCCCTCCGAGCTCCCAGAGCCGCCCCGACCGCCCCTTGGCTCCCCGCAGCGCCGCCGCAGCAACTCGTTGGTGGCATGCCTTCGGCCCCAGCTCGCCTCTGCCATGGCAGCGCCGCCCGAGCCACCCCCGCGCGCCAGCTAGCTTTTGGAGCAGTGTCGGAGGTCGTCCGCTAGCTCCTGTCTCCGCCAGCCATCGCCACGTCGCCCCCTAGCAACAGGCCGCCGGGCTTATCCACGACCGCCACGGAACCGACCTCGCCGCCTATAAAAGGGCCCCTCGAGCGCTCCTAGCCAGCTAGACCACCCCTCCTTCCCTTCTATGGAAAGCCTGTAGGACCAGAAAGACCAGAGGTGGCCGTCCTCCTCAGCTCCGGCAGTTCTGGCCGCCGCCGCCCTCCGATCGATTCCGATCAAACTCGAGCCTTCCCCTCTCCATTATCTTCGCCATCAGCTTCCCCATGCTCCTGCGATGCTTCCCCCCCTCCAATTTGTCCCAGGACCAACCATGTGTAGAATCCCCCTGTTGCCCGCCGCCGCTGTCCGCCGGAGACAGTCCCGCCGGCGACTCTGCCCAGCCTTGTGACTGTGAAGACCACCAAGAGAACCCTTAGGACCCACTGGATCCATTCCAACACCCTAGAGTCCATGGGGAGTCACCGTTCGCCGGTAGGCATCGCCGGAGGTCTCACCTCCGCTCGGCCAGAGGAGGGAGACATGCACGTGGACTGGTCAAACCTGACTAGTGGGCCAAGCAGGCCCACTGTCAGTGGCCTGACGACGCGTGTGAGCGGGTAAGTGGAGGCGCCTTTTGTAAAAATATGTTTCCCCTAGTCAGAAAGCGTATTCCCCGTGAGACGTTTTCTTTTATCTATTTTATTTAAAAACAAAAGTTTGACTGGCTATAACTTTTAAAACAAAACTCCAAATGATTTGATTCTTTTTCCTACCTTTCTCAAATTTCACCTAGTTTATTTTAGGATTTATTTGAAAATTTTCTAAGACAACTTTTTGTACTGTTTTTGAATTGAGTGTTGATTCGAATAATTTCAAAATAGGACATGGTGGGAGAAGTAAACTTTCAAAAGATTTGGAGTGCACCTCACCTCTCTGCACATTGAAGGCACGCATCTTGAATACTGATATGACTTAGTATGTGATTGATTGTTTTTGTTGCATAATTTGCATGGATATGAGGTGAAAGAAATTATTTTCATATGGTGATATTTTATGCATAATTGCATATGGTGAAAGTTGCATTTCCATTAAACCGGAAGTGCATGTGATAGCAGTCACCTCTTCATGCCACACATACCTGTGCTAGCCAGATGAACTCCGGAGAAGGGTTATGTCTCGGGTAGACACGACCACGGAGCTGGTATCCCATTGTGACGGGGATGATCAGTGGAGGCAGGATGTGAGGTACGATAGGGGTGACTCTATCAGAAAATTTGTGAAGTATAATTTGTGAGCTAACCTTGCAGGGAAAACATAAACCTCCTGAGTCGACCGTAGATCGAGTCTTGTTCCAGTAACCCCCATACTGGTTTTCGTACTACCACTTGTCCCTGCCGCAGGTAGGGTACGGTTCAGTAAGTTGTCAACCCCTTTCTTGGCACACACCGTACAGGGAGGCCATAGTGGAAGATACCGGAGGCATCTGGTAGGCATGCCACTTGGTCTGGGGGCATGGGTGTCCCGGTTGGACCGAGAGGGTAGCGCCCATGTTTGCGCGCGGTATAAATTTTGTGATCCCATGCTAATCGAGATTGTGGTCTACCCACTTAGAGTTCTACTTAACGAATGCCGTGGGTGATTCCAGGCATCGGGAAGTTAAACTGGTGTGTGCAGGTCAGGTGTGTTTTCAACTAAAAGACCGTAAGTGGAATTAGTCTCGGGTGGACTAAGGAAATCCGTTACCCGTGGGTAAAGAGTACACCCTCTGCAGAGTATACATCTATTCGAATAGCCGTGTCCGCGGTTAAGGACTACAGTTTGGGATAGGTCAAGTGTCGGTCATAGTGTCGGTCTTCGGAGGAATATTTTTAAAACAGAATATTGATCATGAAGTGTGACGGATGATATTTGTGATTTATATTGTTAGGGACTAACCGTTTCTATTAATTGAATTGTTGAGTATTCCCTGGGATGGTTCTACCTCCTGGATACTCATGTTGATTATTATCTTATAAGCCCTTTATGTGGCGTCGCTCAGACGCCCGACTATGGCACGCATGTTATTTACTTTCTTTATAAGCCCTTTATGAGTTGTCGCTCAGACGCCCGACTGCGGCACGCATGTTATTTATTTTCTTTATAAGCCCTTTATGTGGCATCGCATAGACGCCTGACTGTGGCACGCATGTTATTTATTTTCTTTATAAGCCCTTTATGTGGCGTCACTCAGACGCCCGACTGAGGCATGTTTTATATTCTTACCCTTTCGAGGCGTCGCTTCAGGCACCCGATCGGATTATTTTATTTTCATTCCCTTGTTGCTTATTCATTTTTAATATGAATTATTTGCTTACGTGCATCATGAATTTATCCTGTGACTGGTTGAATGACCATAAATTATTTCAGTGCATGATTACCACCTGCTATTATGTCTGTTTTCATGATGTTTGTGAGTACATTCAAGGTACTCACTGGCTTGTCCCTGGCTATTGTCTTGGTCAGACTGCTTACTTGGAGAGGAGCATAATGACGACGGCCCCGGAACCTAGGCATCGAAGATAGCAGCCTCGCGAGATAGGAGTTATCCACGTCAGCCGTTCCTATGGGAAATGGAGTCTCATAGACGCTGGAGATCCACGAACCGCTTGCTCCATCAACCACTAGAAAACTTTGTTGTACTCCATAGACCATCATGGTCTTGTACTTCAGATGTTGTAATTGCTTGGAATTTCTGTATCAAGAATGTGTCCACCAGCTAACAGTAATCATGGGGCTGGTGAGCACAAGGACCATTTGCTGGGAAATTTATATCCTGGAAAACCGGTCCTGACAGTTTTCTTGCAAAAAATCTAAAATGAGAATTGTACAGAAGAACTAGGTCTCCTACATTGAATTCCCGTTTTTTGGATTCTCTTGTCATGCCATATTTTAACTTTTTCTTTAAATAACTTGGAATTTTCATAGGCTTGTGTCCTCCATTCATCTAAAGAGCTAATATCAAATAACCTCTTTTCACCGGCAAGCTTGAAATCATAGTTAAGTTCTTTAATTGCCCAATAAGCTTTATGCTCTAACTCAAGAGGTAAATGACATGCTTTTCCGTAGACCATTTTATATGGGGACATTCCCATAGGGTTTTTAAAAGAAGTTCTATAAGCCCATAAAGCATCATCAAGTTTCTTAGACCAATTCTGTCTAGATCTATTAACTGTCTCTTGCAAGATTAATTTTATTTCCTGGTTACTCAATTCAACTTGACCACTAGACTGAGGATGATAAGGTGATGCAATTCTATGGTTAACATCATATTTAGCTAGAAGTTTACAGAAAGAACCATGAATAAAATGTGAACCACCATCAGTCATTAGGTATCTAGGGACTCCAAACCTCGAGAAATAATATCTTTAAGCATTTTAATAGAAGTGTTATGATCAGCACACTAGTTGGAATAGCTTCTACCCACTTAGTAACGTAATCAACAACAACTAAAATATGAGTATACCTGATAACCCACAAGTGTAGGGGATCGTTTGTAGCCTTTTTGATAAGTAAGAGCGTCGAACCCAACGAGGATATAAAGGTAGAATTAATATTCTCTGAAGTTCTATCGACCATCGATACAACTCTACGCATGCTAACGCTTACTTTACCTAGAACAAGTATGAAACTACTTTGCGAGAATAAAACTAGAAGTACTTAGTAGGTGTAAAAGATAGTTTTGCAAGGCAATAAAGAACTAGTAAATAAAATTTAGGGGCTGTTTAGAAAAATATTAATTAAGTTAGTTGTTTAGTAGAGAGCTTTTTGTAACACAAGAGAAGGATTTATTCCTAGGCAATCGATAACTAGATCGGTAATCATTGTTGCAGTTTTATATGAGGGAGAGGCATACGCTAACATACTTTTTGTACTTGGATCACATGAACTTATGATTGGACCTCTAGCGAGCATCCACAACTACTAGAAATCATTAAGGTAAACCCAACCATAGCATTAAACATCAAGTCCTCTTTACTCTCATACGCAAACAACCCCCTTACTCGGGTGTAAGCTTCTGTCACTCTAGCCACCCACTATAAGCGAATCATGAACATATTGCAAACCCTACAACGGGAATCCCCATGTGTGCGTGGCACGGAAGGCACCTTAGGACAGCACCCTATTAACATACAACTTATATCATTCACACCATACCACAATTAACCCGTAGGACAAAAGAAATCTACTCAAACATCATAGGATAGCCACACATCATTGGGTAATAATATATCACATTAAGAACAATGTTTAAGTAGATATTACAGCGGGGAAAAGAGGGTTTACACTGCTGCATAGAGGAGGAGAGAGTTGGTGGTGACGGCGAAGTTGTTGGTGTAGATCGCTGTCACGATGGTTGCCCTGGCGGTGTTCCGGCGCCACCGGGAGAGAGGTGGAGAGAGCCCCCCTCCTTATTCTTCTTCCTTGGTCTCCCCCCTATATGGGAGGAAAGTTTCCCCTCTGGTCCATGGCTGCCATGGCTCTCGGAGGGCAAGCACCCGTTCGAGATTGGATCTCTTTCTCTGTTTCTCTCCTGTTTTCGCGACTATTTTCTGGCCCTTCACCGTTTCTTAAATATCCGGAGATCCGTAACTCCAATCGGGCTGAAATTTTGAGGGAATTTTTATAGGGAAATTATATTTTCCGTGGCGATAGAAGGATCCCAATATACTTAAGGGGTGGACACAAGCTAACAGGGTGCGGGCACCCCCCACGCCGTGCCATGTTGGCTTGTGAGAGCCTCGGGCACCATATATTCCAAAAATATCTCCGTAATTTTTTCGCATTTGGTCTTCATTTGATATTGATTTTCTACAAAACAAAAAGCACACAAAAAACAGGAACTGACACTGGGCACTAGATAAGTAAATTAGTCCCAAAAATAATATAAAATGTTTCCAAAAGTATATGGAAGTTGTAGAATATTGACATGAAACAATCAAAAGTTATAGATACGACCGAGACGTATCAATACCCATTAGAGGAAGGAAAATGTCCCATATAATAAAAACCCCAAACATCAAATAGTTCAATAGTAAGTGAATAATTCATAGGCATTTCCTGATGTCTACCAATGTTACCAGTTCTTTGACACTCATCACAAGAAAGGACATACTTACGAGCATCTTTAAAAATAGTAGGCCAATAAAAACCAGATTGTAATACCTTGTGTGCAGTACTGTCACCAGCGTGGTGTCCTCCGTAGGCCTCAGAATGACACTTCTGTAGGATCTGTTCCTGTTCATGCACAGGTACACAACGTCTAATAACACCATCTACTCCTTCTTTATAAAGATGTGGGTCATCCCAAAAGTAATGTCTTAAATCATAAAAGAACATTTTCTTTTGTTGGTAGGTGAAACTAGGTTGTATATATTTAGCAACAATGTAATTAGCATAATCTGCATACTAAGGAGTACCACGGGAAGCATTTATAACAGCTAGTTTCTCATCAGGAAGATTATCATCAATAGGCAGTGGGTCATCAAGAACATTTTCCATTCTAGACAAATTATCTGCTATAGGGTTTTCAGCTCCCTTTCTATCAACAATATGCAAATCAAACACTTGAAGCAAAAGCACCCACCTAATCAGTCCAGGCTTAGCATCTTTCTTTTCCATATGGTATTTAATAGTAGCATGATCAATGTGAATAGTAACTTTGTAATCAACAATATAAGGTCTAAACTGATCACATGCAAACACGACTGCTAAATATTCTTTCATAGTAGTAGCATAATTTCTTTGAGCACTGTCTACAGTTTTGCTAGCATAATGAATAACATTCAATTTCTTATCTACTCTTTGCCCCAGAACAGCCCCAACAACATAATCACTAGCATCACACATAATCTCAAATGGTAGGTTCCAATCAGGTCGTTGAATAATAGGTGCAGAGATTAAGGCTTTCTTAAGTATTTCAAAGGCTTCTACACAATCATTATCAAAAACAAAAGGAATATGTTTTTGAAGAAGATTAGTTAATGGCCTAGAAATCTTTGAGAAATCTTTAATGAAACGCCTATAGAAACCAGCATGACCAAGAAAACTTCTTATACCTTTGATATCTTTAGGACATGGCATTTTCTCTATTGCATCAACTTTAGCTTTGTCTACTTCAATACCTCTTTCAGAAATTTTATGCCCGAGTACTATACCTTCATTCACCATAAAGTGGCACCTCTCCCAGTTCAAGACAAGATTAGTTTCTTCACATCTCCGCAAAACTCGATCAAGGTTGCTCAAGCAATCATCAAAAGAAGTACCGTAAATGGAAAAGTCATCCATGAAAACCTCAACGATATTTTCACAAAAAACAGAGAATATAGCAGTCATACATCTTTGAAAGGTAGCAAGTGCATTGCATAAACCAAAATGCATACGCCTATAAGCATAAGTTCCAAAAGGGCAAGTAAAAGTAGTTTTCTCCTGGTCTTCTTTTGACACATGAATTTGAGAGAAGCCAGAATATCCATCAAGAAAGCAAAAAATGTGTGTGTTTAGATAATATTTCTAACATCGGATCAATAAAAGGCAAGGGGTAATGATCTTTTCTAGTAGCTTTATTTAATTTCCCAAAATCAATTACCATCCTATAACCAGTTACTATATCCTTTGTGGTATAAGTTCATTTTATCATTAGGGAAAACAATTATTCTTCCTTTCTTAGGAACACAGTGAACATGACTTACCCATCTACTATCAGCAATAGGATAGATTATAGCTGCCTCCAGAAGCTTTAGTATGTCAATTCTTACTACTTCCTTCATTTTTGGATTCAAGCGGCATTGATGATCGATGACGGGTTTAGCATCTGGTTCCATATTAATCTTGTGCTGACATAGAGTGGGACTAATGCCCATAAGATCGTCTAGAGTATATCCAATACCAGCCATGTGCTTCTTTAGAGTTTTAAGTAACCTCTTTTCTTCATGCAATGAAAGGTTAGCACTAATAATAACATGATATATCTTGTTTCCATCAAGATAAGCATATTTCAAAGTATCGGGTAATTTCTTTAGCTCAAACACGGGATGTCCTTAGGTGGAGGAGGATCCCCTAATATTTCAACAGGCAAGTTGTGCTTAAGAATAGGTGCTTGTCTAAAAAATATATCATCTATTTCATTTCTTTCATTCATATGCATATTGTTTTCATGGTCTAGCAAATATTGTTCTAAAGGATTAGTAGGAGGCACAAGAGTAGAAGCAAGACCAATTATTTCTCTTTATTAGATAATTTTTTCTCATGTGATTGTCTACCAAACTTAGAGAAATTGAATTCATGAGACACATCACCAAAGCTTACTTTAACCTTCTCGGTAACACAATTAATTTCGGCATTAACAATATTCTAGAAAGGTCTACCAAATATAATGGGACAAAAGCTATCTTGTTTTGAAGCAAGTACTAAGAAATCAGTAGGGTACTTAATTTTCTCCACACAAGACTTCAAAATATCTAACGATCCCAAGTGGTGAAATGGTGTCTCTGTTTGCAAGTTTAATAGTGACATCAATATCTTCAATTTCAGCGGGTGCTATGTCATTCATAATTTCTTGATATAAGGTAAAATGTATAGCACTAACACTAGAACCCATGTCACACAAGCCATGTTAACAATCATCTCCAATTTTAATAGAAACAACACGCATGCCAACAACTGGTTTATTTTTGTCTAACTCATCCTGATGATTTCTAGCAGGTTTTGCAATTCTAGCAGCTTCATCATAGAAGTAAATAACCTATCCATCAATATTATCAACTAGGAGATCCTTAACCATGGAAATATTAGGCTCAACATGTATTTGTTCAGAAGGCTTAGGTGTTCTAACATAACTTTTATTAACCACAGTTGCAACTTTAGCATGTTCCTTAATTCTAATAGGGAAAGGTGGTTTCTCAATGTAAGCAATAGGAACAACATGATTAACATGGCTAACAATTATTTCTTACTTAACCTTTGCTACTTCTTGAGCTTGCGTTGGTTTTCCCTTGAAGAGGAAAGGGTGATGCAGCAAAGTAGATAAGTATTTCCCTCAGTTGTTGAGAACCAAGGTATCAATCCAGTAGGAGATACAAGCAAGTCCCCAATCTTCGCACCTACACAAACAATCAAACACTTGCACCCAACGCTATAAAGGGGTTGTCAATCCCTTCACGGTTACTTGCAAGGATGAGATCTTTCGGTATGCCATTGAGAGTAATTTGCCATAATATTATCTAGGAGTTTAGTAGCTTCTCCTAATGTGATTTCCATAAAAATACCACCCGCGGCGGAATCTAAAAGATTTCTAGAAGCAAAATTCAATCCAGCAGAAAAAAATTGTATAATCATCCATAAACTCAAACCATGTGCGGGGCAATTTCTAATCATTAGTTTCATCCTCTCCCAAGATTGTGCAACATGCTCATGATCAAGTTGCTTAAAATTCATTATATCGTTCCTAAGGGAGATGATCTTAGTGGGCGGAAAGTACTTGGAAATAAAAGCATCTTTACACTTATTCCATGAATCAATACTATTTTTAGGCAAAGATGAAAACCAAGTTTTAGCACGATCTCGTAGCGAGAAAGGAAATAGCTTCAATTTAACAATATCATTATCCACATCTTTCTTCTTTTGCATACCACACAACTCAACGAAAGTATTTAGATGGGATGCGGCATCTTCATTAGGAAGGCCGGAAAATTGTTCTTTCATAACAAGATTAAGCAAAGCGGCATTAATTTCATAAGATTCCGCACTAGTGGTGGGAGCAATCAGAGTACTAATAAAATCATTATTATTAGTATTGGAAAAGTCACACAACTTAATATTCTCTTGAGTCATCGTGACAAAGCAAGCAATCTAGCACACAAGCAAACAAAGGGCAAATGAAAAGACGAACGGAAGAAGGGCGAATAAAAATTCAAATCTTTTTGGTATTTTCTGAAAATTGTTTTAGAAGTGGGGGAGAGGAAAACGAGAGGCAAATGGCAAATAATGTAAATGCGAGAGATGAGTTTGTGATGGGTACTTGGTAGGCTTGATGTAGATCTCCCCGGCAACGGCGCCAGAAATCCTTCTTGCTACTTCTTGAGCTTGCGTTGGTTTTCCCTTGAAGAGGAAAGGGTGATGCAGCAAAGTAGATAAGTATTTCCCTCTGTTGTTGAGAACCAAGGTATCAATCTAGTAGGAGATACAAGCAAGTCCCCAATCTTTGCACCTACACAAACAATCAAACACTTGCACCCAACGCTATAAAGGGGTTGTCAATCCCTTCACGGTTACTCGCAAGGATGAGATCTTTCGGTATGCCATTGAGGGTAATTTGCCATAATATTATCTAGGAGTTTAGTAGTTTCTCCTAATGTGATTTCCATAAAAGTACCACCCGCGGCGGAATCTAAAAGATTTCTAGAAGCAAAATTCAATCCAGCATAAAAAATTTGTATAATCATCCATAAACTCAAACCATGTGCGGGGCAATTTCTAATCATTAGTTTCATCCTCTCCCAAGATTGTGCAACATGCTCATGATCAAGTTGCTTAAAATTCATTATATCGTTCCTAAGGGAGATGATCTTAGCGGGCGGAAAGTACTTGGAAATAAAAGCATCTTTACACTTATTCCATGAATCAATACTATTTTTAGGCAAAGTTGAAAACCAAGTTTTAGCACGATCTCGTAGCGAGAAAGGAAATAGCTTCAATTTAACAATATCATTATCCACATCTTTCTTCTTTTGCATACCACACAACTCAACGAAAGTATTTAGATGGGATGCGGCATCTTCATTAGGAAGGCCAGAAAATTGTTCTTTCATAACAAGATTAAGCAAAGCGGCATTAATTTCATAAGATTCCGCACTAGTGGCGGGAGCAATCGGAGTACTAATAAAATCACTATTATTAGTATTGGAAAAGTCACACAACTTAGTATTCTCTTGAGTCATCGTGACAAAGCAAGCAATCTAGCACACAAGCAAACAAAAGGCAAATGAAAAGACGAACGGAAGAAGGGCGAATAAAAATTCAAATCTTTTTGGTATTTTCTGAAAATTGTTTTAGAAGTGGGTGAGAGGAAAATGAGAGGCAAATGGCAAATAATGTAAATGCGAGAGATGAGTTTGTGATGGGTACTTGGTAGGCTTGATGTAGATCTCCCCGGCAACGGCGCCAGAAATCCTTCTTGCTACTTCTTGAGCTTGTGTTGGTTTTCCCTTGAAGAGGAAAGGGTGATGCAGGAAAGTAGATAAGTATTTCCCTCAGTTGTTGAGAACCAAGGTATCAATCCAGTAGGAGATACAAGCAAGTCCCCAATCTTCGCACCTACACAAACAATCAAACACTTGCACCCAACGCTATAAAGGGGTTGTCAATCCCTTCATATTTACTTGCAAGGATGAGATCTTTCGGTATGCCATTGAGAGTAATTTGCCTTAATATTATCTAGGAGTTTAGTAGCTTCTCCTAATGTGATTTCCATAAAAGTACCACCCGCGGTGAAATCTAAAAGATTTCTAGAAGCAAAATTCAATCCAGCATAAAAAAATTGTATAATCATCCATAAACTCAAACCATGTGCGGGGCAATTTCTAATCATTAGTTTCATCCTCTCCCAAGATTGTGCAACATGCTCATGATCAAGTTGCTTAAAATTCATTATATCGTTCCTAAGGGAGATGATCTTAGCGGGCGAAAAGTACTTGGAAATAAAAGCATCTTTACACTTATTCCATGAATCAATACTATATTTAGGCAAAGATGAAAACCAAGTTTTAGCACGATCTCGTAGTGAGAAAGGAAATAGCTTCAATTTAACAATATCATAATCCACATCTTTCTTCTTTTGCATACCACACAACTCAACGAAAGTATTTAGATGGGATGCAGCATCTTCATTAGGAAGGCCGGAAAATTGTTCTTTCATAACAAGATTAAGCAAAGCTGCATTAATTTCATAAGATTCCGCACTAGTAGCGGGAGCAATCGGAGTACTAATAAAATCATTATTATTAGTATTGGAAAAGTCACACAACTTAGTATTCTCTTGAGTCATCGTGACAAAGCAAGCAATCTAGCACACAAGCAAACAAAAGGCAAATGAAAAGACGAACGGAAGAAGGGCGAATAAAAATTCAAATCTTTTTGGTATTTTCTAAAAATTGTTTTAGAAGTGGGGGAGAGGAAAACGAGAGGCAAATGGCAAATAATGTAAATGCAAGAGATGAGTTTTTGATGGGTACTTGGTAGGCTTGATGTAGATCTCCCTGGCAACGGCGCCAGAAATCCTTCTTGCTACTTCTTGAGCTTGCGTTGGTTTTCCCTTGAAGAGGAAAGGGTGATGCAGCAAAGTAGATAAGTATTTCCCTCAGTTGTTGAGAACCAACGTATCAATCCAGTAGGAGATACAAGCAAGTCTCCAATCTTCGCACCTACACAAACAATCAAACACTTGCACCCAATGCTATAAAGGGGTTGTCAATCCCTTCACGGTTACTTGCAAGGATGAGATCTGATAGAGATAGATATAGAAGATTACTAAAACGAAAAGTAAAACAAAAGTGAAAAGATTGCAGCAAAGTATTTTTGGTATTTTTGGTTTATAGATCTGAAAATATAATATGGAAAATAGACCCGGGGGCCATAGGTTTCACTAGAGGCTTCTCTCTTGAAGGAAAATAATACGGTGGGTGAACAAATTACTGTCGAGCAATTGATAGAAAAGCGCATAGTTATGACGATATCCAAGGCAATGATTATGCATATAGGCATCACGTCTGTGTCATGTAGACCGAAACGATTCTGCATCTACTACTATTACTCCACACATCGACCGACTCCTGCCTACATCTAGAGTATTAAGTTCATGAAGAATAGAGTAATGCATTAGGTAAGATGACATGATGTAGAGGGATAAACTCAAGCAATATTATGAAAACCCCATATTTTTATCCTTGATGGCAACAATACAAATACGTGCCTCGCTACCCCTACTTTGTCACTGGGTGAGGACACCGCAAGATTGAACCCAAAACCAAGCACTTCTCCCATTGCAAGAATTACCAATCTAGTTGGCCAAACCAAACCAATAACTCGAAGAGACTTGCAAAGATATGAAATCATGCATATAAGAATTCAGAGAAGATTCAAATAATATTCATAGATAATCTGATCATAAACCCACAATTCATCGGATCTCGACAAACACACCACAAAAGAGTATTACATCGGATAGATCTCCATGAAGATCATGAAGAACATGGTATTGAAGAACATAGAGAGAGAAGAAGCCATCTAGCTACTAGCTATGGACCCGAAGGTCTGTGGTGAACTACTCACGCATCATACGAAGGGCAATGGAGTTGATGTAGATGCCCTCCGTGATCGAATCCCCCTCCGGCAGATTACCGAAAAAGGCTCCAAGATGGGATCTCATGGGAACAGAGGGTTCCGGCGGCAGAAAAGTATTTTCGTGGCTCTTTCTGGTATTGGGGGAATATTTGGGAATTTATAGGCCGAAGAATAGGGTTAGGAGACCTGCTGGGGGCCACAAGCCAAGGGGGCGCCCCCCTAGGGCGCGCCCAGGTGGCTTGTCGCCTCCCGGCAAGTCTCCTGCCTTCATCTCCAAGTCTAGCAGGTTTCTTCTGGTCCAAGAAAAATCATTCCGAAGATTTTATTCCGTTTGGACTCTGTTTAATATTCCTTATCTGCAATACTCAAAAACAAGGAAAAAACAGAAACTGGCACTAGGCACTAGGTTAATAGGTTAGTCCCAAAAATAATATAAAATAGCATATTAATGCATATAAAACATCCAAAACAGATAATATAATAGCATGGAACAATCAAAAATTATAGATACGTTGGAGACGTATCAACCTTAATGGGTTCCTCTAATAAATCTTCAATAGGTGGATGAAATTTAAACCACTTATCCTTAGGGAGATCAACATGAGTAGCAAATGAGTCACAGAAAGAAGCTACTATCTCAGAGTCAAGCCCATATTTATTGTAAACTTATGAAAAGTATCAGTTTCCATAAAAGATTTAACACAATCAAATTCAAGCTTTATACCCGACTCTTTACCTTTGTCGAGTTCCTAATCTTCAGAGTTGCGTTTAATTCTTTCCAAAAGATACCATTTAAATTCAATAGTTCTCTTCATGTAGGAACCAGTGGAAGAAGAATCGAGTATTAATTGATCATCATGAGAAAGCCGAGCATAAAAGTTTTGTACAATCATTTCTCTTGAGAGCTCATGGTTGGGGCAAGTGTGCATAATAGATTTAAGCCTCCCCCAAGCTTGAGAGATGCTTTCTCCTTCACGAGACCACAAATTATATATGTAATTCTGATCACGATGAACTAGCTGCATAGGATAAAACTTCTGATGAAATTCCAGCTTCAAGCGATTCCAGTCCCATGATACAATATCATTCAATAGACTACACCACATCAATGCTTTTCCCTCCAAATATAAAGGGAAAACATTCTTCTTAACTTTGACCTTGTATAAACCCGCGAGCTTAAATAATCCACAAATCCCGTCTACATATATCAAGCGGTAATCAAGATGAGTTGTACTATCTCCTGCATAAGGATTAGCTAGCAGTTTCTCTAACATACCTGAAGGAATCTCATAATAAATATTTTCAGTAGGTTCAGTAACTTGAGGAGTAACTTTTCCAACTTCAGTTCGGGGTAAAGATACCCCGAACAAACCACTCAAAGGGTCATTATCTAAAGTAGCAAGCAACAGTAAATTTTAGCATGTACCAAAAGTGTTTCCTTACTAAATTCCACTCACCAGAGGCACTTCACTCCCCAGCAATGGTGCCAGAAAAGAGTCTTGATGACCCACACGTATTGGGGATCAATCATAGTCCTTTCGATAAGTAAGAGTGTTGAACCCAATGAGGAGCACAAGGAAATGATAAGCAGTTTTCATCAAGGTATTCTCTACAAGTGCTGTGAGTAACAATGATAGATAGTTTTGTAGCAAGATAATTCATAAGAAGTGACAAGTAACAATAGTAACAAAGGTGCAGCAAGGTAGCCCAATCCTTTTTGTAGGAAAGTACAGGCCTGAAAGTACTCTTATACGAAGCAAGCGCTACCGAGGACACATGGGAACTTCCGTCTAGTCATGTTCATCATGTTTAGTTGATTCATGTTCGCTACTTTGATAATTTGATATGTGGGTGGACCGGTGCTAAGGTGCTGTTCTTACTTGAACGAACAACCTACTTATGATTACCCCCTCTCGCAAGCATCCGCAACTACGAAAGAAGAATTAAGATAAATCTAACCATAGCATGAGACGTGTGGATCCAAATCAGCCCCTTACGAAGTAATGCATAAACTGGGGTTTAAGCTTCTGTCACTCTCACAACCCATATTCTACTTATTACTCCACAATGCCTTCCCTTAGGCCCATTAGATGGTGAAGTGTCATGTAGTAGACGTTCACATGACCCACTAAAGGAAGCAACAACATACATATCATCAAAATATCAAACGAATACCAACTTCACATGATTACTTATAACAAGACTTCTCCTATGTCCCGAGGAACAAAAGTAACTAATCACACATCATCAAAATGGTCAAGATCAGAGGTATAATAATGATGATTAAGTATCTTAACATAATATCTTCCACCAAGTAAACCAACAAGCATCAACTACAGGATGTAATCAACACTACTAGCAACCTACATGTACCAATCTGATGTTTTGAGACAAAGATTGAATACAAGAGATGAACTAGGGTTTGAGATGAGATGGTGCTGGTGAAGATGTTGATGAAGATTGGTCCTCCCACGAAGGAGGAAGCGTTGGTGACGACGATGGCTTTGATTTCCCCTTGCTAGAGAGAAGTTTCCCCAGCAGAATCGCTCTGCCGGAGAGCAAAAGGGCCTCTACCCACGTTTTTGCCTCGAGACGACGGAGCTTCATCCCGAAAAGCCTTTTTTCTCATTATATGTGAATTTATAGGACTGGAATTAGGGTCAGGGGAGCCACGTGGGCCCCACGAGCTAACATGGCACGACGAGGGGGGTGGGTGTGCCTTGTTGGCTCGTGGCCCACAGGCAGCCCCCCTTCGGTAGTTCTTCACTCCATAATTCTTCATATATTCCAAAAATAATTTACAAAAAGTTTCAGGTCGTTTGGAGTCTAGTGAATTTCCAGCCTTTTTCTTGGTTTTCACGTCCAGAATTCCAGTTTTCGGTAATTTCCCTCTTTATGAAGTACCTTGTAAATTCAGAGAGAAAAGGCATAAGAATTTTACCATAATGTGAAATAATAACCAAGAATAACATAAATATCAATAAGAATTCATGATGCAAAATGGACGTATCACTCTACATCTCGTAGCTTGTATGACATCCGTACCTGAGTTGGACATTCGAGTCTTCTTTTCTTTTCTTTTCTTTTTGCCTCTAAACTTATAGTTTTACTTTCAATATTTCTCCCACTCAATAGAAGAATCATCTAACCTTTTAAGAGTGGTGTGAGCCATGAACTTCCCTAGGCATGTAAGTCTCATCACATCCTTTGGTTTTGTTCTTTCTCTTTTACTTCTCACCATCATCTCATGACCGGTGTTCTTCCAGATCTTATACATTTTAATCTCACACATAGTTGCACTTCACTAGAACTTGCAAACAAAACACTTCTTTAGATATCATATATCTTTTAACCTTTGTTTGTTTCTGAAAACAATTTTTAGTTCCAAGAATATAAAATAACTATCCTAAACATTTTGAAGTTCGGGTTTCTCGGAAGCAAGCATACCGTAATGTAATTCTTAGCCTTTTGGATTGAAAGACGTAAGTATCATCATCCATAGCATTAGCAGGAGAGCATTGCAAGCATGAAGTAGGAGAATATCCTTCTTGGCACTCTTAGAGGACAATCCTCTCAATTGTAAAATTTTCAACCAGATAAATAAAAGTTAATCAATTTTAACAGAAAATGGAATGGTGAGCCATAATTCTACAACTAATATACATATAGACATTGTTCATAATAAATTGCACTAGTCATTAAACTTAATTAATTCATAATTGTGCTCCCACTCAAATCAATATCTCTCATAACTAATTTTAAGTGATTCAAGACCCTGATCTTATTCACAGCCATTGATGTGGTAATCACTAATGACGTGAATTCAAACGATGGCAATCTTTTGCTAATCATATCTTCATATGACTCTTGTTCATCTTTCAATGCTTTGTGCTCCGAGCTCAGAACGATTCTGCCAGAACTTCAGACAACCGAGTGCTATCTACTTGCTTGGTGTACCCTTGTCTGCCTTCCACCTCACGATCTGTTTGTACTCATGTGGACATGACACACTCCGGAAAGCTATGTGTTATAGATGCTTTCAACACTGGGAAGAGAACCTTTTAATTTGATATTTTCAGTGAGAGATCACCCTAATAATTGTGTACTGCGCAATGAAAGGGTGTAAACAACAAAGGGATAGACATCTCAGGCAATTCGTAATAGCATGATAGGGTATAGCCCTGGGTGCCGGGTATCCTTGATTGTCTTCTTCAATCTTCAATTGAATTGTCGTGACGGCCAATATTTTGTTGTCGTGGCAACCGTTTCGAAAACATTGCCGTGATGGCAATTTCAGAAAAAAAAATTGTGGTGACCATTTCACAAAACATTGCCATGTCACCAAATTTAGAAATCCTACCGTGGCACGAAATTATAGCTCCTCGTCCCGCGCCTAATACACCTTCTCTTTGTCGAGGTTCGTGTATGCTTGGCATTGTCACATGTAACATATAGGCTATCTCTATGATATTTACATTAACATGTCAATCTTGTGGCTCCAGCCATCATTTCGTGACACACAAGTCACTGATACGTCTCCAACGTATCTATAATTTTTGATTGTTCCATGCTATTATATTATCTATTTTGGATGTTTTATATGCATTAATATGTTATTTTATACTATTTTTTGGGACTAACCTATTAACCTAGAGCCCAGTGCCAGTTTCTGTTTTTCCCGTGTTTTTGAGTTTTACAGAAAAGGAATATCAAACGGAGTCCAAACGGAATAAAAATTTACGGTGATTTTTTATGGACCAGAAGAGACCCACGGGGCATTGGAGTTGGGCCAGAAGAGCCACGAGGCAGCCACAAGCCTAGGGGGCGCACCCCTGGCTTGTGGGCCCCTCGGGCACCCCCTTGACGTGAGACCGACGCCAAAAATTCTTATAAATACCCAAACCTCCGAAAAGAAACCTAGATCGGGAGTTCCGTCGCCGCAAGCCTCTGTAGCCACGAAAAACCAATCGGGAGCCCGTTCCAGCACCCTGCCAGAGGGGGAAACCATCACCAGAGGCCATCTTCATCATCCCGGCGGTCTCCATGACAAGGAGGGAGTAGTTCACCCTCGGGGCTGAGGGTATGTACCAGTAGCTATGTGTTTGATCTCTCTCACTCTCGTGTTCTTGAGATGACACGATCTTGATGTACCGCGAGCTTTATTAATATAGATGAATCATATGGAGTTCTCCCCTCTCTATCTTCTTGTGATGAATTGAGTTTTCCCTTTGAAGTTTTCTTATCGGATTGAGTCTTTAAGGATTTGAGAACACTTGATGTATGTCTTGCGATGGGATATCCGTGGTGACAATGGGATGTTCTATTGATCCACTTGATGTATGTTTTGGTGATCAACTTGCGGGTTCCGTGACCTTGGGAATCTATGCATAGGGGTTGGCACACGTTTTCGTCTTGACTATCCGATAGAAACTTTGGGGCACTCTTTGAAGTTCTTTGTGTTGGATTGAACATGATGAATCTGAAATTGTGTGATGCATATCGTATAATCAAGCCCATGGGTACTCGTGTTGACATTGGAGTATCTAGGTGACATTACGGTTTTGGTTGATGTGTATCTTAAGGTGTTATTCTAGTACGAACTCTTAGATAGATCGTTCGGAAAGGATAACTTGGTTATGTTAGTACGAACTCTTGAATAGATCGATCGGAAAGGATAACTTGGTTATGTTAGTACGAACTCTTGAATAGATCGATCGGAAAAGATAACTTTGAGGTGGTTTCGTACCCTACAATAATTTCTTCATTTGTTCTCCGCTATGAGTTACTTTGGAGTGAACTCTTTGTCGCACATGAGGGATTTACATATGATTCAACTATGTCAGTATTGTTGAGAGAACTTGCACTAGTGAAAGTATGAACCCTAGGCCTTGTTTCTAAGCATTGCAATACCGTTTGTGCTCACTTTTATCATTAGTTACCTTGATGTTTTTATATTTTCAGATTACAAAAACCTATATCTACCATCCATATTACACTTGTATCACCATCTCTTCGCCGAACTAGTGCACCTATACAATTTACCATTGTATTGGGTGTGTTGGGGACACAAGAGACTCTTTGTTATTTGGTTGCAGGGTTGTTTGAGAGAGACCATCTTCATCCTACGCCTCCCACGGATTGATAAACCTTAGGTCATCCACTTGAGGGAAATTTGCTACTGTCCTACAAAACTCTGCGCTTGGAGGCCCAACGCGAGTCTACAAGAATAAGGTTGGGTAGTAAGACATCAAGCTCTTTTCTGGCGCCGTTGCCGGGGAGGTGAGTGCTTGAAGGTATATCTTTAGATCTTGCAATTAAATCTTTTAGTTTCTTGTTTTTCACTAGTTTGGTTTTATAAAATAAAACTACAAAAAAATGGAATTGAGGTTGCCTCATATACTTCATCTTTATAATGTCTTTCATGAAAATGATGGAAAGGAAAATTGTGCCAAAGTGTTAGAAGAAGAAGTCAATAAAATGTTTGGCACTAAATCTTTGTATGATGAGCATGATTGCAATGTTGTTAGTATGAATTCCTTGAATATTCATGATGCTAATGATATGCAAAGCTACAAGCTTGGGGATGCTATGTTTGATGAAGATGATATGTTTAGTCCCCCAAGTTTTGATGAGCAAATTTATTATGATGAAAGCATGCCTCCTATTTATGATGATTATTGTGATGACATGTATGCTAAAAAGAATAATGATAACCATGAAACTTGTCATCATGATTTTAATTTTCAATTGGATTATGCTTCACGTGATAGTTATATTGTTGAATTCATTCATGATGCTACTGAAAATTATTATGAGGGAGGAACATATGCTTGTAGGAATTGCAATAATATCAAGTTTCCTCTCTATGTGTTCAAAGTTTTGAAGTTATACTTGTTTTGCCTTCCTATGCTAGTTGATTCTGGCTCCCATAAATTGTTTGCTCACAAAATCCCTATGCATAGGAAGTGTGTTAGACTTAAATGTGCTTGTCATGAGATTCATGATGCTCTTTTGCATGTTTCCATTACAATTCCTATGTGAGCATCATTGAAATCATCATGCCTAGCTAAAAGGCATTAAAGAAAAGCGCTTGTTGGGAGACAACCCAACACTTTTACTTTCTGTTTTGGTGTGTTCACATGATTAAGCTACTGTAGTAATCATGTTTTGTGTCTTTTATTTCAATAAATTGCCAAGTAATGCCTTTGGGATGACTCACAAGATGAGTAGAATTGATGCTGAACCAAAACAGAAACTTTTGACTCCAGTACATGAATTTTCATTTTTACTGGAGCGTGATAATGATATGAAATTTTTACACAGTCTTAATATACAAATTATTCCAGTTGTCCTAATTTTTCAGAATTTTTAGAGACAGGTAAGTATGGTTATACTACAGATCTTCACAGTTCTGTTTTTCATAGATTCTGTTTTGCATGCATAGTTTTCTTGTTTTAGTGTTTCCATAGCTTATATTTAGTGGTATAAATTATGGGAATGGTAGAATACAGTAGGTATCATGTGGTAACAATTATGAATCTTGTCTTGACAGTACCTAAGTGAATGATCTATCTTTACTACACTAACCCATCTCACGAAGTTCTGTTAAGTTTTGTGTGATTGAAGTTTTCAAGTTTTGGGTGAGACACCGATATGAGAAGAATAAGGAGTGACAAGAACCTAAGCTTGGGGATGCCCAAGGCATCCCCAAGGTAATATCCAAGGAATACTCAAGCGCCTAAGCTTGGGGATGCCCCGGAAGGCATCCCCTCTTTCGTCTTCAACACTATCGGTATATCCTACTTGGAGCTATATTTTTATTCGTCACATAATATGTGTTTTCCTTGGAGCGTCATTTTATTTTGTTATTTTCTGTTAGGTGTTATTTATAATCTTGTTTTTCAATAAAAAGTTCCAAGAATTGCATTAGGACGCTTGCATTGCATGTTTTGATATGTGCTGTGTAAAAACAGAAACTTCTGTTGTAGTGTTTGAATTTTCATATTTTACTGGAACGTGGAAAGTTTCTGAAATTTTTACACAGTATTGTCATATAAATTATTTAGCATTTCCTAAATTTTCATAATTGTTTGAGTTACAGAAGTACACTGTTTTCATAAATTGCTACAGACTGTTCTGTTTGGACAGATTGCTATCATAGTTTTGTTATCTACTTATCCTATAGTTTTCATAGCCTATATTGGTAGATATAAATTGTGGAAATGATAGTAAACAGTAGATGATGTTTGAAAATTATTGTGCAACTTGTCTTTGCAGTACATGAAGTGTTGATTTATTCTTATGTGTACTAACCTATCTCACGAGTTCTTTTCGAGTTTTGTGTGGATGAAGTTTTTGAGAATAGGTGAAACCATGATATGAGAGGATTGAACGAGATACAAAAGCTCAAGCTTGGGGATTCCCAAGGCACCCCAAGTAAATATTTCACGAAGTCTCAAGCATCTAAGCTTGGGGATGCTACGCATCCCACCTCTCTTCATCAACAATTATCGGTTAGCCTATGTTGAGCCTAAAGTTTTATTCGTCCACATGATATGTGCTATCCTTGGAATGTCATTTTATTTTGTTTTGCTGTTTGAATAAAGTACTTAAGATCTGAAATTCTTAGATGAGAGAGTCTTCACATAGTTATTTAAATTTTTGACTACTCATTGATCTTCACTTATATCTTTTTGGAGTAGTTTGTCAATTTGCTCTAGTACTTCACTCATATCTTTTTAGAGCACGGCGGTGGTTTTATTTTATAGAAATTGTTGAACTCTCATGCTTCACTTATATTATTTTGAGAGTCTCTAAACAGCATGGTAATTTGCTTAGGTTATGAATTTAGTCCTAATATGATGGGCATCCAAGAGAGATATAATAAAAACTTTCATATAAAGGGCATTGAATACTATGAGAAGTTTGATTCCTTATGATTGTTTTGAGATATAAAGATTGTGATATTAGAGACATGCTAGTGAGTAATTGTGGATTGGTAGAAATACTTGTGTTAAAGTTTGTGATTCCCGTAGCATGCACGTATGGTGAACCGTTATGTGACGAAGTCGGAGCATGATTTATTTATTGATTGCCTTCCTTTGTGTGGAGGTCGGGATCGCGCGATGGTTAACTCCTACCAACCCTTCCCCTAGGAGCATGCGTGTAGTACTATGTTTCGATGACTAATAGACTTTTGCAATAAGTATGTGAGTTCTTTATGACTAATGTTGAGTCCATGGATTATACGCACTCTCACCCTTCCACCATTGCTAGCCTCTCTAGTATCGCGCAACTTTCGCCGGTGCATTAAACCCACCATATTCTCTTCCTCAAAACAGCCACCATACCTACCTATTATGGCATTTCCATAGCCATTCCGAGATATATTGCCATGCAACTTCCGCCGTTCTGTTTATTATGACACGCACCATCATTGTCATATTGCTTTGCATGATCGTAAGATAGCTAGCATGATGTTTTCTTGGCTTGTCCGTTTTTTGATGTCATTGCTACGCTAGATCATTGCACATCCCGGTACACCGCCGGAGGCATTCATATAGAGTCATATTTTGTTCTAGTATCGAGTTGTAATTCTTGAGTTGTAAGTAAATAAAAGTGTGATGATCATCATTATAGAGCATTGTCCCATGTGAGGAAAGGATGATGGAAGCTATGATTCCCTCACAAGTTAGGATGAGTCTCCGGACTTTACAAAAAATAAAAGAGGCCAAAGAAGCCCAAATAAAAAAAAGAGGCCAAAGAATCCCACCAAAAAAACAACAAAAAAAATGAGAGAAAAGAGAGAAGGGGCAATGCTACTATCCTTTTTCCACACTTGTGCTTCAAAGTAGCACCATGATCTTCATGATAGAGAGTCTCCTATATTGACACTTTCATAAACTAGTGGGAATTTTCATTATAGAACTTGGCTTGTATATTCCAATGATGGGCTTCCTCAAATTGCCCTAGGTCTTCGTGAGCAAGCGAGTTGGATGCACACCCACTTAGTTTCTTTTTGAGCTTTCATACACTTATAGCTCTAGTGCATCCGTTGCATGGCAATCCCTACTCACTCACATTGATATCTATTGATGGGCATCTCCATAGCCCGTAGATACGCCTAGTTGGTGTGAGATTATCTCCTTCTTTTTTGTCTTCTCCACAACCACCATATTCTATTCCACCTATAGTGCTATGTCCATGGCTCACGCTCATGTATTGCGTGAAAGTTGAAAACGTTTGAGAATACTCAAGTATGAAACAATTGCTTGGCTAAAACCGGGGTTGTGCATGATTTAATACTTTGTGTGATGAAGATGGAGCATAGCCAGACTATATGATTTTGTAGGGATAACTTTCTTTGGCCATGTTATTTTGAGAAGACATGATTGCTTTATTAGTATGCTTGAAGTATTATTGTTTTTATGTCAATATTAAACTCTTGTTTTGAATCTTATGGATCTGAATATTCATGCCACAATAAAGAAAATTACATGGATAAATATGTTAGGTAGCATTCCACATCAAAAATTCTGTTTTTATCATTTACCTACTCGAGGACGAGCAGGAATTAAGCTTGGGGATGCTGATATCAAACGGAGTATCAGAAAAGGAATATCAAACGGAATAAAAATTTACAGTGATTTTTTATGGACCAGAAGAGACCCACGGGGCATCGGAGTTGAGCCAGAAGAGCCACGTGTTGGAAATATGCCCTAGAGGCAATAATAAATTGGTTATTATTATATTTCCTTGTTCATGATAATCGTTTATTTTCCATGCTATAATTGTATTGATTGGAAACTCAAATACATGTGTGGGTACATAGACAACACTGTGTCCCTAGTATGCCTCTAGTTGACTAGCTCGTTGATCAAAGATGGTTAAGGTTTCCTAGCCATTGACATGAGATGTCATTTGATAACGGGATCACATCATTAGGAGAATGATGTGATGGACAAGACCCAAACTATAAACGTAGCATTTGATCGTGTCAGTTTATTGCTATTGTTTTCTGCATGTCAAGTATCTGTTCCTTTGACCATGAGATCATGCAACTCACTGACACCGGAGGAATACCTTGTGTGTATCAAACGTCGCAACGTAACTGGGTGACTATAAAGGTGCTCTACAGGTATCTCCGAGGGTGTCTGTTGGGTTGGCATGGATCAAGACTGGGATTTGTTACTCTGTGTGACGGAGAGGTATCTCAGGGCCCACTCGGTAATACAACATCACAATGAGCCTTGCAAGCAATGTGACTAAAGTGTTAGCCACGAGATCTTGTATTACGGAACGAGTAAAGAGACTTGCCGGTAACGAGATTGAACTAGGTATAGAGATACCGACGATCGAATCTCGGGCAAGTAACATACCGAAGAACAAAGGGAACAACATACGGGATTAACTGAATCCTTGACATAGAGGTTCGACCGATAAAAGATCTTCGTAGAATATGTAGGAGCCAATATGGGCATCCAGGTCCCGCTATTGGTTATTGATCGTAGAAGTGTCTCGGTCATGTCTACATAGTTCTCGAACCCGCAGGGTCTACACACTTAACGTTTGGTGACGATTAGTATAATTGAGTTATTTTGTTGGTGACCGAAAGTTGTTCGGAGTCCCGGATAAGATCCCGGACATGACGAGGATCTCCGGAATAGTCCGGAGGTGTGATAATAGTGTTTTTGGTTGCCGGAAGGGTTCCGGAATTCACCGGAAGGGGTTCCGGATGTTTACCGAAGTGTTCGGGTACAGCAACACTTTATATGGGCCAAAGGGAAAAAGCCCACGAGGTATTGGAAAGTGCAAAAAGTAGTTTTGCTGCCGCGTAAGCGGTACTACCGTTTTGTGAAGCGGTACTACCGCTTGGTGAAGCGATACTACCGCTCAATCGGTACTACCGCTTGTGAGCGGTACTACCGCTTGTGCGCGGCTGTGCACGGTTCGGCAGGGATCCGAGTTGGACTCTTTCCCTGCGGGCCAAACCGACCTTGTGCGGGCAAAACCGACCTGGAGGAGGCTTTTACTCCAAGTTTAGACCCCAAGGCTCAACATATAAATAGAGGGGCAGGGCTAGCACACGGGACACATCAAGATTTCCCCAAGCCGTGTGCGGCAACCCTAACCCTCTAGTTCCTCCGTCATAATCTCCGTAGCGCTTGGCGAAGCCCTGCAGAGATTGTTCCTCACCACCATCACCACGCCGTCGTGCTGCTGGAACTCAACCACTACTTCACCATCGCTCGCTGGATCGAGGAGGTGAAGGCGTCATCAAGCCGTACGTGTGTTGAACGCGGAGGTGCCGTCCGTTCGGCGCTAGTTCGTGATCGGATCGAGGGACGACCTGCGATTTGGATCGCGGAGACGTTCGACTACATCAACCGCGTTTCTTAAACGCTTCCGCTTAGCGATCTACAAGGGTATGTAGATTTACTCTCCCTCTCGTAGATGCTCATCACCATGGATAGATCTTGTGTGTGCGTAGGAAAATTTTTGTTTCCCATGCAACGTTCCCCAACACCACGAGGCAGCCACAAGCCTAGGGGGGGCGCCCCCCTAGGGCGCGCCCCCTGGCTTGTGGGCCCCTCAGGCACCCCCTTGACGTGAGACCGACGCCAAAAATTCTTATAAATAACCAAACCTCCGAAAAGAAACCTAGATCGGGAGTTCCGCCGCCGCAAGCCTCTGTAGCCACGAAAAACCAATCGGGAGCCTATTCTAGCACCCTGCCGGAGGGGGAAACCATCACCGGAGGCCATCTTCATCATCCCGGCGGTCTCCATGACGAGGAGGGAGTAGTTCACCCTCGGGGCTGAGGGTATGTACCAGTAGCTATGTGTTTGATCTCTCTCTCATGTTCTTGAGATGACACGATCTTGATGTACCGCGAGCTTTATTAATATAGATGAATCATATGGAGTTCTCCCCTCTCTATCTTCTTGTGATGAATTGAGTTTTCCCTTCGAAGTTTTCTTATCGGATCGAGTCTTTAAAGGATTTGAGAACACTTGATGTATGTCTTGCGATGGGATATCCGTGGTGACAATGGGATGTTCTATTGATCCACTTGATGTATGTTTTGGTGACCAACTTGCGGGTTCCGTGACCTTGGGAATCTATGCATAGGGGTTGGCACACGTTTTCGTCTTGACTCTCCGGTAGAAACTTTGGGGCACTCTTTGAAGTTCTTTGTGTTGTATTGAACATGATGAATATGAAATTGTGTGATGCATATCGTATAATCAAGCCCATGGGTACTCATGGTGACATTGGAGTATCTAGGTGACATTACGGTTTTGGTTGATGTGTATCTTAAGGTGTTATTCTAGTACAAACTCTTAGATAGATCGATCGGAAAGGATAACTTGGTTATGTTAGTATGAACTCTTGAATAGATCGATCGGAAAGGATAACTTGGTTATGTTAGTACGAACTCTTGAATAGATCGATCGAAAAAGATAACTTTGAGGTGGTTTCGTACCCTATAATAATTTCTTCATTTGTTCTCCGCTATGAGTTACTTTGGAGTGAACTCTTTGTCGCACGTGAGGGATTTACATATGATTCAACTATGTCAGTATTGTTGAGAGAACTTGCACTAGTGAAAGTATGAACCCTAGGCCTTGTTTCTAAGCATTGCAATACCGTTTGTGCTCACTTTTATCATTAGTTACCTTGATGTTTTTATATTTTCAGATTACAAAAACCTATATCTACCATCCATATTACACTTGTATCACCATCTCTTCGCCGAACTAGTGCACCTATACAATTTACCATTGTATTGGGTGTGTTGGGGACACAAGAGACTCTTTGTTATTTGGTTGCAGGGTTGTTTGAGAGAGACCATCTTCATCCTACGCCTCCCACGGATTAATAAACCTTAGGTCATCCACTTGAGGGAAATTTGCTACTGTCCTACAAAACTCTGCGCTTGGAGGCCCAACACGAGTCTACAAGAAGAAGGTTGCGTAGTAGACATCAGTCACTCATTACAATGTATAACCATCTCATACATAAACTCATTTTCATGACGAAGGCTATACCACAACATATGCAAACCCTGCAAAACCAAGTTAGACGTCCTCTAATCAATTTGGCAAATTTTCGTTATGTGGTTTCTAGGGTTTCAGGGTAACACTAGCTACCTACGTTCACCATTAAGGCGATAATCCTTGTTGCTAGATTAAGTTTCGGGGTGTGTGAGGGAAGAGACTTAATTAAAAATCTCTAGCCCCACACTAAACTTCCTCAATACGCGTGACCCCCTAGAAGATCAATCATCTTCATCACCCTCTTGTGTACACGATAATTCACTATTCTTGACTATGATGAGACCCAAGAACTGTTAGCAGATCGTCGAAGGCCAGAGCCGATCGATAGTCAGAACTTTGTACAAAGCCACATCATGTCGTCAATGAACTGAACTGAAGCAACACTCGAGAGAAGCATAGCAAGAACATAAAACCCTCAAATCCACATGTGATCTAGATTGCAACATGTATCTACTCATAGAACCATTCATGATGCCACTATTGGGAAACGTAGTAGAAAACAAAAAATCGCCCTACGATCAACCAGGAACACTATGAAGATACAATAACGGTTGGGATCACGATCATTTACCGTCACCGAGTTGCAGCAGAAGAAGAACGTGATAATGAAGATCGAGCTTGGAGTCCCTCGAACTGTAGATGAATGATCCCACAAAATGCCCATGAATAGTCCCTCGAATGTAAGACCGAAAGCATGACCTCTCTACAGGTTGCAAGCATACGGTCTTCACGATCCGACAACACTTCGCTGTCCAGAGCTAATTGTCGTCGGAGAATTAGAGGGACGATATTAGAACCACACCAGGCTTCTAATTATGCCGATTAGAGGAACTAGATCTAGCTCTAATTAGTCAACTAGGACCAACTAGAACTAGAACTAGAACTAGAGAACTAGAGGAGGCTCCAAAACTTGTCTACTTTAAAAGGGCCAATACCTCAAGTATATATAGGTTAGAGGGGGAGGGAGAGGCAGCCACCATGGAGGGAAACCCTCCTTGGGGCGCCGGCCAAAGGGTAGGAGTTGGACTCCTCCCCCACTCCTATTAGGCCTCGTTCCTTAGGGAAGGGGTGCCTTCCCCACTTGGGCTCTTGTGACCCAAGTTGACTTCCACCTCTTGGCCTTTTAAGACTCATTGATATTAAATAAAATTTAAAATTGTTCTAAATACTTACAAACCATTTTATGTATAATTTAACATCCCTAGAAATATTTTCCAACTATATATTATTTATAGGTAAGACCCAACATTACCCAATATTCCGTGAAACCCTTCCGATGTCCCCGGAACGCTTCCGGATCCTCTCGAAACTTTTCCAAATATTAATGAAACAATTATACAAATAAATCCTCGATACTATTGACCTAATACCACTCAGAAAATTGTGATTACCTTAAGCTTGTGACCATGTAGGTTTGGTAACTCATACACATGAACAAAACTCCTTCATTCAATGACCTATAGTGGAACCGTTGACGTCCATATCGATCCCTATGAGTACACGGATGATATTCGAGTGAACCATCAGTTACCAAGTGATATTCCAATTGCTTCATGATACTTTACAAGACCCAAGAATCATCGGTATCCTCCTGAGTCATCCACATGCTCGTTATACCGTTATCCTCGTAACCGGTTTTGTTCTTCTTTCTCGTTGATGTGTTCCGACATCCCTGTGACATAGTCACATGTGTCTGGCCAGATGATAATCGATGCCGTCACACCAAGAGGTCCCTAAGAATATCTCTCCATCGTCGGGGGAGAAACTCCACTCTCGAGCTATCTAGTTCCTTGTAGAACTTTCCGTTGAACCTGCAAGTTGTCATTATGATCACCTAGTTATAGATGACGTTTGAGCAACCCCAAAGCTCATCGTACGGTAAGAAGTGACTACGATACTCTCATGGTCAAAGGAACATAAAACACATGTTAACACTCCATGTTATAAAAATTGTTTTCATATGATATTATCTCCAGGTATAACAAACAAGCATTTGGGTCGATTCAGTATGATCGTTCTTCTAACGACATAATCTCAATGTTTTTTTAGGATCATCGTTACGCTTAACGATATCCTAAGATTTGGAAAATGTGATCACCAACGACACTTGAGCCAGTCTTAGAGGCATGACTGGGAATCTCTATTTAATCGTTTATTATTCCACATGCATATGAGTTTTCCACTAAATCACATATTCTAGGATAATGGCGGTTATAGCATAGAATATAAACTCTTAATTATGAATGTGGAAATATAATAATACAATATTATTTCCTCTAGGGCATATTTCCAACAATATTTGAGTTCGTGTGAATTCTGGTGATGTCTGGTCCTAGTTTGTCCTACGGAAGTCGACTAGTGAGCGTTTGCATGGGACGTCATCAATTGAGATAGAGCTCATTGCAACGTATCTAGCGTAGGATTTGGTCCCATTGCTAGCCAGGGCTCGTTAGAGGGATACCCCAAGAATTTTTATCTAAATCAGAATGAACTCATAGTCTCTTTGGCTCATAGCCGTCGAGATATGACAATATGCTTGTGGGAGATCCACGCTCCAAATTACCTTGACAATAGAGTTGTCCTAGTTGCCGCAAATCCCTTGGTTGTAAACCACCAGTGGTTTGCCCAATAGTAGCTCCCAGAGCTAAGCTATGAGAATTGAAATACCATCAGAGTGGCGCTCCGATGATCTGGTCACTATCAGGGTGGTTGTGATAACCTAGCTTAATAGGGACGATAGACTACTCATATCAATAAGTAATTCATACTTTTCAATGAGGCCATTCGGAAAGAACTCCAAAGTTAAGCATGCTCGGCTTGGAGCAATCTCAGGATGGGTGTCAGACTTTAAAGTTGGTCCTAGGTGCACAAGAGGGGGAAAAGAGCGCATGAAAGAATAGTGTTGATCTATGGGGCCAGTCTAGATCCCTCCATGGGTAACAACCAAGAATCGGCGGATGTGTCGGGGCGTTACAAGTTGGTATCGGAGCCGACCCTCACGGTTACACGGATGTTTGTGGGTCAGGTGCATGGTCATGTTGTGCATGACGTTTGTGGCCCATCATGGCACATGACATTACACAAGTGTCGGGTTGGACTTAGATGCGTGTGCCAAGAGGGAACGTTCATGTGGGCCGACGAGGACATCAGTTCCTTTGAGTGGGGGTGTATGTGATAGCTTGGCTTAATATAGATGAGAGACTATTCCTATCAATAAGGAATTCCTTCTTTTCTCGGAGTCCATTCGGAAAGAACTCCAAAGTTAAGCGTGCTCAGCTTGGAGCAATCCCAGAATGGGTGACCGACTAGGAAGTTGGTCTCAGGTGCGCATGAGAGAGGATAAAGTGCACATGAAAGACTAGTGTTGATCTATGGGGCCAATCTAGATCCCTCCACGGGCAACAGGCAAGAACTGGCGGATGTGCCAGGGCGTTACTGTTGGGAAAGAAGATGGAAAACAAAATAATCCTATGGACACCCAAAGATCTATGTATGGAGATGCATAGCAACAAGAGGGGGAGTGTGTTTACATACCCTTGTATACCGTTAAGCGGAAGTTTATATTACGTGGTTGATGTAGTCGTACTCTTCACAATCCAATCGCGATCCAATCCGATCCAGTGCCAAACGGACGCCACCTCTGTGTTCAGCACACGTGCGGCTCGATGACTTCTCCGCCTCCTTGATCCAGCAAGCGAGGGCGGAGAACTAGGTGGGATCTTGACCAGCACGATGTCATGGTGGAGATGGTGGTGGTGAAGTGCCAGCAGGGCTTTGCCAAGCGTCGTTGGAACGATGAACAAGGAAGAACTCGGGGAGATGGGATAGGGGCTGCCCAAGGGAGGGGGGAATTGGTGCGAGGCTGCCCTCCTCACCCCTCCTCTATATATAGGATCAAGGGGGTGGGATGCATCCCCCCTTTTCCCCTCCTCCAAGGAGGGGGCGACGGCCCTAGGGAGGAGGAGTGCCCTCCAAGCCAAGTGGAGGGCCCTTCCCCTTAGAGTTTCCCTTCCCCTTAGGCGCATGGGCCTTGTGGGGCTGGTCCCCTGTCCCAATAAGGCCAGGACGTGCCCCTACAGCCCATCCATGCCCTAGGGGCCGGAGGGACCCTTCTAGACTCCTCCGGGACCCTCCGAAACCATCCAGAAGCTTCTCGATACAATACCTACAAGACCCGAAACTTTTTCGGTAACCAAAATATGACTTCCCATATATAAATATTTACCTACGGACCATTCCGGATCTCCTCGTGACGTTCGAGATCTCATCCAGGACTCTGAACAACATCCAGTCACCAACGTACATATCCCAATACTACTCTAGCATCATTGAACGTTAAGCGTGTGGACCCTACGGGTTCGAGAATCATGTAGACATGACCGACAGACCTCTCCGGTCAATAACTAATAGTGGGACCTTGATGCCCATATTGGTTCCTACATATTCCACGAAGATCTTTATTAGTCGGACCACGATGTCAAGAATTCAGTCAATCCCGTATGTAGTTCCCTTTGTCCAGCGGTATGTTACTTGCCCGAGATTTGATTGTCGGTATCTCCATACCCAGTTGATCAATCTCGTTACCGACAAGTCTCTTTACTCGTTCCATAATACAAGATCCCGTGACTAACCCCTTAGTTACATTGTTTGCATGCTTCTTGTGATGTTGTATTACCGAGAGGGACCATAGATACCTCTCTATCATACGAAGTGGCAAATCCCAGTCTCGATCCACGCCAACCTAATAGACAACCTCAGAGATACCTATAGAGCACCTTTATGATCACCCACTTATGAAGTGACATTTTTATAGCACACAAGGCATTCCTCCGGTGTCAGGGAGTTGCATGATCTCATGGTCTTTGGAACAGATACTTGACATGAAGAAAGTAGTACCAATAAACTAAGTGATACGATCGAATGTTATGCTTACGGTTGGGTCTTGTCCATCACATGATTCTCCTAATGATGTGATCCCGTTATGAAATGACAACTCATGTATATGGTTAGGAAACCTTAACCATATTTGATCAACGAGCTAGTCTAGTAGAGGCTCACTAGGGACACAATGTTGTCTATGTATCCACACATGTATCTAACTTTCCAGTCAATACAATTCTAGCATGGATAATAAACGTTTATCTGAACACAGAAATATGATAATAAACAATTTATTATTGCCTCTAGGGCATATTTCCAAAAGTCTCCCACTCGCACTAGAGTCAGTAGTCTAGTTCACCTCGCCATGTGATTCACACCCAATGAGTTCTGGGGTTTGATCATATTTTTCTTGTGAGAGAGGTTTTAGTTAACGAGTCTGCAATATTCAGATCCATGTGTACTTTGCAAATACTTATGTCATACTGTAGATGCTTCTATCACACTCCACTCGGAGCTATTCCAAATGACTGCTCCACTATACGTGTCCGGTTTTCTACTCAGAGTCATCCGGATTGGTGTCAAAGCTTGCATCGACATAAACCTTTACGACGAACTCTTTATCACCTCCATAACCGAGAACCATTTCCTTAGTCCTCGTTAGGTACCTAAGGATAATTTTGACCGTTGTCCAGTGATCCACTCCCGCATCACTCTTGTACCCCTTGCCAGACTCATGGCAAGGCGCATATCAGGTATGGTACACAGCATGGCATATGATGACCCACAAGTATAGGGGATCACTCGTAGTCCTTTTGATAAGTAAGAGTGCCGAACCCAACGAGGAGTAGAAGGAAATGACAAGTGGTTTTCAGCAAGGTATTCTCTGCAAGTGTTGTAAGTAACAACGATAAATAGTTTTGTAGCAAGGTAATTTGTAACAAGTGACCAGTAACAATAGTAGCAAGTGTGGAGCAAGGTATCCCAATCCTTTTTATAGCAAAGGATAGGCCGGAAAGTACTCTTATATAAAGCAAGCGCTCCCGAGGACACATGGGAATTATCGTCTAGTCATGTTCATCATGTTGAGTTGATTCGCGTTTGTTACTTTGATAATTTGATTTGTGGATGGACCGGTGCTAAGGTGATGTTCTTACTTGAACAAGCAACCCACTTATGATTACCCCCTCTCAGAACCATCCGCAACTACGAAAGAAGAATTAAGATAAATTTAACCATAGCATGAAACATGTGGATCCAAATCAGCCCCTTACGAAGCAACACATATACTGGGGTTAAGCTTCTTTCACTCTAGCAACCCATCATCTACTTGTTTCTCCACAATGCCTTCCCTTCGGCCCATAACATAGTGAAGTGTCGTGTAGTCGATGTTCATACGACACCACTAAGAGAAGCAACAACATACACATCATCAAAATATCGAACGAATACCAGTTTCACATGATTACTTATAACAAGAGTTCTCGCATATCCTCAGGAACAATATTAACTACTCACACCTCATCAACATGTTCAAGATCAGAGGTATAATAATGGTGATCAAGGATCTAAACATAATATCTTTCACAAAGTAATCCAACAAGCATCAACTACGAGATGTAATCAACACAACTAGTAACCCACATGTACCAATCTGAGGTTTTGAGACGAAGATTGAATACAAGAGATGAACTAGGGTTGGAGATGAGATGGTGCTAGTGAAGATGTTGATGAAGATTGGTCCTCCCACGAAGTAGGAAGCGTTGGTGATGACGATGGCTTCGATCTCCCGCTCCTGGAGAGGAATTCCCTAGGCAGAATTGATACGTCTCCAACGTATCTATAATTTTTGATTGTTCCATGCTATTATATTATCTGTTTTGGATGTTTTATATGCATTAATATGTTATTTTATATTATTTTTGGGACTAACCTATTAACCTAGTGCCTAGTGCCAGTTTCTGTTTTTTCCTTGTTTTTGAGTATTGCAGATAAGGAATATTAAACGGAGTCCAAACGGAATAAAATCTTCGGAATGAATTTTCTTGGACCAGAAGAAACCTGCCAGACTTGGAGACGAAGGCAGCAGACCTGCCGTGAGGTAACAAGCCTGCAGGGCGTGCCCTAGGGGGGGGCGCCCCCCTGGCTTGTGGCCCCACGGCAAATCTCCTAACCCTATTCTTTGGCCTATAAATTCCCAAATATTCCCCCAATACCAAAGAGAGCCACGAAAATACTTTTCCGCCGCCGGAACCCTCTGTTCCCGTGAGATCCCATCTTGGAGCCTTTTCCGGTAATCTGCCGGAGGGGGATTCGATCACGGAGGGCATCTACATCAACTCCATTGCCCTTCCGATGATGCGTGAGTAGTCCACCACAGACCTTCGGGTCCATAGCTAGTATCTAGATGGCTTCTTCTCTCTCTTTGTTCTTCAATACCAAGTTCTTCATGATCTTCATGGAGATCTATCCGATGTAATACTCTTTTGCGGTGTGTTTGTCGAGATCCGATGAATTGTGGGTTTATGATCAGATTATCTATGAATATTATTTGAATCTTCTCTGAATTCTTATATGCATGATTTCATATCCTTGCAAGTCTCTTTGAGTTATTGGTTTGGTTTGGCCAACTAGATTGGTAATTCTTGCAATGGGAGAAGTGCTTGGTTTTGGGTTCAATCTTGCGGTGTCCTCACCCAGTGACAAAGTAGGGGTAGCGAGGCACATATTTGTATTGTTGCCATCGAGGATAAAAAGATGGGGTTTTCATCATATTGCTTGAGTTTATCCCTCTACATCATGTCATCTTACCTAATGCATTACTCTGTTCTTCATGAACTTAATACTCTAGATGCAGGCAGGAGTCGGTCGATGTGTGGAGTAATAGTAGTAGATGCAGAATCATTTTGGTCTACTTGACACGGACGTGATGCCTATATGCATAATCATTGCCTTGGATATCATCATAACTATGCACTTTTCTATCAATTGCTCGACAGTAATTTGTTCACCCACCGTATTATTTTCCTTCAAGAGAGAAGCCTCTAGTGAAACCTATGGCCCCCGGGTCTATTTTCCATATTATATTTTCAGATCTATAAACCAAAAATACCAAAAATACTTTGCTGCAATCTTTTTTACTTTTGTTTTACTTTCCGTTTTAGTAATCTTCTATATCTATCTCTATCAGATCTCATCCTTGCAAATAACCGTGAAGGGATTGACAACCCCTTTATAGCGTTGGGTGCAAGTGTTTGATTATTTGTGTAGGTACATCTATTGGGGACTTGCTTGTATCTCCTACTGGATTGATACCTTGGTTCTCAACAACTGAGGGAAATACTTATCTACTTTGCTGCATCACCCTTTCCTCTTCAAGGGAAAACCAACGTAAGCTCAAGATGTAGCAAGAAGGATTTCTGGCGCCATTGCCGGGGAGATCTACATCAAGCGTACCAAGTACCCATCACAAACTCATCTCTTGCATTTACATTATTTGCCATTTGCCTCTCGTTTTCCTCTCCCCCACTTCTAAAACGATTTTCCAAAAAGATTTGCCTTTTTATTCGCCCTTCTTCTGTTCGTGTTTTCGTTTGCTTTTTGTTTGCTTGTGTGCTAGATTGCTTGCTTTGTCACGATGACTCAAGAGAATACCAAGTTGTGTGACTTTTCCAATACTAATAATAATGATTTTATTAGTACTCCAATTGCTCCCGCCACTAGTGCGGAATCTTATGAAATTAATGCCGCTTTGCTTAATCTTGTTATGAAAGAACAATTTTCCGGCCTTTCTAATGAAGATGCTGCATCCCATCTAAATACTTTCGTTGAGTTGTGTGATATGCAAAAGAAGAAAGATGTGGATAATGATATTGTTAAATTGAAGCTATTTCCTTTCTCACTACGAGATCGTGCTAAAACTTGGTTTTCATCTTTGCCTAAAAATAGTATTGATTCATGGAATAAGTGTAAAGATGCTTTTATTTCCAAGTACTTTCCGCCCGCTAAGATCATCTCCCTTAGGAACGATATAATGAATTTTAAGCAACTTGATCATGAGCATGTTGCACAATCTTGGGAGAGGATGAAACTAATGATTAGAAATTGCCCCGCACATGGTTTGAGTTTATGGATGATTATACAAAAAAATTATGCGGGATTGAATTTTGCTTCTAGAAATATTTTAGATTCCGCCGTGGGTGGTACTTTTATGGAAATCACATTAGGATAATCTACTAAACTCCTAGATAATATTATGGCAAATTACTCGCAATGGCATACTGAAAGATCCCCTACTAGTAAAAAAGTGCATGCTATTGAAGAAATAAATACTTTGAGTGAAAAGATGGATGAATTAATGAAATTGTTTGCTAGTAAGAGTTCTCCTATTGATCCTAATGATATGCCTTTGTCTTCTTTGATTGGAAATAATAATGAATCTATGGATGTGAATTTTGTTGGTAGGAACAATTTTGGTAATAACGCGTATAGAGGTAATTTCAACCCTAGGCCGTTTCCTAGTAATTCCTCTAACAATTATGGTAATTCCTACAACAATTCTTATGGAAATTATAATAAGATGCCCTCTGATCTTGAGAATAATATTAAAGAATTTATTAGTTCGCAAAAGGTTTTCAATGCTACGATTGAAGAAAAATTGCTCAAGATTGATGATTTGGCTAGGAACATTGATAGAATTTCTCTTGAGATTGATTCTTTGAAAATTAGATCTACTCCACCTAAGCATGATATTAATGAGTCTTTAAAACTATGAGAACTTTTATTGATGAGTGTAAGGAAAGAACCGCTAGAATACGTGCTAAGCGTGAATGGCTTGAAAAGGTGTGTTATCGTGATAATAATGATGAAGATCTTAAAGTGATTGATGTGACTCCTATTGAATCTTTGTTTTATAATACAAATCTTGATAAAGATGGGACTGGAGATAAGTCAACTTTAGTTAAAAGGCGTCCCAATGATTCGGAGTTTATAGATCTTAATGCTAAGATTGATAAAAGTGGGATTGAAGAGGTCAAAACTTTAAATAGCAATGAACCCACTCTTTTGGATTTCAAGGACTTTAATTATGATAGTTGTTCTTTGATTGATTGTATTTCCTTGTTGCAATCCATGTTGAATTCTCCGCATGCTTATAATCAAAATAAAGCTTTCACTAAACATATCATTGATGCTATGATGAAATCTTTTGAAGAAAAACTTGAGTTGGAAGTTTCTATACCTAGAAAGCTTTATGATGAGTGGGAACCTACTATTAAGATTAAAATTAAAGATTATGAGTGCCATGCTTTGTGTGATTTGGGTGCTAGCGTTTCCACGATTCCGAAAACTTTATGTGATGTGCTAGGTTTCCATGAACTTGATGATTGCTCTTTAAATTTGCATCTAGCGGATTCCACTATTAAGAAACCTATGGGAAGGATTAATGATGTTCTTATTGTTGCAAATAGGAATTATGTGCCCATAGATTTCATTGTTCTTGATATAGATTACAATCCTACATGTCCTATTATTCTTGGTAGACCTTTCCTTAGAACGATCGGTGCAATTATTGATATGAAAGAAGGAAACATTAGATTCCAATTTCCATTAAGGAAAGGCATGGAACACTTTCCTAGAAAGAAAATTAAATTACCTTATGAATCTATTATGAGAGCTACTTATGGATTGCATACCAAAGATGACAATACCTAGATCTATTGCGTTATGCCTAGCTAGGGGCGTTAAACAATAGCGCTTATTGGGAGGCAACCCAATTTTTTTTATGTTTCTGTTTTTTTGCTTCTGTTCTTGAGTGTTTTGCACATTATTAATTCTGTAGTAATTGTGTTTCATTGTTTTAATTAGTGTTTGTGCCAAGTAAGACCTTTGGGATGGTTTACGGTGATTGTTGATTTGGTTTTGCTGAAAAACAGAAACTTTTGCGCTCAGTCCAGGAATTTTATAAATTCACCAGAGCGTCAATTGGATCTGAATTTTTTACAAAAGATTGATATATAAATTTACCTGATTTTCCTAATGTTTCAGAATTTTTGGAGTTACATAAGTATTCGAAGTCTACAGATTGCTACAGACTGTTCTGTTTTTGACATATTCTGTTTTCTTTGTGTTGTTTGCTTATTTTGACGTATCTATGGGTTGTATCGGGGGGTATGAACCATGGAGAAGTTAGAATACAGTAAATATTACACCAATATAAATAAAGAATGAGTTCACAACATTACCTAAAGTGGTGATTTATTTTTCTTATACTAATGGATCTCACGAGTTTTCTGTTGAGTTTTGTGTTGTGAAGTTTTCAAGTTTTGGGTAAAGATTTGATGGACTATGGAATAAGGAGTGGCAAGAGCCTAAGCTTGGGGATGCCCAAGGCACCCCAAGCCATATTCAAGGATACCAAAGAGCCTAAGCTTGGGGATGCCCCGGAAGGCATCCCCTCTTTCGTCGTCAATCCATCGGTAAATTTACTTGAGGCTATATTTTTATTCACCACATGATATGTGTTTTGCTTGGAGCGTCTTGTATGATATGAGTCTTTGCTTTTTAGTTTGCCACAATCATCCTTGCTGCACACATCTTTTGAGAAGGACACGCACTAATCGTGAATTTATTAGAATACTCTATGTGCTTCACTTATATCTTTTGAGCTAGGCAATGTTGCTCTAGTGCTTCACTTATATCTTTTTAGAGCACGGCGGTGTTTTATTTTATAGAAATTATTGAACTCTCGTACCTCACTTATATTATTTTGAGAGTCTTTAAACAGCATGGTAATTGGTTTAGGTTATGAATTTAGTCCTAATATAATGGGCATCCAAGAGGGATATAATAAAAACTTTCATATAAAGTGCATTGAATACTATGAGAAGTTGGATTCCTTGCATATAGTTTTGAGATATAAAGATGGTGATGTTAGAGTCATGCTAGTGAGTAATTTTGGAATGGTAAAAATACTTGTGTTGAAGTTTGTGACTCCCGTAGCATGCACGTATGGTGAACCGTTATGTAACGAAGTCGGAGCATGATTTGTTTAATGATTGTGATCCTTTGTGTGAGGGTCGGGAGCGCGCGATGGTTTACTCCTACCAACCTCCCCCCTAGGAGCATGCGTCTAACACTTTGCTTCGATAACTAATAGATTTTTGCAATAAGTATGTGAGTTCTTTATGACTAATGTGAGTCCATGGATTATACGCACTCTCACCCTTCCACCTTTGCTAGCCTCTCTAGTACCGCGCAACTTTCGCCGCTGCATTAAACCCACCTTCCTCAAAACAGCCACAATACACCTTCCTCAAAACAGCCACCATACCTTCCTATTATGGCATTTCCATAACCATTCTGAGATATATTGCCATGCAACTTCCACCGTTCCGTTTTTTTTATGACACGCACCATCATTGTCATATTGCTTTGCATGATCGTAAGACAGCTAGCATGATGTTTTCATGGCTTGTCCGTTTTTTGATGTCATTTGCTATGCTAGGTCATTGCATATCCCGGTCCTCCACCGGAAGCATTCATATAGAGTCATATCTTGTTGTAGGTATCGAGTTGTAAGTAAATAAAAGTGTGATGATCATCATTATTAGAACATTGTCCCATGTGAGGAAACGATGATGGAAGCTATGTCTCCCTCACAAGTAGGGAGGAGTCTCCGGACTTAACAAATAATAAAAGAGGCCAATGAAGCCCAAATAAAAAAAAGGCCAAAGATGCCCACCAAAAAAAAGAAAAAAAATGAGAGAAAAGAGAGAAGGGACAATGTTACTATCTTTTTTCCACACTTGTGCTTCAAAGTAGCACCTTGATCTTCATGATAGAGAGTCTCCTATTTTGTCACTTTCATATACTAGTGGGAATTTTTCATTATATAACTTGGCTTGTATATTCCAATGATGGGCTTCCTCAAATTGCCCTAGGTCTTCGTGAGCAAGCAAGTTGGATGCACACCCACTTAGTTTCTTTTTGAGCTTTCATACACTTATAGCTCTAGTGCATCCGTTGCATGGCAACCCCTACTCACTCACATTGATATCTATTGATGGGCATCTCCATAGCCCGTTAATACGCCTAGTTGATGTGAGACTATCTTCTCCTTTTTCCACACAACCTCCACCATATTCTATTCCACCCATAGTGCTATATCCATGGCTCACGCTCATGTATTGCGTGAAAGTTGAAAAGGTTTGAGAACATAAAAGGGGTGAAACAATTGCTTGACTTGTCATCGGGGGTGTGCATGATTTAGATACTTTGTGTGGTGAAGATGGAGCATAGCCAGACTATATGATTTTGTAGGAATAACTTTCTAAGGCCATGTTATTTTGAAAGGACACAATTGTTTGTTAGTATGCTTGAAGTATTACTATTTTTATGTCAATATTGAGCTTTTGTTTTGAATCTTATGGGTCTGAATATTCATGCCACAATAAAGAATATTACATGGATAAATATGTTAGGTAGCATTCCACATCAAAAATTCTGTTTTTATCATTTACCTACTCGAGGACGAGCACGAATTAAGCTTGGGGATGCTTGATACGTCTCCAACGTATCTATAATTTTTGATTGTTCCATGCTATTATATTATCTGTTTTGGATGTTTTATATGCATTAATATGCTATTTTATATTATTTTTGGGACTAACCTATTAACCTAGTGCCTTGTGCCAGTTTCTGTTTTTTCCTTGTTTTTGAGTATTGCAGATAAGGAATATTAAACGGAGTCCAAACGGAATAAAATCTTCGGAATGATTTTTCTTGGACCAGAAGAAACCTGCTAGACTTGGAGACGAAGGCAGGAGACCTGTCGTGAGGTCACAAGCCTGCAGGGCGCGCCCTAGGGGGGGCGCCCCCTGGCTTGTGGCCCCACGGCAAATCTCCTAACCCTATTCTTCGGCCTATAAATTCCCAAATATTCCCCCAATACCAAAGAGAGCCACGAAAATACTTTTCCGCCGCCGGAACCCTCTGTTCCCATGAGATCCCATCTTGGAGCCTTTTCCGGTAATCTGCCGGAGGGGGATTCGATCATGGAGGGCATCTACATCAATTCCATTGCCCTTCCGATGATGCATGAGTAGTCCACCACAGACCTTCGGGTCCATAGCTAGTAGCTAGATGGCTTTTTCTCTCTCTTTGTTCTTCAATACCATGTTCTTCATGATCTTCATGGAGATCTATCCGATGTAATACTCTTTTGCGATGTGTTTGTCGAGATCCGATGAATTGTGGGTTTATGATCAGATTATCTATGCATATTATTTGAATCTTCTCTGAATTCTTATATGCATGATTTCATATCCTTGCAAGTCTCTTCGAGTTATTGGTTTGGTTTGGCCAACTAGATTGGTAATTCTTGCAATGGGAGAAGTGCTTGGTTTTGGGTTCAATCTTGCGGTGTCCTCACCCAGTGACAAAGTAGGGGTAGCGAGGCACGTATTTGTATTGTTGCCATCGAGGATAAAAAGATGGGGTTTTCATCATATTGCTTGAGTTTATCCCTCTACATCATGTCATCTTACCTAATGCGTTACTCTGTTCTTCATGAACTTAATACTCTAGATGCAGGCAGGAGTCGGTCGATGTGTGGAGTAATAGTAGTAGATGCAGAATCGTTTTGGTCTACTTGACACGGACGTGATGCCTATATGCATAATCATTGCCTTGGATATCGTCATAACTATGCACTTTTCTATCAATTGCTCGACAGTAATTTGTTCACCCACCGTATTATTTTCCTTCAAGAGAGAAGCCTCTAGTGAAACCTATGGCCCCCGGGTCTATTTTCCATATTATATTTTCAGATCTATAAACCAAAAATACCAAAAAAACTTTGCTGCAATCTTTTTACTTTTGTTTTACGTTCCGTTTTAGTAATCTTCTATATCTATCTCTATCAGATCTCATCCTTGCAAATAACCGTGAAGGGATTGACAACCCCTTTATAGCGTTGGGTGCAAGTGTTTGATTATTTGTGTAGGTACATCTATTGGGGACTTGCTTGTATCTCCTACTGGATTGATACCTTGGTTGTCAACAACTGAGGGAAATACTTATCTACTTTGCTGCATCACCCTTTCCTCTTCAAGGGAAAACCAACGCAAGCTCAAGAAGTAGCAAGAATCTCTTTGATGGAGAGCAATTGGGCCTCTGCCCATGTTTACGCCCCGAGACGGTGGCGCTTCGCCCCGATAGTATGATTATGATTTTTTAGGTCAAAACACACCATATAGGAGAAGAGGGGGGGGGGTCAGGAGGCGTGCTGGGCCACCACGAGGCAACAAGGCGCGACTAGGGGTTGGTCACGCCCTATTGGCTTGTGCACAGCAGGTGGGCCCCCTCTGTGGTATTTTTGGCCCAATAATTCTTATATATTTCAAAAAAATCTTTGTGAAATTTCAGGTCATTTGGAGTGCAGTGATTTTTCACCCTTTTTCTTGGTTTTTAGGTCCAGAATTCTAGTTGCCGGCAGTTTCCCTCTTCGTGGTGTACCTTGCACATTCATAGAAGAAAGGCATAAGAATTGTATCATAATGAGGAATAATGGACAAGAATAACATAAATATCAATAAGAATTCATGATGCATAATGGACGTATCAACTCCCCCAAGCTTAGACCTCGCTTGTCCTCAAGCGAAAGCCGAACTCGATAATAATGACCACATGATTTGAGAGAGAGGTGTCGATAAAAATAGAATACAAAAATGGAAGCATCATGAACTTGATCATAGCAGCAAGTATTTTATCATATAACTCCTCATAAACAAGTAACAATCTATTCACACTTATTGAAGTATAAAGCATAAACTTTATTGATAATCAACAAACTATGTTCTTAGTCATTGGGACAATCATAATTCATCATATTTCAGAGGAGTGTCAATGTAAGAGCTTTCTTATTAGCAATTTCACACACTCAACTATCATTTAATCTTCTATGATTGCTGACACTCATGGTTTATTTTTGGAGCTCATGTTTCCATAGGACACATAGGAAAATAGGGGCATAAATGATTTGTCACCCAACTCATTTACCTCAAGGATAATGTCAACAATAATAAATCATGATCATCTACATCCCACTGGATATATAAGTCTGAATCTTTCCTCAACACATGATGCTTGCCACTAAAGAGTTGATAGGTTGGGATAAGGATAAACTTTATTGACTCTTACATAGAAGTAAATTCATGAAGATAAAAGATAGGCCCTTCACAGAGGGAAGCAGAGGTTGTCATGCGCTTTTAAGTTTTTGGATGTGCAAACTCTTAATGCAAAGGAATGTCACTTTATATTGCCCCTTATGATAGCAAACTTTATTATGCACTCTATTGCTTTTATTTCTTTGCCTTCACAAGATCGTCCAAAGATTATTTTCCATTGCAATAAAAGATCATACATATTTAAGAGCAATTTTTATTGCTTGATGCACCGATGAAAACTTACTTGAAGGATCTGACTCAATACATAGGTAGGTATGGTGGACTCTCATGGAAAGAAACTGGGTTTAAGGGGTTATGGATGCTCAAGTAGTATCTCTACTTAGTGTAGAAAATTTTGGCTAGCAAAAGATCTATAGCAAGAACCACATGTTAAAGGATCCAATACCATATAGCTTCTATGTGAATGTAAACTACCATGATCATTATGTTGTCTTCCATGTCCTACATCAACACTTGATCATTATATAATATTTGGTGAGGGCTCTCAATCATGAAAGATGTCCAAGATAGTGTATTTATATGTGAATCTCCTCTCCTCTATCATAATCTTGCATAGATTGTATCAATGACTAGTGCTATGTTTGTTTATTTTCAACAACTTTTACCACTTATTCTTTTTCTATGTGAAGTCATTACTCCCCATGGGATTAGCATATGATCTTTCATATTTCATTTATTTCAATGCTATGAAAATAGATGCATGAGAATAAAGCACACAAACTCAACTAAACTTTATTATAAAACTCTCACACTCGATTACAAGGAAAGATAGATCTTAAAGAAAAAATTCTAAGCAAAGCAAATCTAAAATCTTATTTCTCTACTTCACGAAATAGCTAAGGATCGAACTAAGATAGATGGTAATGCCGAAAGTGGTGGTGATACGATACCGGGGCACCTCCCCCAAGCTCGGAACAAGTTAAGGGTGGTGCCCATACCCATGTACTCAGGTGTCCTTCCTGGGTGATGGTAGTGATGATGTAATCCTCTTTGTAATGATACCCCTCAGGGTAAAGATCTCCTCATCAAGCTTGCCAACTTCTCGCCTAAGGTCCAGATTCTCCTTGCGAAGTTTGTTGGTGACGATCATTGCTCCCTCCACCAAAGGATGGGTTTTACTGGAGGGGGCTGCGGTAATGCCTACCTGCGTACGACGATAAGAGGTAAAACGTGTATTGGAAGGTGTAACCTTGTTTGGCAAGCTTAACTTTTTGAATTCCACGTGCATATCGCCCGGTTGAGGCAGAGGTACTTCTTCTTCTTCATCATCGCTCAATGGCTCAATCCTTCTTAAATCTGCCTCCACCTCTTACTCCGTTGACCACCCATAAGGATCCACATCCCCATAGACGTGAGAATTAGCAATGAGATCTGCAACGTAGCTCTCTCCCTTCGAATCTTGCGATGACATATTGCCTCCAAATCTATCAGGAAAAACAGCCCGAAATAAGAACACATCAGAAACTTGTGATGCGGTGGTCAAAATAGTTGGGAGTATATATAATGATTTTTTCCAGGTTAGAATACGTGTCCAGGAAGAAAAGGGAGTTCGGGAGGCACACGAGGGCCACACGAGGCAACACAGAGCGACCGGGGGGGGGGGTCACGCCATGTTGGCTCGTGGTCCCCTCGTGGGTCCCCCTGACTCCTTTTTATTTTTGGATTTTTTCTATAATACCAAAACCGTCCGAAAATAATATTTTAGAATTTTTGGAGTCGGTTTACTTACCGTACCACATACCAACCCTTTTTCAGCGTTCTCGAGCGTTCCGGAAGGTCTCTCTTATGTGTTCCTCACGAGTCATAATTTGAATAACGTTAGTTTCAACATTAAGGGGCATACGTGAGATATAGTGTTTAATTCTTTGCCCATTTACCACCCTCGGATTTTTGCCTTTGAAGTTGTTAATCTTTATAGCATCGGAGCGATATACCTCCTCAACGACATAAGGGCCTTCCCATTTGGAGAGAAGCTTACCTGCAGAAAAACTAAAACGAGAATTATACAAAAGAACTAGGTCTCCAACATTAAATTCCCGTTTTAGGATTCTCTTGTCATGCCATCTTTTAACCTTTTCTTTAAACAACTTGGCATTTTCATAAGCCTGTGTCCTCCATTCATATAATGAGCTAATGTCAAATAACCTCTTTTCACCAGCAAGCTTAAAATCATAGTTGAGTTCTTTAATTGCTAGTAAGCTTTATGTTCTAACTCAGGAGGTAAGTGACAAGCCTTTCTATAAACCATTTTATAGGGGTACATTCACATGGGGTTCTTATAAGCAATTCTGTAAGCCCATAGAGCATCATCCAATTTCTTGGAGCAGTTCTTCCTAGATCTATTAACAGTCTTTTTGCAGAATTAAGTTTATTTCTTGATTTCCCAATTCAACTTGGCCACTAGACTGAGGATGATAGGGTGATGCAATCCTATGGTTAACATCATATTCAGCTAAAAGTTTACGGAAAGCACCATGAATAAAATGCGAACCACCATCAGTCATTAAATATCTAGGGACTCCAAACCTCGAAAAGATAATATCTTTAAGCATTTTAATAGAGGTCTTATGATCAGCACTACTAGTTGGAATAGCTTCTACCCACTTAGTAACGTAATCACCATGTAACAGCCCAAGAGCATCCCTTGCCTTATTTGTAATATTAGTCTTGTATGAACCTTCCAAGTTTGCCCTGATGTGGTTGAGTAGAAATAATTTGTGCTTCATGACTTTCATCATTCATCATGGCATCCTCACAAAAATTATGTTGCATCATATGCTTGTGCTTGTTGTGAGTGTGTGTTTTGTGGTGTGATGCGTGAGAGGTACATGTGTTGTCTTGATAGAAAAACCTCTCCTCAATTTCTATAGAAACTATGCCCAACTCTCTCTTTTCAAAATATTGCAACATGTGGATTTTTGCTTGCTAAATAAATTCTTTAAAAATGTTGCACTCCTTCAATATATTCTGATTAGAATTATCCAGTAGCTCTCAACCATGTTTTGTATATGTTTCTTCTAGTTCTTGCAAAAACAGTTTTCAGTTATATTTATGAGTGAATTTTTTAAATTGCCCTAAAAACGCCAACTCCATTTTTATTAAATAGGACTCATTTTTTGTGAGTGCAGGTATATTTTTGTTTTCCTAAAACTCTTTTCCTTCTCTCTGGATCTTTAATTCTTTTGTCTATTTTTTTATTAAATAGAAAACGTATAGAGTTTTCCCAGAGAGAGAGAGAAAAGGATCCAGCCCACTTGGGCCTTCGTCCTTCCGCAGGCCCAACAGTAGCAGCCAGCCTGCGAGCGTTCGCGTCCTCCTCCTCCTGTACGGTGCGCATCCAGGGAGCCAGGTCGCCGTCCTTGTTGATTTGACGGCTGACGGCAACCCCCTGTTCCTATATAAGATGTCCCCCGTGCCTCAGGGTTCCCCCTCATCACATTTTCTCCCTCTCCTCCTCGCGCCGCCGCTCAGGTAGGTCTCCCCACGCCATGCCGTCGCCCTGTCCACCGTGCTCCGGCCGAGCAACAGCTCGAGCCCGGAGTTGAGCTCACCGTCGCGCCTTCGCTTCTCTGGAGCGCGGGAAGGGTGCCCCGTTGCTCCATCTTCTACCCCATCGAACGAGGGAGCGCCAAGGCCGAGATCTTCAACGACCTCGACCTCTTCTTCTTCTTCGTCTCGGTCCAGAGATGCATCGGTTGTCCGCCGACCCTTGCGACGTCTCCACCGCGCATCCGGCCACCCCTTCATTTCCTAGGTGAGCTAGGTACCGCCCTCTTCTTCTCTGCTTAGAGCCGTGTCCACACGATCCGTGTAGCCGACGCTAGGTCCATGCCAAGTTCGTGCCTTCCGTGCTCCGGCCATAATAGCAGTGTATACGTACTATTTTCTTGCGCTTTTGTTTTTGCTCCCCGCGCGCCGTTTCTTTGTCCCTCGCGCGTATGAGAGTTACACACACGCACCTCAGCACCGCAGCTCGCCCGCAAGCCTCACCATGCCCGCTTTGTCTCGCCATGCCCGAGACGAGCTCAAGCTCGTGCTCGAGCATCCCCGCATGCGCACGCCCCATAGCACTCCGTATGCATGCCCTGCGAACCCCCTGGGTATCCCGCACCCCCGCTGGAGCTCAGTTGGCCTTGCCGTCGCCGCGTCACTCGCCGGAATCCTCCTCCAGTGCCGGCGTTGCGCGAGCTAGAAGAAGCGACCTTCTGTTGGTTAATTAGAACCGAGCCTCTTCCCTAGCACCAACACTTGAGTGGTGCAGTGGTAGGTGACCTCGCCCTCGACCACGAGATCCTGGGTTCAAATCCCAGCGTCCCCTGTTTTGTTTTGCTGTCGTCTGCTCTTTTCTTCAGTTTCGTCAGAGAGAACCGGCCCCGTGGATAGGTCAAGAGGAGCCGAAGCCCTATAGGTTCAGATGCCCGTCGCTAGCCCAGCTGGTCAACCCTGCCTCGCGTGACCAGGGGGTCATGGGTTTGAACCCCGGCTCCCCCCTTTTTCTTATATTTTTCCCCGAGCCTCTGACAGTGGGTCCGGTCCCACATGTCACGCACACCGAGGCCCTGGCTCACTGCCAAGTGGCCCTCTTTTTTTTTATTATTTTGTTTTATTTTGTTGTTAGTTTCTGAGCACTTGGGCCTTCGTCCTTCCGCAGTCCCAACAGCAGCAGCCAGCCTGCGAGCGTTCGCGTCGTCCTCCTCCTATACGGCGCGCATCCAGGGAGCCACGTCGCCGTCCTTGTTCATTTGACGGCCGACGGCAACCCCTGCTCCTATATAAGATGTCCCCCGTGCCCTAGGGTTCCCCCTCGTCCCATTTTCTCCCTCTCCTCCTCGCGCCGCCTCTCAGGTAGGTCTCCCCGCACCATGCCGTCGCCCTGTCCACCGTGCTCCGGCCGAGCAACAGCTCGAGCCCGGAGTTGAGCTCACCGTCACACCTTCGCTTCTCTGGAGCACGGGAAGGGTGCCCCGTTGCTCCATCTTCTACCCCATCGAACGAGGGAGCACCAAGGCTGAGATCTTCAACGACCTCGACCTCTTCTTCTTCTTCATCTCGGTCCAGAGACGCATCGGTTGTCCGCTGACCCTTGCGACGTCTCCACCGTGCATCCGGCCACCCCTTCATGTCCTAGGTGAGCTAGGTACCGCCCTTCTGCTTAGAGCCGTGTCCACACGATCCGCGTAGCCGACGCTAGGTCCATGCCAAGTTCGTGCCTTCCGTGCTCCGGCCATAATAGCAGTGTATACGTACTATTTTCTTGCGCTTTTGTTTTTGCTCCCCGCTCGCCGTTTCTTTGTCCTTCGCGCGTATGAGAGTTACACACACGCACCTCAGCACCGCAGCTCGCTCGCAAGCGTCACCATAGCCGCTTTGTCTCGCCATGCCCGAGACGAGCTCAAGCTCATGCTCGAGCATCCCCGCGCGCGCACGCCCCATAGCACTCCGTATACATGCCCTGCGAACCCCCCTGGGTATCCCGCACCCCCGCTGGAGCTCAGTTGGCCTCGCCGTCGCCGCGTCACTCGCCGGAATCCTCCTCCAGTGCCGGCGTTGCGCGAGCTAGAAGAAGCGACCTTCTTTTGGTTAATTAGAACCGAGCCTCTTCCCTAGTACCAACACTTGAGTGGTGCAGTGGTAGGCGACCTCGCCCTCGATCACGAGATCCTGGGTTCAAATCCCAGCGTCCCCTGTTTTGTTTTGCCGTCGTCTGCTCTTTTCTTCAGTTTCGTCAGAGAGAACCGGCCCCGTGGATAGTTCAAGAGGAGCCGAAGCCCTATTTGTTCAGATGCCCGTCGCTAGCCCAGCTGGTCAACCCTGCCTCGCGTGACCAGGGGGTCGTGGGTTCGAACCCTGGCTCCCCCTTTTTCCTATATTTTTCCCCGAGCCTCTGACAGTGGGTCCGGTCCCACATGTCACGCACACCGAGGCCCTGGCTCACTGCCAAGTGGCCCTCCTTTTTTTTATTATTTTGTTTTATTTTGTTGTTAGTTTCTGAGCACTTGGTGGTTATTTTCCTTTTAAGGAAATATGCTGTTTTGTCTTTTTGTCCAAATCTGTCTCTATTGTAGTATTTGCCAAATATGGCATATGTCAAGTTATAAGTGAAGTTGGCGGATTTGAAATGAAGTTTGTGGGAGTTTTGTCCATAGGAACCTGGGCTTATGATACATGATTTTGGGGTAGAAAAATCCCAGGAATTCAGTGGTGCCATTAGTTTTGTCATTGGAGCAACTTTGTGAAAATATTATTTGTGATGAGGTGGCCTTTTGGTATTTTTGTATGAATTAATTCATGCATGCTATGATGAACTTGTCAACATGGAGGTGGTAGTGTTTTGTGAGCACTAGGCCCTGGTATTTTTCCTTGCCATGATAATCTTGTGGTTTAATGGGTTTCTTGCTGTAAACATGCTACAAAAATATTACTGTTTTCATTGCTTAAATATTTCTAAGTGTTAGAACTGTTATTTTCTTCCCATGTTGTGTTGATGATTCCCATGTATATAGTGTTTCTTTGGGGTTGGTCTAATGCCATGAATTTTTGTGCTTGACACCTTCTATCATTTGGTGTCTTCACCTTGCCAAAGGGATTTTGCATCTTAGAGTTATTTGCTGTCAAAGATGCTATGGTGTTATAAACTGCTGCTATTCACTTAGTGAAATTTGGCTAAGTCTGGGATTCTGTAGTTATTTTCATGCCATGTTTAGGGGATGCTACCAAGTGATCTGTGATGTTTAGCTCATGCTCAGTGCTAGTGTTTTGTAGTAGTTGTTGCCCTCTATCACCCTGTTAATTTTCATGCCATGAAAGTACCTGTAGCATATATAAAAGTTGCTGTCAAGTTGCCATCATGTTAACTCAGATTCTATAAAACTGGAATTTTCACTGAGTCCCTAAAAACTGATTCAACATGTCATCTTGTGAGCTTCATTGTCATTGATCCATGCTTTCTTTCATGTTGCTGTAGATAGGTGATTTGTTTAGCATGCTTTGTACTTAATGCCCATGCCTTGGTTGTGATTTAAAACCTTTTGTAGCTCTGGATATGTGTGTGGCAAGTTGACATGTTGCTGTTTGTGGACAGATTGTGTGTAGAATTGTTTTGTGACTTGTGGGAGCTATACTCCATTGTTTTGCATGATCTTTAGGTCTATTTTTGATAGATTTTCATTTACAATCCAGTGGCATCCTTGGAATACTAAGGAATAGCCCATAGCCTCCCTCATCTTGTGGTTTGTCTCCGTTAACATTCATACCTTGTCGTGAGTGTACCGTGAGCTACGTTACTCCGTTTGCAACGTTCTACATATGCATTTGCATCGATTTTGCATGATGCATCCATATTTTCCATGTCCATGCATGTTCAAACAACTAAACATGAGGTTCTATCCAGAATACTAAATAACTTAATAATTGCATGAGAAACATGACTAGCATAGGGTTGCATACTAAATACTTCAATTGGTCATGCATCATCTTGTTTGTGCATTGCACCTTGTTTGTATGTTTATTTGGTGATGTTTTCTCTTTGGGTAGACGCGAGTGTTGAGCCTGAGTACGAGGATCCCGGAGAGTACAACTACGAGGACCCAGCTCTTTGTCCCTCTGAAGAACCAACAGGCAAGATGATCATACCCGGATCCCGACACTATTTTGCCTTGCTAGATGTCTTGCTTTTACCGTTACGATTCGTTACCTACCACTTAAACTGTCAGCCTCCTAAATTGCCATGAAAGCCTCTAACCCCTCCACTACCTAGCAAAACATTGATTGGCTATGTTACCGCTACTCAGCCCTTATCTCATAGCGTTGCTAGTTGCAGGTGCAAGCTTTCCATGTGTCAACATGGATATATTGGTTATATCACTCTATTTACTGTTATTTAAATTAATGCACATATATATCTGGCAACGGTGGAAGGCTTGGCCTTTTGCTCAGTGTTTTGTTCCGCTTTTGCCGCACTAGTTCCGGGTACCGGTGTCATATTCCATATTTTGCGCTCCTAACATGCTCGGGGTTGTTATGGGGACCCCCTTGACCATTCGTTTTAGATTAAAACTTGTCTGGCAAGACCCAACTTTGGTACTACATTTGCTAAACAACTTAATAAAAATTGCATAGGGCATAGCTACCCCGTGGATAATTAATCAACAACCCGGGTCAGTGCTCCTCATGAGTGTTGGTCCAAACTAGAGCACCGTGCGGGGCCAACCCGGGGCAACTCGGGAGATGTCTATCAGGCCACCGTACGCTTCGCTTATCCGTCGTGTCCTGAGAACGAGATACGCGGCTCCTATCGGGTTTGTCGACACGTCAGGCGGTCTTGCCGGACTTGTTTTACCTTTCTCGAATGTCTTGCGTGAGGAATTCCGATTTTTCTTTGGGCTATCTCGAGGTTGCGGTTTTCCAGTGGAATTGCCTAGGAAGATCACGAGATTCGTGGTCGAGGTTATCACGCGACGTGTGGTTAGTTTGTGATGGATGAGTTGGAGCACCCCTGCAGGGTTAAATCTTTCGGAAAGTCGTGCCCGCGGTTACGTGGCAACTTGGAAATTTGTTTAACACCCGGTAATAGTAAACTTGAAGTAAACTCAATAAAATAGACCAACCGTGTGCGTAACCGTGACTGTCTCTGCTTGTGAACATGAACCGAGAGAGAACACGGTGGGGTTATGTTTGACGTAAGTAGGTGTTCAGGATCACTTAGTGATTATGCTAGTTCACGACCGTCTTACGTAGGCCACCATATTTACATTCATGTTCTCGTAAGCTAGCCACCAAACACATGCTTAGTGCTTGTTGCAGCGTCACCACTTAACCAATTCCTCACCCAATGGCTTACATAGTTTCGGTACCCGGGTTATGAGATTGCTGGGTCCTTGTGGCTCACAGATTACAACAATACATGTGCAGGTGTTGAGGAGAACGTGCCAGACGATGTGACTCAGCTCCAGTGGGAGTACGATGAAGAAAGTAGGCGTATGTACGTTACGTATCCTGATGAGTAGGGAGCTCCGTGGTGGTGATCCTGGGATAGCAAGACAGTTTATCATTGCTTCTTTTATCGTTTGATTTCGTCCGTAGCCGGACCCTATCTTCTGAATGATGTATGAATATTGTGTGAACTTGTAAGATAGCTTGTGGCGAGTGTAAGCCAACTCATATACTCATCTCTTCCTACATGTATGCAATGTTTACTGTACTTGCAAAATGACTAGATGCGCTTCTATCCCCGTCGAGGCCCTCGTGCCTTAATAGGGATAGGACCGCATCTTGGGCGTGACACAACAGCAACTAAAATATGAGTGTACCCATTAGAGGAAGGAAAATGTCCCATATAATCAAAGCCCCAAACATCAAATGGTTCAATATCAAGTGAATAATTCATAGGCATTTCCCGACGCCTACCAATGTTACCAATTATATGACATTCATCACAGGAAAGGACATACTTACGAGCATCTTTAAAAAGAGTAGGCCAATAAAAACCGGGTTGTAATACCTTGTGTGTACTTCTGTCACCAGCATGGTGTCCTTCGTCAGCTTCGGAGTGGCACTTCGTATGATCTGTCCCAGTTCATGCTCAGGTACACAACGTCTGATAACACCATCCACTCCTTTATAAAGATGTGGTTCATCCCAAAAGTAATGTTGCAAATCATAAAAGAATTTCTTCTTTTGCCGATAGGTGAAGTTAGGTGGTATATATTTAGCGACAATATAGTTAGCATAATCTGCATACTAAGGAGTGTTATGCGAAGTGTTTATAGCAACAAGTTGCTCATCAGGAAAACTATCATCAATAGGCACTGGGTCATCAAGAACATTTTCCATCCTAGACAAGTTATCCGCTACAGGATTTTCAGCTCCCTTCCTATCAACGATATGCAAGTCAAATTCTTGAAGTAAAAGTACCCACCTAATAAGTCTAGGTTTAGCATCTTTCTGTTCCATAATGTATTTTATAGTAGCATGATCAGCATGAATAGTAACTTTGGAATCAACTATGTAAGGTCTAAACTTATCACATGCAAATACGACTGCTAAAAATTCCTTCTCAGTGGTAGCATAATTTCTTTGAGCATTGTCTAGGGTCTTACTAGCATAATGAATAACATTAAATTTCTTGTCTACTCTTTGCCCTAGGACAACACCAACAGCATAATCACTAGCATCACACATAATTTCAAATGGTAAATTCCAATCAGGTGGTTGGACAATAGGTGCAGAAATTAAGGCATTCTTAAGTATTTCAAAGGCTTCTACACAATCATCATAAAAAACAAAAGGTATATATTTTGAAGAAGATTAGTTAGTGGCCTAGAAATCTTTGAGAAATCTTTAATGAAATGCCTATAAAACCAGCATGACCAAGGAAACTTCTTATACCTTTGATATCTTTTGGACATGGCATTTTCTCTATTGCATCAACTTTAGCTTTGTCTACTTTGATACCTCGTTCAGAAATTTTATGCCCAAGTATTATACCTTCATTCACCATAAAGTGGCACTTCTCCCAATTCAAGACAATATTAGTTTCTTCACATCTCTGCAAAACTCGATCAAGGTTGCTCAAGCAATCTTCAAATGAAGTACCGTAAATGGAAAAATCATCCATGAAAACCAAAACAATCTTTTCACATAAGTTAGAGAATATAGCAGTCATACATCTTTGAAAGGTAGCAGGTGCATTGCATAAACCAAAAGGCATATGTCTATAAGCATAGGTTCCAAAAGGGCATGTAAAAGTAGTTTTCTCTTGGTCCTCTTTTGAAACAGGGATTTGAGAGAATCCAGAATAACCGTCGAGAAAAGAAAAGTGTGTGTGTGCTTAGATAGTCTTTCTAACATTTGATCAATAATAGGTAAAGGGTGATTATCTTTCCTTGTAGCTTTATTCAATTTCCTGGAATCAATTACCATCCTATAACCAGTTACTATTCTTTGTCGGATAAGTTCATTTTTATCATTAGGTACAACAGTTATACCTCGTTTCTTAGGAACACAATGAACATGACTTACCCATCTACTATCATCAATAGGATAAATTATACCTGCTTCCAGAAGCTTTAATATTTCAGTCCTTACCACTTCCTTCATCTTAGGATTTAAGCAGCGTTGATGATCAACAACAGGCTTAGCATCTTGTTCTATATTAATCTTGTGCTGACATAGAGTGGGACTAATGCCCTTAAGATCATCAAGAGTATATCCAATAGCAGCCTTGTGCTTCTTCAGAGTTTTAAGTAACCTCTTTTCTTCATGCTCTGAAAGGTTAGCACTAATAATAATAGTATATATCTTCTTTTCATCAAGATAATCATATTTCAAGGTATCACGTAAAGTCTTTAGCTCAAACACGGGATCTCCTTTTGGTGGAGGAGGATCCCCTAGGATGTCAACAGGCAAGTTGTGTTTAAGGATAGGTGATTGTCTAAGAAATATATCGTCTATCTCATTTCTTTCATTCATATGCATATCACTCTCATGGTCTAGCAAGTATTGTTCTAAAGGATCAGTAGGAGGCACAACAATAGAAGCAAGACCAATAATTTCATCCTTACTAGGTAACTCCTTCTCATGTGGTTGTCTACCCTAGTGTTGGGACACATTCTTCTTCCTCTGGGGAAAGTGGAGTGAGAAGGCGGACAACATGCCCTTCCGTGGTCAACATAAGTTGCCCGCCGATAGCGATCCGAGGGTTCATAATAACAAGAATCTGGAGATAATCCATTAGTTGCTGGGTCAAACGCTCCTGAGCGATGAGATATTGAACGAGGTTGGCCAACACTGGGTATCTCTCTATTTGTCTGCGGGGGAAAGATGCTGCTCCGGGTGCTGCGCGGCTAGGGAAGTAATAATACCCCCTTTCTCTGGCACATGGTACTGCGAATCGAAGACGGGTAATTGCTTTGTAGGCCTCTCTTTCCCAAAATGAAATGAAATGATTTAAGAAAACATTCCAAGCATAATATTTTCTGGAAAAAAAAATACTTGGAGGGAAGAATTTTAGAAGATAGAGAACAGAGAGGTTTCTGAAATCAACAAAGAATCAAATAAAATATAAAAAAATATTTATGGCAAAATTTTAATTAATAAAATATGGTTACAATTTTGGGGTGTTACGACCTCTCTACAAAGCTTTTGAACATGAAGCGTGAGCTCCATACTTGGACCAAGATATATTTTGGTTCAGTAAAAAAAACTCATCATTACACAAAAAAGCGAACTCAAGAAACTATGGAAGCAACCCTCAAATGCTGAAAATCAAAGGAAATGTAATGAAATATCATAGGAAAGAGACAAGTTGTTGCTGAGAGAGGAAATCATGTGTAACAACCCAACGTTTTCTCCATATTAGAAAAATTGATTGATATTTTATTGTTTGCATTATCATGTCATTTATTTTTGCTCCTAATTAAAACTTCTGATAATTTACAAAATATGTTTTCGAGACTTTGATATTTTATTAAAATGTTTTCCCATGTTTGGATTTTGATAAACTAAATTTCTTTTGATCTTCCTCTTCATGGCTTTGTTCCAAACTTGCACACGGTCTTTTCAGCACATTGTTAAGCCTTCTCCAAAGTTTCACATTTTTGGTAAACTTTTAGATCACACCTCTAGTTGAAACCTGTTTGGTTCAAATTCAAATCAATTTGAATTCAAACAATTTTGAAATTGATATAATCAGTTTTGTAGACCTAAGTATAATCAGAGAGCTTATCAAAATTATTAAATTAACATATTTCCTTTGCTATCTCTCTCTCTTTCTCCTCTTTTTCATTTTTTGTAAATGGAAAACTCCAGCAAAGTGCAAATCCACAGTCGAACCATGTATTTTGTCTCCTTCTCCCTAGCTTTTTCCAGCGAGCAGCTGTTTGGGCCTAGCTCGAGACGCATACCTACTCCTCTTTGTGATGCGACATATGTGGTACTCCCTTAGTAAAGAAATATAAGAGCGCTTAGGTCACTATTATAGTGACCTAAATGCTCTTATATTTCTTTACAGAGGGAGTACTAATGTCACATCCCAGATTTCTCCCATATCTAGTATGTTAAAAAATTCACAGGGAATTAAATTTTGTCCCTAGGGTTGCTTGTGATTGACTTTGAATAGATTTATTGCTTGGTCAAAAGGGTTAAAACCCTAATGCAACTAGTGGAAACCTAGCTAGCCAATAGTTGAAACCTAAGCCATTTGAAATATTTATTGGCATAAGGCTATCCATAATAAGCCCCAAGAATATTCAAGCCAAAATGATTTTACAAGAAATGAGTTGGATTCCATTTGGATCAATTCAGATCAAGGGAAATTATTTAAAATGGCCTTGCAATTATTTTGACAGGGAAAAGCATTCCCATAAGTTCAAATGACAATATGACCCTCTCCCAATTTTCTAAAATGAATTTGAAACACATTTGGTTTTGAAACCAGATTCAAGATCAAATAGGGAAAAAGAAGTGCAGAAAATGTGTGCCCAAAATGCCCAAAGAAAATGTGCACCAATTTATAAAAATTCCATTTGGAATTTACAAAATAGTCACTGTTGACAACAACTTTAAATTCAAAGCAAATTTGAATTTATAGATAAAAAAAGAGAAAAAGAGAAAACACAAATAAATAGAAAGAAAAAGAAAAAAACAAAACCTACCCCAAGGCCCAGTCAGCAGCAGCCGCGGCCCAGCACCCCACCCACTCTCTCTCTCCCCTCACCCATTGATGACCGACAAGTATAGGGGGTCGTTTGTAGCCATTTTTGATAAGTAAGAGTGTAGAACCCAATAAGGTGCTAAATGTAGAATTAATACTCTCTCAAGTTCTATCGACCACCGATACAACTCTACGCGCAACAATGTTCACTTTACCTAGTACAAGAAATGAACTACTTTGCGGGAATAAAACTAGAAGTACTTTTAGGTGTAATAAGATAGTTTGCAAGATAATAAAGAAGTGGAAGTAAAAGTTAGGTGTTGTTTGAATAAAATAATTTAGCGAGTGTGGAAAAGTGGCGGTAGGATTGGAGAGATTGTCTTAGGCAATTGATAACAAGATCGGTAATCATTACTGCAATTTATATGAGGGAGAGACATGAGCAAACATACTTTTGGTACTTGGATCACATGCACTTATGATTGGAACTCTAGCAAGCATCCGCAACTACTAAAGATGATTAAGGTAAAACCAAACCATAGAATTAAGTAACTAGTCCCCTTTACTCCCATACGCAGCAACCCCCCTACTCGAGTATAAGCTTCTGTCACTCTCGCTACCCACTATAAGCGAATCATAAACATATTGCAACACTCTATAGAGGGAATCCCCCACATTTGCGCGGCATGAAAGGCACCATATGAAAACACCAAAATAAAACACACAACTCAAACCAATCAAGATCATCAATCAACCCATAGGACAAAAGGAATATACTCAAACACCATAGGATGGCAACACATTATTGGATAATAATATGAAGCATAAAGCACCATATTCAAGTAGGGCCTACAACGGGTTGCGGGAGAGTGGACCGCCGTAAATAGATAAGGGAAGGTGATGGTGGTGTTGAGGAAGACACTGGAGTTGTTGGTGTAGATCGCCGCCACAATGGTTCCCCCGGCGGCGCTCCGAGTCTGATACGTCTCCAACGTATCGATAATTCATGAAGTATTCTTGCCATATTTACCCATGTTTACAATACTTTTATACGGTTTGATGCATTTTATATGATTTAATTAAAACTAACCCGGACTGACGCTGTTTTCAGCAGAATTATCGTGATGTTGTTTTTATGCACAAAATAAAAGTTCTCGAAATCGCCCGAAACTTGTTGACGCCGTTTGGACAATATGAGAAATACCGGAGTAAAGAACCACCGGAGGGGGGCCACATGCTGGCCACAAGACAACAGGGCGTGCCCACCCCCTGGGCATGCCCTGATAGCTTGTGGGCCCCTCGTGGATCCGGTTGGCGTGATTTCAACGCTGAAAAAGCCTATAAATCCAGAAACCCCCAAAAGTTAACCTAGAACTTCAGCTCCGCCTCCACAAGCCTCTATACCAAAGAAAACTCATCCGGAGCCCTGTTCTGGCACCCTGCCAGAGGGGGCAATTGTCACCGGAGGCAATCTTCATCATCGGTGTCCATGGCGAGGAGGGAGTAGTTCACCCTCGGGGCTGAGGGTATGTACCAGTAGCTATGTGTTTGATCTCTCTCTTGTGTTCTTGAGATGTCACGATCTTGATGTATCATGGGATTTGTTAATATAGTTGGATCATATGGTGTTTGTCCCTTGCTATCTTGATGTGATGAATTGAATCTTTCCCTTTCAAATTTTGTTATGTCAAATTGAATATTGGATTTGAGATCACTTGATGTATGTCTTGCATGTGGATAACTGTGGTGATAATGGGGTGTTCTATTGGTTCACTCGATATATGTTTTGGTACTCAACTCGTGGATTCTCGAGGTGACATTGGGGTAATCAATGCATAGGGGTTGATACACATTCTTGTCCTACTTTCTCTGATAGAAATCTTGGGGTACTCTTCAAAGTTCTTTGTGTTGGATTGAATATGACGAATCTGAAATTGTTTGATGCATGTCTAATAATTAACCCATGGATACTTGAGGTGACATTCGAGTATCTAGGTGACATTAGGGTTGATTGATATGTATCATAGGTGTTATTCTAGTACGAACTCTAGGGTTGTTTGTGACACTTATAGGAATAGCTCAATGGATTGATCGGAGAGGATAACTTTGAGGTGGTTCGCTGCCTACACTAACTTATTTTTATGTTCTACGCTAATAGGAATTTGGAGTGATTCTTTGTCGCACGTTCTTGATAACCCACAAGTGTAGGGGATCACGACAGTCTTCACGGGTAGTATTTCACCCTAATTTATTGATTTGGCACAAGGGGAGCCGAAGAATATTTATTGGCCTTGACAGTTGAGTTGTCAATTCAACCGCACCGAGGATATCTCTCTGCAGCAAAGGTTTAGTGCACAACAAATAGTAGTAGCAAAAGTAATAGTAGTAGTGACAGTAGCAGTTTTGTAGCAGGTGTGACAGTAGCAATAGCAATAGTAACTTGTCAAGATTCAGTATATGTAACGCATAGGCACGTGGATCGGTGATGGATAATGATTTAGATGACATTGATCATTGTCGGGCATGGATGCACTCGATCACCTATGGGGTCATCGGCCCCTTTGTGGTTCGGCAGGGGTGGGGATGCAAGCACAAAGAGCAGAGGTAGTGAGACGGCACGGTGATTTACCCAGGTTCGGGCCGCTGTGAAGCGTAAAACCCTACTCCTGCTTTGTGGGTGGATTGATCAGAGGAACACGAAGAACGTGCAGCGCTCCGGCCCGGCAAGGATTGCCTTCGGGGGAGATACTACGCGAGTACAAGTGTTTGAAAGTCCAAATCCTTAGCTAGGCTGCCTTGGGCCTCCTTTTATAGCACAAGGGGAAACCATAGTGGCAAAACAGACATTGTCTGATGATTAGATAGCTAGCAGAGCTTATCATACCTAACTCTGACATTAGGGACAAAATACCATCATTGCTAGTCTAGATGGCGTGCGGGGGCGCATCCCCGGCAAGCTTATACCACCGCTCTATCTAACTATCACACCACAGCTTGACATGTCTATGGACGGGTGTCAAGGAGGCGTAATTTATCTTCTAGCGTGTTGCCACGTGCTTAGCGAGAGCCACTTAGCCACCTGGGGGCTCGACACCGCATCGACAAGTGACTGGCCTCGTGCTGCGGTGGAGCGGTGGCCGATCAGCTCGCGCCTGCCGGGGGTTGGCTTGCCGGGTCTTCATGAAGGGGCGCGCGTCCTGGTCCCCGGCAAGCGCCGGGGACGCGCCTGGCGCGCTACAGTCCAGGCTTCGGCTGCCGCGTCGAGCTTGTCGGAGTCTAGTCTTGATCGTTCGTCGGGTTTGTACAAATGTCTTTTCCTGGCAGGCTCAGGTTGCCGCAGTGGAGGCTTTGTCGTCCGTGCACAAGCCAGGGGAAAACAAATGTAACATCCCAAAATTTGGAATGTTAAATAAATGAATTGAATGAATGATTGTTTGATTGAGTGATTGAATTGAGTGAAAATTTGAAACTTTTGAAAACATTTTTTTGAACTTGGAATGAGAGGGAATAAAATGACTTTCCCCCTTTGCTTTTGAATTCAAATTCATCCAATTCAAATCATGGAGAGAAGATGACATGACTTCTTCAAATAAAGTATTTGAAAATTGGATTTGAAAGTTTTTGGAATCTATTCCATTTTTGGTTCTATTTCAAAGCTTGAAAGAATTCAAAGTTCATTGCCCCAAATTTCAATTTTGAGAGGAGGAACATGACCCTCCATACCAGGGGCATTTTTGTGAAATATTTGAACCCTAAAACCCAAGGAGTTATTTGAAAATATTTGCAAAAGAAACAAAAACAATTTAGGCATTTTCTGAAAAATAATTTTTTCAAAAGTATTTATTTTGGTCGTGGAAAAATGTTATTCACATTCCTTATTTTCTGCTGATCATTTTGATATAAAATATCACTATATTGGATTTGTTTTGATTTCCCAATTCACCTTTTTCCTTCTGCTTCTAAAGAAAAGGAAAAAATCCGTTTTATTAGGAAACCCCGAAGCCCAATAGGAATAGTGTCGGCCCAGGATTCCTTCGCCAGATCCGATTCGATTCGGAATCGGCCGCCCGATCGCCTCACCCTCGCTTTCACTCACTGACACCCAGGCCCCACCGCCCGATCCAAATCGCCGTCGCCCATCTCCTTCCTTCCCCCTGCCCCTTCCCTTACCTCGCCGGATCTTCGCCGGAGATCGTATCCGGGGCGATCCCTTGCCGTTTAGACGACCCCGTGCCGCCCCCTATAAAGCCCCCCAACCCCGCACCCCGTTCCGCCCGAGCCCCACATTGCCGACCCTCTCCTCTCGCCGGAATCTCTCGCCGGAGTAGAGCCCCGCGGCCTCACCATTGCTATGCTGCCGCTCGTCTCCGACCGCCCCGAGACCAATCACCACCACCACTCGCCTCGCCTTGATCCACTGAACCCAACCATACACCCGCCGGAGCCCCACACCCCTCGGAACCCCCTCGCCGTCAACGCCGAAAGCTCGCCGCCGCCCCGAGCTTGTGCCGCTCGTCTCCGACTCCCTCTCGCCTCGCCGTCACCACCATTGGACGCGCCGCCTTGTGCTGCATCGACTGGAGCCCGCGCCGTCACCGGAGACCCACCGGAGCTCCCTCCCCGACTACCCCGAGCCCCCTGTTGCCACCGCCGCCTGGCCGGAATCCCCTCGCCGGCGACCTAGCTTCGGTAAGCCTCCCCGACCGTCCAATCTATTTCAACAGCTAAGATTAGATCACTTAAACGCCGAAGCATTTTCTTCTAAAAGCCGGCCGTTCGCTCTGTTACACCGCACGCGCACACCCCTAGGCCAATCAGATTTAGCCACATGTACCTCAGTCCGTTAGAAACGATTTTTCTTTTTCTGTTTTAATTTCAATTCCAGAAATAGTTCTGCTTTTAGTTTTGCTATATCTTTTAGAGTTTTTAATATTTTTGAGTGATTCTTTTTGCATTAGGTCAAAAATTTATTATAGTTTCTGTATATATCAAGTTTGACCATGTTTGACTATTTAAAATTTGAATTCAAACAGATTTGATTTAAATCTTGTTTTGTGAATATCTTGAGTTGAAAAATAAGTTTTGAGTTGATTCTTTTTGCTACTGGTCACTAGTGATTTTGTTCATCAGTAGGAACAATTTGAGAAATTTTATAATAATTTAAATTAGGGTTTCAAGCAAAACAGATTCTGTTTTAGTTCTTTTTAGGTTTATTTCTATTTCTTTTGTTTTAAATTGTTTTAGTTTATTTTCTTTTATATTAGTTGACAAGTTTTACTTTGTTTTCTGTTAGTTTGGAGTAGTATTTCAACCAAGTTTATTTTTATGTCATTTATTATTTTGATAGCATGAAATCAATTCCAGTTTCATAATAACTTGCAAATTGATTTCATTGCTAGTTTGATTTCCTATTTGAAAATTATTTCTATATATTGTTTTATAAATTTTATTTTCTGTTAACTTTAGTTTAGACCAGAAAACAATTTGTATTATAGTTGAAATTGTTTCTGGTCAATTCAAGGTTAACTTTGTTTAGGTTATAGGAAGAGTTTACTAAAAGCTTTTCTATTAGTTCTTTTTTTGTAATAAAGTTTTATGAGAAAATATTTTCTGGTAATTTAGTGTTTTATATTTTGTTTTTCTGTTATTTTATTATCTTAGTGTTTTCTTTGCTGTTATGTTCTATTAGCTAGAAAAATTATATTGTTTAGGGTGTTGTTTTCATAGTTCTTACTTGTTCTTCAAAAGTAATTCTTTTTGCTAGTAAAATATTTAATAAAATACTTTTGGTACATTTTTTCTTTGTTTTTGTTTTGTTGCTATTGAAAATAGTTTATTGGTAGGGAAAACTATTCTTGGTTGTTTTGATGAACTTTTGTGTTTTAACTTTTGTCTTAAGTATTTCCTTCATCACAACACTTTTGTGTTTGGTTTTTGTGTTGCTTTTTGATTGTTAGTATTGATTGCTAGTATGATTGCTTATATGAGTGCAATGTTTGATTATATAGATTTCATCGGAGAGTGACGAATAGCTCTATCAAGTTATTTCTGAGAACGATATTTGTCTTCATCAACAGCATAGGCAAGTTCACTTTGATCATCTTACATTACCTATGTTTTATTTGCATTAGAATAAATCTCTCCATCATACATCCAGTAGGTTATTGAGCTTGAACTTGTTATAGTATCATGAGGTAGGAGAAACCCAACATCCTGTTACCATTGCCCGGGAAGGGACGTTACTTCACAATTGCTACGCTTTAGTAGACGGGGTTTGGTTGTGAGATTCAGGAGTGTTGTGAGGTTAATTAATTATTTCAAGACCTGCATGATGATCAAGACTTCAAGGACTCAATATACCTCTGGGTGGATTGGACATGCATTTTGGCAGCCTGATATCTATCATGGTTATGCCGGGAATCCTGGTATCTACCTGTGATCATCCCAACGGAATGCCACCCAGGCTCAAAGAGATGGATGCATACTTCAAGGCCGGAAAGCTTACGTGTGCAACCGCAAGTCAATATGGGCTCTGGCTTGGTTAATCTTAGTGGTGACTCTGGTAGGTCAGATTGCTACGAGATGTAGAAGAACGGTAGGATTGGATGGGCACTGACTTTCTACCGGAGGATCACTTTGCAAGACCATGTTTCGATCGTCTCGTTCTCAAACACCAGGCAGTGCGAGGACACAACGAGAGGGATCGAATCTTGCGGGTAAAGTGTACAAACCTCTGCAGTGTGTTAAACTAATCGATTAGCTGTGTCCCCGGTTATGGACAACATGAGCACCGGAGATGATACTATCAGCCAGTCTCAACACACTTAATAAACTTTTATGATGAGTGGGTCTATTAATAATTTTTGGGACATGAGAATTGGTTGGTGGAACCATCTCATTAACAACCAATTTTTTGTAGTGATATTTCCGTTTGACTCCTTTGTTGTAGGGAAAATAAAACCAGCTTTTATGCAAAAACTCAGACACAGAGCCACAAAGCCTTTGCATATAGATTAGCCTTTATCATTTATTCTATGGTGATATTGCCGGTACATTCAATGTACTGACCTACACGGCTGCAACGTCTTATGTTGCAGATATTTTTCTACGACGAGTAAGAGTACGATTCAGGGTTACGGTCTACACTCAACCTGCCGTTGGTGTTTATTGGGACTCCACTCCCGTTGACTGTTTCCGCTGAGATTTAAGAGGTATATATCAGTTTTACGTTATTTACATGTGATTGTACTTTGATATATACATTGATGTACTGTGTGTGCCAGCATACTGATCCAGGGATGGCACTAACACACAGAGGCTTGACTCGTTTTGAGTCGGGATGCTACAGAGATGGTATCAGGGCACATGTTGACTGTAGGTCATGACCCTAGAAACTGGAAAGCCCATACGACAGGATATGTCTCAAAATTATTCTCAAAAAAAAATCTTTTACTTCTTATCCCTTCTGAGTTTTCTCAAATGGTTAGATAATACCCTTGCCCCTTTGGCCACTATGGAAAGAGCTACAAAAAAATTGAAGGCTATAAGGACGTGAAGAAATTGAAGACCATGAAGAATTTCCAAGATTTTATGCCCCCTAGAAGAACCAACCCCTGTTGCATACTCACGTTAGATACGGTGATTTGTGAGCTGTCATTTGTGTGCATTTTTCCGACAGCCACAAATAAAACATATTTTTAAAACTATTGTTTGTGTTGTGTGTATCTCCCTCTATTTCCCCACTATCTCATCCCAAACCCTTGGACCCAATAGATGGTGAATGAAGCGGGACTTGAATTCTCTGGACCAATGACCCAGCTGGAGGCAGAAGTATGGATTCAAAACATGGAGAATAGCTTCGGGAGCAACTCGATTGCAAAGAAGTATGAGGTTCAATACGTTCTTCAGTACTTTACCCAAAGTGCTGCAACTTGGTGGAAAATGCATCAAGCCATACAGGGATGTAGTGGAGCAAAAACCTGGGAGGAATTCAAGAAGACTCTGTTAAGATCCCGTCTCATCCGGAAGCACGGTGATAGCCCTATAAAGAAGCTTTGTGCTTGCAAGATCTGTGGAGAAAGAGGACACACCCAGGAAGAACACAAGGATGGATGCCCTCATTGTGAAGAAAATCATCCAGGCGAGGAATGCCCAACTAGTCACGTGACTTGTTTCTTGTGTGAAGGAACCACCCACTACCCAGCTCAGTGCCACATTTACCCCAAGGTGCAACAAGTTATCAAGAATCAGAAAGAAGCAATGAAGGAAACGTTCAAGGGGATTTTTGAAGAACGTATGATGAAGGAAGATTTGGAAGACCCTGATGGACAAGGCTTAACCAGATTTTTCTCCAATGCCTGCTACTCATGTGGAGAAAAAGGACATTTTTCCCAGGATTGCACGAAGGAAAGCCAAGAGTATCTGGGAGACTTCCCGACCGAAAAAGTGGAGCTTGATCCACATGAAATAGAAGGATTGATCGGAACAAGCAAGTCCAGGAAGAGAAACCGAAGACATCCCGAGAACGACCCTATTCCTGCAAAGAAGGACCATGGTCATATCATGTGTTTCAGGTGCAAGGAATTCGGTCACTACGCAGACCAATGTCCGAAAAAGAAGCAGAGACCCCAAGGAGCAGACATCACCATCAAGAAGCCCCGAGACTTATCGGAAGTCATTTGCTTTCACTACAGGGAAGCAGGACATTATGCTAACAAATGTCCAGGCAAGAAGAAAGCTGGAACCGAGTAGTTGATATTTTGATGATCATAATAAGTGTAGTAGGAAGGAAATTTTATAAGTACGATGGGTTGAGTTATGTAATGGAAAACTTGGAGGTTGTAATAGTTCATGTAAGTTGATATGACCTATGCTGAAAGGTTCAATGAGGTTTTTGTGTTGTTATCAACTACTTTGAACTACTTATGTGTGTAAACATGGATAAAAATGAGTTGTTGATGCACAAACTGGGATTTTGCTAAAGTACAAGGATACAATAGATACCCCATTACATTTTGATTTAAGGATGACAATACCCTGTAAGATGTTGGGAAGTGAAATTGAAGCTTGGTTTGGATGATATGGATGTTTATCCAAGAAGAATACATACATTACTCTGAGTACCCTTTTCTGACACCTGCAGATGACAACCCTTTATGAGTCCTTCCTCAAGGGCCCGGAGATGATCATGACCCTGACTAGTGATCATGATTACCCAAGGATCCTGAAGGATATGATGAAGCACATCCATCTTGAAGGAGATGCAGTCTACAAAGGCTACCCATTCATGGAAAATGGAGTGGAACTCTGGTATGTCGAGGTACACCTCCACCGTGTGAAAGGAGTTTGCCCAAAGACTACGGGGCAATACTTTTTCATCTCTCGTGTACCACGAGCAACTTTCTTCGATGCTGTTCATGAAGCTGCCATGGAAGCCATACGCTAGATTGGAGAAATACTTGAAGCGAGACTCCATCATACTCAGGAATACCTGAGACAGGTGCATACAAAGATGATGGAGATGAAGCTCATGTCCACCCTGATAACGCAAAAGATGTATGATTTCAAGGAGCACATCGCAAAGTTCCAGTGGTACTAAAATATATCCAAGGGGACCAAATGAATAAAGTTGGAAGTGATGCTTGACCATACCAAACTATGTGGATGGCAGCATTTGTAATAAAGTATTTTTAAATTAGGAGTTTTGAGAAGTGATTGAGGATGTAATAAAGGATGGAATATGAGAAGAATATGATTTATGATGAACCCACACCTGTATTAGTAAACAGACCAATGGAAAGGAAAATGAGTTCCACAAGTGGAGTTTGTATCAAGAATAAATCTCAGAACTATTCTATTTGAACGTTACCCCCAAGATCTTAAAGGAAGAAGTTGTGAATTGATCAACAGATATTTCTTAGGAGTATACGAGAACCTGAGAGTTGTGAAGGAACGATAGATCTTTTGTTTAGCTTGTAGAATCAATGGATTTACCCGACCTTCGTTCGTGGACAAGAGAAATTCTGCAACGCTTGTGAGGAAGCCCAAGTGTTAGAATACGAGATTCGCTAAACCTTATATAGAGTAATGATTTGGGTACGGAATGGATTGATCACCATGACGACTTACTCTTATCATTCTCTTGCTATTCGGAATGGTAAATCTGAGTGACTTACCCATAGTAAAGAGACGACGCCCTTTGAAGCTTTTGTTTAAGCATTAGAACGGTATGATGAAGACCCCTTGTATTTGGCCGCTGTTGCCAAACGTAGGAAATTTTACGGTGAGGATGAGGCCAAGACCCATTTCACTGCAGGATAACCACCAATGGTAGACCACCATGAGATCATCGATAAGTTAATTAGAATGATCACGAGACTTGTCAGATAAGAAGACCCAGTAACGAAAGAACTTTGTATTGACCAAGGAAACACTGGATCTTGAAGAAAACGTTATGAATAAAATGGAAGAGCATCACCAAAGGAGTTACTATGAAGAATGTGAAGAGATAAATGCCAAGGAACCAGAGGATTGTCATAATTTTGAGGGACCAGTAACTCTCATTTTAAGTGTGGTAGACCCCACACTTTCGTGGTCAATGGATTTGCTAGAAGACCACAAACCCTAACCTTTTCTTTCTAGCCTCTTCGAATCTCGAGGACGAGATTCATTTTAAGTGTGGTAGGTTTGTAACATCCCAAAATTTGGAATGTTAAATAAATGAATTGAATGAATGATTGTTTGATTGAGTGATTGAATTGAGTGAAAATTTGAAACTTTTGAAAACATTTTTTTGAACTTGGAATGACAGGGAATAAAATGACTTTCCCCCTTTGCTTTTGAATTCAAATTCATCCAATTCAAATCATGGAGAGAAGATGACATGACTTCTTCAAATAAAGTATTTGAAAAGTGGATTTGAAAGTTTTTGGAATCTATTCCATTTTTGGTTCTATTTCAAAGCTTGAAAGAATTCAAAGTTCATTGCCCCAAATTTCAAACTTGAGAGGAGGAACATGACCCTCCATACCAGGGGCATTTTTGTGAAATATTTGAACCCTAAAACCCAGGGAGTTATTTGAAAATATTTGCAAAAGAAACAAAAACAATTTAGGCATTTTCTGAAAAATAAATTTTTCAAAAGTATTTATTTTGGTCGTGGAAAAATGTTATTCACATTCCTTATTTACTACTGATCATTTTGATATAAAATATCACTATATTGGATTTGTTTTGATTTCCCAAATCACCTTTTATCTTCTGCTTTTAAAGAAAAGGAAAAAGATCCGTTTTATTAGGAAGCCCCGAAGCCCAATAGGAATAGTGTCGGCCCAGGATTCCTTCTCCAGATCCGAATCGATTCGGAATCGGCCGCCCGATCGCCTCACCCTCCCTTTCACTCACTGACACCCAGGCCCCACCGCCCGATCCAAATCGCCGTCGCCCATCTCCTTCCTTCCCTGTGCCCCTTTCCTTACCTCGCCAGATCTTCGCCGGAGATCGTATCTGGGGCGATCCCTTGCCGCTTAGACGACCCCGTGCCGCCCCCTATAAAGCCACCCAACCCCGCACCCCGTTCCGCCCGAGCCCCCCATCGCCGACCCTCTCCTCTCGCCGGAATCTCTCGCCGGAGCAGAGCCCCGCCGCCTCGCCATTGCTGTGCTGCCGCTCGTCTCCGACCGCCCCGAGACCAATCACCACCACTACTCGCCTCGCCTTGATCCACTGAACCCAACCATACACCCGCCGGAGCCCCACACCCCTCGGAACCCCCTCGCCGTCGACGCCGAAAGCTCATCGCCGCCCCGAGCTCGTGCCGCTCGTCTCCGACTCCCTCTCGCCTCGCCGTCACAACCATTGGACACGCCGCCCTGCGCTGCGTCGACTGGAGCCCGCGCCATCGCCGGAGACCCACCGGAGCTCCCTCCCCGACGACCCCGAGCCCCCTGTTGCCACGGCCGCCTCGCCGGAATCCCCTCGCCGGCGACCTAGCTTCGGTAAGCCTCCCCGACCGTCCGATCTATTTCAACAGCTAAGATTAGATCACTTAAACGCCGAAGCGTTTTCTTCTAAAAGCCGGCCGTTCGCTCTGTTACACCGCACACGCACACCCCTAGTCCAATCAGATTTAGCCACGTGTACCTCTGTCCGTTAGAAACGATTTTTCTTTTTCTGTTTTAATTTCAATTCCAGAAATAGTTCTGCTTTTAGTTTTGCTATATCTTTTAGAGTTTTTAATATTTTGAGTGATTCTTTTTGCATTAGGTCAAAAATTTATTCTAGTTTCTGTAGATATCAAGTTTGACCATGTTTGACTATTTCAAATTTGAATTCAAACAGATTTGATTTAAATCTTGTTTTGTGAATATCTTGAGTTTAAAAATAAGTTTTGAGTTGATTCTTTTTGCTACTAGTCACTAGTGATTTTGTTCATCAGTAGGAACAATTTGAGAAATTTTATAATAATTTAAATTAGGGTTTCAAGCAAAAAAAGATTCTGTTTTAGTTCTTTTTAGGTTTATTTCTATTTCTTTTGTTTTAAATTGTTTTAGTTTAGTTTATTTTATATTAGTTGACAAGTTTTACTTTGTTTTCTGTTAGTTAGGAGTGGTATTTCAACCAAGTTTATTTTTATGTCATTTATTATTTTGATAGCATGAAATCAATTCTAGTTTCATAATAACTTGCAAATTGATTTCACTGCTAGTTTGATTTCCTATTTGAAAATTATTTCTATATATTGTTTTATAAATTTTATTTTCTATTAACTTTAGTTTAGACCAGAAAACAATTTGTATTATAGTTGAAACTGTTTGTGGTCAATTCAAGATTAACTTTGTTTAGGTTATAGGAAGAGTTTACTAAAAGCTTTTGTATTAGTTCTTTTTTTGTAATAAAGTTTTATGAGAAAATATTTTCTGTTAATTTAGTGTTTTATATTTTGTTTTTCTGATATTTTATTATCTTAGTGTTTTCTTTGCTGTTATGTTCTATTAGCTAGAAAACTTATATTGTTTAGGGTGTTGTTTTCATAGTTCTTACTTGTTCTTCAAAAGTAATTCTTTTTGCTAGTAAAATATTTAATAAAATAATGTTGTTACATTTTTTCTTTTTTTTTGTTTTGTTGCTATTGAAAATAGTTTATTGGTAGGGAAAACTATTCTTGGTTGTTTTGATGAACTTTTGTGTTTTAACTTTTGTCTTAAGTATTTCCTTCATCACAACACTTTTGTGTTTGGTTTTTGTGTTGCTTTTTGATTGTTAGTATTGATTGCTAGTATGATTGCTTATATGAGTGCAATGTTTGATTATATAGATTTCATCGGAGAGTGACGAATAGTTCTATCAAGTTATTTCTGAGAACGATATTTGTCTTCATCAACAGCACAGGCAAGTTCACTTTGATCATCTTACATTACCTATGTTTTATTTGCATTAGAATAAATCTCTCCATCATAAATCCAGTAGGTTATTGAGCTTGAACTTGTTATAGTATCATGAGGTAGGAGAAACCCAACATCCTGTTACCATTGCCCGGGAAGGGACGTTACTTCACAATTGCTACGCTTCAGTAGACGGGGTTTGGTTGTGAGATTCAGGAGTGTTGTGAGGTTAATTAATTATTTCAAGACCTGCATGATGATCAAGACTTCAAGGACTCAATATACCTCTGGGTGGATTGGACATGCATTTTGGCAGCCTGATATCTATCATGGTTATGCCGGGAATCCTGGTATCTACCTGTGATCATCCCAACGGAATGCCACCCAGGCTCAAAGAGATGGATGCATACTTCAAGGCCGGAAAGCTTACGTGTGCAACCGCAAGTCAATATGGGCTCTGGCTTGGTTAACCTTAGTGGTGACTCTGGTAGGTCAGATTGCTACGAGATGTAGAAGAACGGTAGGATTGGATGGACACTGACTTTCTACCGGAGGATCGCTTTGCAAGACCATGTTTCGATCGTCTCGTTTTCAAACACCAGGCAGTGCGAGGACACAACGAGAGGGATCGAATCTTGCGGGTAAAGTGTACAAACCTCTGCAGTGTGTTAAACTAATCGATTAGCTGTGTCCCCGGTTATGGACAACATGAGCACCGGAGATGATACTATCAGCCAGTCTCAACACACTTAATAAACTTTTATGATGAGTGGGTCTATTAATAATTTTTTTGAAATGAGAATTGGTTGGTGGAACCATCTCATTAACAACCAATTTTTTGTAGTGATATTTTCGTTTGACTCCTTTGTTGTAGGGAAAATAAAACCAGCTTTTATGCAAAAACTCAGACACAGAGCCACAAAGCCTTTGCATATAGATTAGCCTTTATCATTTATTCTATGGTGATCTTGCCGGTACATTCAATGTACTGACCTACACGGCTGCAATGTCTTATGTTGCAGATATTTTTCTACGACGAGTAAGAGTACGATTCAGGGTTACGGTCTACACTCAACCTACCGTTGGTGTTTATTGGGATTCCACTCCCGTTGACTCTTTCCGCTGAGATTTAAGAGGTATATATCAGTTTTACGTTATTTACATGTGATTGCACTTTGATATATACATTGATGTACTGTGTGTGCCAACATACTGATCCAGGGATGGCACTGACACACAGAGGCTTGGCTCGTTTTGAGTCGAGACGCTACAACAAATACCCCTGTTTGTATACCCCGACAATCATATAACAGTTACACAATAGGGCGACACAGAACTAGCTCTAATTCATCAATGTAATGTAGGCATGTATTCCGTATATAGTCATACGTGCTTGTAGTAAGAACTTGCATGACATCTTTTGTCCTACCCTCCCGTGGCAGCAGGGTCCTATTGGAAACTAAGGGATATTAAGGCCTCCTTTTAATAGAGAACCGGAACAAAGCATTAACACATGGTGAATACATGAACTCCTCAAACTACGGCAATCAGCGGAAAGAATCCCAATTATTGTCACCTTGGGGTATGCGGATCATGACACGTAGTAGGTACATATAACTTGCAAGATAGGATCCAAATCACTCTTATATTCATGAAAACATAGTAGGTTTAGATCTGAAATCATGGCACTCGGGCCCTAGTGACAAGCATTAACCATAGTAAAGTCATAGTAACATCAATCTCAGAACATAGTGGATACTAGGGATCAAGCCCTATCAAACTTAACTCGATTACATGATCAATTCCATCCAATCCCACCATCGTCCAGCAAGCCTACAAAGGAATTATTCTCTCCCGGTGGTGAGCACCATGGCGGTGTTGATGGAGATGGGTTGGTGATGACGACGACGATGATTTCCCCTCTCCGGAGCCCAAAACAGGCTCCAGATCAGCCCTCCGGAGGAAGACCAGGAGGTGGCGGCGGCTCCGTCTCGTGAAACGCGATGAAATCTTCTCTTTGGTTTTTTTCTCCGCGGATGTGAATTTATAGAGTTGGAATTAGGGTCGGAGGGGCCACGAGGGCCCCACAAGCCATCTGGCCGTCACCTAGCGGGCGGCTGGTTGCGTGGTGGCCTTCTGGTCCACCCCCTTGGACAGTTCTTCGCTCCAAAATTCCTTATATATTCCAGAAAAAATCCTCAAAAAGTTTCGTCCAATTCCGAGAACTTTTATTTCTGCACAAAAATAACACCAAGGTAGTTCTGCTGAAAACAGCGTCAATCCGGGTTAGTTTCATTCAAATCATGCAAATTAGAGGACAAAACCGGAGCAAAAGTGTTTGGAAAAGTAGATACGTTTGAGACGTATCAACTCCCCCAAGCTTAACTCATTGCTTGTCCTCAAGCAATTCAGTTGATAAACTGAAAGTGATAAAGAAAACTTTTACAAACACTTTTGTTCTTGTTGTTATACACATGCTTAGCTAGTGTTCAAGTTTTCAAGATAAATCATAAACAGCCACATCTGTGATAACAATCAATATCTCATTTACTCATGGCAATACATAACTAGCTAGCAAGCAATAATAAGATATCTCATATGCCAATAGTTTGTCAAAACAATCTTGATATAATATTGTGGCATGGTATTTCGCTAGCCCTTTCTGAGACCGCAAAACATAAATGCGAGCACCTCTGAGATTTGAGTAGTGATTAAACATTATAATTCAGAAATAGAAAAGATACAGTCATGCTCATATTCAACATTAACTATACACAATGCATAAGGATGACAATAGTGCTCTCTGGTATGGTGTTGTAAGTGAGAAGGTGATGACTCAATGCATAAAAGTAAATAGATAGTCCCTTCGCAGAGGGAAGCATTGATTTGTAGAGGTGCCAGAGATCAAGGTTCGAAAACAAGATTGGGATATAGTTTTGGGGTGGTGCACTTTTCCTGTCAATGTTACGACAAAGGTTTTCAGTATCTTCCATGCTAAACTCATTATTAGCGGTTCCCAAACAGTATTTAAAGTTTACTCCCGTCCACTATCCATACACAAACCATGGCTGACCGAATCCACGGGTGTCTGCCAACATATCAACTGTCCCAAGGAGTTTTGTTTTATTATTTTTGATTTAGCAGGACTGGGCATCTTTTTTACCAGCCTCTCTCATGCAATGACGGCGAATAAACGACCATCTTAAGAATAGCTTACTTAGCATGGAAGATACCGACCGCCTCGTTGCTCCATGAGCGAGACGAGTACACAAAACACATGTTTATCTGAATGTTTAGAGGTGGCACATACAAATTTACTTGGAACGGTAGGGTAATACCACATATAGGTAGGTATGGTGGACTCATGTGGAATAACTTGGTTCATGGGTTTTGGATGCACAAGCAGCATTCCCGCTTAGTACAGGTGAAGGCTAGAAATAGGTTGAGAAGCGACCAGCTAGAGAGCAACAACGGTCATAAACATGCATGGTGAATAATTAACATTGAACTGGGCATGAGTAGGATATAAGCATTCTGAATTTAAACATCATGGACGCTCCATTGGTTTTGAATCAACTACATGTTTGCACATGGGCCAAGTCAAACCGCTCAAATTACTCAGAGGGAAATACCATTCTACTATATCACATCATGCTTATTCTAACGCAATGTTGATGCATAAGATAAATCATTATTCGCTACTAGCTATTTAAGCATGGCATGAGAAACTATAATCTCTAATTGTCATCATAAACATGTCTACTCATGATACACTGAATCAGGCTCAACTGGCTAAACATATTTACAAAAATGAAAACAAGAAGAGTTCATACCAACTTTCCTTGCCACGATCACTTCATCAAATATCGTCATTATTGCCTTTCACTTGCATGATAGAATGATATGATAATAATAATATTGCAAGAAGACCGTGACTAAGCTGAGATCAGCAGGTCAATTTAGTACAAAGGAGAAGACAAGGTAAATTTGGCTCTCTGTTAGATCATCAATAAAGCATATGAGAGCCACTCAACATTTTCATCGTGGTCTTCTCCTTTCAAAGTTTCAACAAAAATAAAAGAATTTCAGAGAAACACACTGAAATATTTTTGGAGTTTCTGTTTTTGTTAAGCGAGGAAATAAGCTAAGGGAAAAACAAGTACGAGAAAAACTATTTACACGGGAAAGCTCCCAACAAGCAAGGGAAATCTTTTTGGGTTTTCTTTTTAGTACCACAACTAAAGAAATGAGGAAAAGAAAAGAACCGAAAAGAAACAAGATATATTTTTGGATTTTCAAAGTTTTTCAAACACACAAGAAGAGAGCGAAAAATAAAGCTAACATGGATATACAAATAAAAAGGATGAACACTGACAATTTATATGAATTATGAAGTGTGAGAACATGAATGTAATGTCAGTGAGAAATACGTACTCCCCCAAGCTTAGGCGTTTGCCTAGCTTGGTAATCGCCACTGGCGATCTGAGTAATAGTTGGAGTGGTAACTCGTGGAGGCATTCCTGGCTTCCTCCTCTGCCAGACGAGCAGCCTCCGCTGCCAAGCGGGCAGCCTCCATCATAGAATTATGCTCTCGCACCTCGTCCTCAAGAACATAATATCTTTGTCGAGCGTGAAAGTCAAAAAGAGCAGGTGCAGGCAAAAAGACAGGCATGGGCGTGTATTTTCTAAATATTAGGTTGTACTCATAGCCTCTAGGACGTTCCACCAGAAATTCGTGAGAACGCATAGCTTCATAATCAAAATATTGTTCAGGCAAAATGGGATCTTTAGGTTGGGGTGCCACTCTCAAATGTGTAGCTACGCGGGATGCATAAATGCCTCCATATAGTTCTCCATTACTAGAGTTGGAGTGCAACCTTCGGGCAACAATTGCACCAAGGTTAAAATGTCACTCACCCGTCACAGCAGTATGTATAAGGCTTAGATCATGGGCACACAATGCACTGCACTGCCGCTTTCCTACTACGCATCTCCCATTGAACAATGCAAAGTAATGGATAGAGGGAAATTGTATACTCTTAATTCTAGCATGCGATACTTCCCTGTCCTCCCCGACATAAAGACTTTTGAGAAACATATCATAAGCAATTGTTGAAGGTTTCTCAATTAAACCCCAAAGGGGGAGTTGGCAAGCAACCAAGAACTCTTCTAGGTCCATGCTAAAAGATTCATCATATAATTTAAATAACACCCTAGAGTTACTCTCTTGAAAGCGAAATCCATCTACGAAAGTACAGGTAAGGTTATAATGTTGGACACACTTATTTGCAAGGAAGTCGGTGAGTCCGGTATTTTCAATGAAGTGATCAAATTCCTCTTTGATTCCCGCATTTATTATGAACTCATCGCTTGGCCACTGACGGGATTTTGCATCGGCCATGACTATTTGATTAGCTCTGGGCTCTATGTAGCCCTATCGCACCGAGCTTCCGCTCGATGACTCTCCTGAAGAACGCCTCCTTGAAGTGCTCCTCCTAAAGAAACTCATCTTTCCCGAACAAAAATTTCTGAAATTTTAGGGTCACAAAATTATGTCAATAAAAGTTTGCAAGATTGATAGCAACTACTCATATGGATGCTTAGAGGACATATCAAGCATTTCCACTACTTCGAACTCAAAGAATTAGACATGCAAGCTTATTTTCTGTAGCGCCAAGTGCAGCAACTTATGCAAAATATAAACCGCTAGAACAAAAACTAATTGGAGGAATGGCAGAGTCACATACCAAGGAACAATTCCTCAAAACAGTTTCGGAAATGGAGTTCCAAGCTAAGAGATCGAAAATTTCACTTTCTGGATGAAGAACACGGGAGAGAGATGGCTAGAGAATTTTTCTTTCAAAGGTAGGAGAAGGAGTGGGAGGAAGAGATAAGGCAGGGGGTCCCTGTGGGCCCCACAAGCCAGACGGCTGCCGCCCAAGGGGGGCGTCTGGTTGCGTGGTGGCCCACTGGCATGCCCCCCTGTAGTAAAATTTACACCAATTTTTTTTATTTCAGAAAAATTCATGTTAAATTTTCGTGGAAAACTGAGACTTTTTATTTATGAGGTATTTTTCATTCACGGGAGAAACAGAAAACAGGAATTTCATGGAATTTTATTTTTATTTTTACTAAGAAACAGAATATAAACTTGTGGTACAAAGAGTTGTGAATACTCAATTCGTCAATCACATGCCTTTCGAAAAGAATTCATTAATAAGGTTGATCAAGTCTTATTAATAAACGTTTCCGATTAACATGAAACCGAAGAATCTTCATATGTCACTAGGTTACCTCAATTGGGATTTTTATCTCCCCAACAATAAGATCATAATATTTCTTCTTCTTGACAGTAGGTAGAGGAGTTATAACATCTCCAATGATAACCGTGGGAATAGTATTAATGACATTAATATTATTAACCAATGTTTGTTTCTTTGGAAAGTGCACGGTATGTTGCTTGCCATTGACATGGAAAGTAACCTTGCTTTTGTTGCAATCAATAACAACCCTTGTAGTATTTAGAAAGGGTCTACCAAGGATGATCGACATATTGTCGTCCTCGGGCATATCAAGAATAACAAAGTCTGTTAGAATAGTAACATTTGCAACCACAACGGGAACATCCTCACAAATTCCGATTGGCACATCAGTTGATTTATCAACCATTTGCAAGGATATCTCAGTAGGTGTAAGTTTATTCAATTCAAGTCTTTTATAAAGGGAGAAAGGCATAACACTAACACTGGCCCCCTAAATCACATAGGGCAGTTTTAACATAGTTTCTTTTAATAGAGCAAGGTATTGTGGGTATACCCGAGTCTCCCAACTTCTTAGGCACTCCACCATCAAAAGAATAATTAGCAAGCATGGTAGCAATCTCAGTTTCAGGTATCTTTCTTTTGTTGGTAATAATATCTTTCATACTTAGCATAAGGAGGCATTTTCAATATATCAGTCAAACGAGTACGCAAAAAGACAGGCCTAATCATTTCAGCAAACCGCTCAAAATCCTCATCATCCCTACTTTTAGAAGACTTTTGAGAGAATGGCATGGGCTTTTGAACCCATAATTCTCTTTCCCTTCCATGCTTTTTAGCAACGAAGTCCCTTTTATCATAACGTTTATTATTAGGAGGTGGGTTATCAAGATCCTCAGCAGGTTCTATATCTACATCATTATCATTTTTGTTACTATCCGGTGAAGCATCTACATGCACCAAATTACTATCATTTTCATTTTCATTATCACTAGGTGCATGCTCACTACCGGATTGTGTCTCAGCATCAGAAATAGAAACATCGTTATGGTTCTCAATAGGTTTTCCTGTATCATGATCACTAGAAGCATGCAAGTTCCTATCCTATTTCTTTTTCTTTTTCTTTTTAGATGAATTAGGTGCATCATCATTAATTTTCTAAGAATCTTGTTCAATTCTTTTAGGATGACCTTCGGGATAAAGAGGTTCTTGTGCCATTCTACCTCCTCTAGTCACTACTCTAACAACATGAACATTCATATTACTATTCATCTCAGCAAGCAAATCATTTTGTGACTTAGCTACTTGATCTAGTTGGGTGTGCACCATAGAAGCATGTTTACCTAGATCTTTCACATCATTAGCAATTCTGAACATCAAGTCACCTAAGCGATCTATCATCATAGCATTATGTTGTAATTGATTCTTAACATAATTGTTGAAGTGTTCTTGCTTAACAACGTAATTATCAAATTCATCCATTCATTTTTCAGGGGTCTTAGTATAAGGTATATCACTTTCATTAAAGAAACGAAGAGAGTTTACCTCTACTACCTGTGTCGGGGTGTCAAGTCCGTGTATCTCTTCAATAGGTAGTATTTCTTGACATCCTCAATTTTAATACCTTTCTCCTTCATAGATCTTTTTTGCTTCTTGCATGTCTTCAGGGTTGAGGAATAGAATACCTCTCTTCTTTTGAATAGGTTCCGGAGGTGGTTCAGGGAGTGTCCAATCATCGACATTTTGTAATATGTTATTCAATAATTCTTCCGCTTGTTCAATAGTTCTTTCCCTGAAAACACAACCAGCACAACTATCTAGGAAATCCCTAGAAGCATCAGTTAGTCCATTATAAAAGATATCATGAATTTCATTCATCTTAAGATGACAATCAGGCAAAGCTCTAAGTAACCGGAGAAGCCTCCCCCAAGCTTGAGGGAGATTCTCTTCTTCAATTTGAGCAAAGTTAAATATTTCGTGTAAGGCAGCTTGTTTCTTATGAGCAGGAAAATATTTTGCAGAAAAGTAGTGGAGCATATCCTGGGGACTACTTATGCAACCAGGAGCAAGTGTAAGGAACCATTCCTTCGCCTCGCCTTTTAGCGAGAAAGGAAAAAGCTTAAGGATGAAATAGTAGCACATCTTTTCTTCATTAGTAAACAGAGCAGCAATATGATTCAGTTTCATAAGGTGTTTGACAACAGTTTCATTTTCATAACCATGGAAAAGATCGGACTCCACTATAGGAATTAACTCAGGGTCTACAGGGAACTCATAATCCTTATCAGTAACAAATATAGGAGAAGTAGGAAATTTAGGATCACGTTTCATTTTCTACATCATAGATTTTTCTTTTAGTTTGCATAATAGTTTCTTCACAACATCTATATTTTCACAAGCAAGAATGTCCCTAGCTACCTCATCATCCATAACATAACCTTCAGGTACAAAAGGCAATTCATATCTATTAGGTGAGCGAGGGGTTATAGGTGATTCAAAGCCTTCCTCAATTTCAGCATTCTCAAGTTCTTTACCTTTAGCAATATGAGCATCAAGTAATTCATTCAGTGGCACATGTTCAGTTTCAACATGTGTAGCAATAGTTTCATCATTAATTTCATAAGTAGCATCATCAAGTTCATGTGACATATCAGGACGATCAATAGGTGGTGATGTAGCAAGTTGATCCAAAACAGTAGGCGAATCTAAAGCAGAGCTAGATGGCAGTTCCTTACCTCCTTTCATGCGAGAGGGGACGATCTTATTTCGGTTGTCTTTCAGATTTCTCATACTAGCAATTGGATATCCTTCAGTTAACACAATAAATAGAGCTATGCTCCCC